>OZ024837.1:31380629-32580629 GCA_964016985.1 Anodontia alba | reverse complement strand
TGTATAGACTGGCTGAACCATGGATTCAAACATGCAACCTCCAGGTTCTGAATCAGACACTCTTGTTGGTTGGCTGGTTTTGAATTTAACTGTCCAATCAACACTATTAAGGTCATGTCAATCTGGCCAGATTACCCAATCACACTCTTCTTGGGCAGGCTTATATGGCTGATTTAGAGTTTAACCGCTCAGTCAACACTACTAAGGTCGTGTTGAGCTGGTCAGTTTACCTGACAATACTTTTTCTGGGCAGGTTTAGTTCTCTAAGCCGGTATCAGTACTTGTGCACATTCTTTCACCAGAAACTGACTGCCTTTCTTGAATCAGTGGAAGGGAGAGAATGACTGTAGAAAATAGTGCATGATCAATCTCCAGGATAGATTGTTGCTGTACCCTGCAGGGATTGAACCTGCAACCCCCTGATCAACAGTAAGAAGTTTATCCAACTAAGCCAACCAGGCCAGCCTCAAGCACTCTAGTCTGTAACCATGTAAGAGCACTCTGAATGTAGGACATACTTACAAGATGTATTATGGAACCATCATCATTTTCTTCAACTTTGATGTCTGTAATGCCTTGCTGAAAAACAAACATAAAGTGACTTATTTCACCTAAAAACCTGTCTTGTGCTACTTGCAAAAGTAACGTCACAATCAGCTGGCCAATCTCATAGTTCTAGACAAGACAGGTATCCACAGAAATAGTCTGCTTATTTCTCTACAAAAATAAACATATATTGTGGGTACTTACTAGAAGTGTCTCTGTGAGATACTTCTAATAAGTACCCACAACATATGTTTATGTGGAGAAATAAGATTACTATGAGCCTCATCTTGGAAAAAGAACCCTTCTAGTATAACCAAACAGCAATGGTTCAGGTGAGCCTGCATGTCCACATGAACCTTTGCTGTTTGCTCATGTAAGCAGTAGGCCTAGGGGAAACTTCAGCCAAACGACTAGACATGTGGCCTTGTTAAGTGGTCAGGCACGCGCACTGAAAGAAAACCAACCTTTTTTCTAACAACACAACTCTTATCTACTTTTTGGCTGAAAAAAGGTATGTTATTTAGATGACTATTTTGTTTTTTATATCTCTTTCACTATTAAGTACCCACAATATATGTTTTTACACACACACACACACACACACACACACACACACACACACACACACACACACACACACACACACGCATGCACACACAGGTTTTGTGGAGAAATGAGGAAATTGTTAATAGATTGGTTTATAAATTCGCTTATAAAGTCCCCCATACTTCATCACAGTGCAGTTTTTATTTCTATTTCCCTCGGGATTATTGAGCTCATTCTGGAAAATTTAGTTCTGCCCAGGGGTTGTATACAGCCTTGCAAATAATAATGCTGTCATATGAAAAGCCTCAGTTAGGTCAAGATCTAGTTTCAGCCTTTCATGTGTTCTTTGTTTCCATGGGGAACCTTTACAGATTTTATTTCTCTAGAGCCATTGCTAAGAAGTATATCAGCTGCAACATGGGAAATTGTACCTCTGATATATGCTCCCGATGAACACTCAAATTAGCCTGCACATCCACTCAGTCTGATCAGTCTCCATTATCTGCATGAAGAAACTTTGCATCCTTTGATATCCAAAATGTACCCAGTGACGATTCTGATCAGACTGCGCGAATGTGCAGGCTGATCTGAATCTTTTCTGGGTGCACACTTTGAAGATTGAAGGTACCTTTTCTGATGTCGGGCTCATATAATTTACATGCCTGTGTTAATGTAATAACACATCACTTGTACTAATCTAGAGATTAGCAGTCTTACCTTTGTAAGGCTGTCTACAAACACTTTAGTATTCAATGAACCAAAAATGTATGTTTTTGGCTTCTTCAGTGGAATGTGACCTCTGAAAATTCTGTCTGGTACTGGTTTTGGCAATGGCTGAAAAAGACAGACTTAACCTTTACCAGTCTCTGGGCTATGAAGACGACAAAATGACGATACTGTTCTTATTTTTTACTGCAAACGAGATTTGACATTTTATGTAAATTGTCTCCAATGGATGAAATGTCAAATCCTGTTTTCTGGGAAAGAATAAGAAAATTATTTCAATATGTCACCTGCTAAAAATTCTAAATGTTAAGCTATAAGCAGACTGGAAACACCTGTAAACTTCACATAATTTTTTACAAGGGCAACAACTTTAGTGAATCCCTGTTTGCTAAAAATCCCATATACACCACATCCTCTTTATAACACTATTGTTGGAGTCCAAAGCATAAACTGTATTAGTTATACAACCCTGTTGTATCCAATCAAAAATGTATAGATTATATAGAAAAATGACCATTTATGGTCATTTTTCTATATAATCTATACATTTCTGGGATCCATCTTTGAACCCTGTTGTATCCCAAACTGTGTTATAATGAACCATGTTATAAAGCAGTTAATGTGTACCTACCAAGATATCTACTAATTTTGACCCCATACTCCCTGGAGTAACTTCTATCCTTTAGAGCAGACCCCTTCTTGAAAGGGAGACAATTCAATTTTGACAGACTGAGTTGCCTTCTCTGAAAGTTTGTCAATTTCTCTTTAAGAATTTACTTGCTGTGTGTGAAAAGGGCCATTACATGAATGGTGAAGGCCCGGATCAGCTTGTCCGTGTGGTCCGATCAGGACCTTCTCTTCCCTGGTTAATTATTTGTTTTTTTCAATGCTATACCACATCACAATTAATGATGTAGAGGAAGACAAGAGAGGCCTGCTCCCGATCCCAATGGAGTTCCAGTATTGGTGTTTGTAATCTACCATTTCTCTGACACAGCTATGATTTCTTTTATGCCAGGAAATCCATCGACCAGCAGTTCTCTCAGTTCATAACATGAAATTTGTTTTCAGAAAAAAGATACATGTGTATCTTTTCAACTACAACATTCTAAGTCACATGCTGTCCATGAAAATAACTACTGTAAACAAGAGGCCCACGGGCCACAGTTCGCTTACCGGAGTGACATAGCCACTGCAGACATGCAGATGTTATGCAACATTTTTCCAATCCTATCATCGCAACTAATGAAAATATCATAATTTGAGCAGTTCTTAGTTTTGAAGAGGAATATATGGGCCTGACAGTCAATGGAGCATGATCATTTGAATAAACTATCAATCACATTTCAACAGAAGGATCAATGTGAAATTTGGTGGAAATTGGCTAAGTGGTTTCTGTAGAATCATGATTTTATACATGTAAACAGCACAGTGGCAGGGAAATATTATAAATATAAACTAGATGATGGCCATCTTAGATTTCCAATCAGAACAATTTTAACTACTGTTGATCTATAAGACACTTCCATACTTTCAATATAAATGTATATGGCCCATACAAATAGGGAAGCAAATTTGACCTTGGAGGTAAAAAGGTCAAATGTCAACATAGAACCATCATTTTAGCAATTTTGGTAGATCTCCTGCCCCCATAATTTGTGCAAAGATTAGGACCCAGGGCTTATTTGGTTATGGAGAAGAAGATTTTTAAAGGTTTTTACCATATACGGGCATGGCAGCCATTTTGATCAATGGACCATACCCATTTTAGCAATCTTTCATTCTCCTGCCCTTGGAGGCTCCGCATGAAATTTGAGCAACACTGGCCCGGAGGCTTCAGAGGAAAAGCCATTTCAAATTATCAACATTTTTTCCATACAAATGTATGGGGCCCATACAAATGCATACAGAAGCAAACTTGACCTCGCCGTAAAAAGGTTAATGTCAATGTATGACAATTATTTTAGCAACTTTGGTAGACCGCCCGTTCCAGATGATATATGCAAAGATTCAGCCACAAGCCATCCTCGGTTTTGGAGAATAAGATTTTCAACTGTTTTTTTCCCATACAAATGCATAAGGAAGCAAACTTGACCTTGCCGTAAAAAGGTCAAATGTCAATGTATGACCATTATTTTAGCAACTTTGGTAGACCCCCTGTCCCCGATGATTTATGCAAACATTCAGCCCCAAAGCATCCTCGGTTCTAGAGAAGAAGATTTTTAAAGGTTTTTACCATATATGGCATGGCGGCCTTCTTGGTCAACGAACCGTAAACATTTTAGCAATCTTTTGTTCCCCCTACCTACGGAGGCTCAATATGAAATTTGAGCAAAATTGGCCCAGAGGCTCCAGAGGAGAAGTTGTTTGAAATTCTGAACATTTTTCCCATACAAAAGCATAAGGAAGCAAAATTGACCTTACTGTAAAAAGGTCAAATGTCAATGTACGACCATTATTTTAGCAATTTTGGTAGCCCTCCTGTTCCCGAAGATATATGCAAAGATTCAGCCATAAGGCATGCTCGGTTTTGGAGTAGAAGATTTTTAAAGGTTTTTCCCATATAAATGCATAGGGAAGCAAACTTGACCTTGCCGTAAAAAGGTCAAAAGTCAACATATGACAATTCTTTTAGCAATTTTGGTAGACCTCCCAGCCCCGATGATTCCTGCAAAGGTTCAGCCCCAAGGCATTCTCGGTTCTGGAGGAGAAGATTTTTAAAGGTTTTTACCATATATGGGCGTGGCGGCCATCTTGGTCAATGGACTGCAACCATTTTAGCAATTTTTCATTCCCCCACCCTAAGGAGGCTCCATATGAAATTTGAGCAAAATTGGCTCAGCGGCTTCAGAGGAGAAGTCGTTTGAAAATGTTAACGGACGGACGACCGGACAGACAGACGAAAAGTGATCACAATAGCTCATCCTGAGCAGAGCTAAGGTGAGCTAATAAATGCAGCCTCTGCTTGTGAGGATGCTGTAACATTTCATGCTAGATTCATGATAAAAATACATACCTCCAAAACATACTTGTTATCTTTAACAACAAGAGAAGCATTCACCATGGATATGGCTGATCCACTTTTCACTTCTACAGGATCCAAAGAAGCTGCAAGCTGAAAAAATGTCCAAACTTTATAGGCATTTGAGCCGCAACATGAGAAAACGTAACAATGGGCACACATGTTCAAAGGTACATTTTCACTGTGCAGTTTGATCAGAGTTATTATTCTGCATGAAGAAACTTTGCATCCCCGGCTATCCAAAATGCACCCAGTAAAGATTCTGATTAGACTGCATGAATGAACAGGCTGATCTGAATCATCACTGTGCACACATCCAAAATTATTTTCTCTGAGTTGCGGCTCATTTGACAGGTAACAAAGTTAACCAGTATTGTGCACATTCTTTCACCAGAAACTGACAACTGCCCTTCTTGAAACAGTGGAAGGGAGAGAATGACCGTAGAAAATATTTCATGATCAATCTCCACGAAAGAATGTTGCCGACTTCGACGGGGGTTTAACCCGCGACCTCCTGTTCTCCAGTCGGACGGCACATCCAACTGAGCCACCGAGGCCAGCCTACTTCTTTATAAAGCCGTATGTTGCGGGTACTCAAATGAATTGCATCGACTTGTTGATGCAATTCAATTGAGTACCTACAACATATGCTTTTATAAAGGAAATAGGAAAAAATACACACAAAACATCGCAATAGCATCAATAGATAAGTCCTTTGCTGATCTTTCCTTTAATTGTACTCTTTTTTTAGTATAGCTGGATACCATACCTTTTTACAAATTTCATGACAATGATGTTTCAGCCAGGTTATCTAAAGAAAAGTACTTGTAAATATTTAACCCCAACTTTAACAAATACTAAGGCTGTCGGTCGGAGGCCATGAGGTTGTAATGTTGCGTACTATGTATATGTATTTATTTTTACTAAAAAATGTCTCCATATTTTATTCAATATTGCTATTGCTTATCCCCCTGATTGTTGTTGTGTTGAGGTTTTATGGCCCAGTCAACCCAATGGGGTCATGTCAGGCGCAGTCAGTTTACCTAACCACATGTTTACTGGGCAGGCTTAATCCTCTAAGCGGTTAACCAGTATTGTGCACATTCTTCCGCCAGAAACTGACAACTGCCCTTCTTGAATATTATCCCCCTGATGAGTTGCAAACAAAACCAGTTGGGAATGTTATAATTAATTGGATATACCTTGTGATGTTATTTTTCTTCTGAATATATTATATAAATATATATATATATATATATATACAATTGCATATTTGATTGCATATTAACCTTTTACACTTCCTGGGCTAATTCAGTAAACTACAAACTGTTGATATTTGTTTTGTATTTCCCAGAAAACAGGTTTTGATATTTTATGCAAAGTGTCTCCTTGGAGACAATTTGCATGAAATGTCAAAACCTTTTTGTTGCTGGGAAAAATAAGAAAAATATTTCAAAATGCCTTCTGCTGAAATTTTTACCCAGCATGCAAGGCTTGAACCATTTTAGTTGGGGAAACTAAGGCTGGCACAATTAATCGGATAATCAATTAATTCATCGATAAATTTCACATAAATGATTATCATTACTGATTTGCTAATAATCGATCATTTGATTTCTGTGTTTGTTACTTTACTGTATTTACCCTTAGTATTCAGACACCTCAACTCCTTACTATACTTAATCTAAAATTTGAACAAGTACAGTTTACTACCCACTGTTGTGTCTAAAAAAGCTGGATGAGTGGCAAACAGTGTAGACCCTGATGATACGCCGCATTTCATCAGGGTCTACACTGTTTTCTCAGGCCTGTCTGACCAAATACATACAATAAAGTATAACAAATGGTAAGAGTCATGCTCAGACGGGTAAAATTATGACTACTAATCAATTACCAGTCACAATGGCAGGACTGATAATCGATTATCTTTTCAGCTCCATTTAACCAGTTTTAGGGGAAAACCCTCAAAAAGGTACATGTAATTGGCAGACCTGTGCAGACCTAGATCATTGAGAAGCCACAGAATGCAGCATCTGATCAGGGTCTACACTTTTTGCATTAAAAACAGGAACATTCTATAAGACATAGTAATAATAAAAACTAACCAGACACCCTTCAATTGGAAATAGACTCATCCAAAGAGCTCTGGTAGAAGTGTCCATCTGACGTAAATGGATTAAGAACTCACCTCGGGGTCTATTTCTATACACTCAAATTTCCTCTTTACAGGCAGGGTGATCACTTCTCCTCTTTTGTATGTTAGTGGTGTTGGATCCTGTAGAAGATCAACCTACATCATCAATATGGTGATATGCACATAGATATGACTGTATCATTTGTTAAATTTAAGACAAAATTATGATGTGTGCATGATGAAGTTAAAAATCACGAAGTGAACCAAATTGAGGTTATTTTACTGCAAAAACTCACTATGTGAACCAAATAGAGGTTATTTTACTGTGAAAAATCACTAAGTGAACCAAATTGAGGTTATTTTACTGCAAAAACTCACTATGTGAACCAAACTGAGGTTATTTTACTGCAAAAACTCACTATGTGAACCAAATTGAGGTTATTTTACTGTGAAAAATCACTAAGTGGACCAAACTGAGGTTATTTTACTGCAAAACCTCACTATGTGAACCAAATTGAGGTTTTTTTACTGCAAAAACTCATTATGTGAACCAAATTGAGGCTATTTTACTGCAAAAACTCACTATGTGAACCAAATTGAGGTTATTTTACTGCAAAAACTCACTATGTGAACCAAATTGAGGTTATTTTACTGTGAAAAATCACTAAGTGAACCAAATTGAGGTTATTTTACTGCAAAAACTCACTATGTGAACCAAATTGAGGTTATTTTACTGTGAAAAATCACTAAGTGAACCAAATTGAGGTTATTTTACTGTGAAAAATCACTAAGTGAACCAAATTGAGGTTATTTTACTGCAAAAACTCACTATGTGAACCAAATTGAGGTTATTTTACTGTGAAAAATCACTATGTGAACCAAAGAGGTTATTTTACTGCAAAAAATCACTAAATGAACCAATTTGAGGTTATTTTACTGTAAAAAATCACTTAATGAACCAAATTGAGGTTATTTTACTATTATCTTTTTGCCAGAAATGCAAACTTAACCCTTAAAATGCCAATCACAACAAATGTCGTCTGCTTTGTCATCTGCTTGTGATTTTAAGTCATTTTTGCAAACAATGTGGACCCAGATCAGATTGCAGTCTGATCAGGGTCCACACTGTTTGCCTGTATGCAAAAATAGGTTGAAAAGTTTGCAAGAATATTCAGCAGACAACATAAACAGACGACATTTTCAGATGCAGATTTTCTTGGCGTTTTAAGGATTAATACACTTCTAGTTACTATACAGACTCAACCAATTATGCTTTAATTGGTGGTACTGAATATCAACATGGATGATCTAAGTGTCTGAATATCCGTTACTTTTCAGAAGTTTGATTTTTGAAGATAGACAGTCCATACGACAGTGAGTTTTGTGCAATAAGTGAATACTCTGAATTTCATAAAACCCTTGATAGTTCTGTAGGATTTAGAAAAACTAGTTTTTGACAAAAATACATGTCTTCATCATCATTATGATATAGGTTGTTAGGGGTGTAGATTATCACAAGAAAACCTAAACAACTAATATTGCACTAAATAAAGCACTTTCTTTCAGTCATTTCTTTCATTATATTACAATTAACATGTCTGTACAAAACTAGAAATGTGTATTTGTAAAACACTATGCTCCCAACTACATGCTTGTTCCTACACAAGGGCATAATTATGGAAAAAATTGTCCTCAAGAGACAATTTGCATGAAATCTCTATAGCTCAAGATAAGAAGGGGTATCCACATAATATTTTTGAGGCACCTAATGAGAACCCACAGCATATATTTTCATGCAATATAAGAAAAATATCAGTATTCTTCAGTTAAAAAAAGCACCTTATCTGGTGCTATGAATGTCAAAGCCTATTTTCTGGGAGAAAATACAAGAGGCCCATGAGCCATGATTCACTCACCTGAGTAACACAGCCATTGAATATTGGCAGATGCCATGCAACACTGTTCACAAATTTGACTGTGCCATAAAAATGTCAAAGGTCATCCTAGGATTATTATTTGAACAAATTTGGTAGATCTTCAGTCCCTGATGCTTCAGCCTCTAAGCTTTCTTGGCTCTGGTGAAGAAGATTAGTTGAGTGTTTTTACCATAAATAGGCATGGCAGCCATCTTGTTCAATAGTGCAGAACCATTTGGGTAAATTGTCAATACCCCTTCAACAGAAGGGCCCATATGAAATCTGGTGAAAATTGCTCAAGCCCTTTCAGAGAAGAAGATGTTAAAGATTACACAATTTTATACATGTATATATCCAAGGGACAAGGGCAGATAACCTCAGTGGGACAAAATTTTAATTCTAACTGCAAAGTTTTACTACTTTAATCATAAAAAAATAAGTTTCAGCCAGGAGTCTTTAATACATTCTGAGAATTTTTTTTTTCAACAATTCCCACAAAAAATATATAAGGACACAAACTTGACCTTGCCATACAAAGGTCAAGGGTTAACATAGGATCATCATTTGATCAAACTTGGTAGACTTTGAGTCTCCAATGCTATTTACCAAAGAATCAGCCTTAAAGCCTTCATGATTCCGAAGAAGGAAGTTTTTAAGTATTTTTACCATATACAGGCATGATGGCCATCTTAATTAATGGACCATGACCATTTATACAAATTTTCAATCCCTCTTTAACAGAAGATTCCACATGAAATTGTAAATACTTGGCCCAGGGGTTCATAAGAATAGTCATTCAAAAGGTGTGTATGAACTATGGACAGCCGACAGACGTCAAGTGATCACAATAGCTCTTCACGAGACTTTGGCTCTGGTTAGCTAAAAATAACAATTTGTTTTCTGCTGAATTTGCCAGTTGCATACTAATGTTTACTTACAAAACTGATAGCAAGGTCTGTCCTCTGTGGCATGTTAGTTGGAGGAGACATATAGGGCTCGGAAACAACCAGATGTCTTGGTTTCAGATCTTTTATCAATTTATTGGCTTGGGAGAAACTCAGACTGGTATCTATTGGGCAATAACATACCTGAAAGGAAACAATAAGGGAAAATAACTCACCTGTGAAGGGGTGCAAATTTGACCTTGCTTTAAAAAGGTCAAAGGTCAACCTATGACCATATTTTGAACAAACTTGGTAGACCTTCAGTCCTCAATGCTATAGACCAGGATTCAGCCTCAATTCTTGGTTCTGGAGAAGACCCTTTTTAAGTGTTTTTACCATATATGGGCATGGTGGCCATCTTGTTCTAATGTGCAGAACCATTTAAACAAATTGTCAATACCCTTCTGTCAGAAGGCCCCATGTGAAATCTGGTGAAAATAGCAGAAGAAAAAATTACACAATTTCAAACATGTATAAACAGCCTAGGGGCAAGGGCAAGTAACCCCCAGGGGACAAAATTTTGATTGTAACTAAAAGTTTTACTACTTTAATTATACATGGAAAATCTTCAGACATTAGTCTTTCATACATTTCAAGAAAATGACTTTTCAACATTCTCCCCATACAAATGTATGGGAATGCAAATTGGACCTTGCCATAAAAAGGTCAAAGATCAACCTACAGCCATCATTTGAGCAAACTTGGTAGACCTTGAGTCCCCAATGCTAGATACCAAGATTCAGCCTGAAAGCTTTCTTAGGTCTGAAGAAAATTATTTAGTGCTTTTACCATATATGGGTGTGGCGGCCATCTTATTCAACGGTACAGAACCATTCAAACAAATTGTCCATATCCTTTCGACAGAAGGCTCAAACGAAATCTGGTGAAAATTGTCCAAGCCATTTCAGAGAAGGAGACATTTAAAAATTACACAATTTTATACATGTATATAGCCCAGGGGCAAGGGCAGATAACCCATAGGGGTTAAAATTTTGATTGTTACTGAACAGTGTTAATAATTTAACCTTACATTGTAACTTTCAGCCATTGGTCTTTCATACATTTTGAGAAAATGACTTCAACATTTTCCCCATATAAATATATAAGGATGCAAATTTAACCTTGCCTTAGGAAGATCAAAGGTCAGCCTACAACCATCATTTGAACAAACTTTTTAGACCTTGAGTCTTTGATGCACTATATCAAGATTCAGCCCCAAAGCTTTCTCGGTTCTGAAGAAGAAGATGTTTAAGTGTTTTTACCACATATGGGTATGGCTACCATCTTAATTAACAGACCGTGACCATTTGTATAAATTTTCGATCCCCCTTTAACAGAAGGCTTCATGTGAAATTTGAAGAAAATTGGCTCAGGGGTTTCAGAGGAGGTCGTTCAAACATGTGGATGGAAGGACAACAGATGATGGACAACAGATGACGGATGGCAAGTGATCATAATAGCTCATCCTGAGTCTTCCATTCAGGTGAGCTAAAACATCATAGCTCCACATAAGAGTGGCCGGGTATCCAGATATAATTTGCTAATTTCTCTATAAAAAAACATATTGTGCATACTCAGAGCAAGTACCTGGATGAAGGTTTTTAACAAGAAATGTCAATAAGCAGTGCTTAATAGATACCCTTCTCTCAGAAACCAAAATGTAATGCACTGACAGACAAACAGACAGACAGTGAAAATGGTATACCCCTCACAAACAAAGTTGCAGGGGGGGGGGGGATGCAGGGGGTGTATAATAAGTATCCACAAGGTATGTTTTCATGAAAAATAAGAAAAATATCAATACTTTTTAGCTGAAAAAAGTGCCTTATCTGAAGCTATGAACCCATGTCTTGCTGAATAAATTAAGATGCCACACCCACTTCTAATTTTCAGCCAATCAGATTATTTGATCCTGATTGTTGCTATAAATTCACACACTTAATGGCAAACAGTGCAGATCCAGATCAGCTGGCTCCTTCAGAAACCAACTAATCTGGAGCTACACTGTTTTCAAAGGCAGGGTATATCCAGGTTCAGCAGGACAAGGTTTAAAGTAAAAGAATGCAACTTACCCTCATTTGAAGAGGTTGAAAAGGTCCAAGAGACTCAAGATATGGGAAGTCTGGTTCTGGAAAAAAAATACATAGTAATAATAATCATTGTAATAATAATGCTAGTATATTTAGACACCTTAAGGGGATTGGACATATTTTTGCCATTTCTGCCAAGGAAGATGACTTTTGTGGTATCCTGTTTGCTTTATTGTATGCCTAGCCCCTTCCTCTTGTGGGAGCAAATTTGTTTCTTTTTAGACTAGATCCCTTTTTAAAAAGGAAGCAAAGACCAGAGCTGCCTCCCATAAAAGTATTCATTCACCTTAACTTCTTACCATACTTGTCCTAACATTCAAACAAGTCCATTTCACAACGAGATGATGTGTCTAACAAGAGCTCGGCAACTGCGGGCATCATAACCCAGTGGCAAGTAATCAGGGCCAGGTTGTTCAAAGCGTCGTTAGCTTAACGAGCTCGCTAAGGGTCATTTCGTTAACTGTTTTAGCGGATTCAAAACACAATATTCTGATATTTTTTGCTGAAAAAATGTGAGTAGCTTTTGCATTGCAATTGCAAAAGCTACTCACATTTTTTCAGCAAAAAATTTCAGCATATTTGCGTATCACTTGATGTAAATTCGTTAACTAACGACATCGTTAGCTTTGAACAACTGGGCCCTGATGTAGCACATATACTGACATAGAGTTAGACTAAGACTAAGGAGCGGTTAACCCTGAAAGAAAAGCTTACAAAATATTTTAAAGAGACATAACTCTATAATATTTTGTGGACTGTAACCTCAAAACAATATGTGCTGCTCCACATCATGGTCTTACTATATATCAAGTTTCAGCCTGATGGGCTGTAAACTGTAGAAGGAGTTTAGCCAGAAACGAAATGCAGTGTACGCTTCTTTACATGCATTCAGGTTGTTGATACGAATTCACATACTTGGCTGACAATTAGAAACAGCTGTAGTATCTAAATTTAATAGCATGACAAGGGTAAATTTGTTTTTACAGATAGTGTGTTCATTACTAACTGCAGTGCTAGCCTTCGAAATCAGTAAATGACTGTTGTTTTGCAATGTTATAAACTTTTATATTACTTATCTGAAGCTATTTTTAGTACTTTCTAAGGGAAAACAAGGTATAATTCCTTTGAAGAAATATTTCCTTCTGCAGCACAGAAATATTTCCTTTAGAAAGCTATCACGCCAAGCGACTGATGGAGATGACATAATGTAATGAAATTTATTGAAGCCAGCAAAAGAACATAAAACAAAATCTGAAGAAAAAAAACAAACATTTTTATGATATGTAATATACAATTTAATACATTGTACATCTTGAGTTTATCATATGGGAAACATTTCCATCAAGACTTGCAAATCTTGTAAACAATGAACCCAAGCTAATACACATGTTTTGTTAATCTGATTTACAAAAAACTCTCTTGGGAAATTATTTCCTGATTGGTAATATTGTGACATTAAATTATGGAAATTCTCAGCAAAGCTCGTCTGCTTTGTCTTCTGCTGGTTACTTTAAAAGTCACTTCTGCAAACAGTGTGGACCCAGATCAGACTGCTCCTTTAGGAGCAGTCTGATCTGGGTCCACACTGTTTGCCTGTATGCAAAAATAGGTTTGAAAAGTTTGCAAGAATATTCAGCAGACGACATAAACAGAAGACATTTTCAGATGCAGGTTTTCTTGGCGCTTTAAGGGTTAACATTGGTAGTATACCCTGCCTGAAAAGTAAGAACATTATTTTTGGGCAGGGAATATGAACCATCTCCCTTTCAAGAATCCAATATAAACAGTTTTTTTTTTACAAAATACACTACAACCTCTTTATAACACGGTTCATTATAACACCGTTTTGGATATAACATGGTTCTCAAAGATGGATCCCAAAAATGTATAGATTATATTGAAAAATGACCATAAACGGTCATTTTTCAATATAATCTATACATTTTTGTTTGGTTATAACACGGTTGTTTAACTAACACGGTTTATGCTATGGACCCCAACAATAGTGTTATAAAGAGGTTGTGGTGTTAAATCAGATCCTAATGAATAATTCAAACTTCAATCATTAAATGGATACCACTTATATCCTAAGCATTAATCCTTGCCACGCTAAATAAATTAAGATACCACCCCAGCTTCTAATTTTCAGCCAATCAGATAACTTGATCCAGGTTGTTGATACAAATTCACATCCTTAATGACAAACAGTGCAGATACAGATCAGTTGGGTCCTTCAGACTACACTGTTTGCAAAGGCAGGATATATTTGGGTTCAGCAGGACTAGCCTGAAGCTATGGGACAAAGCAAACAGTGTAGACTAGGATAAGATGCTGAAGGTGGCACCTAATCATGGTCTACATGGAGTGCCACTCATGCAGCAAGTTTTTAGACACATCAACAAGAAAAAGGACTTGTTCAGATGTTATATAAGATAATTTCTATTTTCTGGGAAATATAAAAATATGAGCTGATCACATTTTGAGATATTTTTATTGAGAAAAATGAAACCAGTAAAAATTCTTTAAAATGCTGTCTGCTAATATTTAAATCCAGTGTGTTAAGACCTATGATTTGGACTGAGCCATGAAAAATCATGTCTTTGGGCATATGCAGACAGCAAAGGCCCAGATCTGCCTACACATTTGCATAGTCTGATCAGGACCTTCACTGTTGGTTTATCTACTGTGCTTTTGATATCTTTCAGAAAGTCGTTTTTTGATTGGCGCTTTACAGAGAAGAGGTAAATTTGTAATTCTAATGCACTTGCGTATGTAACGCGACGTCTGATTGGATAACGTCAAAAATTTGCGACGGTATATTCTGCGATATACTGTCGGAAATCCGACGTCATCACGTAACGTCGCTTCTCATTGGCTAGCATTTGGTTTTAAACGAAATTTCCGACCGTAAAACCGCCGATTTACCTCCCCAAATGACAAATTTGAATGCAGTTATCCCCTAAATCTTTGTTATGATTTAATGCAAAACCATTTGTCATAAATAAGTATGATCAGCCAGCTGAGATATATAGTCTGATCAGGAATTTTGCTATACTTTGTTACAGTCTACAGTACCCTACAGTGACTTCTGTCCTTTCGACATCATTCAGAAAGATGTTTTTGATTAGTGTTTTATTTTAAATGAAACTATTTTGTTCTGTATGACCATATCTTATCAGAAACCATTTGTCTTTTCTGTTTCTGTGCTTTTTTCTCAAATATTTACCTTAAAGTTAAATTTACGACCCAAAATTGGTCTAACCTGTGCAATTTATATAGTAAAGGGATTGTTTTGAATTTTTGTCTAAGAAAATATATCTTACTTTTCTTTACTGAATTTGAATGATTGATGTTCCACAGCAATATTATGAAAATTTCAGAAAAATTGAACCAGCCGAACTTGTTGAAAATGTGCCTCCAAGATACTTACCCTGCAGATTTCTGCATAATTTGCAGTCATGTTTACAAGGGAAACAATTTTTGTGACTTCCTGTTTGCTTTTCTGTGTACCAAGTCCCTTCTGAAATTGGGTCGAATCAAGGGGAGTATTTTTTTTCCTTTAAGTGTAGACTTCTTTTCAGAAGGGGGCAAAAGCAAATCTGACTTGTTTCCCTTGAAAGTGTATTATTTTCCCTTAAATACAAGCTCTTGTTTAAGAGCTAACACTTTCTGGGCTAATTCAGTAGACAAAAAAAATAACATCTTTCCAAGAAAATGTAGGTTTTGACATGCTTAACATTAATTACAAATGACAGTCATACGGTAACTACTAGATCCAGATAAATGAGTACCAGTAATTGAGGCACTATTTTTGATACCTATACACCAAAATTAAAGGTACTGATTGGCACTTTGCCTCACCTAAAAGACAACTCCATAAAGTAAGCACAGACACAGTTCAGGGCAAAAATTGAATGATGCTTTTGTCAAAGGTCTCACCTCTTCTAGAGCTAGACAGTTCTATTCCCTGGTGGTAGTTATTGCAGAAAGATAATTAACCCCTGTCCTTTCTTTGCAAATAGTGTAGATCCAGATCAGATGGCTTCTGAAGAAGCCAACTGATCTGGATCTGCACTGTTTGCCATAAAGTATGTGAATTTATATCAACAATTTTGATCAAGTAATCTGATTGGCTGAAAATTAGAAATTAATTAGAAATGGGTGTGGCATCTTAATTTATTCAGCAGGACAAGGGTTAATACAAGTCAATGTCAGAAAATATACCTTCTGACATGTGCACCCAGCAAAGGTTTAGATCAGCCTGCCTATTCAAGCATTTCTGATCAGAATCTTCACCAGATGCATTTGGATAGCCACAGATACAAAGTTTCTTCATGCTGAAAATAAAGACTCTGATCAGACTGTGCAGACATGTAGGCTGATTTGAGTCTTCGTTAGGTACATGTAGGAAGAATTGTTTTCTCATGTTGCAGAAGAATAATACAAATTTTCAATTACATGCCCATTAAGTCCAGCTTTATCTGTAATCAAGTAAAATTAATTGCAAATGTTTCCTATACCGAGCCTTCCATAATTGTTTATGTTTACAAACACTTCTCATTTTTTAATCACAGATGCAAAATCCCACACAATTTTGTCTGTGTGAATTCAAAGCGATCTCCTTTGAGCATTAACCCATTATAGACTCTCCCACACTATATATCGGAAGTCCAATTTCAATTTTAGGTAAGTCCGGCTATGAGATTTACATATTCCTTGAGAAAATGGTTTAACTATTTGCAAACAGTGGAGACCCTGATCAGATGCCACATTCTGGGTCTGCACTGTTTGCCAGTTACTTTTTTACAGGTCTCCCGACTACAATGGGTGAAGGCATGTCACCTGCAACATGTCTTCCACTACATATTACTAATGCAACATACCTTTTTTTTTCAGTGAAAATTTATAAAAATGCCTTTACTTCCTTGCCATGGCCAGTAAACTTGTTTCTTGTGCAGAAGAGTCAAATTTCAATTTTAAGTACAGTGTTATGTGATTTAGATACATTGTATTCCTTAAGAAAAATGGCTGAACTATTTGCAAACAGAGCAGACCCTGATCAGATGCCACAGACCTTGGACTTCACTGTTTGCCAATTTCCCTTTTTGGGCTCTCCAGACTGAAATGGGCTAATATTATTTGACCAAGCGTTGACTTTTGAGTTGGGAGTTCTACGGCCCTGTCAACACAGTTAAGGTCATGTCCTGCCAGTCAGTTAAATTATTTACATTATTCCAGGTCAGGCCTAGTCCTCTAAAGCATTATACAGACAATGCAACTTCTCAGTGACTAATTTCATTTCAACTGTCTTGCAACTGTTGCAACCGCATTTGCAATCTGGACATGATCACCGATCAGTGGGGTCAGTCGGCAGTAAGACCCCAATCTGTTGGCAACTGGTCACTGATCAGTCAGCGGTAGATTTTGCAAATTGATAGGGATTAATCGGTGATCAATTGGGGACTGGTTGCAGAAAATGCAGCGTGAGGTTTGAGACGGATTGGCAATTAGGCGATGACTCTTCGGCGACTAGTTGCAACTGACAGAGACTGGTCGGCCATCCAAACATATGCACAAGGTAATGGCGCTTCCTAGAATCAAATCATCATTGTGCTGGTCATCAGCATGGCAACAGCAGTGTTGCAGCTGCTGAACATTCAATAATTTAAGGTGAATGTTGTGATTGCTGTCATGATGGTTTATTGGTGGCTGAGACAAACAGTACTGCTTAAAGCCTTGGATCCCTAGAAGATCATAGTTTTGGGACTTAGAGAATCTGAGGAAATGACTGGGCGGCGCATGGACAGACCTTTTTTTAAGCACTGAAATTACATGCTTGTAAATGATTTGCAACTGATTGTTGACTAGTCGCCGATGAACTGCCAATAAATCAGTGAATCTGTCGGTGACTGGTCGCCAATAAAGTGTTATTTGGTCGGAGATCAATCCTAGACCGGTCGCAACAAGATGCAAGAGTAAATGATTGGCGACTTATCTGCAAATGATCGCTGACCTCTGTGCAACTAAGCCAGTTGCAGTGCATCTTGCTGAATGCCCAAAAGAAGATCAGCAACTGAAATTGGTCTGCAACAGCTCTGCGACTGCTCAGCAACCTTGCTGAGATCTCGGGAACTAATCAGCAACTTTTCTTTTCAGAAGGGACTTAGTGAGCATGAAAACAAACAAGAAGACATTTCTTTTCTTATCTCTTCACTAAAACATATGTTGTGGGTACTCATTAGAAGTGCCTCAGTTAGGTGCTTCTAATCAATGCATACAGATATTGTTAGCTCATACTGTGTAATGTTTACACCCTCATGTGGAAAAATAAGGAAAATATCAATATGTTTAGGTTGAAAAAAAACAGTGCCTTATCTGGAGCTATGAGAACCTCATTACAACTTTTAATTGACAGGGATGACATTACTTTGCACAAAATATTCCCAGTAGCATGACAATCCTCTATAAAACAAGAGTTACAAAGGACAGTATAATTATTTTCTGACAATGACAAAATGTCCTCAGCATAAATGATAAAAGGGCAGGACACTATGGTGAGCCATAACTGTTCATATGAGTTAGGGTTTTACGGCCAAGTCTGCACTGTTCTTTGAGTTCTGAGTTGGAGTTTTATGGCCCTGCCAACACTATTAAGGTCATGTCAAGCTGGTCAGTTGACTTACTCACGCTTTTTTCTGGGCAGACTTTGTCCTCAAAGTGGTTCACCAGTTCTAGTGCACATACTTTCACCAGTATCTGAGAACTGTCCTTCTTGAATCTTTGAGTTCTGAGTTGGAGTTTTACTGACCTGTCAACACTGTTACGGTCAAGCTTGCAAGCTGGTCAGTTGACCTACTCACACCTTTCCTGGGCAGGCTTAGTCCTTTAAGTGGTTAACCAATACTTTGTGCATATACTTTCACTAGTAACTGACAACTGCCCTTCATGAATCTTTGTGCTATGAGTTGGACTTTTATGACCCAGTCAAAACTGTTAAGGTCATTTCAAGCTGGTCAGTTAACTTACTCACACCTTTCCTGGGCAGGCTTAGTCCTTTAAGTGGTTAACCGTTACTTTGTGCACATACTTTCACTAATAACTGACAACTGTCCTTCTCAAATCTTTGAGTTATAAGTTTTACAGCCCAGTCAACACTGCTGCGGTCATTTTGAGTCAGTCAGTCACCCTTCTCACACTTTTCTTGGGCAGGTTAGTCCATTGGTTAACCAGTACTTGTATGCATACTTTTGCCAGTAACTGACAACTACAAACTTCTTGAATTTTGAGTTATGAGTTGGGAGTTTTACAGCCAACACTGTTTAGGTCATGTCAAGCTGGTCAATTGACCTACTCACAATTTCCTAACAATGCCGTTAGTTAGCGAATCGTTAAAATTTACATCAATTGATATGCAAATATGCTGAAATTTTTTGCTGAAAAAATGTGAGTAGCTTTTGCAGTGCAAAAGCTACTCACATTTTTTCAGCAAAAAATATCAGAATATTGTGTATTGAATCCGCAAAACAGTTAACGAAATGACCCTTAACAAGCTCCTTAAGCTAACGACGCTTTGAACAATTGGGCCCAGTAACTTATGCACATACTTTCACCAGTAAGGGACAACTGCCCTTCTTGAATCAGTGGAAGGGGAAAATGACTACAGAAATGATTTCATGATCAATCACTTGCAACCCCCGGATATACTGTCAGACAGCTACCATTTGTACTATGGGCCTGGCAGTAAGCCGTAACATTTACTGAAGGGGCCAAGGCACATTGAATTACAAATATTCTTCTATCAAATTAACTCTCACCATACTGGGCAAAAATTTCAGCAGACAACATTTTGAAACATTTTATTTATTTTTCCAAGAAAAGAGGATCGGACCTTTCATGCAATCTATCTCTTAGGAGACAGTTTGCATGAAAGATATGAGGAGGCAATTTGCTTGAAAGGTAAGACCCTATTTCATTTTCTGAAAAACAAAAAAAAAAGCTGCTTCCGTTTTTCTTTGCTTATCATTTTGACGCATTTATTATAATTTTTTACCTTTGGCTATGAGTTCAGATCATGAATACTATTTGTATCAAAACAATATATCAATTAAGTTAAGTAGTGAAATGGCTATAACAATAATGAGTAAGGTATGGATGAAAGTATAAAACTGGTAGGATATGGCTAGCCATAAGGTTTCCCACTGGTAACAGACTAAAGCTGGTTAAATGAGAACACATATGCTGTTGGTTCCTTTTTAGTTGGCCCAGATTTTGATGCATTTATTTTAACTTTTGACCTGTTACAAGCCACATTAAATGATGATGAGTTTAGGTTAAACAATGCATCAACCCTTGAGGGTCATTTGCGTCAAAACTGTATGTTCAACCTTAAAGTGCTGAACAAAATTTGCAGCAGAATACATTCTAATTTATTTATCAGGGAAAATAAGTCTTGACATTTCATGTGAAGTATCTGCTTAGTCATGTGTATCACCTGCTTGACATGAAGTGTCAAGGCTTATTTTCTTTAAAAAAAAAAAAAAAAAAAAAATTAGAAAAGCCATCACTACTGCAGTTGTGATTTGTGCCTTAACCCTTAAAGCGCCAATCACAACTGCAGCAGATGACAGTTTGAAATATTTGTTTTTAATTTTTCAAAGAAAACAAGTCTTGATATTTCATGTGAATCGTCTGCCAAGCAGATGATTCACATGAAATATCAAGACTTGTTTTCTTTGAAAAATTAAAGAAATAAAAATAAATTGTCTGCTATAAATTTTGCTTGGCGCTTTAAGGGTTATGGTTTAATTTGGTTTAGTAGTGAAACAGCTATTTAACAATACTGAGTTGGGTACGCATGAAGTAAAAAATTGGAAGAATATGGCTAGCCATAAGATTTTTCACTACAGACTAAAGCTGGTATAATGAGAATGGCTCTTTCAAGCAATAATAATTAGAGCTTACTGGCATAGGAAAACATACAACCAGCGCTACAGCGAAGAGGAGTATTTTCTTATTTCTGGACTAAAATATAAACAGTAGTTTTTAGTCCAAGTTTTTACCTGGGTTTCAGTATTTACCATAATAACCCTAAGTATTGGAACCATTAAGCCTTTGAAAACAGTGCAGACCCAGATCAGGCACCACAGAATGCAGCATCTGATTAGGGTCTACACTGTTTGCCATACATACAACAATATTTTAGACACCTCAAGAGGTAGAAAAATAGCATTTTACAAGTTTTAGTACAAGTATGGTAAGAAGATAAAGCATCCTAATTCTGACACCTCATCTACTTACAAATTTTTGAACAAATTCATTTTACAACCTGTTGATACATCCAAAAGCTGCTGGATAAATGGCCACTTTGGCAGACCTTGATTGGACACTGCATTCTGCAGGGTCTGATCTGGGTCTGCATTCTTTATTCTGGGCTGTCTGTCTGAATACTTTGAGAAAAAAGATGGTATGTTGTTGGTTTAACCCTTAAAGTGCCAATCACAACTGCAGTAGACGAAATTCTAAAATTTTATCCTTTTTTTTTTTATTTTTCAGAGAGTACAAGTTTTGACATTTCATGTGAATCATCTGCTTGTTGATGATTCACATGAAATGTCAAGATTTGTTCTTTCTGAAAATAAAAAAAAATAAACAAGTCGTGACATTTCATATGAATCATCTGCCAAGCAGATGATTCACATGAAATGTCAAGATTTGTTTTCTTTGAAAAAAAAAAAAAAAATAGAATGCCATCTGCTACAAAGTTTGCTTGGCACTTTAAGGGTTAATGCTTACAATTCTGAGTAAATATTTCAGCAGATGACATTTTGAAATATTTTTCTGAGAAAATATACTTTGACAGTTCATGGTAGTTGTCTCCTGAGGAGTTAGGGAACAATTTGCAAGGAATGCTTCAGGCAATTTTCTGGAAAAAATAAATAATATCCTTCATTTGTCAGCTGCTGAATCCGCCCAGAGCTTGTGGTAAAGGTTAAATGAAGGAATGTTTACTGTCAATGACATCACTGGGGATTTCCACACTTTGAACTGAAATTTCTGTATTCCCCTGAATGAAATATTAGAGAATAAACAATTGTTGATTAACAGAAAAGTGTTTTGTACCATTGAGGTGATTCCATCACTGTGAAGCTCTTTAATAAGAGATTTTAATCTTTACCACTCTCTGGGAAAATTCAGCAGATGACAAACTGATGACATTTTTCTTATTGTTCCCAGAAAACAGGAGATTATATTTTATACAAACTTGTCCCCTTTGGAGACAATTTGCATGAGATGTCAAATCCTATTTCCTGGGAAAAATAAGAATTTTTATCACAATTTTTACCTAGAGTGCTAAGCGTTAAACTGGAAATGGATTTCTGTATTGGAGTGTAAATAGACAAATGCTACAGACAATAACATCACATTTTGAATACTGAAATTTTCATGCTAAACCATATATTGTGTTGGAGTGTATGAATGGATCAATGCTACTACTGACTATCACATCACATTTGGAATGCTGAAATTTTCATGCTAAACCATACATTCTGTTGAAGTGAATGAATGTATGAATGCTACTGACCATAAATAATGTTAAATTTGGAATACTGAAATTTCAATGCTAAACCATACCTCCAGGTAAGAGGTGGATATCTACATCAATATTTTTTTTCAATTTCTCCTTGAAAATATGTTGTAGGTACTCATTAGAAGTGCCTCACTTAGGCTCTTCTAATAAGTGCCTACAACATATGTTTACATGTTCATACAGAGGAACATCTAATGAGTACCTACAACATATTTTAAAATGTTTGCATCCAGGCACTTCTAATGAGTACCTACAACATATGTTTATAGGTTTACACAGAGGCACTTCTAATAAGTACCTGCAAAATTTGTTTATATGTTGACATGGAGGCATTTTTAATGAGTACTTACAACATGGGTTTATATATTTAAACTGAGGCACTTCTAATGAGTACCTATAACATATGTTTATATGTTTACACTAAAGGCACTTCTAATGAGTACCTACAACATATGTTTATATGTTTACACTAAGGCACATCTAATGAGTACCTACAAAAACATATTTTTATATGTTTACACCAAGGCACGTCTAATGAGTAGCTACAACATATGCTCATATGTTTACACCAAGGCACGTCTAATGAGTACCTACAACATATGCTCATATGTTTACACCAAGGCACGTCTAATGAGTACCTACAACATATGCTCATATGTTTACACCAAGGCATGTCTAATGAGTACCTACAACATATGCTCATATGTTTACACCAAGGCACGTCTAATGAGTACCTACAACATATGCTCATATGTTTACACCAAGGCACGTCTAATGAGTACCTACAACATATGCTCATATGTTTACACCAAGGCACGTCTAATGAGTACCTACAACATATGCTCATATGTTTACACCAAGGCACGTCTAATGAGTACCTACAACATATGCTCATATGTTTACACCAAGGCACGTCTAATGAGTACCTACAACATATGCTCATATGTTTACACCAAGGCACGTCTAATGAGTACCTACAACATATGCTCATATGTTTACACCAAGGCACGTCTAATGAGTACCTACAACATATGCTCATATGTTTACACCAAGGCACGTCTAATGAGTACCTACAACATATGCTCATATGTTTACACCAAGGCACGTCTAATGAGTACCTACAACATATGCTCATATGTTTACACCAAGGCACTTCTAATGAATACCTACAACATATGTTTATATGTTTACACTGAGGCAATTCTAATGAATACCTAAACAATATGTTTATATGTTTACACTGAGGAACTTCTAATGAATACCTACAACATATGCTCATATGTTTACACTGAGGCATGTCTAATGAATACCTACAACATATGTTTATATGTTTACACTGAGGCACTTCTAATGAATACCTACAACATATGTTTATATGTTTACACCAAGGCACTTCTGATGAGTGTAACATATGTTTATATGTTTTAACTGATGCAATTCTAATGAGTACATACATCATATGTTTATATATATTTACATTGAGGAACTTCCTTGGGTACTTCTAATGAGTATTTACAACATAATGTTTATAAGTTTAAATGGAGGCACTACTGACCACAAACAACATACGTTTATATGTTCACAAAGAGGCACTACTAATGATTACCTACAATTTATGTTCATATGTTTACACTGAGGCACTTCTAACAAGTACCTACAACATATATTTATGTTAACACAGAGGCACTACTAACCAGTACCTAAAATTATGTTTATATGTTTACGATGAGATACTTCTGATGAGTACCTACAACATATGTTTATAGGTTTACACTGGGGTACGTCTAATGAGTATCTACAACAAGTGTTTATATGTTTACACTGAGGCACTTCTAATGAGTACCTATAACATATATTTATATGTATACACAGAGGGGCTACTAACCAGTACCTAAAAATATGTTAATATGTTAACAATGAGGTACTTCTGATCAGTACCTACAATATATTTATATGTTTAAAACTAGGTACTTCTAATTAGAACCTACAATTTGTGTTTATATGCTTACACTGAGACACTTCTAATGAGTACCTATAACATATACTTATATGTATACACAGAGGCACTATTAGCCAGTACCTAAAAATATGTTTATATGTTTACAATGAGGTACTTCTGATCAGTACCTACAATATATATTTATATGTTTACAATTAGGTAATTCTAATGAGTAACTACAATATGTGTTTATATGTTTACACTGAGGCACTTCTAATAAGTACCTACAACATATGTTCTTGTGTTTACACTTAGGCACTTCTGAGTATCTACAACAAGTTTATATGTTTACACTAAAGCACTTCTGAGTACAAAACAACATATGTCAAGTTCATATGTTTACACTGAGGCACTTCTGAGTACAAAACAACATATGTCAAGTTCATATGTTTACACTGAGGCACTTCTGAGTACCTACAACATATGTATATATGTTTACATTGAGGCACTTCTAATGAGATGTATAACATGTGTTTATATGTTTACACTGAGGCACTTCTGATGAGTACCTATCAATATATGTTTATATGGGCAAATTAACCCTTAAAATGCCAAGAAAACTTGCATCTGAAAATGTCGTCTGTTTATGTCGTCTGCTGAATATTCTTGCAAACATTTCAAATCTATTTTTGCATACAGGCAAACAGTGTGGCCCCAGATCAGACTGCTCCTAAAGGAGCAGTCTGATCTGGGTCTACACTGTTTGCAGAAATGACTTTTACAATTACAAGCAGATGACAATTGTAGTGATTGGCATTTTAAGGGCTAAATATCAATATTTTTTGGCTGAAAAGAGTGCCTGATCAGAAGCTTTGTAAATATCTTTATGTTTTGTTATGTTATGGACAGTGAATACGTCATCAAATTTGAACCGGCTCATGACAGAACCACCAAAATGGCATTTGCCCAGTAAAGACTCAGATTTGCCCAGTCTAATCAGAGTCTTCACTGTGAGCTAAGGACCCAGGCTTTCTTCATGTGGACAATGAAGACTCTCATCAGATTGCACTAATGCCCAGGCTGATCTGAGTCTCAGCTGGGCGAACATGCCATTTTAATGGTTTTGTCATGTGATGGCAATTTGATTATTCTGTAATCATAGCTCCAGAAAAAGCACTTTTTTTTCAGCTGAAATAAAGGCTGATATCCATGAAAACAAATGTTTTGGGTAGTCTGACATTATAAGTGCCTCACTCAGAGGTATGTACACATTAAAGAAAGATCAGCAGAGGGCTTCATAAAGGGCACATTTAATGATTTTGTGTAATTTTGTATATGCTTTTTCATAGGAAAGCATAGGCTGATGGTACTCATTTGAATTGCCTAAATTTGTTGAGGCAATTCAAATAAGTACCAACAATGTGTTTTTGTAAAGAACCTGTTGATACAAATCAGATGAGAAGATGATGATTATTTACGTCATACTGAGACAATTCATATCAGATGAATACCAACAACCTATACTTGTATAAAGATGCAGTCGAGGCAAATCATATGAGTACCAACAAAACAATCATGCTTTTATAAAGCAGATAAAAGTACACAGGCTGTAATCAGAATACATGTACTAACATTACTATGTACGATATGTCTCACTGTATGTTTGTAGGGGTATGGGCAGTAATTACATGTATACAGTATTTTTCAGAGAAAACATTTTCTTTCTGAGAAAATTGGAAAATGTCACATCTATCATCACTTGGAAAGGCTGTAGGTAACAATAGTTACCTAAAATGCAAAAACCATTTACCGTATTTACCCTAAGTATTGGGACACCTTAACCGCATAGGGCTAGATAAGAGTGGGTATCAGGTAAATATTTTTCTTTTTCCTCGACAAAAACAAATGTTGTGGGTACTCATTAGAAGTGCCTCAATGAGGCGCTTCTAATGAGTACCCACAACATTATGTTTTTGTCAAGAAATAAGAAAAATATAGATATTTTTTGGTTGAAAAACGTGCCTTAGCAAGAGCTATGTAACCACTTACCCCACTTGTCCTAAAATTTGAAAAACAGGTCTACTTTACTACCTGATGATTTGTCTAAAATATTGCTGGATGAGTGACAAACAGTGTAAACCCCAATCAGACATTGCATTCTGCGGCATCTGATCTAGGTCTACACTGTTTGCAAAGGCCTGTTGTCCCAATATTTCGGGTTATTACTGTACCTAAAATGCCAAAACCATTTAGACAAAAAATCTGGAAACCTATTTAACACTTAGCATGCATGGTAAAAATGTCAGCAGAAGACATTTTGAAACATTTTTTCTTATCTTTCTAAGAAAATACATTTTGACATGTCATGCAAATTGTCTCCACAGGAGACAATTTGCATGAACTGTCAAAAAATATTTCCCGGGAAAAAAATCATACCAAAAAAAAAAAAAAAAAACACACAAAAAAATGTCAATTTGACATCTGCTGAACTTGCCCACAGAGTGGTAAAGGTTAAAACTTATTTGTTCTCCTATTACCTACTCCAGATAAATAGGTGTGCATTGACTCAGTACTGGGGATGAGGTGGAGGTTTTAATCTTCTAAGGCATATACATGTAACCTGTAACATACCCTTTTGTTTGATGTAAGATAAAAAAAAATACAAATACACTACAACCTCTTTATAACACTATTGGTTGGATCCAAAGCAAAAGCTGTTAGCTAAACAACCGTCTCCAGACAAAAATGTATAGATTCTATACATTTTTGCCTGGAAACATCACTTTTTGGGTCCTCCTTTAAACCATCTTATATAGGAAACTGTTTTATAAAGAGGTTACAGTATATATTACTTATTGAAACAAATGAAAACATAAAAAAAGGACAAGAAAAACAACCATCTGATCTGAAGCCTTTACTAGGTGGTTTGAAAATAAGAAACAATGACAATAAACTTCATATTCCATGGAGTTCTGACAAGTTAAGGGCTTCTAAGAAGCCAACATTTTGTCTCTAAAGTATTGGTACTTGGATTTTAATCATTATCACATATATTATTATATATGGGCTAATTCAGCAGAGGACAAATTCATGTTTTTATTTTTACGAGAAAACAGGATTTGACTTTTTATGCAAATTGTCTCCATTGGAGACAATTTGCATGAAATGTCAAATACTGTTTACTGGGAAAAATAAGAAAATATTTCAATTTTCCGTCTGCTGAAAATATTACCCAGCATGCTCAGCAATAATGAGGAACATAGTGTTAACCCTTAAAGCGCCAATCACAACAATTGTCGTCTGCTTTGTCATCTGCTTGTGATTTTAAAAGTCATTTTTGCAAACAGTGTGCACCCAGATCAGACTGCTTCTCTAGGAGCAGTCTGATCTGGGTTCACACTGTTTGCCAGTATGCAAAAATAGGTTTGAAAAGTTTGCAAGAATATTCAGCAGACGACATAAACAGACGACATTTTCAGATGCAGTTGTTCTTGGCGCTTTAAGGGTTAACATTACGAAAACACGCCTATTCAAATATACTGAAAATTTTACCACAAAAAAAAATGAAAATTTTCAGATGAAAAATTCTGATATATTTCAAATTTCTGCTCAAAACATAGATTGTGGGTACTCGTTAGAACCGCCTCGACGAGGCGGTTCTAATGAGTACCCACAATCTATATTTTAGAGCGGAAATAAGAAAATAATGTATACCCCTGTAAACCCCAGTTTTACTATATAAAAGTGGGGTTTAAGGGGATCAAAATTATATAGGCATGTTTTCGTGATTATGTTCCATGAAAATAAGTGAAACACTCCATGTTATTTACTGGTTTCTTTTACCTTTACCACTGTCTGGGCAGATTCAACAGACAACAAATTTATATTTTTCTTTTTTCCCCACCAAAATAGACTTTGTCGTTTCATGCAGAGTATTGCCTTAGGAGACAATTTGCATGAAATGTCAAAGCCTATTTCCTGGGAAAAAAAATAAGAAAAATATTTCATAGGAGGCCCATGGGCCACTATGCTCACTAAAGCTCAAGTGGGCGAGCATTAGCCCGTTTCTGCAACATTAACCCTTTTACACTCAGAATTTGCACTTGGTTCTTTCAAAGTTCTGTTTTTCAGTATTTAAATTTTGATATAAGTTGCTTAATTTACATATTTAACCCTTCTCTTGCTGAACACGACATGCCCTGTCTTAGCAAACAGTGTAGATCCAGATCAGTTTGTCATTAACTACGTGAATTTCTATCAAAAACCCGGATCAAGTATTCTGATTGGCTGGAAATTAGAAGTGAGCGTGGCATCTTAATTTATTCAGCATGACAAGGGTTAAAATAGGTCAAGGTCAAAACATTAGACTAATGTGCTAAGAATTAGTCTGAAAACCTTGAAGTTTTGAAAATAACTCGACTGTATGTATTTTATAGTATAGAATGGTTCTTGAGACTGGTTAGTGCTTAGCATGCTGGGTAAAAATTTCAGCAGACAACATTTTGAATATTTTTCTTTATTTTCCCAGAAAACAGGATTTGACAGTACATGCAAATTGTGTCCTATAAGGATAATTTGCATGAAACATCAAATCCTATTTTCTGGAAAAAATAAAAGAAATATCATAAATTTGTCGTCTGCTGAATTTGCACATAAGCACTGTAAGTGTTAGAATAAAGCTGGCAATGACAACAGTATTACAGTATAATTACAGAAAACTACAGAGGACTGGTTAAGGAAGAGTATTTGGTGATAAAATGGTTTCGGATATAAGCAAGTTTAGCGGTGAACCCCAAAAGTTTTGTATCCAAACAAAACAAATTTTTTTTTTTTTTTTTCATGAAAACAGATGTCTGCCCCCTTTTAAAATACTGCTTTGTACAGTTAGTCAGGGTTGTTAACCCTTAAAGTGCCAATTCCAACTGCAGCAGACGACAATTCTTTTTATTTTTGTTTTATTTTTCAGAGAAAACAAGTCTTGACATTTTATGTGAATCATCTGCTATTTTATTTTTCTCTGAAAAAAAAAAAAAAAATTTGAATGTCGTCTGCAACAAATTTTGCTTGGTGCTTTAAAGGTTAATACACAAGAATGACAAAAATAGTTTGTTTTCTGCAGGTTGTCCAACATTTCTGTAAAGTTTCATGAAATTACCTGAAATGATTTTAAAGGTACAGAGCAGATATAAGTATATGACAGAAATCACTGTTTACAATATTCAAAGGGCCAGAACTTCAAAAGTATGTGAACCAGAATTATGGTTCTGCATGCCGGCTCATGGTGATAAACATTTCTGTAACGTTTCATTAAATTATCCGCAACAGGTTTTTAGGTTACAGAGCTGACTCAAGTATATGATCAAAATCACTATTTACAATGTTCAAAGGGCAGTTACTGCAAAAGTAGCAATACAAGAATTATGGTTCTTGTATTTTACATGCCGCCTAATGGTATTTAATATCTCACATAATTCTCAAGTTACCAAGCAGACATATGGCCAAAATCACTACTTACACTATTTAAAGTGCCAGAACTCCAAATGTAGGTAAACCACAGTCATGGTTCTTATTTTATGCATGTGGTCTCATAGTGCTTAACATTTCTGTAAAGTTTTGTGAAAATATCTCAAATGGTTTTCAGGTTATGGGGCGGACATGATTTTATGACCAAAATCACTATTTATAATGTTCAAATGGCCATAACTTATAAATTATGGTTCTTGTATTCTGCACTTCGTCTAATGATAGTAAACATCTGTAAACTGTCGTAAAAATTTCTCAAATGCTTTTCAAGTTACCAGGAGGACACAATTTTGTTACAGATGGACAGACAGACAGATGGAAAGACAGACAGACATCCATGGCAAAATGAACACGTTGCTGAAGGAGGGAGACATAAATATATAGATTATATAAAAAAGACCATTTATGATCATCTTTCTATATAATCTTTACATTTTTTAAATAATCATTTTTCTATATAATCTATACATATTTGTTTGGCTACAACACAGTTCTTAAGCTAACACAAATTCTGCTTTGAATCCCAGTAAATGTATAATAAAGAGGTTGTGTAATTGCTTAACACAGGTGGGCTTTAAGACAGGTTTGACTGTCACTGCAAGCCATATTAATTAACTAAGTAACCCTTGGAATAACTGTCTACACATTACTACTAAGTATTTTATAACAAATTGTCAAATCTCTATACAATACTGCTAAGTATTTTATAACAAATTGCCTAATCTCTTTTCATTACTGCTAAGTATTTTATAACAAATTGCCAAATCTCTATACATTACTGCTAAGTATTTTATAACAAATTGCTAAATCTCTATACATTACTGCTAAGTATTTTATAACAAATTGTGAAATCTCTACACAATACTGCTAAGTATTTTATAACAAATTTATTGTAAATGACCCTTAAATTTCAAACACATTTTTTATGTATTTTTATGCCTAAATTAAAATACTTTCTTATAATACTTAGTGGTATATGGTAAACAGAGTAGACCCTAATTAGGCTGCTCCTTCTGAACTGAGGATGCACTGTTTGAATTTTATCAGTAACTTTGCTGTACAAAATTTCAGGATATTTACCTTAACTTTCAAAACTGAAAACATGAAGACTTCTACCAATCAGGGTTTTCCTGACTTGCATTTTGGCAGTTTTTACCCCCAAAACCTTATTTGGGACTGTTAAAAACTGGGGGAAAGGGTCCTGAGTGATGCATACAAAATCAAATCCAAAATTAATTTTATTTCTTTATGGCTTTGTATTTTAATCAATTCATGCTCTAAAGGCCAGGAATTATCAATTTGGGCCATAGTTAACCCAAAAAGCACAATGCAAATTGTAGCAGACAACTATCTGAAATTGATTTTATTTTTCAGAGAAAATAAGACAACATTTCATGTGAATTGTCTGCTAAGCAGACAATTCACATGAAATGTTGAGCCTTATTTTCTCTGAAAAAAAAAAAGTACTTCAATGTGTTATCTGCTGCAATTGCAATAAGTGCTTAAAGGGCCCTCTTTAAAACAATAAACCCCTAAATCTTATTAAAGGACCCCTTAACTCCACATAAGGGAGTCCCTGAGACCCTCACTTTAAAAGCCTGAGGGAAAACCCTGCTCAATAAATTTAATCATTCAAACTCTCTTTCTTCTTCTTTTTCAGAAGCTGAACAAACTTGGAAACTTTTCAAATTACATGTAAGAGGAATAGCTATACTTTCTGGGAGGCAACTTTCAAATATGTTTGTGCCTCCCTTCTGAAAAAGGGCTCTAATCTAACAGGAAATAACTTGCTCTCGAAGTAAATGTTTTCCTTTTAGAATTAGAATAGACCCCTTGTCTAAGGACATTGATGTGCAGAAAAGCAAACAGGAACACAGAAAAGCAAACAGGAACACAGAAGTTGCATCCCTTGCAAAAACAGGCAAAAAATCTACCAAGTGTATAAGTTTCCCCTAAGAAGAAGAAAAGTGCTTTACTGAATATCCAGTCTCAAAAAGTACTCACTGCTGATCATATCAGACTCCTATGCTGGATTAAAGAACCAAGAAAATCTTTGCTATAATCTTACTGTCCCTGAGGTTATAAAACTTTTTCATGCTCAACTCACCTGAGCATGAAATTTGTCCTGCTAATAAATCTCAAATTACTAACAATTGTAAATTCTTTCTTGCTAAACATAGCTAGGCATGAAATTTTCTCTGCTAATAAATATGAAAATGCCAACTATTGTTGGTATTTTCATACTTATTAGCAGACAAAATTCCATGCTCAGCTGAGTTGAGCATGAAAAAAGTTTTATAACCTCGAGCCCTTACCTACTGTATTTACCCTAAATATTGGGACCTTCTTAACACCTTTTGTTTGTGTTTATGTTGAGGTTTTACGGCCTAGTCAACCCAATGGGGTCATGTCAAGCATGGTCAGTTTACCTAACCATGCGTTAACTGGGCAGGCTTAGTCCTCTAAGCTGTTAACCAGTATTGTGCACATTCTTTCACCAGAAACTGACAACTGCCCTTCTTGAATCAGCGGAAGGGAGAGAATGACCGTAGAAAATATTTCATGATCAATCTCCATGAAAGGATGTTGCCGACCTCGGCGGGGGTCGAACCCGCAACCTCCTGGTCTCCAGTCGGATGCGCATCCAACTGAGCCACCGAGGACGGCAGATCTCTATTGTTTGCAAATAATTTAGCTATATTTCTCTAGGAGTATCTAAATCACATTGCCTGACATACCTAAAATTGAAATTGGACTCTTCCAGAATATACCGTCAGTTTATTCAGTTCAGAATTTAACAATGATGCAGAATGTTTCTTGTGAAGATATATATGAAACATGGATAGTGAATTCAGAGTCTGAAACAGTCAAATGGATTCTTGCTATAACTGCAATATTAATTACCATGGCAACTGTTATATTCAATGCTGCTGTGATTATACGTTTAAGATTGAAGTCCAAGCACAAATACTTCACAAAATTCTTTATAACTTCTCTGGCTATAGCTGATGTGTTTGTTGGGATTACAGTTGTACCGTTTTCTGTTGGTGGTTTATTTTTCAGTACTAATAATCTGTTTGGAGAGCTTACATGTGACCTTGCTATCAGCATAGATATAATGCTCTCCACAGTCTCCATATATCATCTTTTAACTTTAGCATTTGAACGTTTTATTGCTTTGTTTAAACCACTGTCATACAGCAAAATTTGTAACAAGAAAACAAGGCTAGTGTTATTTATTTTAAACTGGAGTATACCTGCTATGCTGGCATTTGGAACAGTTTTACCAAAGTTACACGAAAGAGGAGTAGAACATATCACTAACTGCTTTAAAAAAGTTTCACCGTCATGTACGTTGGCGACAAATTTTGAATTTACTATAGTGGCTACAACCATTTCCATATTTCTACCTATGCTTCTGCTACTCAGTTTCAACACCTGTGTATGTATCATCGTACGAAGACAGACAAACTTCCATAAAGGTATGATGATCAATAGAAGATCATATACGCTTAATTCCAGGCGAACTTTCAGTAAAGAAACACGCATTGCCATAACTGTTGGTATTATGACTGGTGTTTTCATACTATGCTGGTTGCCTTTTTTCATTTTCAATATAATAAGCGCAACTTCACAATACAAGGTTCCGGGAACCATATTTCTTGTGTGTACATGGCTCGGATATGCTAATTCTGCTGCCAATCCAATAGTATTTTTAGTGCTAGAACTTCGGAAGTGATGACATGAAGGGCAATAGACATACTTTCAGGGAGTTGCAAGAAGGAACTGATGACATTTAGGAGAATCGACACTTTTCTTTTGTGTACAGTCAAACCGCAATAGCTTGAACATGACGGCTTGTTTACCATGGATAATACAAACTTGTTTTTGAGTCCTACGAAATTTTTCCGATAGCTCCAGAAAACAAATATTTAGGGAAATTTTCTTCTTTAATCACAAAACTGTATGTTGTGTGTACTCATTAGAATTGCCTCATCGAGGCAATTCTAATGAGTGCACTCAACATACCATTATTTTGTAGGACTGAAAAGCTATCCCTGAATTATCACCATCTGTTTATCACCTGGCGCCATGATTAACCCTCAGTGGGTCAAACTACCCATATCGCAAACAAATTACTATGGTCCCAATGATGTTTGAGCCATTGAAGTTCGACTGTATACAGCATGGATATGCTAATTATGCTGCCAATCTGATAGTATTTTTCGTGCTAGAACTTAGGAAATGATGACATTAAGAGGAATAGGCATACTTTCAAGTAAGACAAATCTGTCAAAATTGTTTGTTCATCCCTTCTGTAAAGATATCCACTTGACCTGGTTTTAGGAAAGGTGGTTTGGTTTGATGCATGCAGTTGTTAAGCTGATAGAGTTGCATGCAAAGGAGCAGAGGTACAAGCCTGAAAAAACAGACTGGGGATCACGTTATGCTTTTGTGGGGGGGGGTGGGGTGGGTGGGGGAGGGGGGGCGACCATAAGGTGAGATATGCAATGAGGAAGGATATGAAGGCCCGCATGCACAGAAGCAGAGATATAAGTCTGCCACCAAAAACACCAGATCTACGATTGATTTTCTTTTAAAGCAGGTCATGGTGACATCTTTTCATGGCAGGTGATCTGTGATCATGGGATACATGTGACGGTAAAAGCCTGTTGGGCTTGCTTGTTTGGGCAAAAAGATATGAGTCCAACTCAGAAAACCTGACCTGGGGTTGGTTTAAACACAATTTATTTCATTAATAGTACACATGATACATACATAAATATCTTAAATAAAGGAGAGATTAGAATAAAAGCATAAGTGAAATTGAAACTGAAATTCAACTCTTCCTACATATAGCGTGGGGCAGTTTATTCAGTCTACGCATTTACGCAGTATACAAGACTAAAAGAAAAACCGAAAAAAATAACTTCATTTTTAAAACTTGAAACATTGAAAACTGTCCTACGGTAAATGTCCTAAAATTTTGCTTTATATGCAGTTTCTTCTTAAAGCAGAATTTCTCCTCAAAAATCATGTTTTTTTTATTGCAAATGTATAGATATTTATCAAGTAAATCTCACCTATAGCTTAGATTTCAGTTCACTTCAGAGCATTTTTACAAGAAGGAACTGTTATTTTGGCAACTTATTTGAGCATATTTGATTTTTACTGACCCATTCAAAAATTCAATATACACAGTTGCATTCATATTCTCTGTGTAGTTAAACCAGGCCCCGAGGTTTTTCATGCTCAACTCAGCTGAGCATGGAATTTGTTTTGTTTATAAATCTTAAAATACTGACAAAATTTTGAAACTTCTTTCAAGCAAGCTCAGCTGAGTTGAGCATGAAAATGTTTTAAATTTTTGGTATTTTTATTTTTATGACCAAGTGAAATTTCATGCTCAGTTGAGTTGAGCATGAAAAAAGTTTTATAATCTCAGGCCCTGGTTTACAGAGTAAATGAGCAGTTTACTAAATGATCCAAACTGTGAAAATTGTTTTGAAATGCATAAAAGTTTACTCTGTTTTTGAGCAACAATGGTTCTAACAGTTCATTTTGAGCAATAATACAGCTTTAAAATAGTTTGTGGAATGCCAAACTGTGTAGATCTTGATCAAACTGCTCCTTCTGGGTCTGCACTATTTGAATATGCCATGTTGTCAGAAACTTTGGTTTACGAAATTTCAGGACATTTACCCTAATAATGTATACCCCTTCATACCCATGTTTTCACTATATATTACTGGGATACAGGAGGGGTATACATTAAATAGATTTGTTAAAACAATGTCTATTCTGCCATGGCCGGCCTCGGTGGCTCAGTTGGATGCGCCGTCTGACTGGAGACCAGGAGGTCGCGGGTTCAACCCCCGCCGAGGTCGGCAACATTCTTTCGTGGGATTGATCATGAAATATTTTCTACGGTCATTCTCTCCCTTCCGCTGATTCAAGAAGGGCAGGTCTCAGTTTCTGGCGAAAGAATGTGCACAATACTGGTTAACTGCTTAGAGGACTAAGCCTGCCCAGTAAACATGTGGTTAGGTAAACTGACAGTGCTCGACATGACCTCATTGGGTTGACTGGGCCGTAAAACCTCAACACAAACAAACTATTCTGCCATGCTGTGCAAAAAGATAAATCTCTCATAGTTCCAGTAAGGGCACATTTTTTCAGTCGAAAAGTACTGATATTTTTCTTATTTCTCAACAAAAACATGTGGTACTCATTAGAAGCATTTTAAGTTCCAGAATATGTTTTCATGAAGATATAAGAAAAAATATTAAACAGATACCCCTCTTATCTGAAACTATAATCTCTGCTATTACAACCTACATAAAAGAAGTGCTACTCACCAGTAAATATAATAGTGTTGGATGAAGATTTTCCCCAAAGTTCTATGAAGTGTATAACATCTCCCATTCTTAATGAAGGATGACCAGTAAACACTATACATGGACACTTAAAATCATTCTGGAGATCTGTAGTAAAACAAGAAATGTCATTAAGCAGGGCTCATTAGATAACCCTCCACTCAAAAAACAAAATGTAACAGACGGACAACATAAAAAAAAGCATACCCACCACACACAAACACAGTTTGTGGAGGATATAATCGAAATATAAGCCGAAGCACAGCAGTTTCTACAAGACTGCATGTGAGCTCATTGAAGACTCTGATCAGCTTTTGCTGTCCATCTGAAAGCAATCTGAATCCTTGGCTACCTTGTGCAGATATGCTGTCTAGTCTATCTTTGTCAGGCACACAAGCAATGGCTTAGGAAATGCTGTGCACCAACACATATCATTTGAGTGACTTCAAACAGGTCTGATCAAGACCTAGAGTAACAAATCACAGAAACACTTGCATTACTGCTATCCAAAGCGTTCATTTAACCACCACATTTTTGTTACACCTATTATTGGTTACACCAGTTAAAAGGTATCCCCTGAGCATGCAAAACTGCTGATAGGGAATTGCTGCATTGGATGAACATATTAAAATGATACCATATCTACCCTAAATATTGGAACTAACAGGTCTGAGCAAACAGTGTAGCCAAGTTAAGTCAGGGGAGGCAACTATATTATCAATTGAAGTGTGATTATTATCTAAGGATTTTGAAAGCTTTGTAGCATACTTGTATATCTACATAATATTATTTTCTATCACAGGGCTTATTTTTCAGAACTTCAACAACAGCATAAATTATTTTCATGAAACTCTGAGTATCAAACTCCACATAATTTCACAGTGAATATAATTATCAAAACAACAGTCTGGGAACTTTAAATTTTTGTCATATCTAAAATAGCTCAAGAATCAACTTTCAGCTTAACCACTCTATGGGTAAATTCAACAGACGACAAATTTATATACAAGTATATCTTAATTTTCCCAGACAATAGGCTTTGACATTTCATGCAAATAGTCTCCTAAGGAGGCAATCTGCATAAAATGTCAGTCTATTTTCTGGGAAAAAAAAAAGAAAGATACCTCTAATCATCTAATGTCATCTGCTGAAATTTTTACCCAGTATGCTAGGCATTAAAATATTAAGTGTTCATCAAGATAAGAAATGTAGTTCACTTACCATGAATATTTTTAAAATTCCTTAATCTTCCCAGGCTTACAAGCTGAAAAAAAAAAAGAAGAAAACATCAAAATGTGATATGACAATGTAACACCAACATTATACAATTGCCATTGTGCGAGGATAATATGACGATTAACTGTCTAAGGTGACCAAATCATCATATTACCCTCATGCAAGGGCAACAATTTTTTTTTCTTTTTCTTTTTTTTTTATTATTATACTGAATTCTTATAACTGCACTGACAGCAACAACATCACAAGAGGGTATCAATACCTATGAAGGTAAAATTGCAAGGAAACCTGACAGAGTATTACCCTAAATGTGAAATGTGCTTACAGAAGTGATGTCAGAGGATAATATTACTTGCAAGGGTTACATGACAGAATATTACCCTGCATGTGATATGCTCTCGACCAAAGCAATTTCTAATATAGCTTATGAATATTAATGAGGTATATTAAAATCCATTTAAGTTCACAAACTGCTAAAATTTACAGAGCAAGAGTGTTGGTTCCATACGAATCTAGTTTGTTTGTGTTGAGGTTTTACGGCCAAGTCAACTCAATGGGGTCATGTTGAACATGGTCAGTTTACCTAAACACACTTTACTAGGCAGGCTTAGTCCTCCAAACAGTTAACCAGTATAGTGCACTTTCTTTCACCAGAAACTGACAACTGCCCTTCTTGAATCAGCACAAGGGAGAGAATGACCATAGGAAATATTTCATGATCTATCTCCACACAAACATAATTCCATGATAAATAGTTTCAAAATTTTTTGCATGCTTCTGAAATGTTTTTATGCTTTGGTGCCAGAACTGGTCAAATATATGATTCAGACAAATAAATGTCAATACTTTTTGGTTGAAGTGCTAAGGTACTTCCAATATGTACCACAACATATGGTTATGTAGAGAAACAGGAAAAATGTCAATACTTTTTGGTTGAAAAAAATCCCTGTTCTGGAAATATAAGAATCTCATGTTCTAAAAACCCGAAAAGGAACTACCATATTTACCCTTAATACTGGGACACCTTAACTCTTTACTTTAATTCACCTTAAATTTGCACAACTCCATTTGATAACCTGTCGATAGGTCTCAAAATAGCTGGATGAGTGACAAACAGTGTAGACTTTCATCAGATGCCGTGACATCTGATACGGGTCTACACTATTTGCTCAGGCTTGTCTGTCCCAGTACTTAGAGTAAGTATGGTACATATTATAACTAACCTCAGCATGAGGAAACGGTGGTTCTGGTAGATACACTTTTGACTGCTTTGATGAGGATAACCTGCAAAATACACACAGATACATGTACATGAGACCTTCCCAAAAGAAAATCAAGTCACCAGAAAATAAGTTCTAACATATTTACTCTATAACTTCAACACCTCAATCACTGCCAAGTTTGAGTTAGAGTTTATGGCCTAATCAACACGGGTTCAAGTCATGTTGAGCTGCTCAGTTAACCTACTCACACTTTTCCTGGGCAGGCCGAGTCCTTTTACATGTTAACCAGTACTTTGTACACACTTTTACCGGTAACTGATATCAGGCCTGCCTGAATCAGCAAAATGGAAGAATATATGTCGTAATGATTATATGATCAATCTCCACTAAAGTTATTTGACCGGGCTGGGATTCGACCCTGCGACCCCTGAATCAGCAGTCAGATGTACTACCAACAGCATTTTGGAGCCTGACTTCACTGCCATGTGCAAATATTATATCGAGGGTTGAGCGCAAGACTATAGTAACTCAAACATATTTTTGAAACCCTTGTTTAGGGGCAACTTGGACCCCTTTGTAAACAATGCAAATTTAGGTGCCATTGCTCATACGAGCAATGGCACCTAAATTTTCATTGTTTACAGAAAGAAATGTTGTAATCTTCATAACGCCTTCATGGTGAGGAGATTAGGTTTGGGGAAAAACAACCATCTGACTTACGCTAGTCTTGCGCTCAACCCTCAATATGATCAGTTTGTGTTTTATATTCGTTACAACAGTATTTAAGTCATATCAAGATAATGGAAGAGTAATAATGACAGGCTCCGAGCAATAAAGCAGGGCTGTGGAAATAACATGCCCGACTTGTCCAACTCGTCCCATTTCTCTGAAGACAAGAAAGAAATTTCAATTTACTTGTCCTGGGACAAATGTTTTATAACTCTGAGAAGAGTATCCAGATTATGAGATATATATCATTCTTATTTCTCGAAGAAAACTTATGTTGTAGGTACTCATTAAAAGCACCTCACTGAGGCGCTTCTAATAAATACCCACAACATGGGATTTTTTTTCATCAGTTTCTGGGCAAGTAAATTTTGACTGGACAAGTGGATTTTGACTATTTACTTGCCTGTGGACAAGTAATAAAATCTGACAATTCCACAACCCTGAATATAGTGTCATAAGTTCAGATCTGCCTCCAGTAGGATTTGAACCCAGGACCTAATGATATGCAGTCCTGGGCTCAGTTGCTCCAAAATAATAATGTTGTTAGTTAATATATCAATAAAACTTTGATTATTAAATATGGTATGTACATTAATATTTTTTCTGAAAAAAAAGTGAGTAGTCACATTTTTCAGCAAAAATACCTTTGAAATAGATATTGTACTTACTAGTACAGTTAACATTTTTACCACTTACAAGCTCCTTAACCCTTGTCCTGCTGAACCCGGATATACCCTGCCTTTGCAAACGGCGTAGATCCAGATCAGTTGGCTTCTGAAGAAGTCAACTGATCTGGACCTGCACTGTTTGCCAATAAGTATTTGAATTCATAGCAACAATCTGGATCAAGTAATCTGATTGGCTGAAAATTATAAGTAGGTGTGGCATCTTAATTTATCCAGCAGGACAAGGGTTAAGGTAACAATGCTCTGAACAACTGGGCCCTGAGTGCTAAATGCTCAGCCACAGGGACACTACATATTTTCTTTCCAAATATGTCGTGACACTATTATTTCTCTGTGGAAATAGCTATATGTATGTAAAATAATAATTTAGCTATTTTTGCTGAGAATTTCAACTGAATTGTTACAAACAAAATTAGGTTTCAACTGTTTTGGCCTCCATTCTGAAAAGGGGTCTAAAAGAAAAGAATTTGCTCCCCTCAGAAGCAAATTCTTTTCTTTTAGATAAAGGAGAGCAGATTCTTTCCTTTCAGAGTAGACCCTTTTCAGAAGGGATCTAATTCACAGACAAGAATTCCGCGGAAGGCGTCATCGCACCTGCTGGGGCAAAAGTCACAGGAGCCATAATCAGAACGTGGTTATTAAATAAGTTTCTTTCATTCTTAGCAGTGCTTACTTGGAAAACTGGGTTGAAAAAAATGTAGACAAAGTGCCTAGTGGGGCACATATATTCCAGGCCAGTCCCATTTCCTCTAATGGCTATATCTTCAGCACTGACTTTTCGTATCATACAGCCCAATGATAATGGAACGTTGACGTAAAATGTGTAAAAGTCACTGGAGCATGAAATATAGGTCAAGGTCACGGGTCAAGGTACCTGCTAATTCAGTACATCAAGGAGAAGCACAATGCAAGGTATGGTGGTTGTAGGCCTTATAGTTGAGGAGTTATCAAACATCAACGTAAAATGTGTCAAATATAGGTCAAGGTCACCGGGTCAAGGTACCTGCCAAGCCAGTGCAATGAGGTGAAGCACTATGCAAGGTTTGATGGTTGTAGGTCTTATATTTGAGGAGATACCGAACATCAACATAAAATGTGTCAAAGTCACTGGAGTGCACAATATAGGTCAAGGTCACCAGGTCAAGGTACCTGCCGAGCCAGTACATCGAGAAGAAGTGCTATATAAGGTTTGGTGGTTGAAGGCCTTACAGTTGAGGACATATGGAAGGGTGACGTAAAAGGTGTAAAAGTCAATGGAGCGCGAAATATAGGTCAAGGTCACCCAGTGAAGGTACCTGCGGAGTCCGTACATTGAGGAGAAGCATTATGCAAGGTTTGATGGTTGTAGGCCTTACAGTTGAGGAGATATTGAACGTTGACGTAAAATGTGAAAAAGGCACTGGAGCGCAAAATATAGGTCAAGGTCACCGGGTCAAGATACCTGCCGAGTCAGTAAATCTAGGAGAAGCATTATGCAAGGTTTGGTGGCTAGAGGTCTTACACTTGAGGAGATCTGGAACATTGACGTAAATTATGTCAAAGTCACTGCAGCCAAAATATAGGTCAAGGTCATCAGGTCAAGGTATCTGCCAAGTCAGTACATTGAGAAGAAGCACTTTGCAAAGTTTGATGGTTGTAGGCCTTATAGTCGAGGAGATATCGAACGTCGACGCAAAATATGTCAGAGTCACTGGAGCGCAAAATATAGGTCAAGGTCACCGGGTCAAGGTACCTGCCAAGTCAGTACATCTAGGAGAAGCACTATGCAAGGTTTGATAGTTATACGCCTTATAGTTGAGAAGATCTGGAACTTCAACGTAAATTGTGTCAAAGTCAATGGAGCGCAAAATATAGGTCAAGGTCACTGGGTCAACATACCTGCCAAGTCAGGAGTTCAGGGAGATGTGTCATGCAAGGTATGATGGTTGTTGTAGAATTGTAGTTGATTAGAATACTAACTTCGACGTAAATGTCGAACTTCGACATAACAGAACTGTTAACAGACAGACGGACGGATGAACGGACAGACAAATGGAAAAGCGGGCACCTATGTCGCAAAGTCGGGAGGTCAGGGAAATGTTTCATACAAGGTTTGATGGTTGTTTAGTTTTGTAGTTGATTAGAATACGAACTTTGACATAAATGTCGAACTTCGACATAACAGAACTGTTAACAGACTGACAGACAGACGGACGAACAGACAGACGATTGGAAAAGTGGGCACCTATGTCGCAAAGTCAGGAGGTCAGGGAGATGTTTCATGCAAGGTTTGATGGTTGTTTAGTCTTGTAGTTGATTAAAATACTAACTTTGACATAAATGTCGAACGTCGACATAAATGTTGACAGATGGACGGACAAATGGACAGACATACGGAAAAGCGGACGCCTATGTCACAAAGTCAGGAGGTCAGGGAGATGTTTCATGCAAGGTTTGATGGTTGTTTAGTCTTGTAGTTGATTAGAATACTAACTTTGACATAAATGTCGAACGTCGACAAATGTTGACAGACGGACGGACGGACGGACTGACGGACGGACGGAAAATCGGACGCCTATATCGCACCCTGCTACAAGCAGGTGCGATAAAAAGCAAAAAAGCAAGTCACAAAGTTGTCTTATCTGTCAACAAAAAAAATGGCTGAAAATCTACCAAGTATATCCTGTAACTAGGCTCCTGTTATAATAATGATCTTTTGTTGTTTTATGTCCCTTTCAACATTAATTAAGTCATATTGAAATGATGGAAGGATGATAATGAAAGGCTTTTGTGCAATGAAACACCATTGAGTCAAGAGTTGAATTCTGGATCCAGCAGGATTCAAACACCAGGCCTAGTAATCCAGTCTGGAGTGCTAATCACTTGACCCACCAAACCCTTTGGCATCCGTAATAAGGTATCCATAGCGCCAGAGAAGAGCCTTTTTCACCTGGGCTGTACCAATATTTTTCTTATTTCATCACAAAACATATGTTGTGGGTACTCTTTAGAAGCACCTCAGAGAGGCACTTCTAATGAGTACCCACATTTGTTTTCATAGTGGAATAAGGAAATTCTATACAAAAACATATGTTGTGGGCACCCATTAGAATTGCCCCACTGAGGAGCTTCTTATGAGTACCCACAACATATGTTTTCATGGAGAAATAAAACAACATACCAGTAATTCTTATCTGGAGCCATGGATATCTGCTTACCATTCTGCAAATATATTTGAGTCGGCGAGTGTGCTTATTTCATATTTATATATTTTTTTATTTCATCACGAAAACATATGTTGTGGGTACTCATTAGAAGCGCCCCACTGAGTACCCACAATGTATGTTTTCATGCAGAAATAAGAAAAATATTTTGTGGAAACCCCTTCTTACCTGGACCTATGGGTATCTGCTTACCATTCTGCAAATATGTTTGAGTAGGCGAGTGTGCTGTCTGACACCGGAGATATAAAATACATGGGAACTGTGCTGAGACCACAACTGTCCAGGTGACCAGATAAACACTCAAAGAGGTCATAGGTCACACCCGATGGGTAACACGGGACTAGAACATTTCCACCACCTTTAATGGTCACAGCTGAAATTAGAAATTAACTATGCCATGTGAAAATTTGCCTCGTGGTAAATGTGGACAGTGAAGGCTACGATCAGTGTGGAAAGTACTGGGCCCAGTTGTTCAAAACTAACGACATCGTTAGTTAACGATTCGTTAAAATTTACATTGAGCGATATGCAAATATGCTGAAATTTTTTGCTGAAAAAATGTGAGTAGCTTTTGCAGTGCAAAAGCTACTCACATTTTGTCAGCAAAAAATTTCAGAATACTGTATATTGGATCCGCTAAAACAGTTAACGAAACGACCCTTAACGAGCTCGTTAAGCTAACGATGCTTTGAACAACTGGGCCCTGATGTATAAAAGGGACTAGGATTGAACTGCAAGCATACGCAGGTTGATCAGGGAATTTCCTGTTCACATATGAAATACTTACCTTTTTCTCATAATGTTTATAAAAGGTCTCCAGAAAAAGAAAGGTACTTGATGATAATTCTGGGATAATTCCTACATAAATAAATTTGAGGACACTATTTAGAAGTGCCTCAGCAAGGCCTTCTGATGAGTAACCACAATATGTTTTTATCGAGAACTCATTCAGCATGCCACTTCTAACGAGTACCAACAACATGTTTTAAAGGAGAAATAAGAATAACTATCCTAGATTTGCCATTAAATACTCCTCCTTAACAAGTCCTCTGGTATCCTATAGCCTTGTTGCCATAGGGGTGGTGGAAGAATCATCCTACAAATCCTTTTGTTTTCTTGCCAACCCTTTAGCCTTTCCTGAAGGGTGCCCATATACTGCTGAATGAACAGAGACCACTTTTTCATCATTGATCTGAGCCAGGCTCAAATCAGCCACCTTCAGTTTTGAAACTTAGACGACTGTTAATAATATATCAATAATGTTTTCATTTTAATGGTCAAGAAGGCCAACAGACAGAAAGATAGCACAAGTATTTCATGACTGGAAATATCAGAAAATAATATACCTTTACAAAGGTAATAAAAAATAAATTTCAATCATAAGGCTCTGTGTAAGTTCAGGTCTTGGTTCTTTGTAAGGGGTTTTATAAGTTAATCAAGGCAATTTAAACCAGTTTATATTCACCTGCATTCACACAAAATTCTCCAATCATTGAGTCAGGATTTGTCAATGGAGTCTGTGTCAAACAACTGAGAATTAAAACATCACTGTGTCGCAAAGGTGCTTGATCAATGGGCTGAAAAAGGAGATATAACCTAACTCAATTAAAACATCACTGTGTCAGAGGTGCTTGACCAATTGGCAGAAAATACATATATAACCTAACTCAATTAAAACATCAACTCTTTCCTGTATACATGTCTTTCCATATTGTTTTTTTTTTTTTTTTTTTTTTTTTTTTGTGATCACAAACACCCCTAGCACATAGCAGACAGCACCTATTTATAACAGAACCTATCCTGGCTGAACTGTAATAGAAGCAGAGCCAGTCACTTATTTAAAGACTGTGTCCCTGTCTGTAATTTATTTAAAACCTATCCTGGCTGAACTATGATGAAAGCAGAACCAGTTAAAGTATCAGTAGATTGTGTCCCTGTCTGCTGCTTACAATAAAACATATTAAGTCTTTGTAGACTGTGTCCCCACAAGTAATTTACATAAAACCTATTCTGACTGGACTATAATGGTTTGGTGTTTTACAATCCTTTCAACATTATTCTAGTCATATCAAGATGATGGAAGGGTGATAATGAAAGACTCTATGCAATGAAGCACTATACAGTTATGGGTTGAAATCTACCTCCAGAGAGATTCGAAACAGTGACATCATGGTCCAAAATCATGAGTGCTAATCATTCTGGCACCCAGACACTTCAACTATAATGGCAGCAGCACTAGTCAAATACATGTATCTGCAGACTGTGTCCCTGTCTGAGGCCTGGACAAAATCTATTGCGGGATGTATCCAGTCTTTGACTGAGTTTGGGAATATTTTTTGGCAAACTATTTTGCATCTTCTGAATGATTATTGTGAACCTATTTCATGTGACTCAAGTTATTCCCATTGATGAGAACTGATATTTATCAGATATATATAATATCAACTAAATAATATCATTACAGTAATACTTTTCATGTTTTCATACAAATAAGCTTAAATAACAATTTATTCCAGTGGTTGCCATTTTGGTTACACAAAAGGAAAACTCAAGGTTGCTTACTGACACTTACTACCCTCTGCAGAAAACTGTCACAAGGAACAGAAAAGTTGAGTATCTGTTTTGTACTTCTGAACACAGCCCTGCTTGAACTGTGACAGCAGCAGAGCCAGTAAAGAAAATGCAGACTGTGTCCCTGTCTACAGCTTAGATAAAACCCATCCGAGTTGAACTGTATAAGGAAGCAGAGCCAGTCACGTATCTAGAATGTGGTCCTGTCTGCAGCTTAGATAAAATCTATCCTGGCTGAACTATAATGGAAGCAGAGTCAATCAAGTACATTGTATATGTAAAGTGTGTCTCTGTCTGCAGCTTAAATAAAACCTATCCTAGCTGAACTATGACGGCACTACAGCCAGTCAAGTGTCTGTTTGTAGACTGTTCACTGTCTGCATCTCTATACATATAACATATCCTGGCTGAACTATAATGGCAACAGAGTCAGTAAAGTATCAGCTGTACATGTGTCCCTGTCTGCAGCTTAGATAAAACCTATCCTGGCTGAACTATAATGGTAGCAGAGCCAGTCAGGTTTCATCTGTAGACTGTCCTTGTCTGCAGGTTAGATAAAACCTATCCTGGCTGAACTATAATGGCAGCAGAGCAAGTCAGGTATCATCTGTAGACTGTCCTTGTCTGCAGGTTAGGTAAAACCTATCCTGGCTGAACTATAATGGCAGCAGAGCAAGTCAGGTATCATCTGTAGACTGTCCTTGTCTGCAGGTTAGATAAAACCTATCCTGGCTGAACTATAATGGCAGCAGAGCAAGTCAGGTATCATCTGTAGACTGTCCTTGTCTGCAGGTTAGATAAAACCTATCCTGGCTGAACTATAATGGCAGCAGAGCAAGTCAGGTATCATCTGTAGACTGTCCTTGTCTGCAGGTTAGATAAAACCTATCCTGGCTGAACTATAATGGCAGCAGAGCAAGTCAGGTATCATCTGTAGACTGTCCTTGTCTGCAGATTAGATAAAACCTATCCTGGCTGAACTATAATGGTAGCAGAGCAAGTCAGGTATCATCTGTAGACTGTCCTTGTCTGCAGATTAGATAAAACCTATCCTGGCTGAACTATAATGGTAGCAGAGCAAGTCAGGTATCATCTGTAGACTTCCTTGTCTGAAGGTTAGATAAAACCTATCCTGGCTGAACTATAATGGCAGCAGAGCCAGTCAAGTATCATCTGTAGGCTGTGTCCCTGTCTAAAGTTTATATAATACCTATCCTGGCTGACCTATAATGGCAGTAGAGCCAGTCAAATATCTGTAGAGTATGTACTTGTTTAATGTTAACATACCTTAGGGTGAGTTGTAAGGGTAGATGATGCAGCTACATAACAAATCTGAAAGAGAACATTAATCCAGTCATAAAGGAAAGAAAAAGATAATGCTGATTTTTCAGCTGCTGAAAGCGGACTGAATATACTTGGTGTTGCCTGATAAGCTCTGCATAGCAACAAATAACAACAACAATGGAAAAATAATAAAGAACTTTGTGAACTTTATGTTGCACCTGTGCATTAAAATGTGAAGACAAGCACCAGAAGAGTGAAGAATTGTCATCCTTGTTTAGCTCCTTGAGATAAAACGATCAATGAAATGAAAATGACTCTGAAGTTTTACTTTGTAGATTTCATTTAGGGTAAATGCTAGGGTGGACGTTAGTGCACAAACCAATAGAAGGAAACTTGCAAGCCAAAGTCACCCATGCTAATGCACGAGTGACAATAGAACTGTAATGAAGCGTTCTAGTCAGTGATATTCCTGTCGTTTTTTGTTTCCACAAAGTTAGCTCAGATATCCACCTTTAACCCTTAGCCTGCTAGAAAAAAAAATGAATCAAGCCTGTAAGAGGGGGTACCTCTACTCGAGAAGTCATTACTCCCTTAATTTTGCCTCGAATTACATGGAATTTTCACATACAATTTGCTGATCGTAGGTAGCCATTTTACTGGAGAAAGGATGGTCACGTGACTACAAAGTCACGTGACAGTCACGTGTAAACCGGGAACCGTTTAAGACACTTAAAAAAAAAAAAAAAAAAAAAAAATGTTACAAGACCAGCGCTTACTGTGTACTATTGCGAATGAAACAAGTGACATACAAAGGTTCTACTGTTATTCCTACTTCTTCCTCACTGGAAATGATTCATGTGTTATGGGCTTTTTTTTCCAGAAAATCATGATCAATCTGTTGAAGAGAGTGCTGAAATTAATGGTAGCTTGAAATTTGGTATTCTCGGTCTTTTTTAGTGGGGGTAAAATCCAGCACCTGGCTATCTAATGAAAAGTGGCGTGTTTGTATGAAAGTAGGTTCACTCCTGTATGAGAACACTTGCTCTGAATGGTTGCATGTGATATATATACTGAAGAGCATAAATAACGCATCACTAAATTTATCAAAACAATCTTCATCTCATTCGAGGTATATATTTCATTGAATATTTTCTGAAACAGTGATTAGCATCCGGACAATGTCTCACAACAAAAAATAACGAAAAAACAAGGAGCCGATTGAGAAGGTAACGTCACATGATGAAACAAGGGTATCGACGTGAAATGTCACACTTTTCAGTAACGACAATGACCACCGTTATTTTGGATGACAGTTTGCAATCATCGTCTCATTGATCCGACTAGACGTCGTACAGTTGCCATGGGGATGTTACGCCACTCCTCCTGAAGAGCCCCGCCGAGTACGGTGGCGTTATTTGGCTGGTTCAGACGTTTACGTAGTCTCCTACCAAGTTCATCCCACATGTGTTCAATGCAGTTCATGTCTGGTGAAACCGCTGGCCAGTCCATAACATCCACCCCTTGGGCCCTCAGGAAGTCTTGCGTAAGCCTAGCCGAGTGCGCTCTCGCGTTATCTTGCTGGAACGTCAACTGCTGATTCCCAACCTGACGTCAAAGAAGAGGAACAAGGACAGGGGCAAGAATTTCGTCAATGTATCGACGGGCCGTGAGTGTTCCATTCATGATAATCAGATCCGAAGGGAAACCGGAACTAATGGCTCCCCACACCATGACGCTGCCACCGCCAAATCGGTCACGTTCAAGAACACAGCTGTCTGCAAAGCGTTCATGCCTTCGGCGATAAACACGGAGTCTTCCATCAGCAAAGCTGAGTGTAAACCGCGATTCATCAGAAAAGACAACCCTGTTCCAGTTTTGACGTCGAACGCGTAGCATGTCCGTGGCCCATCTAACACGCAGCTGACGATGACGTCGAGTCAGAATCTGTCCTTTTACTGGTCGGCGGCATCGAATTCCATAGTCTTTTAGTCTTCTGCTTACTGTGAACCGACTGATATTCCTCCCTCTACGTCCTCGCATACCGGCAGCGGTTGAAACGGCGGTTGTGAAGCGATCACGTAAATGATGTTGCCTAATGAAATTATCCTGACGTCGAGTAGTTACACGCGGAACCCCGGGTCTAGGACGGTCCTTTTTGCTCCCGGTAACTGCAAACTTTCGACTTAAACGAGAAATCGTCGACTGGCTAACGTTGAACTGCCTAGCAAGCCGACGCTGACTGACGTTAGCTTGCAAGAGTCCGATAATCTGTCACCTGGAATCGGGATTCAGCCTCGGCATGATAAACGGTATTCGTAAGAACAAAAAATCACACAAAACTTTTAAGCCCCGATATCAGATGTCCACTTCATGTATTGACCATTCAATGAAAATCAATAGTCCGTGCACAAAGTGGTCAAATTGATTTCGTGCACGGGTAGCTCGTGGGACATAACGGGTGACATTATGGGGTGGTTCGGTGCGACTAATGAAAGTCGGTGAAGCAAATCAATATTTCTAACGTTGTTTTTGTATTCATAAATCTTTTCTGGGGAATATTTTTTAAAAAATATGTGATGCGTTTTTAATGCTCTTCAGTATAGTAAGTATGACAGGCTTTAGAGTTGGCAGACCCCTCCAGCGCGACAATAGTCATGATTAGCAGCCGAAACACATAACAGACTATTCAAACCTGCACAATGGAAGACCCCACTGAAGCTATCCAAGCACCAATGTGTTAACTCTGTATTATCATGCATATATGTATACAGTAGTAAATTTCATAGCTCCACACAGTATCAGTGTTTTTCTTATTTCTCCATGAAAAAATATGTTGTGGGTACTCACTGGAAGTGCCTCAAGGTTTTTCTAATGAGTACACAGAACATATGTTTTCACGGAGAAATAAAAAAACATATTTGCCTGATAATAATCATAGCTCCAGATAAGGCACTTTTTACAACCATAAAGTATTAATATTTTTTTCTTATTTCTCCAAGAAGACATATTGTGAGTACTCATTAGAAGCACCTTCCCAAGGTGCTTGTAATCAGTACCCACAGAATCATTATGTGTCCAAAGAGAAATAAGATTTTTTTTTACTTGATACTGCTTCTTATCTAGATAGACCAAAAAGTATCAAATTCTTCTTGTTTCTCCATGGACACATATGTTGTGGGTATTCATTAGAAGCACACTGCCAAGATGTTTCCAATGAGTACCCACAACATATGCATCCATGAAGAAAAAGAAACAAATATTTACAGTGCTATGATAAACCCTCTGTGACTCAAACTGCTAATGACTGGAACAAATTTGCATTATCCCTAAGTGGTTTGCGACATTGAAGTTTGACTGTACTTAATACTGCTTCTTATCTGATAATAATGATGATTTAGTGTTCTATGTCATTTTCAGCATTTTTAAATCATACTGAAACAATGGAAAGATGATAATGAAATGCTCTGTGCAATAAAGTGTCCTACAGTCATGAGTTGAATTCTGCCTTCAGTAGGATTCTAACCCAGGACTATGGAATCCAAAGTCAGGAGTGCTAACCACTTGGCCACCCAGATGCTTCTAATCTGATGATAACAACAAAGGCTTACCTTCTCGTATTCTGAATGTATGATCCAATTACAGCTACCCAGGGAATAACCTGAACTAGAGGCCATTGCAGTCAGAGAACCAAATAGATTCTACAAAGAATACATAAACATAACTCCAGATAAGGCCCTTTTTTGAACCAAAAAGTACAGAGCCCGGTTGTTCAAAGCGTCGTTAGCTTAACGAGCTCATGAAGGGTCATTTCGTTAACTCTTTTAGCAGATTTAATACACAATTTTCTGATATTTTTTGCTGAAAAAATGTGAGTAGCTTTTGCAGTGCAAAAGCTACTCACATTTTTTCAGCAAAAAATTTCAGCATATACACGTATCACTCGATCTAAATTTTAACGAATCGTTAACTAACGACATCGTTAGCTTTGAACAACTGGGCCCTGATATTTTTCTAATTCCTCCACAAAAACATATGTTTAGGGTACTCATTAGAAGTGCCTCACTGAGACACATCTAATGAGTACCCACAACATAGCTTTTTGTTGAGAAATAAGAAAAATATAATGTGGATACCCCTCTTAATCTCTAATAGACAAGACACATTTTGTTCTACCAAAAGGTGTTGATATTTTACTTTTTACTAAATGAAAACATTTTTTCCCACTGCTTTACTAATGTAAATGATTTTTTTTTATTTTTTGGCTAAAACCGGTACTGTATGCTCTGATAATTACCAAAAGTTTTTTTCCTGGAAAAAAAAAAAAAAAAAAAGACGATTCCCATCAGTGAACAAAAATGTGAACTGATACTACCCTGCCTCTATCCTTCTAGAAATGTTCAACAGAATACATCAATTTTATTTCTGAGTACATACGGTAATATTTGTTTTTTTAGAGTATTCTTACCCTCTTTTCGTTGAATCCAACAACTTGTACTCTAGCAAGACAAGATTCTACATCATGCATCGTGTAAATCTTCTTCCATGTCTCAGGACTGAATGCTTCTCTTAAAGGCATTGGAAGGGATCTATAAATAGGCAAAAAATCCTGTCAAGACACAGGGTCAAATTTCAATGGCATACATCTTTGAGACCACAGAAATGTGTTCTAGACATGGGTAATTGGAGCCCTTGAGGGTTAATGATAGTGCCAGGTCAGGAGGCAAATGGAGATAATTATGGGATGTCATTTTGATCTTCAATAAAATAATGGTATGTATTAACCCTTGTCCTGCTGAATAAATTAAGATGCCACTCCTATTTCTAATTTTCAGCCAATCAGATTACTTGATCTAGATTGTTGATATAAATTCACATACTTAATGGCAAACAGTGCAGATCCAGATCAGTTGGCTTCTTCAGAAGCCAACTAATCTGGATCTACACTGTTTGCAAAGGCAGGACATATCCGGGTTCAGCAGGACAAGGGTTAAATTGCTTTGATGAGGTGATTCTAAAAATCCACATGATCGAGGCAAGTCTAATGAGCACATACAACATACATTTTATGATAAAATAAGAAAATTTCCCTAAATATCGATAAATATTTGTTTTTTTTGAGCTATCAGAAAAATTTCCTAGGGACTCAAAAACGAGTTCGAATCAGCCAAGGTAAATGAGCCATCGGTGTTCAAGTCATTGAAGTTTTAGGTATTTGGACAGATATATCTCAGCAAATAATGCAGACCTGAAACAAACAACACCACATCTTTGCAAAATGACTGTTGGGATCCAAAATAAAACCATGTTAGGTAAACAAGCGTGTTATATCCAAACAAAAATGTTTAATTTATACAGAAAAATGACCATAAATGGTCATTTTTCTATATAATTTATATATTTTTGTTCGGTCATATTTCTATATAATCTATACATTTTTGTTTAGATGCAGCACTGTTTGGTACCACATTTAAACTGTCTTATATCCAAAAACATCTTATAATGAGCCATCTTAGAAAGAGGTTCCAGTGTATTGCTTTATTCAAACTGTCTGCTAGCCCTTTTGAATACATCAACCAGGGCCCAGTTGTTCAAAACTACAACGAGTGTCAAACAGTTTGGATCCAGATCAAGCCCGATGTTTTGTCAGGCCTGATTTGGGTATAAACTGCAGGCCCGATGTTTTGTCAGCCCTGATCTGGGTATAAACTGTTTGCAAAGGTTATCAGCAGATGACAAAAGGTGCCAGTAGCATGGAAAGAGTTAAATACTGGCCCAGATATGGCAAAAGATACAGCATGATCTAACTCACATCAGACCTTTGTATGGTGGTCAGAATGATGAGTAGTAAAACTTTTCATAGCCTGCTCTCAGATATAATCTGCTTACACAAACTCTCTCTCTCTCTTCATCTAAAGCTATGTTTGACACAACATTCTACTCTTACTTGATTGTATCTTCATGTTTCCAGAGACTACAAGCTTTGGTTCTTGGACATCTTTCTATATATGTAACTAGCTCTGTCATGTATTGTCTGAAATAAGGGATATTGAAAACAGCTGTCTTATCCTAATTCCTGGAATCCTGAATATTTGAACACCATTACCTCCTTGTATAGTTATCTTAAACCATTTTAGTTTGGAGATCCAAAAAAGGGTAATAGCAAACATTGCAGACCCAGATCAGATGCTGCAGAATGTGAGGTCTGATCAGGGTCTCCACTGTTTGCAAATAGTTTAGCCATTTTTCTCTAGGAATATCTAAATCACATAGCCTGATATGCCTAAAACTGATATTTGACTCTTCCAATATATAGTGTTGATAATATATATAACATGAGCCTTTACATGACAAAACCTACAATAAGACTTGTCTGACCAGCAAAGACTCAGATAAGCTTGCACATCCATGCAGCCTGATTAGAGTCTTCACTGATTGCATGTGCCATCTATAACCCTTACCATACTGGGTGGATGTACAGGCTGATCTAAGTCTTTGCTGGAAATTTATTCGAGACATGGATAGTTCAAGCCACTGAGGTTTAATCATGGCCCCAGGTCAGGAAGCAAATGGTGAAAATTTGGGGAAGTCTTTTTGATCTTCTATATAATAATGGTATGTTGAGTGTACTCATTAGAATTGCCTCAATGAGGCAATTCGAATGAGTACACACAACATACAGTTTCTTGATAAAATAAGGAAACATCCCTAAGCATTTGTTTTCTTGAGCTATCAGAAGAATTTTGTAGGGACTAAATAACGAGTTTGAATTAGCCATGGTAAATGAGTCATCGGTGTTCAAGCTATTGAAATCTGACTGTACATTGTATATCAATGAAAATAGTAGTATTTATTACTTATCAAAATCATCTTTTGGAGGTGATTTAGTACATCCTGGAGAAGAATCTAGTTTGAGATACTGTGGGTGAATCAAAGTGCCAGTTCAATCTTCTATAGAATATGGTATGTTGTGTGTACTCATTTCCTAAGGATTCAAAAAGGAATTCAAATTAGCTACCACAAATGAGCCATTGGTGTTCGAGTCATTAAAGTTTTACTCTACGGTGTGGAGAAATGACAATATGTGGATACCCCTCTTATCTGGAGCATCTTGGAGGTGATAGTGATGTGTACCCACATTACATGCAACTGTGAAGAAGTATGAAAATTATCACAACTTTTTTTTTTCTTTTTTTTTTTTTTTTAAGCAATCCATCTAGAGCTATGGAAAAAATACCTGCCAATCTGTAGAGTAGGTTCTGTGGCATATATCACTCCTTTGAAACCAGTGTATTCTGTGATATAAGGTAATGCCAGCATACAGGAAGAGTTTGAGATGAGAATTGCATCAATCTGTGACAAATCCACCATACGAACCTGCAAGTAATCAAGCAGGCCTAATTATTCAAGACTATGTTACGCTGAAAGGCTATGTTTACCCTTGCCAAGCTGAATAAATTAACCCTGGTCCTGCTAAACTCATATATGCCCTGCCTTTGCAAACAGTGTTGATCCAGATCAGTTGGCTTCTACAGAATCCAACTTATCTGCATCTGCACTGTTTGTTGTAAAGTTTGTGAATTTGTATCAACAACCTGGATCAAGTAATCTGATTGGCTGAAAATTAGAAGTGGGCATGGCATCTTAATTTATTCCGCATGACAAGGGTTAAGATGCCACGCCCACTTCTAATTTTCAGCTAATAAGATTTCTTGATCAAGGCTGTTGATACAAATTCATATACATGTACTTAATGACAATCAGTGTAGATCCAGATTGGTCTGGATCTATACGGTTTCTAGATCTACACTGTTTGCAAAGGCAGGGCATATCCCGATTCAGCAGGACCAGGGTTAAGGGAAAATTATATACTTTCAATGGAGGCAACTCTATCTAAGTTATTTTGTTTCCCTTCTGAAAAGGGGTCTACTCTGAACAGAGCCACTGATCAACTGTGTTATACTGACATCTGTGGTAAAATGATCAGCATTATATCGGCATGCAGTATAGTATATATATGCAAACCTGGAAAGAATCTGCTAATCGGGTATGATTGATTACGTCGGTGGTTAATGATACATCAACCCTTGTGGGTCATTTTGTGTCATCTCTCAGAGAAAGGGAGAAAAGAGATAGAAGGGATAGTAGAGGAGATGAATGTGAGGGAAAGGGGAGAAAGAAGAAAGTGAAAGAAAGTGACAAAACAGAATATATAAGAACATTCCCCCTCTACCCTTACCTGCAGCAAGGTCAGCAGGCCTTGCCAACTGTAAGCCAATGTCAGCTGGGCACCCCGGTGACATAAGATACACAGCACCTTTGCCTCATCCAAGCACCCCCAATCGAGTCATGAGGTACTGCACAGAAAATGGAAGTGAACATAAGCTCAAGGTCACCAAAACCTAACCAGCGCATCATCTAGTCTAACTAATATATCTATACAAATTTGGTAAAAATCTGCTTACTGGCTCATGAGATATTATGCAAACAAGGAAACATTTGACAGGTTTAGTCTAGCAGTGACCTTGAAAATTAGGACATGTTCATCAGAACACAATCAGCTTGAGGTACTAGTCCCAAGGGTATGTCTATGCAAATTTGGGAACAATATTCTTACTGACTCACAAGATGGAGATATCGCATAAACAAAAAAGTGTCATGCCAACGCCAGTAGGAGCCACACCAAAAGCAATAAATCTGGCTCCCCTTTGGTATGGGGACATAAATACTTTTGACTGGAGATTAGTTCTTACTTCTGGTGGTGCAAATTCCAGTGTTCCATTAACAAACACCCGGTTCCCACATTCTTTAAGCTCTTTGGCCTGAAAAGACAGAATTCAATTAAAAAAAATAAATAAATAAATAAATAAGGCAGAGTTGACCCTATAGTACAAGATAGCTTCAATGGATTCTTCCATAATGTAAGAAGGAAGATTCCATTATGATAATCCATTTTAATGGAAACTGATATACTTTCATGGGAGACAACTCATTCAAAATTGTTTTACATCCATTCCAAAAAAGGGTCTACTCTAAAAGGAAAGAATTTACTCACCTTATCTTTCATGGGAGACATCTCTTTCAAAATTGTTTCCCTGCTGAAATGGGGCCTACTGTAAAAGGAAAGAATTTGCTCTCATGGGGTGCAAATTCTTTTCTTTTGGAGTAGACTTGATTTATGAAGGGTCTTAGTGAAAGGAAGGCAAACAGGAAATCACTTAAGTTGTCTCCCTAGGAAAAACTGGAGACAAAAATATCAAGTGCATACAGTCCACTTAAGTGGTACAGTCAACCCTCTTTAAACCGACACTCGATACAACAACAAAATTCATTATAATGATAATTTGACGACATGAAACCTTCCCTCAAAAAAGTGACAATTAATCGGATTATATGTAAGAATAATGCATTTAATAATTCAAGAAACATAGGATTTGAATATTCATTAAAAATGCCTCAATGTTATTCCTACTATTTCCTCACTGGAAATGATTCAGGAATTATGGTTGTTTTTCTAGAAAATTGTGATAAAACTGAAGAAGTGGGTCCTGAAATTTCTGATCGCTTGAAATACTCGGTCATTATTGGTGTGGGTAAAACCAGCACCTGACTTTAGTATGTTTGCATAAAAGTAAGTTCCGTCCTGTATGGGAGAACTTGCTCTGAATGGTTGCATTTGATGTATAGTATGACAGGCTTTAGAGTTGGCATACCTCTCCAAAACAACAGTAGTTATGCATAGCGCTTTAAGGGTTAAGTTATAGATAAACCATGGTTACTGTCGAGGTTTTGGATATACTGTAAATTATACCATAGTTTGGTGACCTTTCACTGTCTGACCCCAAACGAGGCGGAGCCGAGTTTGGGTCAGACAGTGAAAGGTCACCAAATTATGATATAATTTACAGTATTCCCAAAACCGAGACAATAACATGGTTTATCTGTTTTAACCAATGTATGGGACTGTTTTTGTTTTTGTTTTTTTTTTTTTTTTACAAAAACTATACTTTTATTTATTTAGTATATCTTTTTCTACTTTTTTTACTTTTATTTCTCTTTTTTTTATATTTTTATGGTAAAGTGGTAACAGGCAGTCTGATGAAATGCTGTACCAATTGACCTTGTGTACTAAAAAGGATGAAACACCTTACCTTTTTTGAATTAAACTAACTGAGGCACTACTGCTAAAATCTGATTGGTTGCAATCTTGTCAATCACAAGAAATTACATCAGCATCTTAATTTGGTCAAACTTTGTTGCAATCTGGTTGGTCAGCTGTAGCTTTGGTCATTATAATATACTCCAGACAGACTGTCTGGTTTCATGTGTTTTATTCAACAAAAATGTCATTTTTAAATAGAAAGTTGCTCAGTGCAGAAGTAAATTTGAAGTTCCTCTAACCTTTACCACTCTCTGGATAATATCAGCAGACAATATATTTGATGATACTTTCTTAGTTTTTCCAGCCAACAGAATTTGACATTTCATGCAAACTGTCTCTAGTTGAGACAATGTACATGAAATGTCAAATCCAGTTACCTGAGAAAAAAATAAGAAAACTATTTAAAAAATGTCACCTGCTGAAAATTGATGGTTAGCACTCTGGACATTTTCAGCAGACAACATATTGGTGATAGTTTATTTTTTTCCAATAAACATTTGACATTTGGAGACAATTTGCATGAAATGTCAAATTCTCTGTTTTCTAGGAAAAATACAAAAATGTTCAAATTGTCTGCTGAAACAAAATTTAACATACAACATTTTGAAATATTTTTCTTATTTTCCCCAGAAAACAAAAACCTGTTTTTTGGGGGACAATAACAACTTGTCATCGCCTGCGGAATTAGCCCAGAGAGTGAAAAAGGTTAAGGTGCACTGATGAGTTGACAGTCATTCTAAAGTACACCTGTGAGATCTATAAATAAAACCATGGGTTAATTTTCAAATCTGAAAATTATCCCATGGTCCAGCTATGGTATAATTTTCGGTTATTGAGATTTAACCTTAGTTTTATTTACATAGAGACAATGGAACATCCATTGGTTAATTTTTATACAATAACATTTTCAAACAAACAAAATGTGCATACTCTGTTGTTAGAATGATACTAATTTTAATACTTACAACATCTTCACCTTTTTTCCCAAGTTTTTCTGTTGCCAGCAGCCAGTCAGATAGTTTGCTCAACTTTGACCTGTAAAAGGAAAGCAGAGTTTTGGATATCTACATGTACTTCAAGGCCAAAGCCAGTAGCACTTAATATGGTTATTTTCCCAGAAATATTTTTTGTGCATTCCTACTTTTAATTGTTGATTTAGTTTGATTAGAAAATTTAAACAAGTAGTAGCTAAATCTCCATCAATTACAGTCGATTCTCGTTATCTCGAAATCCAAGGGACTCTCTGAAACACTTCGAGATATCCGTACCTCGACATATCAGATTTTCAGAATTGAGGAAAAAATAATTCAAACAACCACATTTAACTTTATATGTAATTGGACTCTTACGTTAGAGAAAATATTGTGGAAAAGAGGAGAAATTGCTCTTTCTCCTCTTTTCCACAATATTTTTTACTTCTTGTTAGATTTTCATGTTTAGACAGGGACAAGATTTTCACTTCGAGATAAGCGGTTATTCGAGATAAGCGAGTTCGAGATAACGAGAGTCAACTGTATGTCATTTTACTCATTTTAGACTAAATAGACTCCCCCACACTATACATTGGAAGGGCAAATTTAATTCTAAACATGATGGGCTATGTGATTAAGATATTCCTAGTAGAAAAATGGCTAAATCGTTTGCAAACAGTGAAGACAGTGCATTCTGCAGCATCTGATCTGGGTCAGCACTGTTTGCTTATTACTCTTATGGAGGTCTACGGACTAAAATGGATTAAAGATGACAAAGCTGTTCATGTTGTATTGATTGAGCTGAAGTTTTACGGCCCAATCAACCCATTAGGGTCATGCTGAGTCAGTCTGTCAGTTTATTTAACCACACTTTTTCCTAGGCAGTTTTAGTCCTCTAAGCAGTTAACCAGTACTTGTACACATCCTTTTGTCAGAAACTGAGAAATTTTCTTTTCGAATCAGCAGAAGAAAGATGTTCATGTAATTAAATGACAGATAGTGCAGGCTGATCAAATGGCACATCTGCACATCTGATCCATCATGACATAAAGTGAACACTAAAAAAGGAAGAGTCTCTTCACTCAGTACACTACAACCTCTTTATAACACAGTTCCTTATAACACGGTTTTGTGTATAACGCGGTTCAAAGATGGCTCCCAAAAATGTACAGATTATATAAAAATGACCATAAATGCTCATTTTTCAATATAATCTATACATTTTTGTTTGGGTATAACACGGTTGTTAAACTAACACGGTTTATGCTATGGACTCCCAACAAGAGTGTTACAAAGAGGTTGTGGTGTACATATTGGAGCAATAATTATGGTTTTCCATATCTGTCTCTGTGGTGTTATACCAATCTATTATTTCCAAATACATATTAACCTCTTTACAACATGATTCAATATAACACGGTTTTGAATACAACACAATTCAAAGATGGATCCCAAAAATGTATAGATTATATACAAAAATGACCATAAATGGTCATTTTTCTATATAAGCTATGCATTTTTGTTTGGATATAACACAGTTGTATAATTAACATGATTTATCCTTTGGACCCCAAAAATAGTGTTATAAAGAGGTTGTGGTGTACTGAAACTTCTTTATAAGGTGGTTCATTATAAAAAGGTTTTGTATACATTAATATCAGGCCTGCTGAATAAATTAAGATGCCACGCCCACTTCTAATGTCCAGCCAATCAGATTACTTGATCCAGGTTTTCGATAGAAATTCACATATTTAATGACATACAGTGCAGATCCAGATCAGTTGGCTTCCAAAGAAGCCAACTGATCTGGATCTACACTGTTTGCTATGACAGGGCATATCGTGTTCAGCAAGAGAAGGGTTAAAATGAATTCGCTGTTGTAAAGAATCCTTAATGGACAGAATGATGTGTAAGAAAGACCTTGTTTTATTCTTATTTCCTCATAGAACATATGCTTTGGATATTTGTTAGAATTGCCTCAGTGATGCAATTCTAACAAATATCCAAAACATATATTGCTTGAAGTTTTAATTCTAGATTCTTGCATAATTTCTCATTAATGATCACCTCGAGCGAGGTTTCGTGACATTCAAATTGTCATTATAACGAGTTTTGTTGTTGTATCAAGTGTTGGTAAAAAGAGGGTTGACCGTATGTGGCAACTGATCAGGGTTTGTGTTGTCTGTCACGCAACAGAGGAATACATACCTAGCCAGAGAAGTGAGAGGCATGAAGTTAAGCACCTGTGTTAGATCAAGGCCACAATCCAACATCATTGTGACGCCCTTGAAGTACAGTACAAAGCAAGGCTTGCTGGCATTGTTAGACAAACAACACTGAAATGTAAATATTTCCACAAATAGATATATACTTCCTTATTTCTCCATACAAAACAAGTTATTAGATATCCTCTTTTCTTGTCAATTCCCACTGACCATTTTGGCAAAACTCTGAGAGATTTGCTCATTTGTTTGCCAAAATCTCATTGAAATTTACTATTTGGGAGGACAAATCTCATATCAAAATGTAATTTAGCTAAGGATTTTACTAAAATTTCTCACTGAAAATTCATTATGTTCTGCCAGTCTTGGCAGAATGTGGTATTTTCTCCAATGATACTGAATTATCCCTGAATTCCCCAGTGTTTACAATATGAAATTGTGAATTGCAAGCCAATGGCTGCACACAAATGTTTACAACATTATCTCTCATCTTCACTAGAATAAAAATATAGTTCATCCACCCTTGCATCAGTAAATGAGAAAAACAAGTAAAATTAAGTATACTGGATACACTTGGTATTTTCTGCCATTTTTTTCAAAAAGGACATAACTTCTGTGACTCGCTGTTTCCTTTCCTGATATTAATGTACATGTACACAGTCCCTTCTGAAAAGGGGTCTACAAACATTTCAAATTCCATCAACCTCCAGCATTCGTTCAATTTTGGGCAGCGCTACATGTAGTTTTCGGAATATCAAGCCGGAGGTCAGTTAAGCCAGATTGCAGAAATATGTACATACAATCTTTTAATGGTGGGACATTTGTGAAAGATATTGTGTTAGAAGAAAGCTTGATTGTTTTTGAGAAAGTTTTCAAAAAAAAAAAAAAAAAATGCAAGAACTCAAGGCTGGCAAAATGCCGGCAAATACAAATGTATCAGTATTTTCCATGCCGGCTGTATGCTTGAAGAACCAAAGAAAATTCTAGAATGTACGGAGGTAAGTAATTGCCTAGTTGTCTTGAACTGGAAAAGCAAGTCACTGCTCAAAGAAAACTGAGTCAGATTTCATCTTGGTAGAGTTGTTTATCTTGTGTTTACAGACATTTTTCCAGCAAATATAATGTTTTTCAAAAGCATTTTTAGATCTAAATAAAAACAACCTTGTATAATCTGACTGTATGTTGTTCAAAACTATAAACTGCATTATTAATTTAAGATACAAAAATGCAAGACATCAAATTCTGACCATATATGCGCTACTGATCCCAAATGTCTGTGGATTCAATTTGATAATAAGGAGAGAACCGTCAAAATAAACAAATTAAGGTCAAATGATGAAACATGATCAAGCTATGCATAAAATATAGACTGCCAGAACAGCAAAAATGTATGAATGTCATTCAGAGTTAGCTTTTCATCAATAATTGTCAGCACAATACACAATATTTGTTTATTTTGGTAATCTAAAATTAGATTTAACAGTGGTACCTGGTTCTGAATCTAGTGCCACAAAATTTATCAGTTGCAAATGAGACAAAATTTGAGTGCCATACTTTGAAGACGCCACTTTATTTACATGACAAACCAAAATCAGCACAAGCAAACAAAAGAATTATTTTCATTCAGATGGGAGTTTTTTTAAAACGATCTTAAAGTAAACTAAGAAGGAAAAAGTGTGCCTGATGCAGGACTGGAACCTGTGACTCACTGTTTGCAACCCAGGAGCTCTAACAACTGAACTAACCAGGTCAACAGTTCTGCCAATCAACACACTCCTCCCCTTTTTAACTTTTAAGTGCTAAGCATCAACTGAACATACTATCAGTTTCTACACTCAACCTGCACTTATCAACACCAACCCTTGGGTTATTCATGTTGGGCACCATCATCATATATCATAATCAGATTTTTGATTAACGTGCAGGTACAGGGGCAACATCCACATCAGTGGGCCCCCTTCCAGATAGCTGGCTTGCTGCACGCATGGCAGATCTCACACCAGATCTCCAGGTACGTCTATCATGAGGGTTGATAGCTGAGAGCTTCCACTCTCTGTCAGCTGCTTCCATGTCATTTTGGGCCTCCCAGGCCCACGCTTTCCATCAACCTGTATGTCAAAGGCTGTCTTGATTGCACCACTGGAGTGTTCCACATGTCCATACCATCGAAGTCTTCTCTCCTTCAGAATGAGGTCCAGATCCTCAATGCCAAGCCGCACAAGTAGATCATTGGACCTGGTGGTGACAATGTCTTGCGACCTGACATTGCAGATCTGTCTGATCATTGCCCTGTCATTTCGCTGCAGACGCTGGAGGTTCAGCTTTATCAATGGCCAAGTCTCGCTGACATGGAGCATTGCGCTCCGTACATAAGAGCTGTACACATGGCCACGTGTTTTGAAAGAGAGGTGGCGTGAAGAGAGGACTGGTAGCAGATCCTTGAACTTCTTCTAGGTGGTTTTCACACGTGTTGTGGTTGAAAGTTCACAGCCACCTGCTGCTGAGAGCATGTCTCCTAGGTAGCATTAAAGTAAACTAAGGAGGAAAAAGTGTGCCTGATGCAGGACTGGTACCCCTGATCCCCTGCTTTTAAGTCTGATGCTCTATCAAGCTAATCAGGCTGACAGTCCTGCCAATCACCAAAATCTGACCATGGGAAGTCGATAGTTATGGCACTTCAAAACAGGAGGTACAATGGGTTACTGGGAGCCATAGTTAAAGCCTAAATAATTCATAAAGTTGGATGGACAAAGTTGCCAAAGGCAGTGCTGATGCCAGCGAAGCCGGCGTCAATGGCATTAGGTAATGTTTGCTTCCACACCTATAGTTAACATGCATGAAACTCACCTCTGTATACTGCCTATGTTTCTCAGCTGATCCCTGCCAAAGTTACCAATCTCGCGAATTGAAAACTGATGAGAAACAGTTATTTTCTTAAATGATTTTTTTTCTTTTTGTGAATCTTTTAGACTTTAAAGATGTTTTTAAATGGCAAGAAATTTACACACACTATTTTCAAAAAATAATGCAAAAAAGAAAAAAATGACAACTAATTTTGAATGATTCACCTGGCGCTTTCATCTCAGTTCGTCCATAGCATATCAGATACTATAACTCAAAACATCTACTAATGATCATAACGCTATAGAACCAGTCCGATTTTGACACTGTATTACAGAAATCATTTTCATAAACATTTTTTCTATTCATACACATTTTTTCTACACTTGTTTAACTTCCATTTCATTAATTGAAGCAACTGCAGAAATTTCAAAGCTTCACAATAATTATTTATTCTTGACTACTTCAGTAATCTTAAATTAAATACCCTGGCAGCTTGGTGTGACAATTTCTAAGGCTTTGAAATGGAATACACATGTAAGCAATGTTTGCACAAAAGCAAACATAATACTTGGTTTCTTAAGAAGTACATGTAACCTATTGTCATGCCCCCAAGATGTTAAGGAAACGGTATACAAGGGGTTGGTGTGACTAATCCTGGAGTATGCTAGCCCTGTTTTGGACCCACATGGAATAGTAGTCCAGGAAGAATTAGAAAAGGTTCAGAATCGTGCAGCTAGGTTTGTGACTGGAAAGTACAACTTTGAAACTGGAAGTATGACTAGCATTCTTGAACAGTTAGGGTGGGAGTCTCTTCACAAGAGACGCATCAGTAGTAAACTCATATTGTAATTTCAAAGGTCTGAAAGGTAGAGCGAGTATACCTTGTGACGACCTTCAATCCCAAAATAGGCGCAGAAGGAATCAGGATCCAATGGCATTTCAAGTGCCATATACTACAACTGATGTTTCTTCCCAGACACCATTAGGGATTGGAATGCCCTCCCTGCAGCTATAATCTCCTCTGCTGAAAGTTCTGAGGACCCTCTTGCTAGATTCACATCACTTGTGAGATCTAGAGACTAGTCTTTGCAATTGTTGGCCCTGGTGAATGAATGTCTATTGATGTATCACCAGTAAAATATTCTGATTCTGTTGGTCAATGTTAAAAAAGTGCACAATGGAAACAAATAGCTAATTAAGGTGACATTCGGCGGGAATCATAATGAAAAATAGAGCCAGTCTGTGCATTTTTTTTTTTCGTCTGCATTGTTACAGATTGTGACCCTGTCCTGCATCAACAAAAATAATAACACTTTTCCGCTAACTTTGAAAATTAAGCAATCACCATACCAGTTTCTAGGCAGTGTCTAAATTCATATTATTTAGCTTAAAATCATTGAAATTTTAAAATGTTCCTGATAGCGTGCACAGCTCGCGGCGCGCAAAGCGCATCACAAACGAAGTGAGTTCTAGGGTTGATGATGAGTTCAGGTTTACGACGCATCAACCCATGAGGGTCACTTGCGTCAAAATGGTGAACTAACATGGTTCTGTAATGAAACGATTATAATGAGTTCTAGGGTAGAGAATATGATTTATAAGGGAAAGTAACATACAAGATATATACTTTCAGTAGAAATCGCTCTGACCAATTTTCTTCCTGGAAGTTCGCAGAACTGATTGGGACAGGCTTGATTATACCACTTTTCACAAAATTTGGGTCTCACTAATAAGCATCACGAAGTGACAAGAAACGAGTGTCAATAAGTGTCACGAACATATTTTGCTGATTATTTATATGATTTATTGATTTACATACATCTTTTATAAACTAATATTCATTCTTTAATGATGCTGTGAAGGACTTTTGAAGAGACTACAGGTCTGTGCTGTGCTCGCATTTAGGCTAAGCTTTAAGGCTGGCTAATCAGAGCTGAAAAGATGATCCATTATCAGTCCTGCCATTGTGATAGATAATCGATTAGTAATAACTAAAGATTTGATCATAATTTTACCTATTTGAGTATGACCCTTTCATATGTTATACTTAATTGTATGTATTTTGTCAGACAGACCTGAGCAAACAGTGTTGACCCAGATGAGATGCCGCAAATGCGGCGTCTCTTTCTTTTTTTTTCTTTGTCTATATATAATGCCTCACACCTGTGGGGGCATTCTAGGCAGGGACGCGCATCAAGCAAGAATCAGACAGAATATTAATCTGACTGAGAAAAAGTAAAATAGTCATCAGGGTCTACACTGTTTGCCACTCACCCAGCTATTTTAGACACAACAGTGGGTAGTAAATTGGACGTTCAAAATTTAGATAAAGTATGATAAGGAGTTGAGGTGTCTTAATATTAAGGGTAAATACGGTAAAGTAACAAACACAGAAATCAAATGATCGATTATTAGCAAATCTGCAATGATAGTCATTTTTGTGGAATTTATCAATCAATTAATCGATTATCCGATTAATAGTGCCAGCCTTACTAAGCCTATTTTCATATTATTCTGTATCAATGTGACCCAAGGAAGAGTAATCGCTTTTCAAATTGACAATCACCAGCCAAGATGTGTCACAAATATAAAGTGTACGAATCTGCAAGCTATACGAATCTGCAAGCTGTCACTACGAAACGTCCCGGTGCGAAACGTCCCAAGTACAAGGAAGCCAATGCTCTGTTCATTCAAATAAGAACTAAGTAGAGTGCGACATAATTGTTTTTATCTGCTGATTTATTTTACCAGTTTCATCTTGTGCTTCCTTTGTGGAAAAGAGTGCGGAACGAAACTTCAAATTCCGATTCACCTGGACAGCGCCATTTTCTAGACTGCACCATCCATTGCTTAGCCAGAGGAAATATTTGTCGACGTAATAATATCAAACCCGACTACCGTTGGCATCTGATTAGCCGAAAAGAAGAGAAAAGCACGCAAAGGACCAAAAAGTCTCCAATTAAGTAGTTAAAAAAATGCAAATTGACACACGAGATAAAATATTGTGGCAAATGCGATTTATTTATTTATTTTTCCTATTTAATTGCACTAACACAAAATTATTTTCTATTAAAATCTTCATAACAATAATAATAATAATAATAATAATAATAATAGTAATTATGATAATGAAAATAATACATGTAATGATAATAATCTTGCTTCTCTGCCGATTTTGATCAATTTTTCACCAAGCTGTTCAGTTTGAAAACTTTTTACTCTCAGGCATTATGATTATAGACTTCAATGTCAGGTTAATAACAAGCGAAATAAAACAATAGTACAGAAGATAGACAGGAATACCCACACACACAGAACACAGCCTACCAATGATATGAAGAGAAAGAGCACTGGGGCGGATCCAGGATGCTTTCGATTTGATAAAATCATCGTAGATCTACTATATGTATTCAGACAGACAGACCTTAGCAAACAATGTAGACCCAGATCAGACGCCACAGAACGGCTACTCATTCGGCAATTTTACACACACTAATAGGCGGTAAAATGGACGATGAGAAGTACAAAATATATATGGTAAAGGGTAGCCTAAGGGTGTGAATATTTAGGGTAAATGCGGTATTCCAGATTTATCCAAACTATCCCCATGAAAATCATCACGAAAACATGCCTATATAGTTTTGACCCCCACCCCCCAAAACCCCACTTTTATACAGTAAAACTGGGGTTTACAGGGGTATACATTAATTTTCTTATTTCTGCTCAAAAACATAGATTGTAGGTACTCGTTAGAACCGCCTCGCTGAGGCGGTTCTAACGAGTACCCACAATCTATGTTTTGAGCAGAAATATGAAAACTACCAGAATTTTTCATCTGAAAATTTTCATTTTTTGGTGGTAAAATTCTCAATATATTTGAACAGGCGAGTTTTCGTAATGGAAATTTTGAGTCAAAGTGGGGTTCGACCGATTCACACCCCCCCCCCCCCCCTACGAACCCTTCTGAATCCGCCCCTGGAGCAAACCACGACAGATAGTGCACATACCACAAACACCAAAGAAAAGCAAAGTAACCAGTTTACATTTGCCCAAGGAGGAGGCAGGATCTATCAAACATAATGTTCAAGAAGTCAACGAACAGAACAAAACATGAATTGCGCAGCGGGCAGCCACAAGGCCACACGAAAAGGTGCTCAATGGAGTTTTGCCTCAAGACTTGAAAGCAACACATTACGAAAACACGCCTATTCAAATTTTTATATATTGAAATTTTCACCACCAAAATACTGAAAGTTTTCGGATAAAAAAATCTGATTTTTCATATGTCTGCTCAAAACATAGATTGTGGATACTCATTAGAACCGCCTCATCGAGGCGGTTCTAACGAGTACCAACAATCTATGTTTTTAGCAGAAATAAGGAAAATAATGTATATCCCTGTAAACCGCAGTTTTACTATATAAAAGTGGAGTGTAAGGGGGTCAAAATTATATAGGCATGTTTTCGTGATGACACGCCGAGGTGCTCAATGGAGTTTTGCCTCAAGACTTGAAAGCACCAGGAAGTAAAATCTCTGAGGAAATCTGATAAAGGTAACTACAGCTCTTGACTAGTTCATGGGAGGATTGCACTTTTATGGCCGAATGATTTCATGGAACATAAGAGCATGCTAAATAAAAAAAGCAAGAGAGCTTCAGGAACTTCTATAGAAATTAGAAATAATTTAATGAGGTTGGTTTAGGATATCCAAAAAAGATGGATTCAACATAAAGCTGAGGACTTTGGTTGCCTTCATTGACATAGAGGAATCTTTTGAATCCTTTTCACCGGTGTTCTAGTCCCAGTAAGCATTCTTTATAAATCTATAGCGGACCGTTATCGGCCCGTCAGGGGTGACATTAACCCAAAATGGAAGAACTCGGCGCCGTTTTTCAGGGATTGCGATTCTCACAACGGTTGGTCAAGTACTTCCAAGTTACTGTATATTCCTATTTTGTTTAAAAGTCTAACAGAAATACTCATTTGGCATCCCAAAATACAAAGGTCATCACCTTGTCAGCCGAGGATTGCGTCTTGAATTTTTTTTAATATTCTTGGCTCTGGTGCTCTAGTTGCCATATTGTCATCGCCAAGGGAGTTTTGGAACCCAACTGAGCATGCGCATACCTAAATGAGCAAATGAGCGGCGGATGCGCTAGCTGATCTGGGCTTTCCCCCCCCCCCCCCCCCCCACCTTAAACCATATTTTTATACAGTAAAATTGGGGTTAATAGGGGTATAGATTATGTTTTTTATTTCTGTTCAAAATATAGATTGTGGGTACTCGTTAGAACCGCCCCGTCGAGGCGGTTCTAACGAGTACCCACAATCTATGTTTTGAGCAGAAACATGAAAAATATCATTTTTTTTCATCTGAATTTTTACATTTTGGTTGTATATTTTTCAGTATATTTGAATAGGCATGTTTTCGTTATGGTATTCGCTGCCCGCATATGCCCGAAGACACGTTTTCTCATAGTGCGGCCCTAATGATCATGTAAGAATGTTGAAACCTACCGTGTGAAATAAACAACATCTTTGCTATCTTTTCCATCTGTATGTATACGCTTATCAGAATTACCAGATCCTGCAGTTTATTGCACGTTTACTCATCGGTAGCAACTAGTGTGCGTCCAGACCTACTTTCACTTCTAAAAATTTTTACCGCGTTTGCCAATCTGAAATTTTACTTGCAAGTCATCTTTTTCCTTGACCGGACATTGAACCCGGCCCGCTTGACTCAAAGTCCTACACTCTAACGCATCATACCCGGTCCACTAGACTCAAAAGTCCTACACTTTACCATGTCGCTATAAAAGCCGGCTTGTACCGCATGGCAGTACAATTGTCTCATGTACCCTTACCTTCATTTTCTCCACATTATATAGTGGAAATGATATGGCGTACACATATGAGGGATGTCAGGTAAGTATTTTTCTGATGTCTCCATGAAAGCATATGTTGCGGGTACTCATTAGAAGCGCCTCTAAAAGACGCTTCAAATGGGTACCACAATATATGTTTTCGTGGAGAAATAAGAAAAATATCAAGTTATGGCTGAAAAAGATGGCTTGCCTGAAGCAATGGACTCGACGTATACCTTTCATATAGATGTCATTGTACGATAGAAGTCATGAGGTTAAGTGATTGTTTTCCTTTCGATATCACTCGGAAAGAGATTTTTTTTTTGCTTGGCGTTTTATTTCAAATGAAAAAAAAAATATTTTGATTGACCATATCTTATCAGAAACCATTTGTGTTTTCTGTTTCTGTGTTTGTTCTCAAATATGTACCCATTAGATTAAATTTACGGTCAAAAAATGGTATGACCCATGCAATTTCTCTATAGTGAAGTGACTGTTTTTGAATTTTTATCTTAGAAAATATTTCTTACTTTTCATCACGAAAACATACCTATATAAGTTTGACCCCCTTAAACCCTACTTTTATATAGTAAAACTGGGGTTTACAGGAGTATATATTATTTTTCTTATTTCTGCTCAAAAACATATACTGTGGGTACTCGTTAGAACCGCCTCGCCGAGGCGGTTCTAACGAGTACCCACAATCTATGTTTGGAGCAGAAATATGAAAAATAGCAGAGTTTTTTATCTGAAAATTTTCAGTTTTTGGTGGTGAAATTTTCTATACATTTGAATAGGCGTGTTTTCGTAATGTCTTTGCTAAATTTGAATTACTGATGTTTCAAAAACAATATTGTGAAAAAAAATTAAAACAAATTGAACAAGCGGAACCTGTTGAAGATCTGCCTCCAAGTTACCTACTCCACAGATTTCTGCATAATTTGCATTCTTTATTTACTATGGGAAAAAGTGAAAATATTTGAATTTTTAAAAACCACTGACTAGAATTAAACTTTTTTGTACATAGGTGGTTACGACAAATGGTTTTGTATTAAATCATGACAAAAGCTTGCAACTTTATTTATCTGTGTAAAAGGCCAAGCAAAAAAATAATAAAAAAAAAAAAAAAAAAAAAAAAAAGACTCAGAAAGATGTCGAAAGCACAGTAGTCGAATATCATATGGATCGCGCCATGCGAAAATGTCTTCAGGCATATGCGAACAGCGAAGACCCAGATCTGCCTGCAGTCTGATCAGGACCTTCGGTGTCCGCTAACAGAATCATTAGACACCACAGAATGTATCACAGTAAAGTAAATGCCTGGATGAGACTTTGCACATTCGTGGGGTGAATCTGAAACTGTCATCACGAAAACATGCCTACATAATTTTGACCCCCTTAATCTCCACTTTTATATTGTAAAATTGGGGTTTACAGGGGTAGACATTATTTTTCGTATGTCTGCTCTAAACATAGGTTGTGGGTACGCGTTAGAACCGCCTCACCGAGGCGGGGTGAGGCGGTTCTAACGAGTACCCACAGTCTGTTTTGAGCAGAAATATGAAAAATATCAGAATTTTTATCTGAAAATTTTCATTGTTTGGTGGTAAAATTTTCAGTATATTTGAATAGGCGAGTTTTCGTAATGGTATTTTGCGCATGTTTGAATACACCTTTTCGCTTGGCGAGGCCCATAAGGTTTTAGATTCCTGATCCCGGACTTAATGTATTTATCCCAAATATTGGGGCATTATATATCCCTACCATACTTGTCCAATGATTCGAACAACTCTGTTTTACTGTCCATTGATCCGTCTAAAAACTGTTGGGTGGGTAGCAAAGTTTGGAACCTATCAGACGTTTCGTTCTGCGGCGCCTGGTCTGGATATACACCATTTTCTCATGTCTCTGATCTGTCCCAATACTGAGCGAAAATACAGTACACTTTACCATTCGTCTTGATGTTGTGGATATCTTTTTTTTTTTTTTTTTTTTTTTTTTTTTTTCTTTAAAGCACCAAACCTGTGAATAGGAAGTTGACGTGGCCCTTAGTTGGCAAGTAAAGTTAATAAAACATCAAAGAATCAAGACATTTCTTTTAAGTTTTTAGTGTTGTATTACAAAACAAGAAGGATACAAGAAAAAGAAGAGCTCATAGATGACAAATACTGGTATAATATTGATCAAGTTAAAAGGGTTACATTTGAGGATTATGTAATATCCATAAATTCTTCCACCATTTGCAGCTGAAGAAATATTATATTTGAATTTAAAACTCAGCCGCCTGAGCATCTTCTGAATACCCTTATGATAATTTTGATGATAGTTTATTTTTTACACTGGTCTGTAAAGGCTGGGAGGTTTTAATAACATAGAAGGAACAGCACAAAATCGTTTCCGTCCTTTCAACCTAACGAATTAGACTGGTTCCAGTCTCCAATGAGAGACTGGCTCCAGTCTATTTTGTTTCGTATAATCATGTTTGATAATCCACTAAAATAAAACCAAAATAATATCATAACTATAGAGGCTGGTCTAGTGAGCAGCCTTTATAGTCCTATTATTTTGGTTTTATTTTAGTGGATTATGAAATAGAATTATAAGAAAAAAATATTTAGTCACTGCATACTGGAGCCAGTCTACCCAACCAATATTGACCCATCTGATGACTCACACGACTGTGCAGTGCAGACGCCTTTTCCCGTATATTATATAGTAAAAACATGGAATGAGCTAGGAGTCTATATATTAAAATCTTTATTGGACCGTTATCGTCGTGAAAAGATCCATTTCGGACCGATAACGATACTATATGGATTTAAGTAGAACGCTAGCTGGGGATATACAGGGGTATACGTTATCAGGCACAGTTTGAGAATATCCTCAATCTTTAATAAAACAAGCAAATTCAGCGAATTTTCGTCCCCCGCCTTTGAATTTTGTTTTGAGGGGTATTATCTCTAGCAGATAAAAAGAAATTAATTATTTATTATTATGTCTCTAAGTTAAAAATGCGGAATAAGTAATAAAAGATTAATTCAGGATTCTGAAAAAAAACACATGCATATTTTCAGGTCATCCTAAAAGCCCACTTAAAGTTTCAAAAGGACCGACCTAAAACTGTGGGACGAGTTAAGAGGATAAGGTACCTACTCCCTATACACTTTTGTAATATTAGAACTCAAAAATGTCTAAATTAAAAATGAAGAAAAAGCGATAAAAATTAATTCAGGATTCTGAAAAAATCATATGCATATCTTCAGGTCATCCTAAAAGCCCATGTAAAGTTTCCAAAGGATCGGCCAAAAACTGTGGGAGGAGTTAAGGGGACAAGGTACCTACTCCCTATACACTTTTGTAATATTAGAACTCAAAAACTGTCTAAGTTAAAAATGCGGAAAAAGTAATAAAAAATTATTTCAGGATTCTGAAAAATCCACATGCAAATCTTCAGGCCATCCTAAAAGCCCATGTAAAGTTTCAAAAGGATCGGCCAAAACTGTGGTAGGAGTCAAGGGGACAAGGTACCTATTCCCTATAGACTTTCTGTAATATTAAAACTAAAAAAATGTCTAAGTTAAAAATGCGGAAAACGTAATAAAGAATATTTTCAGAATTCTAAAATAAAACCACATGCATATCTTCAGATCATCCTAAAAGCTCATGTGAAGTTTCAAAAGGATCGGCCAAAAACTGTGGGAGGAGTTAAGGGGACAAGGTACCTACTCCAAATACACTTTTTGTAATATTAGAACTCAAAAACTGTCTAAGTTAAAAATGCGGAAAAAGTGATAAAAAATTATTTCAGGATTCTGAAAAATCCACATGCAAATCTTCAGGCCATCCTAAAAGCCCATGTAAAGTTTCAAAAGGATCGGCCAAAACTGTGGTAGGAGTCAAGGGGACAAGGTACCTACTCCCTATAGACTTTCTGTAATATTAAAACTAAAAAAATGTCTAAGTTAAAAATGCGGAAAACGTAATAAAAAATAATTTCAGGATTCTAAAATAAAACCACATGCATATCTTCAGGTCATCCTAAAAGCTCATGTGAAGTTTCAAAAGGATCGGCCAAAAACTGTGGGAGGAGTTAAGGGGACAAGGTACCTACTCCAAATACACTTTTGTAATATTAGAACTCAAAAAATGTCTAAGTTAAAATGCGGAAAAAGTAATAAAAAATTATTTCAGGATTCTGAAAAATCCACATATATATCTTCAGGCCATCTTAAAAGCCCATGTAAAGTTTCAAAAGGATCGGCCAAAAACCGGTAGGAGTCAAGGGGACAAGGTACCTACTCCCTATAGACTTCTGTAATATTAGAACTCAAACAAAAGCACCGCATGTGGGTACGAACGCTCGGCTGCAGTTTGACCTTAAAAATTAGGTCAAGGTCACCAAATTCCTTTCTGCAATGGAGATCCTCCTAATTATGCTAAATACCAAACATGACCAGAATCTATCCAGTGGTTTTGGAGATATAGCAGTGAAACCCATTTTCTGAATGATCAAAGTTCCGTGGTGGCCTTGAAAATTAGGTCAAGATCACCGTATTTCTTTCTGCAATGGAGACCCTCCCAATTATGCTAAATAACAAACATGATCAGAATTCATCCATCAGTTCTTGCGAAATCGCAGTGAAACCATTTTCCAACAAAAATTCTGTCGAAAAAGGGGCATAACTGTGCCAAAAATATTTTGAGGGTTGCCACCCCAATGGTATGAGTTCCCCTTTTCATAATGAATAACTAGTCCGAGTTTGAAGTAAATATCTTCAGTAATGACAGAGATATTACAAAATGTCTAAGTTTTTGCACGACGACGACGACGCAGACGCAGACGCAGACGCAGACGACGCCAGAGCTATGACAATACCTCGTCGTTTTCTTCGAAAATAGCCGAGCTAAAAATGTCTAAGTTCAAAATGTATACAAAGTGATAAAAAATAATTTCAGGGTTCTGAAAAAAAAAACAGATGCATATCTTCAGACCATCTTAAAAGCCCCTGTTAAGTTTCAAAAGGATCGGACAAAAACTGTGGGAGGAGTTAGGGGGACAAGGTACCTACTAAAAATTCGGAACCACGCACCACGCACCACGGAAAGCCGAAAACAGTGTCCCTCCGCTTTTCTTCGAAAAGGCGGGAGACAATAAAAAAAAAATTTGTAAGGTTGTCCTTGGAAACAAAGCACCTAATGGAAAGGAACGAAAATCAGCGTCTCGGTTTTATTGAGACTTTCGCTATGACCGCTCTGATTTTATAAACCTAATTTCAATTCAGTTTTTTTTATGAATTGAAATTAAGTTTATAAAAATCAGTGCTGTCATATGGAGAGTCTCAATACAACCGAGACAACGATTTTCGTAACGATATGTGCTTTGTTTCCAAGGCCAACCTTACAGATTATTTTTTTATTTATATCAATCGCAAATATAAATGCATAAAATGTCTAAATGTACTGAAAAATACCAACCATTCAACTATAATGGAAATGCCATGGCGTACATAGCTCTAGATATATCGTTCGTCTGTCATTACTGACAGTGACCAATCCTAATCAAATGCGTGAAGTTTTATTGTTTGTGTGTTCTAAGATGGCTGGTGAGACCAATCTTAACTCTAAACTGCCTGTTGCAGATAGCACAAGAGAGGTCTGAGGAAGAAAGCTCAGTTGGTGATGCCTTCTCTGGCTTTCCGCTGTGCACGTTTCTGCTCGGCTTCGCTGATTTTTTTTGCTACGTATTCACCAGCACCCCTTCTTATGAGGCCTCGCCACTTTGCTCGATCCTGTGCAATCTGTTCCCACGACTTGATATGTTGAAGGAAGGCTTTAAGGGTGTCCTTGTATCGCTTCTTCTGACCACCATTGGAGCGTTTTTCCGACTTGTAGTTCTCCATAGAGGATTTTCTTTGGCAAACGGTCATCAGGCATTCTGGTAACATGGCTGTCCATCTTAACTGTGCCGATTTCAGAAGAGTATGTACACCCTGCATCCCTGTCCTTACCAGGATTTCTGTGTCTGGAATCCTGTCTTGCCACTTGATCTTTAGAAGTTTTCTAAGACTGATTGTATGGAAGTGGTTCGGTCTTTTGGCATACCGTTGGTAAACTGTCCAAGTTCCGCATGCGTATAATACTGTTGACAGCACCACGGATCTGTAGACTTTTAGCTTTGTGTCAAGTCTGGTTCCACTTCGATCCCAAATACTTCCAAGTAATCGGCCAAATGCTGCACTAGTTTTGGCAATCCTAGCATTGACTTCATCATCAATGTGCACAGCTCTAGACAATGTATTTCCAAGGTAGGTGAATTTGTTTACCACTTGCAATCGTTGACCTTTCACTGTGATGGTAGTTTCTGGCGAAAGAATGTGCACAATATACTGGTTAACCGCTTAGAGGACTAAGCCTGCTCAGTAAACGTGTGGTTAGGTAAACTGACCGCGCTCGACATGACCCCATTGGGTTGACTGGGCCGTAAAACCTCAACACAAACAAACTGTGATGGTAGGCTCCTTGTAAGGCTTTCCAGGTGCTGGCTGATTCAGTCTTTTTTATGCTGGTTGCGAGATCGTAGCTGTCACATGAATCAGATACTTGATCCACATTTTTTTTTTTTTTTTTTTTTTTTTTGTATTTTCTCTTCTGTTGGAGCACCTTTTGCCATGTCATCAGCAAAGAGGAACTCATCTAGCACCTCTGTCTGCACCTTGGATTTAGCTTGCAACCTTCTTAGATTGGAAAGTTTCACATCAAAGTGATACCTTATAGGTATACCATTGTCACCATCCTGGAAAGCATCTGTAAGCATAGCAAAAACATCAAGCTGAACAGTGTTGAAGCTAGTACACAGCCTTGCTTAACTCCATTTGTTACAGGGAATGGATCGAAAAAAACTCGCCATCATTTTGGATCCTTGCAGGCATAACATCGTGGAACTGTCGCACCATTGCTATGAATATGGCAGGACAGCCAAACTTTGCCATAACTTTCCAAAGTCCCTCACGACTGGCTGTGTCAAATGCTTTGGTAAGGTCGACAAAGGTCATGTAGAGTTCCACATTCTGTTCCTGGCATTTCTCTTGAAGCTGTCTTGCTGTGAAGATCAAGTCTATTGTTCTTCTGTCTTTCCTGAATCCACACTGGCTTTCTGATTGAAGCCCTGACAGTTCAAGTGTCCATTCAGTCGATTCAGTAGGACTTGCAAGGATCTAGATAAGAAGGATGTCTAGATATACATTTAACTTATTTCTCCACGAAAATATATGTTGTTGTGCTCATAACAAGCGCCTCAATTAGGCGTTTTAATGAGTACTCACAAAATATAAAATGCATGTTGTGTACTCATTAGAAGCGCCTCAACGTGGCGCTTCTGATTAGTGCCTACAACATATATTTTCGTTGAGAAATAATAAAAAATATCAGTATATTCTGGTTTAAAATGTTTTCTCTGGAACGGTTGCTTTGAAATAAATATTTCACATAGTTGTGTGAAGGTATCGTATTCGATCTAATTACCGCACATACACCTATAAGCGCACGATCAAGCAATTCCGTAGTCTTCAGATTACAGCTACTGTACGTTTTGTATACTTGTTTATAAACGCATATATTGTGGGTACACATTTGAATTGCATCGACTTGTCGATGCAATTCAAATGAGTACCCGCAACATATGCTTTTATAAAGAAAATCAGAAAAAAATAGCATAAACATCACCATTTTTTTTTTCAAAAGTGTACCCTCAGTAGGTAGATAAATATATTACCACAAGTGTTCCCAGTAATTTTGAAAAACCCAAGGTAGAAACAGTACTATTGTTTTTGAATAATAATGATAAAAATTAAACACTGAAACTATTTATTCATAGAACACAGCAAACACTCGAAACTGCCTCCGCGTCGCTGCAGTGAAAACACCACGTTCCCTCACAATCGCAGATATCTTAATCAACTTTTCAGCTTTGCAGACAAATTGAATGAACTATAAAGCCTTATTTTCTGTGAAAAATATCCATAAATTGTCGCCTGTTGATAGTGCTACATGTTTGAATATGCTGGTATATCAGACAAAACACGTAATGCTTGAAATGCGATGTCTGTTATTGTTTATTTCGACTGGAACTTGTCTGCTGCAATTTTCGTAAGTTTAATCCTATCTACTTTTCCGCTGTATGTTACTGGTATTTCTGTAAGAAACAAATAATATGACGGCACCACAGTGAAAAGTCGCGGTTTGTCATTGTGGACATCTTCACAGTAGGATCGAAGCGTAATTTCCGTTGTTTCACTTCCTTTTTCCAGAATGACGCATGCGCACACCACCTGAAACATGACAGGATGCGGCAAGGGTACGCAGACGACACGAGCGACACCTGGACAATTCACTAGTACTGCCTCTAAAATTGTTGGTGTGACATTCATCCCACCAGACAATATCACCTCGGATTTTCTGCCTGTAACGTAAACTGTTCCTTGATCTGACATATAACCAATGTCATCCGTCCTGAACCATCCGTCATCGCTAAGTGCGGCTCGCGTCTTCTCTAAATCATTGCAGTACTCCTTAAACAGGGCGCCCGTTTTTACATATATCTCTCCTCTCTCGTACACGGGGACCGCCTCGCCCTTATCATTGACTATCTTAATCTCTACTCCTTCCAAAGGATAGCCAACAGAATATTCCTGATACGCGTTTGCGTCTGTAACTTTTCCACAACACATCAAGGACGCCTCTGTGGAGCCGTAAACATTGCCGAACACCTTGCACAAGATTCCAAGACAATTTGCAAACGATTTTGCTATTGGCTGTCCCACAACCAGAATAGTCTGAAGAGGTGACGGTGTTCCAAGTTCTTTCTGTGAAAAGAAAAAAAAAGTAGAATGTACCGTATAAAAGATATCTACAAAATTTACATGTCAACATAGGAGGGTCCTGCAAAAAGTTTTGTCACTTGGTTCGGATTACTTCAGTGCTACGTTTTATCAAATATATTTTTACTACAAACCTTCAAAGTATTCCCCCATTATTGAAACACATTTTTGTAACCTTTTTACCCAGTCGCGAAAAGCAGATAAATAGTCTTCTTTTGGTATCTGTTGGAGACACTGATAAATAGCGCTGCCAAGAGAACTTCTAGACGTATACTTATTTCCAGAAAGCATTTTCTTAAGCCTTGGAAATAAAAAGAAGTCACAGGGACTCAGGTCAGGTGAATAAGGTGGATGGTTTAAAACTTTCACCTTTTCAGAAGCCAAAAAAGACTTAACAACCTCACACTTATGAGAGGAGGCGTTGTCATGTAAAAGGTGGACTCCTGACCATCCTTTGCTTGGTCCATGTTCCAATGTAACAAGTAAATTGGTCAGTGCATATGACTGCATCTATTTCAATTTGAAATTTGAGTTGGTGTGTTGAATAGCTAACGATACCCATTTATTTCGTGCAAATTGCTTTCCAACTGACCGAGTTTTCAACACACCATTCAAGTGCAGTGAAACATTTTAAAATATACCTGGGATAAAACTAAAGAAGCCTATTAGTGACAGAACTTTATCCAGGACCCTCGTAATAGCGTTCCATATAAGCCGCAACCGGAAAACGTACCTTCGGACATATGCGCCCAGCGAAGATTCAGATCAGCCTGCGCATTCGCGCAGTCTGATCAGAATCTTCTCTATGCGTTCACCTACATTCACTGACATTCAGAAAATACGGACGGACAGACGTACGGCAGACGGACGGACACAGGGACGACCAACGTGAAACTATAATACCCTGCTACTATCGTGTGACGGGGTATAAAAAGAAAGTTGTAGAAATTAAAGCATGTAACGGGTTTAAGTAACCGGAAGTTCTCTTAAAATAAATTTCATCACAGAACGTTTAAAAACGTTCTGTGATGAAAGTTATTTAAGAGAACTTCCACCGATAGCTCCGAAAGGTTTCAGTCCCATAAGGTCTTCAGGGGGTATGGATACTTATTAAGTTGATGTTTTACAGTTCAGTCAACCCATTTGGGTCATGTCGAGCCGGATAGTTTATCTAAACACACTTTTCCTGTGCAGGTTTGGCTTAGTCCTCTAAGCGGTTAACCAGTATTTAGGCAGTTTTTCGCCAGAAACTGACAACTGCCCTTTTTCAATCAGCGCAAGTGAAGAATGGCCGTAGAAAATGTTTCTTGAACAATTTCTACGAAAGAATGTTGCCGGGCACGGCGGGGATCGAACCCGCGACCTCCTGATCACCAGTCGGACGCGCATCCGACTAAGCTACCGTGGATTGGATATACTTGATAAGACTTTCCGCCATCTGTTACAAGAGATGTTTTTTTTTTTTTTTTTTTTTTTTTTGTTTTTTTTTTTGCGAATTTCTGGTTTTCTGCACGCCAATCCCCTTAAGAAAATGGTCTCCTCTAAAAGGAAAGACCTATATAGAACTTCAGGAAACATTTTTTTTTTTTTTTTTTTTTTTTTTTTTTTTTGCGAATTCCATTGCTTTTCTGAGCGCTACTCTAAAAGGAAGAAGTTTTAGGAAAGAACTATATAGAACTTTATAGAGTCTACTCTATAAAAGGAAATAATTTGCTCCCAAGGGGAGCAAATTATTTCCTTTTATGGAGTAGACTCTTTTCCAAAAACATTTTGTTCGAAAGTGTATCAATTATCCATAAAATTGTGGTTTCCAAAAAGAACTCAGATTTCTTACCTGTCTCTTCATAAGACTGTTTAAAAAGGAGGGTAGGGCCATCATGTGGGTGCACTTTTCCGTCTTGATGACGTCAATGAGGAAATCCAGATACTCGCCTGATGAAAGACCAGAACCTATTACTGTCACTCTAGTGTGTCCTGTGATCAGTGTAGAGGGAAATCCTGCACCCCAGCTGAACGGTCTCTCACTAAAATAGATACTGTCGAAACCCATCCCCATTGCATCCACTAACGTTTTCGCACTAAGTATACTAGATTTATGCGTGTGGACCACAGCCTTTGGGGAGCCGCTGCTACCTGACGTTTGGAAGAGTGAGCTGACGTCGTCTTGGCCGATGACGGGCAATGGTATATTAGTATGTTTCCATGTCAGCATGTCACTTAATAACAAACAATTTGGTAAGTCTTTGGGTTTTCTGTTGAATATAATGTATCTTAAGTATGGCATCTTCTGGCTTGTAACTTCACCATCTGTTTTATACTCAGAAAGTAACGAACGGACTATCTTCCAGTTCTCATCGTCATCTCCCGGGTTAAGAATAATTGCAGAACACGTCTCCAGTTTCTGCAGCATAGCCACTACGTCACTTCCGTCTTTGTATGTAACCGCTAAACAGATTGGTCGAGCGCCTGCCAGTACAGCACCAAAGAACGCGTACAGCCAATCAGCACACGAGTTTAAAGAAAGAGCGACATGTTCCGATTTTCTAATCCCAAGTGCTATAAAACTTATGGCGGCTTTTACTGAGTTATCATACAGTTCTCTGAACGTTAACGAAGTTCTGGAGCCATCTACCGATATGAATACGACAGCTTCTCGCTCCGGAATCCTCTCGGAATGTACTTTCAAACAATCTGCTAATGTTGCCATCTTTGTATCCAGATTGCACGTTTTCCTTTCCTTTTTTTGGCAGCTGAATTTCAACATATCCGCCATACTTTCAACTTAATCTTATATTGAGCCGGCGCAATGTCAGAAAACGTAACTTCGGATAGATGCGCACTGTGAAGATTCAGACCAGCTGCGCATTCGCACAGTCTGATCAAGATCTTCACTGGATAGCCAAATATGCAGTTTATTCGTGCGGACAACGAAGACTGATCAGACTGCGTGGATGCGCAGGCTGATTTGAGTCTTCGTTGGACGCAAATGTCAGAAGGTAAGATTTCTCACGTCCTGGCTCTATTCATGGTTCACAGGTTATTACATTCGATAATACTGAGGTAACTCTATATTAATACTGAGATAACTCTATATTAAAATATATATACTGAAATGTGTTTTCGGGGTGTCGGTGAACAGTGGCGGACCAGACCAGCTTGCGCATACACACTGTCTGACAAGGGCCTTCGCTGTCCGTTTCCAGAAACATTGGATACTATATATAGAATCTATTACGGGTAAGAAAGGGTTGGAAAGGTATCTTCGGGGCAAATTAGGGCAGCGAATGGCCTTAGCTGTCCGTTCACAGAACAATTGGATATTACCTAAAAAACATCATGAGAGCAAAAGGCCGTAAAAAGTGCCTTCAGGGCATTTTCGAATAGCGAAGGCCCTGACCAGACTGCGCATCCGCGCAGTCTGATCAGGGCCTTCGCTATCCGCTTACAAAACTATTGTAGAATGTATCAATGGAGAGATTACGCTCTGATGAGACAAAGCGGATATGCAGGCTACAACGGGTATATGCTGTTCACGTATGCCCCGACTACCCTTTTCTCCTGGCACATTCCATAAAGTACGTTGTATCTAGATCTAGGTCAATAACTTATATGGAAAGACCAACAGAGATCTAGATAAGGAAATTGCATTGATATTTTTTCTTATTTCTCAACGAAACACATGTTGTGGTTTGTTTGTTTGTGTTGAGGTTTTACGGCCCAGTCAACCCAATGGGGTCATGTCGAGCGCGGTCAGTTTACCTAACCACACGTTTACTGGGCAGGCTTAGTCCTCTAAGCGGTTAACCAGTAATGTGCACATTCTTTCGCCAGAAACTGACAACTGCCCTTCTTGAATCAGCGGAAGGGAGAGAATGACCGTAGAAAATATTTCATGATCAATCTCCACGAAAGAATGTTGCCGACCTCGGCGGGGGTTGAACCCGCGACCTCCTGGTCTCCAGTCGGACGGCGCATCCAACTGAGCCACCGAGGCCGACACACATGTTGTGGTACATAATTGGGTCAGATCGACCTGAGCTATTAGTGTAGACCCAGATCAGACGCCACAGAACGCGGCTTCTGATGAGGATCTGCACTTTTTTTCACTCATCCAACTATTATTAGATACAATTAGTATTTGAATCATTCAGATTTTATCTGTCTCAACAGGGTCGGATCCAGGGTTATTCAATACGGGGTGTTGAGAGGGGTTCTATTTGGTCAAATTACCATACTTTCACTACGTATTCGGACAGAAAGTTTGTTTGTTTGATTTGGGCTTAACGTCGCTTTCAACAATCTTTCAGTCATATCGCGACGGTGTCTGGATGTGACAGGGAGCTCAATGCTCACTTTTAGAGTGCTGCCTCACTGAAATATCATGCCCCAGACACTTTGACATGATATTCCACCCAGTCACATTATACTGACACTGAGCTGACCAGTTCCGATTCCTAGCTCTACTATCTTAATGCTGAACGCCAAGCGAAAGAGCAGCTAGTACCATTTTTAAAGTCTTTGGTATGACCCGGCCGGGGATCGAACCCGCAACCTCCCGGTCACAAAGCGGACGCTCTACCACTGAGCCACTGTGCCGGTCGGACAGAAAGGCCTGAGGAAACAGTGTAGACCCAGATGAGACGCCACAGAACGCGGCGTCTGATCAGGGTCTACACTGTTTGCCACTCATCTAGTAGTTTTAAACACATTTACAGGTAACAGAATGGAATTGTTGAAATTTTAGAAGTATAATGTAAGGTGTTGTGCGAATATTTAAGGTAAATATGGTCTCCACAATATATCAGATTTATCCAAAATTTTCTGTGAAAAATGAAATTATGGCTCCAAGGGTGGGATGGGGGTGGTTAGGGGGAGGGGTTCGACTGAATCCACCCACCCCCCCCCCCCCCCCCCCCCCCCCACTGAGTCCGCCCCTGCCCAAGATTACCCCTGCCAAGATTTAGAGTAAATGCGGTACTTCAGTCTTTCAAATTTCTAAAATGTTTTCGCCTTACATGAATACTTGGCAGATATGAACCTTTGATATAATTTATAAATTATTTACTTTCAAAACACATACGCCGAGGTTAACGACCGATGGGATAATGTCGGAGGCCGGTAGATTTTTTTTTTAATAGACTGACGAATGGTCTATTCAATTTATCCTAAGTACTGGGTTGGCTGGTTGGTTGGTTTGTGGTTTACCGGCCCAGTCAACACTGTTAAGGTCTGACATGTCGAGCCGGTCAGTTTACTTTACCAAGCTCTTCCTTGGCAAGCTTAAACCTCTCATCACGAAAACACGCCTATATAATTTTAACCTCCTTCAACCCCACTTTTATATAGTAAAACTGGGGTTTCCAGGGGTATACATTATTTTTCCTATTTTTTAAAAACAAAACAAAACATAGATTGTGGGTACTCCTCAGAACCGCCTCGCCGAGGCGGTTCTAACGAATACCCATAATCCATGTTCTGAGCAGAAATATGAAATATATCAGAATTATTTTATCTGAAAATTTTCCTATTTTCAATATATGTGAATAGGCGTGTTTTCATAATGTATAGCGGTTAACCAGTATTTGTGCACATTCTTTCATCAGAAAACCAAGTACTGGGACAGGGACGCCTGGTAAAACGCCGTAGGCCCAGCTCGTACACTGCAAGATACAGTGTTTGATCAGGGCCTACACTGTTTCTCACTCATCCAGTTTTCTTACAAATCAACAGATAATATGTCGGGGCACTGTTTCTGAGAACAAGAATGGAAAGGAGCTAAGTCATTTTAGACTAAATAAACTCTCCCCACACTATAGACTGGAAGAGTCCAATTCCAGTTCTAATGAGTACCAAGAACATGTGTTTAATAAAAAAAAAAAACCCAAATTATTGCAAAGTACTCACTTATCTGTTCCTCTGTGACCACGATTTGTACAAGCAGTAGAAAATAGTCCTCATTCGACAGATCAAAATTTAAAGAGATCCCCATGTCTGAGCTCGAAAAACTGGATGCAATTATTGCAATATGCAATGTCATCTGATCACACATGATAAATGACAGCAGGAAACTCACTGTAGTAGAAGTATTCAAATAAGATCCTCCACGAGCTGTTTTGGGATGGAGCAGACACTAAGTAGTTTAGGGCAGTTTTATTGTCCCCCGCCTTTTCGAAGAAAAGCGGAGGGACACTGTTTTCGGCTTTCCGTGCTGCGTGGTTCCGAATTTTTAGTAGGTACCTTGTCCCCTTTACTTCTCCCACAGTTTTTGTTCGATCCTTTTGAAACTTAACAAGGGCTTTTCAGATGGTCTGAAGATATGCATGAGTTTTTTTTCAGAATCCTAAAATATATTTTTATCACTTTTTAAACATTTTGAAATTAGACATTTTTTGAGTTCTAATATTACAGAAGTCTATAGGGAGTAGGTACCTTGTCCCCTTATCTCCTTCCACAGTTTTCGGCCGATCCTTTTGAAACTTTACATGGGCTTTTAGGGCGGCCTGAAGATATGCATGTGCATTTTTCAGAATCCTGAAATAATTTTTTATCACTTTTTCCGCCTTTTTTTACTTAGACATTTTTTTTGAGTTCTAATATTACAGAAGTGTATAGGCAGTAGGTACCTTGTCCCCTTAACTCCTCCCACAGTTTTTGGCCGATCCTTTCGAAACTTTACATGGGCTTTTAGAATGGCCTGAAGATATGTATGTGTTTTTTTTCAGAATCCTGACATAATTTTTTATTACTTTTAACGCATTTTTAACTTAGTCATTTTTTGAGTTCCAGTACTACAGAAGCGTATACACCGCGTCCAACCGTAACGCCGGATAACCGGTCGTAACGCTGGATTTTCGGTCAAATAACGCCGGATTACGGTATTTTTCGTAGGATTGGCCGCCATTTTAAGAACCGCGTTTGACGGTGGGTAGACAAAAACATTTATCTAAAATATTAGGATAGTTTCATCGAACATGAAAAGTAGCCTATCCGGATCTACATATATTCTTCTAACTGCCAAATCTTCAATTGATACCTATACTTTGCCGAAATTGTCAAACACTCAAAGAGAAAATGGTTGTGCAGGTTCGGCCATAGATACAAAAGCATTCTTACCGGAGGAGTTCGTACTTTTTTCATTTTCTCAAAATTTCTGAACTGCTAATGGATGAAAATGCATTTGAAAATGACCTTGTATCATAAACTGGCCGTTGCTAAGACTTTTTTACCGACGAAACAAAGACCGAGGCACAATCCACGAAATTTAAGGTAACGCCGGATAAAACGGTGTCTTCTTGATCTACAAATGGCCAGTATTCTCGCAGACGAACACACTTGTAAAGGTAAAACTTTACCTTCACAGTCCAATACCAATTAATCGACACTATAAATTGTCTTAGTATCTGAATGTATCAATCACATAAAAGATCAAGCACCTCCGTATACTTCAAAAAGAATTTAGATCTAAGTACTTTCATCCACAGCTTTTATCCAGTATTCTCGCAGACAAACACACTTGAGAGCGTCTGTTCAGAAAGCTGTAACAATTAGAGTGTGCAAAATAGTTAAACATTATCATTAAAATTGTATAACTTGTTCAAGTAGTTTGCAGACTCCCTCTGGATTCCTTTAGAAAATGGAGTGATCATATCGTTTACCTCATGTTTTGTTATCCTGCCCTCAATTTGGTTCTATTACATTTTCCCTTTCATTTTAAGAATCCTTAGATATGGTTATCATTGTATGGAGAGGCATGAGTACATACCAGGAATAATGTATTTAAAAACGGTGATAGTTTTAGTTGTAATCTTTTTGTGGGACGCAAGTACTCGGAGGCGTGGGTTATGTGTTAAAACGCCCGATTCGACTGAACATAGCATTTGTATATTTAAGTCTCTATTGTGGCAGGATGCAGTTGTAGCTATAACGGTTCTTCTGAATTGTCTTTTTTCTAGAAAAAGTCCAGTTATCGTCTAAATCTGGTTAGTAAAGCACTTCATTAGTTCTGTATTTGGATTCCCTGTAAATAACACGTCATAACATGATTACCTGATACAAACTTCAAAAAGATTGCCCTTGGAAACAAAGAGCACACTACAGATTAGAAAATGGGAGTCTTCCTGCGTCCGTTTTTGCTCAGGTAACAGTTTCGATGTGCTATTGCACAGTTGTTGTGTGGGCGAAGTGTTCGCAGAACGTGTGTTTGTTTATGGATGACAAGCTTCGATGCTGACAAATGATGTACAAAAGTAAGTTCTACTAGAAAGAGAGGCAATCTAAAATCTCAAAATTTATTTGTCAAATTCTTTTGCAACATATTTTTGATCAAAGGACAACTAAACACATGTATGACTTTACAAATATTTGCAGGAGGATGGTTCATAGCATGGTAACGCACATATGCACATAAAACCTCGTTTTCGAAAGACGTACATGTAGTAAGGAGAGTAGATCAATTGCTAACGCTTAACATCTGGGTAAAGTTTTCAGCAAATGACATTGAAATATTATTTTTTCTTATTGTTTTCAGAAAACAGGTTTTGACATAATCTCGATTGGAGACAACTGACATTGTCTCGATTAGAGACATTTTGCATGAAATGTCTCATCCTGTTTTCTGGGGAAAAATAAAATAATAATAAAAAAAAACATCATCAATTTGTCGTCTGCTGAATTAGCCTAGCAACAGAAACCTCCATGTCTGGTTGATCCGGCTCGTGAACTGGATACTTCTTCCTGAAATCCTCATGTGAAACAAGAATTCCGCGGAAGGCGTCATCGCACCTGCTGGCGCAAAAGTCACAGGAGCCACAATCAGAATGTGGTTATTAAATAAGTTTATTTCATTCTTAGCAGTGCTTACTTGGAAAACTGGGTTGAAAAAAATGTAGACAAAGTGCCAAGTGGGGCACATATATTCCAGGCCAGTCCCATTCCCTCTAATGGCTATATCTTCAGCACTGACTTTTCGTATCATACAGCCCAATGATAATAGAACATTGACGTAAAATGTGTAAAAGTCACTGGAGCATGAAATTTAGGTCAAGGTCACGGGTCAAGGTACCTGCTAATTCAGTACATCAAGGAGAAGCACAATGCAAGGTATGGTGGTTGTAGGCCTTATAGTTGAGGAGTTATCAAACATCAACGTAAAATTTGTCAAATATAGGTCAAGGTCACTGGGTCAAGGTACCTGCCAAGCCAGTGCAAGCACTATGCAAGGTTTAGTGGTTGTAGGTCTTATATTTGAGGAGATACCGAACATCAATATAAAATGTGTCAAAGTCACTGGAGTGCACAATATAGGTCAAGGTCACCAGGTCAAGGTATCTGTCGAGTCAGTACATCGAGAAGAAGTGCTATATAAGGTTTGGTGGTTGAAGGCCTTACAGTTGAGGACATATGGAAGGGTGACGTACACGGTGTAAAAGTCAATGGAGCGTGAAATATAGGTCAAGGTCACCCAGTCAAGGTACCTGCAGAGTCTGTACATTGAGGAGAAGCACTATGCAAGGTTTGATGGTTGTAGGCCTTATAGTTGAGGAGATATTGAACGTTGACGTAAAATGTGTAAAAGGCACTGGAGCGCAAAATATAGGTCAAGGTCACCGGGTCAAGATACTTGCCAAGTCAGTACATATTGGAGAAGCACTATGCAAGGTTTGGTAGCTAGAGGTCTTAAACTTGAGGAGATCTGGAACGTTGACATAAATTATGTTAAAGTCACTGCAGCCAAAATATAGGTCAAGGTCACCAGGTCAAGGTATCTGCTAAGTCAGTACATTGAGGAGAAGCACTTTGCAAGGTTTGATGGTTGTAGGCCTTATAGTTGAGGAGATATTGAATGTCGACGCAAATATGTCGAAGTTACTGGAGCGCAAAATATAGGTCAAGGTCACCGGGTCAAGGTACCTGCCAAGTCTGTACCTCTAGGAGAAGCACTATGCAAGGTTTGGTAGTTGTACGCCTTATAGTTGAGAAGATCTGGAACGCCAACGTAAATTGTGTCAAAGTCAATGGAGCGCAAAATATAGGTCAAGGTCACTGGGTCAACATATCTGCCAAGTCAGGAGGTCAGGGAGATGTGTCACGCAAGGTATGATGATTGTTGTAGAATTGTAGTTGATTAGAATACTAACTTTGACGTAAATGTCGAACTTCGACATAACAGAACTGTTAAGAGACAGACGGACGGACGAACGGACAGACGATGGAAAAGCGGGCACCTATGTTGCAAAGTCAGGAGGTCAGGGAGATATTTCATACAAGGTTTGATGGCTGTTTAGTCTTGTAGTTGATTAGAATACTAACTTTGACATAAATGTCGAACTTCGACATAACAGAACTGTTAAGAGACGGACGGACGGACAGACAGACGAACAGACAGACGAATGGAAAAGTGGGCACCTATGTCGCAAAGTCAGGAGGTCAGGGAGATGTTTCATGCAAGGTTTGATGGTTGTTTAGTCTTGTAGTTGATTAAAATACTAACTTTGACATAAATGTCGAACGTCGACATAAATGTTGACAGACGGACGGACGAATGGACAGACAAACGGAAAAGCGGACGCCTATGTTGCAAAGTCAGGAGGTCAGGGAGATGTTTCATGCAAGGTTTGATGGTTGTTTAGTCTTGTAGTTGATTAGAATACTAACTTTGACATAAATGTCGAACGTCGACATAAATGTTGACAGACGGACGGACGGACTGACGGACGGACGGACGGACGGACGGACGGACGGAAAATCGGACGCCTATATCGCACCCTGCTACAAGCAGGTGCGATAAAAACAATATAAAAGTAAGTATTTCTCGGGTGTAGAGGTCAGGCGTGTCAAATAACATAGGTTTTATCTTAAGTTTGTGAGCGATTCGCCGGAGTTAACACAGCGATAAAATGCACAAAAATAACTAAATCGTGCAGTTTTCTGTATCTATTTTATTGTGTTACTTGGTTCATGGCTCCAATTTCACACATTCGCTTCAATATTACGTACCTACCTTAAACATGGGTATGTGCAAATAAACAGATATCACGTCACCGACTTCCGCCTTAATATACATTATATAGTTCCTTCTACTGTAATCGTAATGATGTTGTGAAACTCATTTTTCGAAGAATTTGCCGAAATTAATGAAAGACGACAAGCAAAACGCCTTCCCCTTGTGGTAAGAGTTTACATCAGGACTGAAGTGGAGTCTAATCAGTTCACGAGACGACAAACTGATGATGTTGTTTTTTTGTTTTCTTTATACCCTAGAAAACAGGCTATGACATTTCATACAAATTGTCTCCAATCGAGACATTGTCAAAACATGTTTTCTTAAAAAAAAAAAAAAAAATATATATATATATATATATATATATATATATATATATATATATATATATATACAGTCAAACCTGTGTTAGTGGTCACCTCTATTAAGCAGCCAACCTGTATTAAGCAGCTGGAGGAAAGTTGCCCCAAAATTCATATACCTATATATTTGAACTGTATTAAGCAGCCACCTGCCTTCAGCAGCCACATTTTAAGCTTCCCATGGGTGGCTGCTTAAGACAGGTTTGACTGTATATATATATATATATATATATATATATATATATATATATATATATATATATATATATATATATATATATATATATGTGTGTGTGTGTGTGTGTGTGTGTATATATATATATATATATATATGTGTGTGTGTGTGTGTGTGTGTGTGTGTGTGTGTGTGTGTGCGTGCGTGCGTGTGTGTGTGTGTTCGGCGCAAAGTAAGAATCGGAGTCTAATCAGTTCACGAGACGACAAACTGATGATGTTGTTTTTTTTTTGTTTTTTTTTTATATACCCTAGAAAACAGGCTATGACATTTCATACAAATTGTCTCCAGTCGAGACATTGTCAAAACATGTTTTCTTAAAATATATTTATATATATATATATATATATATATATATATATATATATATATGTGTGTGTGTGTGTATGTGTGTGTGTGTGTGTGTGCGTGTGTGTGTGTGTTCGGCGCAAAGTAAGAATCGGTACAATTCCGGAATTGTCTTGCGCAAAGTAAGAATTCTTACTTTGTCCGCCAATTCCGGAATTGTACCGGACAATTCTAGAATTGCGCAGGAGATATTGTGATCGATAAGGTAAATGTGCCTGTGCAAAGTGGGAATAGTTTGGACAAAGTGAGAATATATTAAACTAATAGTTTTGTTCAGGGGAAAGATGGAACGAGAACTAGCTTCAATTGATAAAAACAGGACACGCATCCTTCTACCAAATGACAACGCCCCTACAATTTCAGAATTCTTCCTCACAGGCAACACCCATAATTCTAGAAACAGAATGTACCGTCATGACGAATGTATTTTTTTTTTTCATTTTTTCTTTCTTTGTTGCGTAGATAGATAGATAGATCTAGATAGATAGATAGATAGATAGATAGATAGATAGAACACAGTGATCGGCAAACTTCAGAGGACACGATTAATGCTTTATTTTGCTTTAATTGTTGACCTATGCCATTTAAGAATTCGGAAAGAACCAGGACGCGAGAAAAACAAATCAACCATGTTACGGCTAATCAATTAATTAACTACACACATTAATAATTATCTATTTACCTAACCAATATAAGTCTAGAATCCAATTTCTGGACGTTGGCAAACAATGTAAACCCAGAATGGAGGCCGCACTTAGCGGCGTCTGATCAGGATCTCCATAATTTGCTTGCAGAAATATCAACTTGTACCTAACCAATATAAGCCTAGAGTCCAACTTTTGGTCGTAGGTAAATCATGTAGACCCAGAGCGGACGCCACGGTTAGCGACGTCTGATCAGGGTCTCCACAGTTTTCTTGCAGAAATATCAACTTGTACCTTACCAATATAAGCCCAGAGTCCATTTCTTGGATGTAATAATGTAGACCCAGAGCGGACGCCACAATTAGCGGCGTCTGATCAGGGTCCACAGTTTGCTTGCAGAAATATCAACCTGTACCTACCAATATAAGCCCAGAGTCTGATTTTGGCCATATGCAAATAATGTAGACCCAGAGCGGACGCCACGGTTAGCGATGTCTGATCAGGGTCTCCACAGTTTGCTTGCAGAAATATCAACTTGCACCTAACTAATATAAGCCTAGAGTCCAATTTTCCGACGTATGCAGATAGTGTAGTCCCAGAGCGGACGCCACAGCTAGCGGCGTCTGATCAGGGTCTCCACAGTTTGCTTGCTGAAATGTCAACTTGTTGCTTACAGTCCAATATTTGGGCGCAGGCAAACAATATAGACACAGATCGGACGCCAGAGACAGCGGTGTCTGATCAGGGTCTCCACAGTTTGCTTGCAGAAATGTCAAATTGAATCTTTATACTTAATGTTGCCTGCATATCACAAATTATTCAATATTATTTTGGATACTTGAAAAATCCCGTCATCAAGGACCGAAGGTTGCATCATCCCAATTTATAAGAAGAAAGGCTCAAAATTAGACCCAGAAAATTACCGACCAATTACACTTTTAAGCTGTTTGGGGAAGTTGTTTACTGCTATTATTAACTCAAGACTTCAAACTTTCTCCAATGGTTTTGACATCATTCAGGAAAACCAAACTGGGTTCAGAAAAAAATACTCAACAATAGATAATGTATTTGCGCTACATGTGTTATTTGATCTACTGTCGAAAAGTAAACGAAAAATGTATTGTGTTTTTGTCGACTTTCAGAAAGCCTTTGACACAGTATGGCGAGTGGGGCTCTGGCGTAAACTTATCGACTCTAATATAAGAGGAAAGTGTTTTAACATTATTTATAACATGTATCAAGAAATCAAGTCATGTGTCCGCGTAAATGGTAAACTATCATCTTTCTTTTCATGTTTAGCGGGAGTTCGACAAGGTGAAAATTTGTCCCCTTTTCTATTTGCAATCTATCTAAATGATTTGGAGCATCATCTGTGCACAAATAATGTAAATGGTATTAGCTGTACACTGAATACTAATGATATATTTGTATTTTTTAGAGTGTTTGTGCTGTTATATGCGGATGATACGGTACTGTTTGCTGAAACAAGTGAGGATCTACAGCTCGCACTAAATGTTTTCGAAAATTATTGCAAACAGTGAAGTTAACTGTAAACGCACAAAAAAAACAAAAATCATGATTTTTTGTAGAGGGAGGCCTAAACAAAATTGAAATTTCGTACTTTGTAATAGTCATATACAAATAGTAGATCATTTCAAATACCTAGGTATCATTTTCTCACGGGGTGGGTCGTTCGCTGAGACATTAAAGAATAATACCGAACAAGCAATTAAAGCAATGGCCGTTCTTCGACGGAAGATTAAAACATTAAATTTGACTATTGATTTACAGATAGATTTGTTCAACAAAATGATAAAGCCAATTTTGCTATACGGTTGCAAAATGTGGGGTTATTGTAACACTTAACAAATCGAAAGGGTCCAGCTACAATTTTTAAAATCAATCTTTAACCTAAAACAGTCCACCCCAAATGTTATGGTGTATGGAGAATTCGGAGTTTATTCCCTTGAAGTAGACATAATTACAAGAATGATATCTTATTGGACTAGACTCATAGAACCGAACACGATGAAGTTTTCTAATTTATTTTATAAGTTTTTGTTTTACAGTACTTCAAAGAAAAAATCGGCATGGCTAGAATATATTAAACGTATCGTAGAAAATTGTGGGTTTAGCGGGATATGGGCGGCCCAAAGAGTAGAAAATACGCGATGGTTTGTTCAAAGCATTAAGCAAAAAGTAAAAGATTTGTATGTAACCGAGTGGTTCTTTACTGTTACCAACAGTTCTTCATGTATGAACTACCGACTTTACAAGGAAAATATTGCTTTCGAACGTTATTTATTAAAAGTGCCTTATGAATTAAAAGAAATTTATGCTGATTTCGTACCAGAAACCATCGTTTAGCAGTAGAAACTGGACAATGGTCTAACACTGACATCAATGAACGACTCTGTACCCTTTGTAAAGACTCATTAGGAGATGAATACCACACTTTAATGTGTTGTAAAAAACTTTCATCGGAAAGACAGAAATATATTAAGCCATATTATTATAAACGGCCAAATGTTCTTAAGTACAGACAGCTCATGAATGTTACGAATATAAAGCAACTGAAAAATCTATGCAAGTTCATAAAAATCATCTTCGCTACAATTAAAAACCGAAACAAACAATAATGTGGCTTTCTTTATAATTTTTAATATCGTCATCTTTATTATTATAATTATTGCTGTGTTATTATAATCATATTTATTTTAACCAATTTGTTTACTTATTTATTTATTTATTGTTGTATTTCCATCATGGAATTTGCAGGATCTTAACCAATATTAGTGAGATAGGTATAAGTAATACAGACGTCTGTGCATATGCATATATAGGTCATCTATACAGGTCGGAGTGCAGTCTGAGGGCAGGGAAGTGCTGTTTGGACATTGGCCCGCCACATGTTCCCTGCACGTCGGACTGTCACTCGCATTAGTACACGAATACCCCTGTCGAACACGCCTTTTGTTTCGTTTCGGAAAGCCGTGTTCTAGGGAAAACGTAATGCACAGTCTCTATAATGGTAGTTCCAGTCTTGACTCTTGAGCTTATAAGAGACAACACTGTAACCTCCAATATGACTAGATGATACGACACTTGATATGAGCTGTTGAGCAAAACTGGACAAATACTGTAAATGCTCTGTATATTACTTTCAGTGTCATTCTGTATGTCATACAATCGTGTATACAAAACTATATATTGTACATATTTTGAATATGCATTGCTATGCAACGTGAAAATGATTTGTGAACGACGGGCAAACGCCGGGATCGGACTGTGTAGATGCGCATGCCGATCTTGGCCTTTGTTATCCGCAAAGTATAAATACAAACACGTTGCTATTCAACGTGTAATTTGTGTATTGTCTATTGCTGTGGGCGACTTGCAGTTGTCCGGACCGGAATGCGCAGGAGTGCAGTCCGATGGGGACCGTTGCAATTCGTGCTAAGGAGCAGTGATACAGACCATCACAGCGACCTAAGCGTGCGCTCACGTGGTCTGGTTTGGATACTTGGTCTACTGTTGATTTGTTTTCCTATGCGTGTCCTCAGACCGTATTATGCATCATTCATTTGTATATATATTATTGTATAAGAGAGAGAGAGAGAGAGAGAGAGAGAGAGAGAGAGAGAGAGAATGACAGAAAGACCGAGAAAGAGAGAGTACATACCTTATTGAAAGTATAATTATCCCAATACAACAATTTTCAGTCATCCCTAACTTTGCTCGGTGTGTTGAAGCCTTCAAACGGTATTAATCGCCACTAGTTGCACGAGAAAGTTACAGACAGCACGGGCTTTTATATCCCAACGAGGCCATCCCTCACTAAATTCACGGACTGTCTCAGGTAATAACGGTCATCCTGACCGATATCCCAGCTATTACAATTGAAAGGATTCTATGCAGACCGATTGCCCTCCTGTGGAAAATATTTTCGTGTATATGTGTAGATATGTGCATGCATGCGCATACACGTGCATATTATTAGTTTCAGCTAATAACAAAATGAAACGTGTACTGTATTTACCCTAGGTATTCGGAAATCTCGACGCCTTACCATGCTTGTTCTAAAATTAGAACAAGTACAATTTACTACCCGATGTTGTGTCTAAAAGTTGCTGGATGGGCGGTGTGGACCCTATTGGGACGCGATGTCCCTGCTGGGTCTACACTGTTTGCCCAGGCCTGCCTGTCTGAATGCATACGGTGGGTGCGGTTTTAGAGATACTGTGTAACAGTGTAGTGTATACTACTGTTTTAATTGTCAATTACACGCATGCTTTTCAAACTGATATTTCTCTATTCACCTCTTATGCCATATTCTGTATGGATTGAGTGAAATAAAGTTATATTATTATTATTAATCTTACCCATATAAGCCAAGAGTCATATGTTTGATTGTTTGTGATGAGGGTTAAGCAGTTAACCAGTATTGTGCACATTCTTTCGCCAGAAACTGAGAACTGCCCTTCTTAAATCAGCGGAAGGGAGAGAATGACCTTTGAAAGTGTTTCATTAGCAATCTCCACGAAACAATGTTGCCGACCCGGCAGGGTGTCGAACCCGCAACCTCCTGACCTTTGGTCGGACGCGCATCCAACTGAGCCACCGAGGCCGGCCCAAGAGTCAAATGTTTGGACATAGGCAAACAATGTACACCCAGAGCGGACGCCGCAGTTAGCGGAGTCTTATCAGGGTCTTCACAGTCTGTTTGCAGAAATGTCAACTTTTTCCTAACACATATAAGCCTTGAGTCCAATTTTTGGACGTAGACAAACAATGTAGACCCAGAGCAGACGCCGCACTTAGCGGCGTCTGATCCGGATCTCCACAGTTTGCTTGCAGAAATTTCATCTTGTTCCTAACCAATATAAGCTAGAGTCCAATGAACGTAGGCAAACAATGCTGACCCAGAGTTACTCGTAGTTAGCGGCGTCTGATCAGCGTCTCCACAGTTTGCTTGTAGAAGTTTCGATTTATACCAAATCAATATCAGCATAGAGTCCAAGTTTTGGACGTAGGCAAACAATGTAGACTCAGAACGGACTCAGCAGTTAGCGGCGTCTGATCAGAGTCTTCACAGTAGGTTTGCAAAAATGTCAGCTTATACCTAACCAATATAAAATGTTTTAGTTGAAACAAATGTGAAAAGTGCCCAAAGGTTTGTTTTTTTTTTTGTTTTTTTTTTTTTCAGAAATTAAATGGTGACAAATCTAAGTGAATGAAGCGCATAAAAATGCAAACCTTGTTCTATAAGTGCAGATATCAAACTTTATTCAAACTGAAAGTCCGTAAGAAGGAAAAAAATGTTTCGAATTCAGTATTTTATGTTAATTAATCCGCTCATGACAGTTGGGCCAATAAACGAATTAAATGCAGGGCATGGCGTTGATTATTGTCGCATTTTCATGTCAGGTGGGGATTAACTCAGGTTACGCCAACCAATAGGAAAATAAGTGACTGACGGCTGTATTTATTTTATCTGCAAAAGTTGCTAAAATACATGTACAACAAAGATATTAAGTTAAATAATTAAACGATTGTCTGTAATAAAAGGCATAAACCCGTACATGACTTTTATCCATGGAGAGAGGGAGGTTCTGTTTATTTAGTTGTTCAAACCTGAAATTTGTCTGATGTCTATTTTTATTTTTTTAAAATATTAATAAACTACAAAATAATAATAATAATAATAATAATACGGAACCCCCACGAACGAAAGGAATAAATGTTATTTGTGCAAATCTGAAATTTGTCTGATTTCTGTTTTTATTTCTTTGAAATATTAATAAACTACAAAAATAATAATAATAAAAATAAGAATAATGATGAAATGATGAAAAAACTAAACCCCACAAATGATATTGTGTAAAGTCACAGCTGCAGATAAGTGGGGTATCCATATGATAGTTTTCCTATATCTCCAGTGAAACATATGTTGTGGCTTCTCATTAGAAGCGCCTCAACGAGACATTTCTAATGAATAGCCACAACATATGGATTCGTGGAGAAATAAGAAACATGCGTGTTAAAAAAAATCAGTAGCCAACATTTAAAACATTCTTATTGTTGTCCAGAAAACGACAATTCATTCAAATTTGTCTTTCTTGTTTATTTATTTTTTTTTTATTTATTTCTTTATTTATTTAATTTTTTTTTCAAAATAGGTTTTGACATTTCCCGCCAGTTGACTAGGAGATAATTTGCATGTCAAACCCAATGTTTTAGCAAGATAAGAAAGTTAATTTCAAACTGTCGTCTGCAGCAATTTCAAAATGTCGTCTGCTGAAATTTTACTCAGCATGCTAAGCGTCAAAAGACTTAAAATTTAGAATAAGGTTAACCATTAAAGCGCAAAACATTCTAAATTTGATATCGTTAGTTTTCAGTGAAAAAAAAAAGAACTTGTCATTTCATGTGATTCAGCTGCTAGGTAGATGTTTCCCATGAAATGTTATGTTTTTTCTTTGAAATAATGTTCTTTGAAAAAAAATACAATGTCTTACTTTCTCTGAAAATTACAAAAACAAATGTCGTCTACTGCAATTTAACGTTTAAAGTTTCGCATCTTGCGTTGGATAATATGACTTAGCATTGTGCGTTGGATAATATGAATCTTATCTCCATGAATGGACGACGATAAAAAATAAATAAATTTAACGCATTTTAGACTGAATAAACTTCCCCATATTATGTACTGGTAGAATCCAGTTTCTACTTGCGGTATGTCCTTCCTGTCTTCCCTCCTTCTTCCTTTCTGTTAACTTTCTTTCCTTCTTTCATTCTTTCTTTCTTTGTTTAACCAAGGCGTTCCATTACGTTAACAAGTCCATTCATTGAAGACCCCGGCAAACCCAACGTCATGTAGAGAAAAAAATGGGTTTACAGGGGTAAACATACTTAGCTCACCTGAGCTTTGCTAAAGATGAGCTATAGTGGTCACTTTTCGTCCGTCGTCCGTCCGTCCGTTAACATATTCAAACGACTTCTCCTCTGAAGGCCCTGAACCAATTTTGCTCAAATTTCATATGGAGCCTTCTTAGGTTGGGGGAACGAAAGATTGCTAAAATGGTTACGGTCCGTTGACCAAGATGGCCGCCATGCCCATATATAATAAAAACCTTTAAAAATCTTCTTCTCCAGAACCGAGCATGCCTTGGGGCTGAATCTTTGCATAAATCATCGGGGACGTGGGGTCTATCAAAATTGCTAAAATAATGGTCGTACATTGACATTTAACTTTTTTACGGCAAGGTCAAGTTTGCTTCCCTATGCATTTGTATGGGAAAAAACATTTAAAAATCTTCTTCTCCAAAACCGAGGATTCCTTGTGGCTGAATCTTTGCATATATCATTGGGAACAGGAGGTCTACCAAAATTGCTAAAATAATGGTCGTACATTGACATTTGACCTTTTTACGGTAAGGTCAAGTTTGCTTCCTTATGCATTTGTATGGGAAAAATGTTGAGAATTTCAAATGACTTCTCCACTGGGGCCTCTAGGCCAATGTTGCTCAAATTTAATTTGAAGCCTCCCTGGGGCAGGGAAATGAAAGATTGCAAAAATGGTTGCCGTCCATTGACCAAGATGGCCGCCATGACCATATATGTTAAAAACCTTTAAAAATCTTCTTCTGCTGAACCGAGGATGCCTTGTGGCTGAATCTTTGCATAAATCACTGGGGACGGGCGGTCTACCAAAACTGCCAAAATAATGGTCATACATTGACATTTGACCTTTTTACAGCGAGGTCACGTTTGCTTCTGTATGCATTTGTATGGGCCCCAGGCGTTTATATGGAAAAAATGTTGATAATTTCAAATGACTTCTGTGAAGCCAGTGTTACTCAAATCCTTGGGAAGGAGAATGAAAGATTGCTAAAATAGGCATGGGCCATTGATCAAAATGGCTGCCATGCCTATATATGGTAATAACCATTAAAAATCTTCCTTCTCCAGAACCAAATAAGCCCTGGGCCCTAATCTTTGCACAAATTATGGGGACAGGAGATCTACCAAAATTGCTAAAATGATGGTTGACATTGACGTTTTTACTTCCAAAGTGAAATTTGCTTCCCCATGCATTTGTATGGGCCATATTCTTTCATATTGGAATTATCGAAGTGACTTGTAGATCAACAGTAGCTAAAATCGTTCTGAGATTGAAACTTTAAGACGGCCGTCATCTTGTTTGTGTTTATTATATTTCCCTGCCACTGTGCTGTTTACATGTATAAAATCATGATTCTTCGGAAACCACTTAGCGAATTTCCACCAAATTTCCACATTGATCCTACTGTTGAAATGTGATTGATAGTTTATTCAAATGATCACGGTCCATTGACTGTCAGGCCCATATATTATTCTTCATTACTATATGAACTGCTCAAGTGATGATCTTTTCATTACTTGAGATAATAGGATTGGAAAAATGTTGCATAACATCTGCATATTTGCAGTAGCTATGTCACTCAGGTGAGCGAGCCGTGACCCGTGGGCCTCTTGTTTTATTTATTTTCTCCTCTAAAACATAGTTTGTGGGCACTCGTAATAAACCGCCTCCTTGAGTACCCGCAATCTATGTTTGTTATAAATTTGGGATAATAAATTTGGGATAATCTTAGAAACGCTTTGACAATGAGGCAGTTCTAAAGGTTACCCGTAATTACGTTTTGAGCAGACATAATATTTTGCATAGGCATGTTAACGTTATGCTGACTGCATGATATTGAATGCGTACATACGTTTTGATTGGATATCACACAAAGATGATGCACAGGAAGAGCCACAATCATAAACTGGGCCATAACCTTCTAATGGCCCTAAGCGGAAAAGTAAGCTACGAAGATGTCCAAACACCCTGATTGGAAAACATGGTTGAAAACGACAGAATACACTGATTTGTCTTCCATTTCACAATTGTGGACAGGTCGGCAACTCTATCTCAGTCGTTTTTAACAAAACAAAAAATGCAGGAGAATGGATATATGTCCAAAGGAAACATCTAATCTAATCCTTTTATTGTATTTTCAAATGCGAAAGAGGTTAACAAAAGTATGATTTACTGCTATAAGAAAAACTAATTACAAGTACATGTCACAATGGTAGATTTTCTCACTTTGTCCCGATTCCTAATTTGCGCAGGAGTAATTCCGAAATCGTCTTGCGCAAAGTAAGAATTCCTACTACGGCCGACAAAGTGAGAATTCTTACTTTGCGCAAGACAATTCAGAAATTGTACCGATTCTGACTTTGCGCAGAACATATATATATTTCAATGCTATCTGCTGAAAATTTTACCCTGAGTGCTAAGCGTTAGCAATTGATCTACTCTCCTTACTATGTCTTTTTAATTTGGGTTTTACGGCCCTTTCAAGAATATTTCACTAAAATCGCGACAATCGTTCATCAAAGGTGGGCGAAAACCGGAGAACCTGAGGAAAAACCACTTGACCATCCGTAAGCAGAACTTGGCTTTCCCACATGTGACCCGAGCGAGGCTCGAGCCACAGCGGTGAGAAACCTAATGGATTAAGAGTCAGCTCTCTTATCCACTAGGCCACGGGGGTCCACCATACATCTTTCGAAAACGAGGTTTTATATGCATTACCATGCTATGAATCCTCCTCCTGCAAATACTTTTTAAGTCCTAATAAGTAGTACTTTAGTCAAAAATTTGCTGAATCATCCTCCTGCAAATACTTTTTAAGTCCTGCAAAGATTTTGACAAATAAATTTTTGTTGAGATTTTAGATTACCTCCCGTGTCTACTAGAACTTACTTTTGTACATTATTTGTCACCAGCAAAGCCTGTCATCCATAAACAAACACACGTTCTGCGTGCACATCGCCGACACAAAAACTGTGCAATAGCGCTTCGAAACCTCATGCCTTATTCATGCCTTTCCATACAATGATAACCATATCTAAATGAGGCTTCTTAAAATGAAAGGGAAAATGTAATAGAATCACATTCAGGGCGGGATAATAATAAAAAATAGGTAAACGATATGATTACCCCATTTTCTAAAGGAATCAAGAGGAAGTCTGAAAACTACTTGAACAAGTTATTCAATTTTAACGATTACTTTCAACTCTTCTTTGCACACTCTAATTGTTACAGCTTTTTGAATAGATGCTCTCAAGTGTGTTTGTGTGCGAGAATACTGGATAAAAGTTATAGATGAAATTACGTAAATCTAAATACTTTTTGAAGTATATTGAGGTGCTTGATCTTGTATGTGATTAATACATCCAGATACTTCATATACCAAAACTAAGACAACTTATAGTGTTGATTAATTGGTATTGGACTGTGTAGCTAAAGTTTTACCATCAGAAGTGTGTTTGTCTGCGAGAATACTGGCCAATTGCAGATCAAGAAGATACCGTTTTATCCGGCGTTACCTTAATTTTTGTCGATTTTGCCTCAGTCTTTGTTTCGTCGGTAAAAAAATCTTAGCAAAGGCCAGATTATGATACAAGGTCAATTTCAAATGCATTTTCATCCATCAGCTGGTCAGGAAATTTAAGAAAATGAAAAAAGTACGAACTCCTCCGGTAAGAATGCTTTTGTATCTATGGCCGAACCTGCACAACCATTTTCTCTTTGAGTGTTTGACAATTTCGGCAAAGTATATGTATCAATTGAAGATTTGGCAGTTAGAAGAATGTATGTAGATCCGGATAGGCTACTTTTCATGTTCGATGAAACTATCTTAATATTTTAGATAAATGTTTTTGTCTACCCACCATCAAACACGGTTCTTAAAATGGCGGCGAATCCTACGAAAAATACCGTAATCCGGCGTTATTTGACCGAACATCCGGCGTTACGACCGGTTATCCGGCGTTACGGTTGGACGCGGTGGTATAGGGAGTAGGTACCTTGTCCCCGTAACTCCTACCACAGTTTTTAAGCCGACCCTTTTGAAAAATTACAGGTACTTTAAGGTTGGTCTGAAGATATGCATGTGTTTTTTTCGGAATCCTGAAATTATTTTTTATCACTGGTTTCCTGCTTCAATACTTAGGTAAGTGATACAGGACCAATGGTCCTCTGGTTAACTTACCCATTTTTAACAGCTCAAATAAAAATGTCGGGGGACATAAATTCCCTATGGAATTTGCTTGTTTTTATTTGTTTTTAAATCATCAGCATTAAGGATGTTAAAGTCGCTTCGCTCCCTCCAGATTCTTAATGATATAGATTTAAAAAAAAGACAAAAAACACTAACCATCGCCATGTATTCATATAAACATAGCAAACAGTACACCCAGATCAGACGCCGCAGAACGGGGCTGCTCAGCTAGCATTATTTATAAATCTACAGCGAGCCCTTATCGGCCCGTCAGCTACACTGACGGACCGATAACGGCCCGCTATAGATTTATGTAGAATGCTCACTGGGTGTTTCACACTCATTCAGCAATTTTAGACACGGAGTTCACAGGTAGAAACATGAAGTTGTTCCTTTTTCTTAAGTAGAAGCTATTACTATGGTGTGTCTTAAGTAGAAGGTATTACTATGGTGTGTCTTAAGTAGAAGGTATTACTATGGTGTGTCTTAAGTAGAAGGTATTACTATGGTGTGTCTTAAGTAGAAGGTATTACTATGGGTGTGTCTTAAGTAGAAGGTATTACTATGGTGTGCGAATATTAAGGCCCTAAATACGATGTCAGTATTAATCAAATTTATCTAAAATGTCCCCTGGAAATGAAATTAGAGTCAAAGGCGAGAAGGACCGGGTTTGTCTGCTCCCTCGAATCGTATCTGGACCTGCCTCTGCTATCTTAGTTTGATTAACCAAAAAAACATTGACAAGGCACCCAAATTCAACATTACAGCATTGGAAAGACGTAATTCTTTACCTCAGTTACCGTATTCAACCTAATTACCACACACACCCAATACGAGCACAGTCAAGTAATTTCTTAGTTTTCAGATTACAACTCCAGTACATTTATTTACTTCTTCATGAAAACATATGTTGTTGGTACTCATTTGAATTGCCTCGACATATGCTTTTTATATAATTTAATTAGAAAAAATAGCATTTAACATCATTAAATAGATCACTTATGAAGTACCCTGGTGACATTTCCTTAAAGTTGGATATTTTACTACAAGAACTTTTACAGTAATTTTGAAAACCCTAAGCGCACTTTGCGATTATTAGGTTGAATACGGCATGTTAAAATGTTAACAAGTCAATTTACGTGTGTGTTCCGTTTCAGCTGTCAAAACTCTAGAATAAATCGTCCGACAAAAATGAATATTTGTATGTGTTTCGGATACTTATAAGCTTGCATGATATAATAATAATGACAATACATTTGACAAGTATTTAAGATTTAAAAGGAATGATGGACTTTCAAGTAAACACTTTCAAGGGAAGCAACTCGTCAAAACTGCTTCGCCTCCCTTCTGAAGAGAGGTCTACTTAAGAATTAGCTCCGCAAGCTAGCACATATTTTCCTGTTATATAAGATCCCTTTTCACAAGGGACGTAGCATGTAGTAAAGCAAACAGGAAGTATAACATCACGAAAACACGCCTATATTTGTATGTGTTGAGGTTTTACGGCCCAGTCAACCCAATGGGGTCATGTCGAGCGCGGTCAGTTTACTTAACCACACGTTTACTGGGCAGGCTTAGTCCTCTAAGCGGTTAACCAGTATTGTGCACATTCTTTCGCCAGAAACTGACAACTGCCCTTCTTTAATCAGCGGAAGGGAGAGAATGACCGTAGAAAATATTTCATGATCAATCTGCATATTTTGACCCCCTTAAACCCCACTTTTATATAGTCAAACTGGGGTTTACAGGGATATACATTACTTTTCTTATTTCTGCCCAAAAATATAGATTGTGGGTACTCGTTAGAACCGCCTTGTCCCACCATCTATATTTTAAGCAGAAATATGAAAAATATTAGAGTTTTTATCTGATAATTTTATGTTTTTGAAAGTGAAATTTTCTATATATTTGAATAGTCGGGTTTTCGTAATGGTTTGCAGAAATGGCTGAAAATCAACCAGATGTAATATGTAATGATCCTGGGCCGGAATTCTTTGTTGAAGTTTGTTTAAATCTTAAATTATATATATATATATATATATATATATATATATATATATATATATATATATATATATATATATATATATCCTTTTATGTCTTCTTTATTTCTAATTTGATTGCCACACACACACACACACACACACACACATACCCACATAAACACACATGCACGCACGCACACACAAATGTATTGCCACAAAAAAAATAATAATAAAAAGCGAAACAAAAAATAAGATAAAAAAATCTAGAGCAATTGGTATTAATATACGGTCACCCATTCAAGCACTGACGGAGCTCGACGTTGCTTAACTTGGGTAAGGAAATAGAACCGATAGTATCACCGTAACAGTGGATCTGGCTACAGAAACATCTAAAAAGGTCGTTTGAAAAATCTATTCGCCTACTATGTATGCAAGAAACATGAGCTAGCGGTTGGTTATTGGCTTTTAAACAGACCAGAACTACATCCCAAGAGAAAATGAGATTAATTACTTTAATTCATATCTACGGTCTTAAAAACTGTGTCGGTGTAAACTAAATCTGCGTGTTCTGTACACTTACGTTTTATCAGAGAGTGAACGCTAATTCGTACGGTACTGTTTACCATATTTGCCCTAAGTATTTATAAGCACACATTGTAAACTCAAATCAGACGGGGCAACATGCGGCTTCAAATAAAGGTTTACAATGTCTCCAACGCATCGAGCAGAATGGAGACAGCTCAAAAGTTATACAGAACGGACGTCCAAGGCTTTCCAAGAGATGAAAAAATCCGAGGTTTTCGATGACCGCAGACCTGCGAAAAAAGGCAGATCTTGCTAAGTTCCCATTTTTGTAAATTCTGCACCCAAATGGGTGAATATCAATATTTCAATGGTCCTGCTGTCATGTAGTGATGTATTCATTCAGTTTCCAAGGCTTACCAAGAGATCAAAATAATTGAGGTTTTCGATGACCGCAGACCTGCGAAAAAAGGCAGGTTTTGCTCATGGGTGAATTAACTAGCAATATTTCAATGGTCCTGCTGTCATGTAGTGATGTATTCCTTCAGTTTCGAAGGTTTTCCAAGAGATAAAACAAATTGAGGCTTTCGAAGACCGCGGACCTGCGAAAAAAGGCAGATTTTGCTAAGTTCCCATTTTTGCAAATCTTGCACCCAAATGGGTGAATATTAATATTTCAATGGCCCTGCTGTCATGTAGTGATATATTCCTTTAATTTCCAAGAGATAAAAAATGAGGTTTTCGATGACCGCGATCCTGCGAAAAAACAACAACAAAAAAAAAAAAAAAAAAAAAAAAAAAAAAAAACAACATCAGATTTTGCTAAGTTACCATTTTGTAAATTTTGCACCCAAATAGGTGAATATCAGTATTTCAGTGGTCCTGCTGTCATATAGTGATGTATTCCTTCACTTTCCAAGGCTTTCCAAGACATAAAATTTTTCCATGACCGCACACCTGCGAAAAAAAAGGCATATTTTGCTAAGTTCCCATTTTTGCAAATTTTGCACCCAAATGGGTGAATATCAATATTTCAATGGTCCTGCTGTCATGTAGTGATATATTCTTTCAGTTTCCAAGGCTTTCTAAGAGATAAAAAAAATGAGGTTATCGATGACCGCGGACCTGCGAAAAAAGGCAGATTTTGCTCAGTTCCCATTTTTGCGAATTTTGCGACCAAATGGGTGAATATCAATATTTCAATGGTCCTGCTGTCTGGTAGTGATGTATTCCTTCCATTTTCAAAGCTTTCCAAGAGATAAACAAATTTGAGGTTTTCGAAGACCGCAGACCTGCCAAAAAAAGGCATTTTGCTAAGTTCCCATTTTTGTAAATTTTGCACCCAAATGGGTGAATATCAATATTTCAGTGGTCCTGCTGTCATGTAGTGATATATTCCTTCAGTTTCCAAGGCTTTCTAAGAGACAAAAATTTTCGATGACCGCGAACCTGCGAAAAAAGGCAGATTTTGCTCAGTTCCTATTTGTAGTGATGTTTTCATTCAGTTTCCAAGGCTTACCAAGAGATCAAAATAATTTCCTTCAATTTCCAAGGCTTTCTAAGAGATAAAAAAAAAACAAAAAAAAAAAAACAACAAAAAAACAAATGAGTTATCGATGACCGCGGACCAGCGAAAAAAGGCAGATTTTGCTCAGTTCCCATATGTAATGATGTAGTCATTCAGAATCCAAGGCTTACCAAGAGATCAAAATAACTGAGGTTTTCGATGACCACGGGCCTGCGAAAAAAAAAAAAGAAGAAAAAAAAAAAAAAAGATTTTGCTAAGTTCCTATCTTGTAAATTTTGCACCCAAATATGTGAATATCAATATTTCAATGGTCCTGCTGTCATGTAGTGATGTATTCCTTCACTTTCCAAGGCTTTCCAAGAGATCAAAAAAAATTCAGGTTTTCCATGACCGCACACCTGCAAAAAAAAAAGGCAGATTTTGCTCAGTTCCCATTTGTAGTGATGTAGTCATTCAGTTTCCAAGGCTTACCAAGAGATCAAAATAACTGAGGTTTTCGATGACCGCGGACCTGCGAAAAAAAAAAAAAAAAAAAAAAAGAAAAAAAAAAGATTTTGCTAAGTTCCTATCTTGCAAATTTTGCACCCAAATGGGTGAATATCAATATTTCAATGGTCCTGCTGTCATTTAGTGATGTATTCCTTCAGGTTTCAAGGATTTCTAAGAGATAAACAAAAATGAGGTTATCGATGACCGCACACCTGCGAAAAAAGGCAGATTTTGCTAAATTTCCATTTTTGCAAATTCTGCACCGAAATGGGTGAATATCAATATTTCAATGGTCCTGCTGTCATGTAGTGATGTATTCCTTCAGTTTCCATGGCTTTCAAAGAGATAAAAAAATTTGAGGTTTTCGATGACTGCTGATCTGCGAAAAAGGCAGATTTTGTTAAGGTCCCATTTTTGTAAATTTCGCACCCAAATGGATGAATATCAATATTTCAGTGGTCCTGCTGTCATGTAGTGATGTATTCCTTCAGTTTGCAAGGCTTTCCAAGAGATAAAAAAAAATTGAGGTTGTCAATGACCACAGACCTGCCAAAAAAAAAAAAGGCAGATTTTGCAAAGTTCCCATTTTTGCAAATTTTGCACCCAAATGGGTGGATATCAATGTTTCAATGGTCCTGTTGTCCTGTAGTTATGTATTTCTTCAGTTTCCAAGACTTTCCTAGAGATAAAAAAATGAGATTTTCGATGACGACAGACCTACAAAAAAAGGCAGATTTTGCTAAGTTCTCACTTTTGTAAATTTTGCGACCAAGTGGGTGAATGTCAATATTTCAATGGTCCTGCTGTCATGTAGTGGTGTATTCCTTCAGGTTTCAAGGATTTCCAAGAGAGAGAGAAAAAAATGGGGTTATCGATGACCGCGGACCTGCGAAAAAAAAGGCAGACTTTGCTAAGTTCCCATTTTTGCAAATTTTGCGACCAAATGGGTGAATATCAATACTTCAATAGTACTGCTGTCATGCAGAGATATATTCCTTCAGTTTCTATGGCTTTCCAAGAGATAAAAAAATGAGGTTTTCAATGATCCCGGACATGCGAAAAACAAAAGCAGATTTTGCTAAGTTCCCATTTTTGCAAATTTTGCACCCAAATGGGTGAATATCAATATTTCAATGATCCTGCTGTCATGTAGTGATGTATTCCTTCAGTTTCAATGGCGTTCCAAGAGATAAAAAAAAAAAAAAAACATTGCTGTTTTCGTTGACTGCAGACCTGCAAAAAAAAGGCAGATTTTCCTAAGTTATCATCTTTGCAAATTTTTCACCTAAATGGGTGTATATCAATATTTTAATGGTCCTGCTGGAATGTAGTGATGTATTCCTTCAGTTTCCAAGGCTTTCCAAGAGATCAAAATAATTGAGGTTTTCCATGAACGCACACCTGCGAAAAAAAGCAGATTTTGCTAACTTCCCATTTTTGCAAATTTTGCTACCAAATGATTATCAATATTTCAATGATCCTGCTATCATGTAGTGATGTATTTTTTCAGTTTCCAAGGCTTTGCAGAAGATAAAAAAAAATGAGGTTTTCGGTGACCACGGACCTGCAAAAAAAGGCAGATTTCGCTAAATTCCCATTTAAGCAAATTTTACACCCAAATGGGTGAATATCAATATTTCAATGGTCCTGCTGTCATGTAGTGATGTATTCCTTCAGTTTCCAAGGATTTCCAAGAGATGAAAATATTTGAGGTTTTTTATGACCACGGACATGAAAAAAAGGCAGATTTTCTTAAATTCCCATTTTTGCAAATTTTGCAGCCGAATCCGTGGATCAATATTTCAATGGTCCTTCTGTGATGTATTCCTTCAGTTTCCAAGTCGTTCCAAGAGATAAAAAAATACTGAGGTTTTTGTTGACCACAGACCTGCGAAAAAAGGCCGATTTTGCTAAGTTCCCATTTTTGCAAATTTGTCACCCAAATGGGTGAATATCAATATTTCAATGGCCCTGCTGTCATGTAGTTATGTATTCCTTCAGTTTCCAAGGCTTTCCAACAGATCTAAAAAAAATGAGGTATTCGATGACTGCAGACCTGCCAACAAAAGGCAGATTCTGCTAAGTTCCCATTTTTGCAAAGCATCATGAAAACATGCCTATATACGAGGGATGTTCGAAATGAATTGCTTATTTCTATCTGGAGACTTCAAATTTCAAGTTAGCCCAAAAGTACTCATTTCATGCCCTCAAAGTACTCCCCGTGGCTAGAAATGCAAAGTTTCAGCCGATGTATCCACTTCTTGAAGGCGTCACGGTACGCTGATTTGGGCACAGTAATAAGGTACTGATGAATGGCAGATCCAATGCCTGTCGGGACTGGTATTTCCGCCCAGCAAGGAATGATTTCAATTTCGGAAACAAAAAGAAATCACATGGGGCAATGTCTGGGGAATACGGGGGGTGAGGCAAAACAGTTACTTTTTCTTTCTTCAAAAACGCCGTAAATATTGCGGAGGTATGAGCTGGGGCATTGTCATGTAGAAGACGGACATGTTTAAAACCAGTGGCAGGGGGTCGTTTCTGATAATACTTTTTCAGTTTCTTCAGTACTACGTCTTTGTAGTACTTTCCGGTGATGCTTTTGCCCTTTTTCACTGGCACTTTTATTGCGACTCCTTCACCAGAGAAGAAAATTGCACACAAAACCTTCTTTGTACTCAAAGAACTTTTGGCAATTATTGGGCGTTTGCAGTGTTTAGTGGCCCAGATCTTATTGCTAACCTTTCTGACGGGCTCAAAATAATGGACCCAGGTTTCATCACCTGTGACGACATTGGCAAACTGCTTTTTGTCATATTTTGGAAACATTTGAAGCAGCTTTTTGGCCACTTTAACCCGTTGCCTCTTTTGCTCGTCAGTCAACAGATGTGGGACCCATCTAGCAGAAATCTTTCTGACTTTCAAATGCTTCTTCAAAATAAGGTGAACCGTTGATAGTGATATGCCTACCTTTCGTGCAATATCACGAACTGTAAATCTGGCATCTCCTTCAATGATTTCCTTTATTTTGGAAACGATTTCTTTACGAGATGCAGATTTTGGCCTACCTGATTTCGGTGCATTTTTGATGGACTCTACACCAGACTCAAATTTCTTTTTCCACCGCCGAACTGTGTCATAAGACACACAAGAAGGTTCAAAAGCAGTAGAAATTTCAGTCATCAGCTTCTTCAAAGAACAACCAAGTTTTGAGCGTGCTTTGATGTAAGCCCGTATTTCATCTTTTTTGTCGACGCTTCTACCAACCATTTTTACAGCAGTGGTCAATGACTGCGTTATTCAAATGGCAAATTTTATGTCTTACACTTAGTCTAACATGTACATTTATACACCATTGTGTAGATATTGAATAACCCTATACAGGTATGTATTGGTTTTTATCGTGCCCCACGTGGATAGGTATGTATTGGTTTTTATCGTGCCCCACGTGGATATCGAGCTAGAGGACAAGCAATTCATTTCGAACATCCCTCGTAATTTTGACCCCCTGTAAACCCCACTTTTGTATAGTAAAACTGGGGTTTACAGGGGTATACATTATTTTCCTTATTTCAGCTCAAAAACATAGATTGTGGGTACTCGTTAGAACCGCATCGGCGAGGCGGTTCTAACGAGTACCACATCTATGTTTTGAGCAGAAATATGAAAAATATCAGAATTTTTTATCTAAATTTTTCATTCTTCGATGGTAAAATTTTCAGTATATTTGAATAGGCGTGTTTTAGTAATGTTGTACCCAAAAGGGTGAATATCAATATTTCAGTGGTCCTGTTGTCATGTAGTGATGTATCCTTCAGTTTCCAAGGATTTACAAGAGACAAAAAAAAAAATTGAGGTTTTTGATGACAACAAACCTGGAAAAAAAAGCAGATTTTGCTAACTTTCCATTTTTGCAAATTTTGCACCCGCCAAATGGGTGAGTATCAATATTTCAATGGTCCTGCTGTCATGCAGTGATATATTCCGTCAGTTTCAAAGGCTTTCCAAGAGATAAAAAAAATCGCGGCTTTCGATGACGTCAGACCTGCGAAAAAAGGCAGTTTTTTCTAAGTTCCGATTTTTGCAAATTTTGCACCCATTTGCGTGAATATTAATATTTCAATGGTCCTGCTGTAATGTAGTGATGTATTCCTTCAGTTTCCAAGGCTTTCCAAGAGATAAAAAAAAATTGAGGTTGTCGATGACCGCGGACCTGCGAAAACAGGCAGATTTTGCCAAGTTCCCATTTTTGCAAATTTTGCACCAAAATGGGTGAATATCAATATTTCAATGGTCCTGCTGTCATGCAGTGATGTATTCCTTCAGTTTCAAAGGCTTTCCAAGAGATAAAGAAATGACTGCGGACCTGCGAAAAAAAAGGCATATTTTGCTAAATTCCCATTTTTGCAAATTTTGCACCAAAACGGGTGAATATCAATATTTCAATGGTCCTGCTGTCATGTAGTAATGTATTTCTTCAGTTTCCAAGAGATACAAAAACCTGGGATTTTCGTTGACCACGGACCTGCGAAAAAAGGCAGATTTTGCTAAGTTCCCATTTTTGCAAATTTTGCACCCAAATGGTGCATGAATATCAATATTTCAATGGTCCTGCTGTCATGTAGTGATGTATTCCTTCAGTTTCCGAGGCTTTCCAAGAGATAAAAAAACAATGAGGTTTTCGATGACCGTAGACCTGCAAAAAAGGCAGATTTTGCTAAGTTCCCACTTTTGCAAATTTTGCATCCAAATGGGTGAATATCAATATTTCAATGGTCCTGCTGTGAATTACAGTCAAAACGGCACCAAGTCAAAACGGCCCAAAGTCAGAACGGCCCCCATTTGGTCAAAATGGTCCCATAAATTGGTCAAAACGGCCCCACATCCCAAAAAAGAAGGTCAAAACGGCCCCAAGTCAAAACGGTCCCAATTTTTTTTTTTTTGTAACTGCATAGACAAACAGATGGACAACTTAGTGTTTAGGAGTAGGAAATACTTGTAATGGCAAAATTATGAAACAACAATGGAACAGGTGAGTATTGTGTTATGTAAGCAATAAAATGTAATAAAATAAATGATACTGAAAACAGAGTTTGTATTTTGTTTTCTCTTGTTATAAAAAAGTTAATTGCAAGTAAATACCATTTGATTATTATTATATACTCATATCATACCATATCATAATCCTCATCAGTGGGCCCCCTTCCAGATAGCTGGATTGCTGCACGCATGGTAGATCTCACACCAGATCTCCAGGTACGGCTATCATGAGGGTTGATAGCCAAGCGCTTCCACTCTCTGCAATCAAGCTGCTTCCATGTCATCTTGGGCCTCCCAGGACCATGCTTTCCATCAACCTGTATGTCAAACGCTGTCTCGACTGCACCACTGGAGCGTTCCACATGTCCATACCATCGGAGTTCTCTCCTTCAGAATGCGGTCCGGATCCTCAATGCCAAGTCGCACAAGTAGCTCACTGGATTGGTGGTGACAATTTCTTGTGGCCTGATATTGCAGATCTGTCTGATCATTGCCCTGTCATTTCGCTGCAGACGCTGGAGGTTTGGCTTTGTCAATGTCTAAGTCTCACTGGCATGGAGCATAGCGCTCCGCACACAAGAGCTGTACACATGGCCATGTGTTTTGAAAGAGAGGTGGTGTGAAGAGAGAACTGGTAGCAGATCCTTGAACTTCTTCCAGGCGGTTTTCACATGTGTTGAGGTTGAAAGTTCACAGCCACCTGCTGCTGAAAGCATGTCTCCTAGCTACCACCTCAAGCTTGTCAGGTCCGACCTGGACCTCCTGTGGTCTACCATCCAAGGGGCATGCAGTTCCCTGGCACCGTGTACATCTGTAGTCAGGGTCTTTTTTCAAGCGCTTGAGCCCACAGACATCCTTTTTCCTGCGGGATAGTGTTTCCACTACCTCGCAAACTCTTCAGGGTTTTCACATTGAGTGTTTCCACCCTGAATTTCCTCAGGTGATTCGCCTCAATGGCCCGACCCTGCCTCCCACACCTGACAGGAGGCCAAGCCGGAAACGTTACCAGCAGAACGTTGCTGTCTGTTGGCACCGCCTAACTGTGTACCTATTCTTCTGCTTGCATTGCAAGATTTTGGAACGACTGTTTTTACGGGATCGCCTGTCCTAGCTGACATCCCAACTCAGTTCTTTTCCGGCATCTGAGCATGCACGCCGTTCCCGCACTCGGGCAGTGTGCTTTGCCGTTGTCCTTATAAAGAAAGGATCGTCCGCCAAACCACAATAGCTAGTACACCAAGCCATCGGTCTATAAATGATTGCTGCCTAGCTCTGCCACCCAGGTTGTGGCAGCCTCGTAACCCTGAAGGTAGGGAGGCAACTGTGATAGAGGGCAGCCTCACATTCCCACACTCATGTTGAGTATCACAGCTGGATACAGTTTTATGTCATACCCAGGACTGTACTAGTCTATAATAATAATTACAGAAGTGTGAAACAGGACCAAATTGAAGATATTTTCAAACTTCCTTGTTATTACCAAGCTTTCTTTGCTTTTTAACGCGAAAAAGCCAATATCTATAATTTTAATTAGTGACATTTGCTTAGCCATCATATATCATAATCAAGTCTGGATACTGGAATACTCGCATACTGCAACTCTATAGTGTTAAACAAAAACGGAATCTTGTTATTTATATTACTTATGTTATTTATGTTACTGAAATTTGAATAATGAATAATAAAATATGAATTGTACAATTTTTTTTTATTTGCCTTAACAGCTATTATGAATCAATCCGCGTCAGAAAGGATCAGCGCCCAAAAATGACCCCATTTTCGACTATTTTCCCTACAAAAAAAGTTAATATAGACAAGATATATTCAGTTAAAATGATTAGCGCTGAAAATGCATTTACATACATTATTTTTTACTTAAATCCTGTCGAATTTGGGGCCATTTTTGGGGCCGTTCTTTTGGGTCCGTTTTGACCAATCTGCAACTGCAGTTGGGACCGTTTTGACCAATTTGGGGCCGTTTTGACTTGGGGCCGTTTTGACCTGATACCCCTGCTGTTATGTAGTGATGTATTCCTTCAATTTCAAGAGATAAAAAAAACATTGCGGTTTTCGATGACCACAGACCTGCGAAAAAAGGCAGATTTTGCTTAGTTCCCATTTTTGCAAATTTTGCATCTAAATGGGAGAATATCAATATTTCAATAGTCCTGCTGTCATGTAGTGATGTATTCCTTCAGTTTCCAAGGCTTTCCAAGAGATTAAAAAAACTGAGATTTTCGATGGCAGCTGACCTGCAAAAAAAAACAAAAAAAAAAAAAAACGGCAGATTTTGCTAAGTTCCCAGTTTTGCACATTTTGCACCCAAACGGATGAACATCAATATTTCAATGGTCCTGCTGTCATGTAGTGACATATTCTTCAGTTTCGAAGGCTTTCCAAGAGATAAAAAAAATTGAGCCTTTCGATGACGTCAGACCTGCGAAAAAGACAGATTTTGCTAAGTTCCCATTTTTGCAAATTGTGCACCCAAATGCGTGAATATTAATATTTCAATGGTCCTGCTGTAATGTAGTGATGTACTCCTTCAGTTTCCAAGAGATCAAAAAAAAATGAGGTTGTCATTGACCAGCTGAACTGCGAAACGAAGTTCCCATTTTTGCAAATTTTGCACCAAAATGGGTGAATATCAATATTTCAATGGTCCTGCTGTCATGCAGTGATGTATTCCTTCAGTTTTAAAGGCTTTCCAAGATATAAAAAAAATAGGGGTTTTCAATGACCGCTGACCTGCGAAAAAATGCAGATTTTGCTAAATTCCCATTTTTGCAAATTTTGCACCCAAACGATTGAATATTAATATTTCAATGGTCCTGCTGTCATGTAGTGATGTATTCCTTCAGTTTCCAAGGCTTTCCAAGCGATAAAAAATTGAGGTTTTCGATGACCACGGACCTGCAAAAAAGGGCAGATTTTGCCAAAGTCCCATTTTTGCAAATTTTGCACCAAAATGGGTAAATATCAATATTTCAATGGTCCTGCTGTCATGTAGTGATGTATTCCTCCAGTTTTCATGGCTTTCCAAGAGATAGCAAAAAACGTAGATTTTCGATGACCGTGGACCTGCGAAAAAAGGCAGTTTTTGTTATGTTTCCATATTTACAAATTTTTCACCCAAATGGGTGAATATCTACATTTCAGTAGTCCTGCTGTCAAGCAGTAATGTATTACTTCATTTTCCAAGGCTTTCTAAGAGGTCAAAAAACTGAAGTTTTCAAAGACTGCAGACTTGTGAGGAAAGGCAGTTTTTGCTAAGTTCCTATTTTCTGACGACCCCGGAATTTATACAATTCATATAAACTACAGTCAACAATCATAAGGCAAGGCTATTTTCAATTGTACTGAGCAACTGACTCAATATTTATACTAAGTACACTAGTATCAACTTATTTATTTAATAAATTATTTTACTTATATCAAACAGGAAATGATTTATGACATTTTATCGTTTCTGTCCTAGCCCCTTGCTATCTTCTGCCCCCTTGGATAAATACTTTCTTAACACTTGTTGTTCTAACAATTTAGACTATATGATCTTGCTACTAGGTGTCAAAGGCCAGTTGCACTGGTGAAGTTTTAATTGTAATTGTTTTCCTGTATTTTTATGCGAGTTTAAGACCAAATAATGATGATTTTTTTTTAATTTGTTTGTGTTGAGGTTTTACAGCCCAGTCAACCTAATGGGTCATGTTGAGCACTGTCAGTTTACCCAACCACACGTTTACTGGGCAGGCTTAGTCCTCTAAGCGGTTAATCAGTATTGTGCACATTCTTTTGCCAGAAACTGACAACTGCCCTTCTTGAATCAGCAGAAGAGAATGACTGTAGAAAATATTTCATGATCAATCTCCATGAAAGAATGTTGCCGACCTCGGCAGAGGTTGAACCCGCGACCTCCTGGTCTCCAGTCGGATGGCGCAGCCAACTGAGCCACCGAGGCTGGAGATTTTTTTTTAATTCAAGATGCTACATGTATTTTTGAAATGATTTCAAATTTTTGCCATTAATTCACTTTTGGGCTATTTCAACATGCTAAAAGACACAGGCAAAATGAGGCCAAGTGGTACCACCCACTAATGATTTTATTGCCCCTTACTTAGGCGCTTGCAATGTAGATCAAAGACATGTCCTAATGAGGTGATTGTGAATTACAAGCAGGGAGTAGTAAAGAGGTCTCCTGAAGAGTAAATAATATTTTGAGGGGATAACAGATACTTATTAGGAGAGCAGATTTGAATGGTTTTTTTCTTTTTTTTCTTTCATACTTACAATAATTATTTCATTTAACTTTATTTATTTTATTCATTCATTTATATTTTTTCTTTTGTTTATAAAAGAGGCTTCCGAAGGGTAATAAATATTTTGAAAGAATAAAACATCGTTTGGAAAATATATTAATTTGGAGGGTAGACTGGAAATTTTTTTTTTTTTTCTTACTTACACATTTCTTTCTTTCATTGTTATCTTTTTTTTTTTCATGTATTTAAGGTGTTATAAATACTATTGGGGAGAACAAATATTTTGAAAAAAATCTCATTTATTTTTATTTTTATTTGTGTCTTTCAAATTCTAAGTTAGAATATTTATTCATTTTTATGCTTTCATTGGTCTTCTAAAAGGGTATAAATATTTTTTAGGGATACCAAATATTTTGCGAAATAAAAAAATAAAAAATAAAAATAAAACAAAACAAAACAAAAAACAGATTTATTTGGAGGGTAGATTGAAATTGTTTATTTAATTTGTATTAAATTTTTTTTTCCATGTATTTATTTATAAAAGTGCCCAGTGAAGACTAAAATCAGCCCTGCACAGGTTCTTTAGGTTGATCTGAGTATTAACTGGGTTCACATGCCATTCTGTAGAAATTGCTATGTTCCAGTTTTCATGTTATTCATTAGTGTAAAAAAATGTCACAATAAATAGAATTGTGCATAATTCGAGTTTGGATTTATTCCACAGTGGATTATAAAATTATAAGGAAAATGATTAATATTTTTACACCACATTCTTATCAAAATTCTAAAATGTACACTGGACAGTTCATGTTTCGGGTTTAATAATGAAGAGCACATCCTACAAAATAAAAAAAATAGTGTGCCTAGTGAAGACTCAACCAGTCTGCACATCCATTGTCTGCTCTCAAGTGTTTGCTTAGTCTTCTAATCAGGGCCCGGTTGTTCAAAGCGTCGTTAGCTTAACAAGCTCGTTAAGGGTCATTTCGTTAACTGTTTTAGCAGATTCAATACACAATATTCTGATATTTTTTGCTGAAAAAATGTGAGTAGCTTTGCAAAAGCTACTCACATTTTTTCAGCAAAAAATTTCAGCATATTTGCGTATCACTCGATGTAAATTTTAACGAATCGTTAACTAACGATGTCGTTAGCTTTGAACAACTGGGCCCAGATCTGCAGACTGGTATGACTGCTCAACCCACAGGTATTTTTTTAGGACAACTGCTGTGCGCCTGCTCATATGATATTACCTATGGAACAATTAAGTAAGTCAGTACTTAATTTCCAAATATTATATTCCCCCTATGAAGCCTCTACCTGTTTATCTTTCACTGATAGAATATTAAGTTTTATTGTACCCTGTCCCTTATCAGAGATCAGACTAATGACCCAGCCTCATCAAATTTGTATGTCTTTAAATTGCGACAAATTTTATTCTTTATAGCGATAACCTTATATAAAATTAGCTAAAACATCTTAAACTCAATTATTTTCATTATATATTAAGTCAACTTGGTAAAGATTTCTGCAATTATTTCAAGGTGAGATAGTTCAATTGATCAGTATTTGCCAGTATTTGCCACTTTAGAAGCTTTTTCCGGACCGGTAAATACCTGTAAATACCACTGGTAAATACCAGGGGTGGAACTGACGGCCCAACCTTGAAGTCAACCCAATGAGGTCATGTCAAATGCGGTCAATTTACATAACCACACTTTTATTGGTCAGGCTTAGTGCTCTAAGCAGTTAACCAGTACTGTGCACATTTTTTGCCGGAAACTGACAACTGCCCTTTTTGAATCAGTGGGAAGGAGAGAATGACCGTAGAAAAAATTTAATGATCAATATCCACAACAGAATGTTGCCGACTCTGCGGGGGTTGAACCCGCAACCGCCTGATCACCAGTCCGACACACATCCAACTGAGCCATCGAGGCCGGACAGATCGGCCTATACATCCACAGTCTGGCCAAGGCCTTTCCAGTCCACTCACAGAATAAATGAATTCAGCTAAGATCCATACAGAGTAGTGGTTCACTGGTTGATCTGGATTTTTACAGTTCGTGTCTGCCCCAAAGACATATTTTCTCATGAAGGGACTCAACAATTGTCAGCTGATATTAAAAGTCAGCTTTGGACAGGTAAAAATATTGACCTTTGGGAATGCAACACAACTAAAGAAGGCAATATATGTTTTAGACATAATGTAACTCTTGCCATGCTGAATAAATCTAGATGCCACACCCACTTCTAATTTTCAGCCAATCAGATTACTTGATCTTGGTTGTTGATACAAATTAACATTCTTAATGAAAACAGTGCAGATCCACATCAGTCAGCTTCTTCTGATCTGGATCAACACTGTTTGCAAAGGCAGTTCAGCAGGACTAGGGTTAATAAGTCTATGTAATGTGGGCCCCGGAGGCCGTGGTTTTCAACACCTCCCAAGGGACCTGGCAAATGTTAATGCACTGAAAAACCATGTTCGATCACTATTATTGCATAAAAATTGAAAACATTTGCTACGTTTTGCGTTATTTCTTGCACTATTTTGTTTCGTCTTTTCACTGATGTCTTGTTTGTTTGATTTGGGCTTAACGTCGCTTTCAACCTTTTTTCAGTCATATCGCGACGGTGTCTGGATGTGGCAGGGAGCTCAGTGCTCACTTTTAGAGTGCTGCCTCACTGAAATATCACGCCCCAGACACTTTGACATGATATTCCACCCAGTCACATTATACTGACACTGAGCTGACCAGTTCTAGCTCTACTTTCTTAATGCTGAGCGCCAAGCGAAAGAGCAGCTAGTACCATTTTTAAAGTCTTTGGTATGACCCGGCCGGGGATCGAACCCGCAACCTCCCGGTCACAAAGCGGACGCTCTACCACAGAGCCACTGTGCCGGTTCACTGATGTCTCACGAACACAATTTCCATGGACTATGCTCATTCTAGGGTCAGGCATTGCACATCTCATGATGGCAGCAATTCTGTGGCTCCAGTACAAGCATATTGAAAGTTGCGTAGCCGTGCATTAACAGCGCGTGAATTGCCTTGTTAATAAATACATGGCTTTTCGCCGGTTAATGCACGGCTGTTAATAACATGCGGCACTGCTTTTTATGCAGTAATATATAATGAAACTAGAGGTATGCCCGGGTCTACATAATAAGGTTGTTTTTGTTTGTTTTTTTTCTCAGAATTTTGCAGTTTTTAAATCAACTTTTGATCTGGTTGCTTCTAGCAACCTTTTCTACTGCATATTAAATTTAAAGTGCTTAATAAACAAACCTAAAACTTCCTTATTTTCCATATTATATGGTCAAAATGCCATGACATATAGCTCTAGATAAAAGGGGTTTGTTTGTGTTGAGGTTTTACGGCCCAGTCAACCCAATAGGGTCATGTCGAGCGCGGTCAGTTTACCTAACCACACGTTTACTGGGCAGGCTTAGTCCTCTAAGCGGTTAACCAGTACTGTGCACATTCTTTCGCCAGAAACTGACAACTGCCTTTCTTGAATCAGCGGAAGGGAGAGAATGACCGTAGAAAATATTTCATGATCAATCTCCACGAAAGAATGTTGCCGACCTCGGCGGGGGTTGAACCCGCGACCTCCTGGTCTCCAGTCGGATGGCGCATCCAACTGAGCCACCGAGGCCGGCCCAGATAAAAGGGGTATCTGAATAAATAACTTCTTTTTTTTGTACAAAAAGAAAACTATCAACAGTTTTGGTTAAACAGCAGCTTATCTAGGGCTGAGTCTAAGAAAGTGTACCTTTTACATAGATGTGTTACTGTAAAGAAGTTTAATTCTTAGAAATGGTCCCTTAACAAAGCCTTTTCTATGCATTCAAATTAACTAATAGACATCAAACAATTAAAAGGCACCAGAATGGTAGCTCTCTATAAACTGGACTTTTTCTTACCAAAAGAAACCGAAGTATTGGGCAGATAGTTGGAAAACAGTAGAGTTGACTTTCATACAGTCTGGCCCTGAGGTTATAAAACTTTTTTCATGCTCAGCTCGGCTGAGCATGAAATTTGCCCTGATAATATATCTCAAATTACTAACAACTGCAAATTCTTCTATGCTAAACAAAGCTGAGCATGAAAATTTCTCTGCTAATAAATATGAAAATGCCAACTATTGTGTAACATTCACACACCTTCAAAAGCTCCAAGGGACTATTTAAGTGTCATTCAAAATTTATCAGACAATATTCTATTCTTTATTTTCCATGTGAATCATCTGAAATGTCAAGCTTTTTTTCTCAGAAAAAAGTAAGAATGTTGTCTGCTGTTGTGGATGGAACTCTATGTGTTAATTTTTCAAGGTATATCAGCTGCGACACAACATTTCCAACAAGACTGCAAGTGTGCCCAGAGAAAAAAACTCAGATCACTGCGCATCTGCGCAGTCTGATCAGTCTTTGCAGGAAACTCTGTGGGTAGCCAAGGAGCCAAAGTATCTTTAGGCTGATAGTGATAACTCTTATCAGCCTGCACTGATGCGTAGGCTGATCTGAGTCTTTGCTGGGGACATATGTAATCTTCTAGCAAATGCTGAGCCCCGGCTCATATAATAAAATGAATTATTATTACAGTAATCTTATCTGATGATCGATGTTCCCATATTTCCCAATCCATCTCACGCAACACAAAAGTCTTGAGTTGGTTGGTTGTTTGGTTGGTTTGGAGTTTAACTGCCAAGTCAACACTATAAAGGGCATATTGCGCTGGTGAGTTCTTGAAATCACTTTTCTTGGGCAGGCTTAGTCCTTTAAGCTGTTAACCATTACTTGTGCACATTCTTTTGCCAGAAACTGACAACTTCCATTCTTATACCAGCAGAAGGCACAGAGAGACTGTAGAAAATATTTCATAATCGATCTCAAGAATGGAATGTTGGATTGAACACGCGACCTCCTGTTGTGGATGCATGTTCAAAGCGTCGTTAGCTTAACGAGCTCGTTAAGGGTCATTTCGTTAACTGTTTTAGCAGATTCAATATACGATATTCTAATACTTTTTGCTGAAAAAAAGCTACTCACAGTTTTTCAGCAAAAAATTTCAGCATATTTGCGTATCACTCAATGTAAATTTTAACAAATCGTTAACTAACGACATCATTAGTTTTGAACAACTGGGCCCTGATCATCAAGTGGACGAGTATCCGACTGAGCTACCGAGGCCTGCAAGCGTCTTGCAGACACTCAACACAATATAGAGGGTCAGATCGTGTTACTGTAATAATTAATAAATAGAGATTATTATATGGCAATTTTCATATCATACCCTGTATCAACCCTCCACCCATATCAGCCCTCGGGCCGAAATTTTCATATCATACCCCATATCAACCCTCAACCCATATCAGCCCTCAGGCCTAAGGCCTGTTAGGGCTGATATGGGTTATGATATGAAAATAGCCATATCATAATTTATTTATCATACATTTTTCTGTCTGACAAGTTTGCCTATTTTATATCATATGTGGAGTCAAATGCAAGACAGCCAAGTGCTCTGAATGTGGTAATATGGGTTTTTTGCCTGGGCAAGAAAGCTGTATCACCCACGTGACCCATTATCACACGTTTTGCGCTCCACAAAGGTGATATGTGCTTGAAAGCCATATTAGTATCACATATGCAAAATGAACATATTTTCTAGTAAATGTATGATAAACATCATTAATAAATACACATGATCTGACAATCTGTATCATGTCGAGTGGATATTCCCAGATCACAAGGTAAAAGCAGTAGCTTGCATTGAGTATGATACTGAGATTTGAAAACATGCACAAGACATGACACAGAGCATCAGATCAGGGCCCAGTTGTTCAAAGCGTTGTTAGCTTAACGAGCTCGTTAAGGGTCATTTCGTTGACTGTTTTAGCAGATTCAATATACAACATTATGATATTTTTTGCTGAAAAAATGTGAGTAGCTTTTGCAATGCAAAAGCTACTCACATTTTTTCAGCAAAAAATTTCAGCATATACGCGTATCACTTGATCTAAATTTTAACGAATCGTTAACTAACGACATCGTTAGCTTTGAACAACTGGGCCCAGGTTAATGTAGTTATAATGGAAGCTTTTATACTCCTTACAAATCTACTCCTAAATTCTGTTCACAACAGCAGCGCATGACAGTTTTATTTTAAATTTTTCCAAGAAAAGAAGACTGGAGACATCATGCAAAATGCAGAAAATTAGCATGAGATGTCAAGCCTACAATTCGTATGAAATGTCAAGCCTTATATTTTTTAGAAAAATAAAAACATTAAACTATAATACCCCGCCATTATCATGTGGAGGGCAGATATCTGGAAATGAATTATGGACAGAACGGACGGATGTACGACTGACGGACAGACACACAGGCGTTCAATGTGAAACCATACCACCCCACCACTATTATGTGGTGGGGTATATTTTGTTTGTTTGTGTTGAGGTTTTACGGCCCAGTCAACCCAATGGGGTCATGTCGAGCGCGGTCAGTTTACCTAACCACATGTTTACTGGGCAGGCTTAGTCCTCTAAGCGGTTAACCAGTATTGTGCACATTCTTTCGCCAGAAACTGACAACTGCCCTTCTTGAATCAGCGGAAGGGAGAGAATGACTGTAGAAAATATCTCATGATCAATCTCCACGAAAGAATGTTGCCGACCTCCGCGGGGGGTTGAACCCGCGACCTCCTGGTCTCCAGTCGGACGGCGCATCCAACTGAGCCACGGAGGCCGGCGTGGTGGGGTATAAAAAGAATGTCATCTTCTACATTCTTAAATGGTACTTTCAAGGTTAAATGATTTTATTTTGTCAAAAAAGATTACTCTTTGGTGCAGTTTTAGCGTGCATCATCTTGCCATCATGATATTAGCATAAAAAAAAGCCTCATTTAAGAGAGCTGACTCATATAAACAGTTTGCTAAAAGGCATAGGACTTGCTAAGGAGGAGAATTTGATGAAAATTCTGGGATAATTTTTCTTATTTCTACATTAAAACATATGTTGTTAGAAGCGCTTCAGCAAGGTTTCTAATGAGTACCCACATGTTTTTATGGAATTCGGGAGAAAATTATTCTAGAATGATCACCAAATACTCCTTCTTAACAAGTCCTGTGTAAAAGGAAAATGGATACACCAGGTTTTGACACAATTTTGCAAAATAACGACAACCTTTGCAGACAAGACGTTTTGCGTCTTTCAAATTTAAAACATTTAAAAAATGGGCACAATTCCTAAAGGAAAGAATTTGCTCCCACTTTCCTTTTAGAGTTGTCCCCAATTAAAAAAGGAGGTAAGTATCTAAAGTTCAGAGTTACTGCCTCTTGAAGATATATATGCCCCCCTTGATGCACAAATTTAGAACCACACCTAGCCCTGAGGTTATAAAACTTTTTTCATGCTCAATTCAGCTCAGTATGAAATTAGTCCTGAGATAAATCTCAGATTACAAACAATTGTGAATTCTTTCTTGCTAAACATAGCTCAGCATGCAAATTTATATGCTAATAAATATGAAAATGTCAACTATTGTTAAGTTTTATAACCTCAGGTCCTGGTTCTGCATAGATGCTGCCAGGGTTTTGCTTTTTGTTGCTGGAACAAACAGTTTCTGTATTAACCCTTAAAACGCCAAGAAAACCTGCATCTGAAAATGTCGTCTGTTTATGTCGTCTGCTGAATATTCTTGCAAACTTTTCAAACCTATTTTTGCATACAGGCAAACAGTGTGGACCCAGATCAGAGTGCTCCTAGAGGAGCAGTCTGATCTGGGTCCACACTGTTTGCAAAAATGACTTTTAAAATCACAAGCAGATGACAAAGCAGACGACAATTTTGTGATTGGCAGTTTAAGGGTTAAAGCAAACAGATAAAGACCAAATCAAAGTGCATGCTGAATAGAACTTTCAGTGTTTGCATAAGAGCTGCCAACAAGCCAAAAAGTGCCTTCAAACATTTGCAAAATGGCAGATTCAGGTCATCCTGCTCATGTGCAAAGTATCATCCAGGCCTTTGTCTCCATTCCTACATTCAGTAGTAACCAATGATTCTATTAGCAGACAGGGAAGGCCCTGATCATTGGTTGTGTTGGGGTTTAACGACACGTCAACCCTTATGGGTAATTTTGTGTCGTCTCCCAGAGAAAGGGAGAAAAGAAATAGAAGAGATAGTAGAGGAGATGAAAGAGAGGAACAGGGGAGAAAGAGGAATAGGAATGGAAGTGGAGAAACAGAAGAAACAAAAACATTCCCCCTCTACCTTTACCTGCTAGAAGGATAGCAGGCCTTGCCCAACTGTATGCCAATATCAGTTGGACGCCCTGGTGACATAGAAGGCCCTGATCAGGTTGTGCAGATGTGCAGACTGATGTGGGCCTTCATTGTCTACCTATGAAGACAGGTTGTCCCATGGCACTGCCTGTATGCATTAAATACGCTTTTCACAAAACTTTTGATTTTTAATGTTCAGAACCATAGCTTCAGTTAAGACTTTTTAGATCAATCAAAATGTATGAATATTTTCTGGACACTCCTCTTATCTGGGGCTATGGTTAACCCTAGTTACAAGTGGCTTCTAAAATTTCACACTGATGGTCTGTCCTTCAGGAACTTTACTACATTCGCTGACTCTCGTTTCATCCATTCCGCATTCAGTCGGATATTTTCTAGAGACTGCTGTATTACTCTGTCTGAGGCTGGTGCAGGATTTGTTCTGTAGAAAACCTGTAATACAAGCATTGACCCATTTTAGACTGAAACAACTCCCCCACACTAAGTATTGGAAGAGCTGAATTTCAATTTTAGGTATTTAAGGCTATGTGATTTAGATATTCTTAGAGAAAATTGGCTAAACTTTTTGTAAACCATGGAGACCCTGATCAGTTGCTCCATTGTGCAGTGTCTGATCTGAGTCTGCACTGTTTGCAAATAACCCTTTTGGGGTAACCAGACTGAAATGGGTAAATCACTGAAAAAGGAAGAAAAGGGACGTTATGCAATATCAGAGCCACAGGGGCCAAGATCAGTCTGCCGATTCACACAGTGCCTTCACTTCCCTTCACTTCCCACAGAATAAATCAGGACCCAGTTGTTTAAAGTGTTGTTAGCTTAACAAGCTCGTAAGTGGTCAAAATGTAACTGTTCTAGTAAGTACAACTTCGAATTCACAGGTATTTTTGCTGAAAAAAATGTGAGTAGCTTTTGCAAATGCAAAAGATACTCAAATTTTTCCGCAAAAATATTTGGGTATAAGCCATATTTAATGATCAAAGTTTTAACGATACTTTAACTAACAACAGCATTAGTTTTGAACAACCGGGTCCAGATACTGTAGAATCTATCAAGACAGTGAGGGCCATATCAAGACTGCCTGGATGCATTCGAGGATTTATTAAGGAGTATTTTGTGATAACTATGGTATAATTTTCTCCAGTACTTAATAAAAATATTTGTTGTGAGTACTCATTAGATTCATCCAACTGAGGCACCACTAATGAGAACCAACAACACACATTTTGTATTGATTGATTGTGTTGTGGTTTACGATACATCAACCCTTGTGGGTCATTTTGTGTCGTCTCCTAGAGAAAGGGAGAAGACAGGAGAGTTAGTAGAGGAGATGAAAGAGAGGGACAGGGGAAAAAGGAAAATGAATCACAGTAAAGAAACAAGAGAAATAAAAACATTCCCCCTCTACCCTTACCTGCTGCAAGAATAGCAGGCCTTGCCCAACTGTAAGCCAATATCAGTGGACGCCCTGTGACATAAGGTACATGACACCTTTGCCTCACCCAACCATCCCACATGCCCACACGCATTTTATAAAGATACAAGAAAAGTATTACATATTTGAAGCTATGCTCCATCAGTGATATCAAAACCGTAAAAGTGCTGTTCCATTAATGATATCAAAACCATAAAAGTGTTGTTCCATTAATGATATTGATTGATTGAGTTGAGGTTTTACTGCCCAGTCATCCCATTAGGGTCATGTCAAGTGCTGTCAGTTTACCTAACCACAATTTTCCTAGGCAGACTTAGTCCTCTATTGTCCTTTCGACAGCTCTCAGAAAGATGGTTTTTGCTTGGCGTTTTAATTAAAGTGAAAATATTGTTCTGATTGACCGTATCTGATCAGAAACCCTTTGTCTTATCCGTTTCTGTGTTTGTTCTCAAATATGTACTTTAAAATTAAATTTACGGCCAAAAATTGGTCTGACCTATGCAATTTCTAATGTAAAAGTATTTTTTGGAATTTTCATCTGAGAAAATATTTTTTACTTTTCTTGCTGAATTTGAATTACTGATGTTTCACAACAATACTGTGAAAATTTCAGGAAAGTTGAACCAGCAAAACTTGTTGATAATCTGACTCCAAGTTACCTACCCAACAGATTTCTGCATAATTTGTATTCTACTATGGGAAAAACGAAAATATTTGATTAAAAAAAAAACATTGGCTAGAATAAAACTTTTTGTACATAGGTAGTTACAACAAATGATTTTTGCATTAAATCATGACAGCAGTTTGCAACTTAACTTATTCTGGGTCAAGCACCAAGCAAATTAAACAACTTTCTGAAAGATGTCGAAAGCACAGTAAGTGTTTAACCAGTACTTGTGCACATTCTTTCACCAGAAACTGACAACTGCTCTCCTTGAAGCAGCGGAAGGGAGAGAATGACCATAAAAAATATTTCATGATCAATCTCCAGGAAAGAACGTTGCCGGTCCCGTCAGGGATCAACCCCGCAACCTCCTCATCACCCGTCCGACTGAGCCACCACGGCCTGCCCATTAATGATACCAAAACTATAAAAGGGTTGTTCCATTATGATATCAAAACCACAAAAGTGCTGTTCCATTAATGATATCAAAACCATAAAAGTGCAGTTCCATTAATGATATCAAAACAGTAAAAGTGTCCCTCCATTAATCATTTTTTTTTTTTTTTTTTTTTTTTTTGATTTGGGTTTTACGGCCCTTTCAAGAATATTTCACTTATATCGAGCCGATCGTTCATCGAAGGTGGGCGAAAACCGGAGAACCCGGAGAAAAACCACCTGACCATCCGTAAGCAGAACTTGACTTTCCCACATATGACCCGAGCGAGGCTCGAACCACAGCGGTGAGAAACCTAATGGATTAAGAGTCAACTCTCTTATCCACTAGGCTACGGGGGCCCGCCTCCATTAATCATACCATTAATGATTTCAAAAGGGTAAAAGTGGTGTTCCATTAATGATATCAAAACAGTAAAAGTGTTGTTCCATTAATTATATCAAAACTGTAAAAGTGTCATTCCATTAATGATATCAAACTGTAAAATTGTCGTTCCATTAATATTAAAACTGTAAAAGTGCAGTGAAAAAATATTCAAGCTTCTGTCAGTAGTAAAATAACAAAATTTATCCTACTGATATTCATAGTATCTCACAGACAGACATTGACCTTACAATGCTCAATTCTTTTCTTAAAGGATTCTTTGGAATGGTACTCTTAATCAGTCATTAATTTCTTCTTTTTTTAGCAATTTTACTCAAATTTGCATGCTCTGTGTTCCCATAAACAAGCTGCCATATTAAGAAACATCTGTGAGCCAGTGGTCTCTCCTGACAAATCAGTGTTTGTTGTACATACTTAATAAAATAACTCTTAGAGAGTTGTACAAAATAGGGACAATGCAGAATTTTATCACTTATGTTGATTCATCTACTATGTGTGCACATTTATAACCAAAGTTCTGTCCAGTCTGCTTACTATATTCAAGTTTTGGAGAATAATTTTACTGACTGGCGTTAAAGGTAGACAAACCTAGTCAGGGAACTGATGATGATGTTGATTTGGTGTTTTACGTCCCTTTTAACATTAATGTCACATAGATCTTGATAAGGTGCTTTTTTCAACCACAAAGTATCTATATTTTTCTTATTTCTCGACGAAAACATATGTTGTGGGTACTCATTAGAAGCGCCTCGGCAAGATTCTAATGAGTACCCACAACATATGTTTTCGTCGAGAAATAAGAAAAATATTTTCTTGATACCCACTCTTATCTAGACCTATGAGTCATATTGAGACAATGGAGGTGTGATAATGAAAGGACAATGAGGAGCCATACAATTATGAGCTGAATTCCACCTCCAGCTGGATTCAAACCAGTGACCTCATAATTCAGCCACCTAGATGCTTTTCCTAAGTCAAAGAATTGATGATGACGAGATGATGTTACCTCCAGTGGGATTAAAACCTTCATGATCCAAAGTCGGAAGTGCTAACCATTCAGCCACCCAGATGTTTTTCCTAAGTCTGAGAAGTAAAGATGATGTTGGTGTTTTACGTCCCTTTCAATACTATTTAAGTTATATCAAGAGATGGAGGGATGATAATTAAAGGCTCTGTTAAATGATGCCCCATACAGTCACGAGCTGAATTTTGCCTCCAGTGAGACTGGAACCCAGACCTCATGATCAAAAGTCAGGAGTGGTAACCACTCGGCCACCCAGATTTCCCCAAAGTCTGAGAAAATAGATCTGAAGGATGTGCCTTGTTTCTGCATGATCATGACATACACTGAAGCAGGCCCATCCACAAAAATGTCAATACCCATCTTCAGTATTCAAAGGCTTAAGCCTAAACCAACCTCTACTTCTTTTGCCTTTTCTTCAGAGACAAAATTTTCTGTTACACATTTGATCAGACGCTGTAGGAGGAAACCACCCTGGTAACGATCATGGAAATCCATCCAATTCTTCTGTACAAATTTCCAGCCAAGTTCTCTCCCCTGAACAGAGCCTGTAACCCCAGCAACTACAAAAACAGTGTCCTGGTTACGGACTTTTTCCTAAAACAAAAAAAAATAAATAAAAATAACAAAAAACTGTTGGAGTCCTGTGCTAATTATAAGTTAAATTCAAGGAGAATAAATACACTTGGTAGATTTTCCATCTTTTTCACAAGGGAGACAGCTTTTGGAACTTCCTGTTTGCTTTCTTGAATGCAAAGCCCCTTCTTAAAAGGGGTCTATTCTAAAAGGAAAGATTTTGATCCCAACAGCTGTGAATTCTATCCTTTTAATGTAGACCCCTTTTCAGAAGGGAGGCAAAACAATTTTGAAAGCTTTTAACCCCCCTGAAAGTGTACAAATACTCTTATTTACCCTAAATATTCAGACAGGGCTATATGTGCATATATACATTAACCTCTTTATAACACGGTTCGTTATAACACGGTTTTGGATATAACATCGTTCAAAGATGGATCCCAAAAATGTATAGATTATATTGAAAAATGACCATAAATGGTCATTTTTCAATATAATCTATACATTTTTATTTGGCTATAACACGGTTGTTTAACTAACACGGATTATGCTATGGACCCCAACAATAGTGTTATAAAGAGGTTGTGGTGTATAAAGACTAAGCTGGTGACTGTAATTCTGATGCAGCTCCAAATTAGAAACATGTTCGGCCCACATAGGTTTCTCTACCTCCTCAATGAAACATCGCAGTGTAACACATAATCGCAAACACTGTGATGAACAAAGCAAAGGGCTCAATGGAGATCTGAGGCCAAAACACAACAAAACAAAAAAACAGGAATACAACTGGCATGATAACAGACATTATGCATTTTATAATATTAAAACCAAGATTGACTGAATGCTTATAAATAACAATGAAATAGTGTATATTAAGCCATGACTGGCTATCACCAGGATACATTATCCAAAAATTGCAAATGTATGTCAACCACTGACTTAGAAAATCTGCAGAATGTTATATTTTTGAAAATTACTATAAGTGAACTGCAAATTTGTACCGTTCTCTACAATCATTATCTTGGATAGCTGATATAAATTTAGGTTTGAGATGTCATCGTGAAAATTCAGTTTGGTAAAAATAACAAGAAGGCCATGATGGTTCTGGATCACTCTCCTGAGCTCAAGATGTTAGATAGATTGTAGAAGTGATGGGGCACTGGTGTAAGAATAGATGTGAACTAACATTCTTTTTTCTATTTTTAGCTCTGGCAGCTATCTTATTTATTGGAGCAGAACCATTTAAGAAATTTTGTTAAAAGGGCATGCGAGGAACATTTCTGTGAAATATTTTAAAACGAGATGTTTTAAGATTTTTTTTCTATTTTTAGCTTTGGTGGACATCTTATTCAGTGGAGCAGAATCATTTTAGCAGTTTTGGTATAAATGCATAAGAGGAACAATTCTGTGAAATTATTTTGAAATTGGGCAAATGGCCTAGAGCAGATGTCCCTTACAGATTTTACTGTTTTTAGCTCTGGCAGCCATCTTTTTTCAGTGAAGTGGAACCATTTGAGCAATTTGGGTAAAAGGGTCACGAGTGAGACATTTCTGTGAAATTATTTTGAAATCTGACCACTGGCTTAGGAGATGTTTGTTTATTTGTGTTGAGGTTTTACGGCCCAGTCAACCCAATGGGGTCATGTCGAGTGCGGCAGCTTACCAAACCACACGTTTCCTGGGCAGGCTTAGTCCTCTAAGCAGTTATCCAGTATTGTGCACAATCTTTCGCCAGAAACTGACAACTGCCCTTCTTGAATCAGTGGAAGGGAGAGAATGACTGTAGAAAATATCTCATGATCAATCTCCATGTAAGAATGTTGCCAACCTCGGCAGGGGTTGAACCCGCGACCTCCTGGTCTCCAGTCAGATGGTGCAGCCTAGGAGATGTCATTTAATTTTTTTTTTTTTTCTTTTCATTTTTTTTTCCTATTTTTACCTCAGGCGGTCATCTTGTTCAGCAGAGTAAACCCATTTGAGTATTTGTTTGTTTGTGTTGAGATTTTACGGCCCAGTCAACCCAATGAGGTCATGTCGTGCACGGTTACTTTACCTAACCACATTTACTGGGCATTCTTAGTCTTCTAAGCGGTTAACCAGTATTGTGCACATTCTGTCGCCAGAAACTGACAACTGCCCTTCTTGAATCAGTGGAAGGGAGAGAATGACAGTAGAAAATATTTCATGATCAATCTCCACGAAAGAATGTTGCCGACCTTGACAGGAGTCGAACCCGCGACCTCCTTGTCTCCAGTCAAACACACATCCAACTCAGCCACTGAGGCCGGACCCATTTGAGTAACTTTGGTAAAGGGGCAGAAGAGGAACATTTACATGAAATTATTTTGAAATCAGACCACTGGCCTAGAGGAGATATCATTTAAAAAAATGTCATTTAAAAATTTTTTTTTTTTCTATTTTTAGCTCAGGCAGCCATCTTGTTCAGTAGACCAGAACCAGTTTAGCAATTTTGGTAAATGAGCATAAAAAGAACATTTCTGTGAAATCATTTTGAAAACGGGCCACTGGCCTAAGAGATGTCATGTAAAGATTTTTTTTTTCTATTTTCAGCTCTGGCGGCCATATTGTTCAGCAGAGCAGAACCATTTGAGCAATTTTGGTAAGGAGGCATAAGAGGAACAATTCTGTGAAATTATTTTGAAATCGGGCCACTGGCCTAGGAGATGTCTTTCAAAGATTTTTCTGTTTTCAGCTCTGGCAACCATCTTGTTCAGCCAGCAGAACCATTTGAGCAAATATGGTAAAGTGCATGAGTTAAATAATTCTGTAAAGTTAGTGGAAATTGGTCCAGTAGTTTAAGAGATGTCATTTAAAAAAATTGTTGATGACGGACAATGCATGACAGACACAGGGTGATCAAGTGAACTAAAAATGCAAGTTTAGACTCTAAAATGAAGTTTTTAGTTGTGATTGTGGCATTTCCAAACTACTTCTGTTGTACTAGTTAACCCAATCATGCAAAATGGACTTTTCTACCTTAACTCTTTGGACAGGTCCATTTCTAATAGAAGGGGTGCCTGGTCAGTTTTTATTATTCTTATAGAAATTCCTGTACCTAATGCAAACAGTGTAGACCTTTTACCAATGTCCTTTTTATGGGATGCAGCCATAATTGGATTAATATACTGCAAAACAGAATAGTTGATAATAAATATACTCACAGACATGGCAAATTCAAGTACTCTTTGTATAAGTGTCTCATCCTGAACCATGCCCAGCATCCGACTAATTCGTACTTTCTCTTCTTGCATGTCTGCTTCATCGTAAAGCTTAAACAAACATTATAATGATAATTATTTTTTTTTTTTTTTCTGTATCTTTATAATTCATCAAAATCATGAGTTAAAAGCCTCCCCCAAACTTTATCATAGTGCACATTATATTTTTACTATGGGATCACTGAGCCAATTCTCATTACTTTGAAAATCAAATATTTTACCATATAAGGTTATGGTGGCCATCTTGGATGCTGTTTCCCAATATTTTTTTATCATTTCAGAAAGAGCTTGTTCCAAGGCTGCTTCAGATGCCATTTCAGCTCAGCAGACCCAGCAGTTACAATAGCAAGACAGTTCTTTTTTGGTTGGTTTGGTGTTTAATGGCCCAGTCAACACTATTAAGGTCATGTCGATCAAGTCAGTTTGTCAAACCACACTTTTCCTGGGCAAGCTTAGTCCCCTATGGAGTAAACTAGTACTTGCACAAATTTTTTCGCCAGAAACCATGAGGTAGTTCTAAATACCACATTGATGATGCAGTTCTAAGATTCACAATGTTATTTCAAAAAACAGAAAAATATTTAACCGACTGCTATATTTATCCTAAATATATGGACATCTTGAATCCTTACCATACTAATACCTAAAATTAGAATAAGCACTCTCAATGATGATAATGGTTTGGTGTTTTACATCCTCTCAACATTATTTAAGTCATATCGAGATGATGGAAGCGTGACAATGAAAGGCTCTGTGCAATGAAGCACCATACAGTCATGAGTTCAATTCCATCTCCAGCTGAATTGGAATGGGGAACCTCGTGATCCAAGTCAGGACCACTAACCACTCTGCCATCAGAACACTTCAAGCCTACTTGAACAAGTTTCTTTCAGAGCATGTATGCTTCTACACTATTTCTGAAGATGCCAACTGATCTGGATCCACACTATTTGCCATTAAGTATTTGCCGGATCAAGTAATCTGATTGGCTGAAAATTAGAAGAGGGTGTGGCATCTTAATTTATTCAGCAGGACAAGGGTTAAGAGAAAATATGATACCCCTTATCAAGATCTTTGAAACTGTCACATACTTTAATGTAGACTTATGCTAGGAAATGTGTTAAGAATCAAAATCTTTACCTTTAACATTTTATTGAATGTTTCTTCGTTACCATGGGTTAATACTGTAGCATAGACCTACAAATAAAGTTGGAACAACAGAATTTACAGTTGAACCTCAATAGCTTGAACAACAATGACTCATTTGCCATGGCTAATTCAAACTCGTTTTTGAGTCCCTACAAAATTCTTCTGATAGTCCAAGAAAATTTTTAGGGAAATTTTCTTATCTTATCATGAAATTGTATGGTGTGTGCACTCATTAGAATCACCTCATCAAAGCAATTCCATGAGGCAGCTCTAATCAATACACTCAACATACAATTATTGTGTAGAAAATATTGTTAGTTTTGAACAACTGGGCCCAAATAATTATTTTTCTTATTTCTCCACCAAAAGCATATATTCAGGGTTATTATTGGAAATGCTTCACCGTGTTTTTGTTAAGAAAAGAGGAATATGCCATATTTTTGGCTGAAAAATCATCTTATATGGAGATATAAACTGATATTAACTATATGAGCCTCAATGTCAGAAAATTTACTTTCAGACATGTGCCGCGAGCATAAGATTCAGTTCAGCCTTTGCATTGAAGACAACTACGACTGATCAGACTGGTGGATGCACAGGCTGATTTGAGTCTTCACTGGGCACATAAGTCAGCTGGTATGTTTACTCATATTGCAGCTCCTATATATTACCGTATTCATCTTAATAACCGAACATACCCTTAGAAGGGCACAGTCAAACAATTCCTCAGTCATCAGATTACAGCCTGTGTACTTTTTGTCTACTTCGTTATAAAGACATATGTTGTGGGTACCCATATGAATTCCATTGACTTGTCGAATCAATTCAAATGAGTACCCACAACATATGCTTTTATAAAGAAAATCAGAAGAAAAAAAAAATCCCATAAACATCATCAAATAAGTCCTTTGCTGATATATTTTTTAGAATGTTACCTTAGTAGGCAGGTTCATATTTTACCACAAGTTTTCCCAGTAATTTTTAAAAACCTAAGAGTACAGTGCAGTAATTAGGTCAAATATGATATTAATAAATGAGATGACCAGGACTAACTGGTAATTAGCTGTCTTCACTCTTACTTAACTCTTAAATTTAAGGAATATATTGCAGATAATGTTCTAATTTATTGTTTTGTTGTTTTTAGATAAATTAAGGCTTGGCATTTCATGTAGATCATTTGCCTGAAGACTCAAATTGGTCTGCCTATCTGGGCAGTCTAGTCAGAGTATTTGATGTCCCCGTGGGTTTTTGCATCCTTGGCTGTCTAAAATGCACCCAGTGAAGATTCTGATCAGACTGCGAGAATGCACAGGCTGATCTGAATCTTTGCTGGGAAGGCATGTCAAAGGTACATTTTCTGATGTTGCTTGAATAAATGTTGCATTTGTATCAGAATCATGAAATCGTATGCATCATTATTACAAACTACAGTTAAATTTTGTTTAATAATACAACCTTTGGGACTGTCTGTATCAGAATCATAAAATCGTATGCATGATTATTATATAGCTATAAATATTAAATGAAAAATGTGCGATAAAAGCCGAGGAGCTAGCGTGCAGCACACTTGCTCGATATTGCACACTTACTCGGATGCCTTCTCATATTACTGTTACATTACGTTGCTTTTGATGATGTCGTAATGCAGTGACATCGCTCCAAACCTTGTCACGAGCATTGGTAGAATTCACATTTTAGTTATTAAAACAGTGTTTCAAAGGTTAGAAAACCCAGGAAACAAATAAATATTTACAGCTATATAATAAAAGGGTTATTACACTGATATTGGTGAATATTGTCCCTCGCTGGGAAATCGAAGGACCCTCACAAGCTCGAGTCCTTCGATATCCCAACTTGGGACAGTATTTACGATTATCAGTGCAATAACACTATATTAATATATACTACAGTAAAATTTCGCTATTAAGATCACCTTTGGAACTGCCTAAAAGTGGTCTTATTAGTGGGGTGGTCTTACTATTGAACATAAATTATAAGGAAGAAACCCATTTGGGACTGGCAAAAACTGCTCTTAATAGCGGAGTGGTCTTAATTTCAAGTGGTTTTAACCCTTGTCCTGCTGTCAGAATAAATAAAGATGCCATGCCCACTTCTAATTTTCAGCCAATCAGATTACTTGATATGGATTGTTGCTATTAATTCACATACTTGTTGGCAAATAGTGCAGATCCAGATCAGTTGGCTTCTGAAGAAGCCAACTGATCTAGATCTACACTGTTTGAAAAGGCAGGGCATATCCGGGTTCAGCAGGACAAGGGTTAATTTCAAGCAGAATTTTACTGAGTATGATCGTATACTATGTATAATGTTCCAGTATTGGTGAATAAATATTTTATCAAGTATTATGACTCACTGTGGATCGAAGATCAGCACTGAGCGTCTTTGTACCAGCACAATGTTCTTCAAACCTCTTCCTGGCTTCTGCAACAGTTGCTTCATCCCCACATCTGCCCATCCTCATCAACACTAAATCTCTTAACATGGAAGTCAGGGCACCTATATGTACATGTACAAACACATTGAGTCAAACAATAATCATAACACAGTGCACCTATATAGGCAATGATAAAGAAATGCGTTTTATTCTGCAATAAAGTTACTGGGCGGAAAAGCACGATGCAAATACCCACCTTTTTGACATTTCACGTCATTTGTAGTTTCCTTGACATTAGACGGTGTAACATTGCTTTCTGGTAACAGATACATTATAAGAACAGGTAATTGTACGTTACAGTCAAAAACGTTAGCAGGATTCCTTCAAACAATAGCGGAGGCTTGGGGCATTTGATTGTAACAACAGCAGTTTTGTCTACTTTTAGCATGTGAGAATCAGCTCTACTGCATAATGTGTTGAGTAATAAATGACTGTCAGTCTTAAGTAGAAATTTCACATATTGCGTCCTCTTGATTTGATCTACTTTACATACAGTCATCTTTTCTAGTCAAATCATTGAAGGTAGTCCGACAGACTTGTTCAATTTTTTCAATAAATGTGACAATCTGTTCAGGTGTCCAAATATAGTAAGTAATGTGCCCCCTGAAAAGCATGATGGTTACTATAATTATCCTAATGTTCTTAACACTTACAAAGCTGGGCCCAGTTGTTCAAAGCTAACGATGTCGTTAGTTAACGATTCGTTAAAATTTTCATTGAGTGATACGCAAATATGCTGAAATTTTTTGCTGAAAAAATGTGAGTAGCTTTTGCAGTGCAAAAGCTACTCACATTTTTTCAGCAAAAAATATCAGAATAGTGTATATTGAATCAGTGTATACTGAATCCGCTAAAACAGTTAACGAAATGATCCTTAACGAGCTCGTTAAGCTAACGACGCTTTGAACAACTGGGCCCTGATGTTTGTTTTTTTTTGTTGTTGTTGTTTTTTGTTGTTGTTTTTTTTTTTTTGAGTACCATACCCAGCTACCATATTATTTTTGCCAATAAAACCCTGATCAGTGTCTAAGTTCAGCTGCAGATTTTTCATTAACTACCCAATAAAAAACTTTAAAGAAATGTTGCACACTGATTTTCCTACAAGAAGATATAAATTTTGCCAGCATTGGCCATAAAATCCTATCTAAAACATCAGCCAAACAGAATATGAGGTAGAAAGATGGAAGCAAATTTTGTCTACCAAAACTTATTTCTTGGAATTTAAAATCTGTTGTCGTCTAACATAATTATAACATAAATCAAAATATTTTTTTTTCCATAAACAATTCCTCTCCTATCCATTTTAGATATTTGAACAGAAGGATTTTAGCAATTTTGAATCTCTATGTCGCTCCGCCGCCTCACACCAAGTTTGGGCTCAATCCACATTACAGTTTGGGAGATATCCTTTGAAGAATTTCATGATGGTCGCCATAGCAGCCATCTTGGATATCCGAATGGAACAAATTTAGCAGTTCTGAATCTCCATGTTTCCCAAATGCCTACCACCAAGTTTCAGCTTAATCTGACATTTGGGAATAGGTCTGATTTCAAGATTTTCAAGACGGCCACAATGGCAGCCATCTTGGATATTTGAACAGAACAAATTTTAGGGATTCTTAATCTTCATGTCACCCAAATGCCTCCCACCAAGTTTGGGCTCAATCCGACTTACAGTTCAGGAGCAGATGTGGCTTGAAGATTTTTCAGATGGCCACCCTGGCGGATGTCCTGGATATTGGAATGGATTTTAGCAATTTTGAATCTCTATGTTGCTCCAAAGCCGCCCATCAAGTTCCCGCTCAATCTGACTTACAGAGAAGCTGTTTTTTGAAAATTTTCAAGATGGCCACCATATGGCCACCATGGTGGCCATCTTGGATATCAGAACGGAATGATTTTAGCAATTCTAAATGTCCATGTGGTCCCAATGCCTTCCACCAAGTTAAGGTTCAATCTGACATATGAGCAAATGTGATTTCAAGATGGCTACACAGGCAGCCGTCTTGGATAGCAGAATGGAACGATTTTTGAAATTCTGAATCTCTATGTCACGCCGATGCTTCCCACCAAGTTTCAGCTCAATCTGACTGACCGTTTGGGAGGAGATGTCGTCTGAAAAATTTCAAGATGACCACGATTCTGCATCTCTATGTCGCTCCAATGTCTCCCTTCAAGTTTCAGCTCAATCCGACTTAGGGTTTGGGAGGAGATGTGGTTTCAGGAATTTCAAGATGGCTGCCACACCATGGTGGCCATCTTGAATATTAGAATGGAACAATCTTAGCAATTCTGAATCTCTGTGTTATTCTGATGCCTTGCATCAAGTTTTGGCTCAATCTGACTTATGGTTTGGGAGCAATATTTAAAGAATTTCAAGATGGTCGTGGTGGCCATCTTGGATATCAGAATGGAATGATTTTAACAATGCTGAATCTCCATGTCACTCCCATGCCTCCAATCATGTTTCTGCTCAATCTAACTTATATCATTTGAAGAATTTCAAGATGCCGCCATTTTGGATATTGGAACAGAACTATTTTAGCAATTCTGACTCTCCATGTTGCCGCAATACCTCCCACTAAATCTCAGCTCAATCAAACTCATGGTTCTGGAGGAGATGTCGAAAATGTGAAAAGCTAACGACGGATGATAGACAGACAACAGACGGACGATAGACAACAGGCCATGGCATAAGCTGACTTGGAGCAAAACTCCAGGTGAGCTAATAAGTATGATGTGATAAGGTGCCTCAAAATTGAGAATAAAAAGAACATGAACCCATTTTAGTTTGAGGATCCTCAAAAGGTAACTGGCAAACAGTGCAGACCCAGATTAGATACTACCTCTTTGAGCACAACAACATATGTTTTTCTGCAGAAACAAGAAAAATATCAGAATTTTTGGGTTGAAAAAAAAAGCCTTATCTTGAGCTATGCACATAGGTCTAGAAAAGAGTGGGTATCAGGAAAATAGTTTTCTCATTTCTTGACGAAAACATATGTTGTGGGTACTCATTAGAAGCACCTCGGTGAGGCGCTTCTAATGAGTACCCACAACATATGTTTTCGCCGAGAAATAAGAAAAAATATAGCTACTTTTTTGGTTGAAAAAAAGCACCTTATCAAGAGCTATGTATGCAAGAGCTATAATGATGTGGTCATGTGATATTACTTTCTCCCTCCTTTGCATCCCAGCCAAGTTTTCTTGATATTGGTCCATACAGAGACTTCATGAAACCCTTGAAGGCATCGTAAGCGTCGGTATATTGTAACATCAAACCTATCACAGATAAGCCGAGAGTGAGGTCCGACCAGACTGTGAAATCCTCTTCACTGCTGTAGCCCTCAGCAACCTTCAGCACATCCACAGATGACATAAGACCAGCTCTAGTCTGAAATCCAATGAAGAGATGGAACACAGTATAAACTAGAAATGTTTCAATATGACACAGATGCACCCACCCAGGGACCATCCTCATCCCCGGAAACAAACATTTTGTAAAAAAATGAAGTTGGAAAAGGGCCATAACTCCCAAAATAATTGGCTGAGTTTACCATAATGGAACTTGACCTATATTTTATGATTATATAACTGTGCACAAACTATGCATCTAATACACTTATCTTTTCACAAGATATTGAATGAAACCATTTTTTCAAGTTGAAAAAAGCCATAACTCCTTTAATAATAGGTGGATTTAACCCTAAATCCAATCGGCCTATATTTCATGATTATATACCTGTACATAAAAAATTAATCCAATACACTAATCGTTTCAAAAGACAACGAATGGAAACCTTTTTTGCAAATAATGAAGTTGAAAAGGGGTCATAACTCCCATAATAATAGGTGGATTTTACCCTAAATCGAACTTGACCTGTATTTTATCATATGATTATATACGTGTGTATAAAATATACTAGCGGAAAGTATTCTTTTGGAGCAAAATGTAAGAAATACTTAAATGATTTCAATCAAAGGTTTTAAAGTATGTTTGCTTTGACATTTTTGACTGATTTTTAATGAAAACTTTAATCCAGTACCAGATAGCATGTCCACAGTCACGTTTTAACTTAGATAGTTAAAAAAAGTTATGACCCCAAAATGGAACTGGCATTTTTTATTTCCGCTAGTATATGAATCCAATACACTAATCTTTTCAAAAGATAACCAATGGAAACTTTCTTTCATATGTACGTATACGAAAGGGGCATACATACAACAGACAGTGGTAATACTATATAGCATCCCACCCCCCATTGAAAATGGCAGGGGCATAACAAGTGAAGTAATTCCTAAAACCCTACCCTAGTCTTGTTGAACCGGGATTGCCCTGTCTTTGCAAAGAGAGCAGATCAAAATCAGTTGGCTTCTAAGATTTAAAAAAAGTCTCCTTTCTGACAAAAGCATCATCAATTTACTGTCTGCTGCATTTGCCCTGGGAGTGGTACCTGTTAACTTTAAAATACCTGGCCTCTTTCCTGTAACTTAATATCCAAAATATTAAATGTCCATTTGACATCTTGTGATGTGACCAAAAGTGCTGATTAAATGCTAAATAGTGCAGATTCTAAAACTTATCTTGGCATGGATCTAGATAAAGCACTTTTTGCAACCAAAAGTATTGACATTTTTTCTTTTTATTTCTTCACTGAATTTTTTCCTATTGGTGTATATTTTTCTGGAGAAATAACAAAAATATTTACACTCTTATCATAACTATGTCTTGGTCAAATGATGAGTTAGTGTTTTAGGTCTCTTTCAACATAATAATATATGATTTGTATATACTGACCAAAAAAGAAATGTCCACTTTATATACGTTTATCTGAATTTTCTTCTTGCAAATGCATATTTTATTCAACTATTTTACTTCAATACATGCAATTATTGAGCAATGCACCAAAAGTAAATTCATTCGATGCTCATTTACAGCAAAGACAATGCCCCAACGCATCAGTACCCAAATTTCAAAAATCACAAAATCAGTATATCACGTGTCTGTCATTTGCATAAACTACTGCTGCACATCCTTGTCACACTGAAAACACAAGAGGCTGGAATGGCATGACTACAAGGAGCCTTCTTTACTGTCACTACTGCTGGCGAAAGTCTGTCTCGTAAATATGACATCACAAAGTGGTGATCTCCGCAGTGGGTAATCACGCATAGACATTCGGTTATTAATGAATCATTTCTGACATCACTGGAATTAAACATTTTACCAAGTCGTCTTATTGTCCTAGATGTTGTTTGTAATTGTCTGGATAGCTGCTTTAGTTTAACAGCTTGATATATTCCAATGTCACATTAACATAATTTTGTGGATGTCCTTTCAGTAGTTAAACGAGTGAAATCCAGGGTTTATGATGTTGTTTCGACCCTAAGTGAAAATATCTTTTAAATGAAGTGGAGGTTAAACGTAGCTAAAAGCACAGCATCAGGCACACATGCAGTTTAAACATTTTGCAATAGATGACATTACATATTAAATAATAAATGCATGCTGTAATGGCATATTAAATGTTCATATTTTACAAACCTTTACAATTCAAGAGTATTGTACTGAGTTGAGGTTTCCTGGGCAGGCTCAGTCCTCTAAGCGGTTAACAAGTATTTCTGCACATTCTCTCTACAGAAACTGACAATTGCCCTTCTTGAATCAGCAGAAGGTAAAGACTGACCTTAGGAAATATTTCATGAAGTATTTCCATGGAAGAATGTTGCTGGACCAGGTGGGGATCAAACCAGCAACCTCCTTATCATCAGTCAGATGCATATCCGACTTGGCCACCGAGGCCAGCATTTATTGGGATATGAGCTCAGGACCTTGTTATCCAGTCAGTGAGGAATGCTATCCTCTCAGCGAAAGCTTCTTTATCTGTTTGTTTACACATTTCTGTTTGTTTGTTTGTGTTGAGGTTTTACAGCCAAATCCACCCATTGGGGTCAGGTCGACTGTAGTCAGTTTTATCTAACCACACTTTTACTGGGCAGGTTTAGTCCTTTAAGCGGTTAACCAGTATTGTGCACATTCATTTGCCAGAAACTGACAACTGCCCTTCTTGAATCAGTGGAAGGGAGAGAATGACTACAAAATATTTCATGATCAATCTCCACATAAGAATGTTGCCCACCAGGCGAGGGTCGAACCCCAAACCTGTTGGACGTGCATCACCAGTTGGACGCGCACCCAACTGAGCCACCGCCATTTCTGTTCAAACATTAAGGGTAAACACACTATTAAGGTTTATCTGATTTCATCAAAATAAATAAGGTAGATTGCTACACATGGACAGAGACAGAACCCTATATTTATATACATACCAGAGCCAAGAGATCATTTTCAAGCCCCAATCTGTCTCTGGGAGGTAGGCTTTTGTCTTGTACAGCAGGAATCAGGGACTGCAACATCTCTGGAGTGTACTGAACACGGTATACTCCAACTGTTCCTGAGTTTAACTGAAAAATGAGAAGAAATGTATATGTCCAAAGGTTGGACGGTATTTACTGTTTCCGTGTCTACTCATCACTACCAGTCTATTCATCAAGTTTCAAGGATCTAGCTTTAATAGTTTTTGAGATATTTTGCTGACAAGATTGCATCCATATTTTTTCAAAGGGCCATAACTCAGGAAAGGGGTTGTCGAGAAAAAAAACATACATCTCAGGTATTTTTTTATGAGGAATCCATGTAAGAAATTTTAAAACAGTAACAAGCATGTATCTTAAGGTATGCTATGCATCAAAAAGCGTGACAAAGGGAGGAACAGATAGATGGATGGACCAACTGACAAATATCCAAGAAGCAATATGCTCCTCCAACTTCCTTGAAAATGGGGGAATAATAAAACAGTAATCTTTTGATTTTGGTTGCTCAACAGACTACGATTTTTGACCACTGACTCTGACTCTGACTCTGATGATGATAATGATGATGATGTGATGATGTTTTACATCCCTTTTAACATTATTTAGATCATATCAAGACAATGGAAGGGTGATAATGAAAGGCTCTGTGCAATAAAGTGAAGTGTTGTAGAACCATGAGCTGAATTCAACCTCCAGAAAGATTTGAACTTAGGATTTTGAAATCTCAAATTTAGAGCATTAATCACTCGGCCACTCAGACACTTCTCGGCTGTCTCTGAACCATTTTTCACAAGCAAGACAACTTTTGTAACTTCCTGTTTGTTTCCTACAATTCAAGCTTTTTCTGAAATGGGGTCTATTCTAAAAGGTAAGAATTCAGTGCCATGCAAAAATGTGCCTTCAAAACCTATGCGGACAGCAAAGGCCAGATCAGACTGTGCATCCGCACAGTCTGATCTGGGCATTCACTGTCTGCATAAAAATCATTGAAACTAAAGAATATATTAATGTGTAACCAGGTTCTTTGTTGGCTGATCTGGATCTTTACTGATCCCATATGCCCCGAAGACATATTTTTTTCTTTGTGCATCCTAAATACAAGTTTGCCTTTACATTTACCTTACACCAAGCTCCTGGTTTTATATTCTCCACTGTAACTGTCATACTCTGATTGTCTAATAAAGTAGTCTTCACTGGTTTGTCAGTACAGTCGGCTGTTGAAATACTGATTGGTACCATCCACTTTGTACTTTCTCCTTAAATATACAAGGGCAATAATCTGTCATCAACATAATCATATGCACACAACTGTGACCATATGGAATGATATGGCCAAGTGAAAAATGCCTTTGAACATGCGCAAAATGCACCGATTCAGATCATCCTATGCATGTGCAAATTATCATCTGGGTCTTTGGTCTCCATTCATACTTTCTGTAGTATTCAATGACTGTTAACAATGAAGACCCTGATCAGATTGCATGGATGTACAGGCTGATCTGGGCCTTCTTTGTCTGCATATGCCTGAAGATGAGTTTTTGCATGACGCGGCCCACGGCCCATATCATTTGTTAAGATTAATTCCAAACTCACAAAGAGTGCCAAATGCAGCAAAAACTAACTTTGTCTACCAAACATGTCCATTTTAGTCTTTCAACAAAAATGTATAATCCATATAAATTTTGGTTCTCGTAGATACTTTGACCAGACATAACCAAACTATAACTGTAAACAAATATCAGCACGGATTGTCCAAGTATCTGAATATCTAGCACATTTCAGAAGCTTTCACATAAGAATTTTGATTCAAACAAGAAGTCTTGTTATTTTCCTTATTTCTCAACGAAAATGTTCTGGGTACTCAGTAAAAGTGCCTCACCCAGGGGCTTCTATTTAGTACCCGCAACATGTTTTCATGGAGAAATAGGAAACATATTTTCCTTTACCTGATGCTTCGTACATGTCATACGGTAAAGGTCCTAGAATTTCATACACCAAGGTGTCTGACAAAATGGCAAAAGCAAACAGTGCTGACCCAGATCAGACTGTGAAGGAGCAGTCTGATCAGGGTCTATATTGTTTGCCATTCCACTAAGTACTTGAAGCAGCTGCATAAAAAGCAAAATTTAGGCTAAAAACATATGGAATAAAGTGTTCCAAATTTTAGGACATTTACTGTAGTTTTTGTTTATTCTTACGGCCGATTCTTGGAAATTTCTGAGCAAACCCATTATCCAATGTCAGTCAATGCACAGACTTCCATATCTCCAGACAAGACAGGGTATCAGTAAAATTGTCTTCTTATCTCTCCACAAAATTGTATGTTGTAGGTACACATCAGAGCCAACTCCGGAAGGCACTCCTAATGAGTACAAAAACATACACTTTTGTGGAGAAATAAGAAAAATATCAATACATTGGGTTGAAAAAAGCATCTTATCTATAACTGTCTGAAACATTCCTTAAATATGCATCCTGGAATCATCTCTGTTCTTACTAAATATCAGTAATTTAATAATAAGGGGAGGTAACTCTGTCAAACTTGTTTATCTCCCTTCTGAATAGGGGTCTACACTAAAGAGAAAAAAAATTTGCTGACACTAGGAGTAAATTCTTTCCTTTTAGAATAGGCCGCTTTACGGAAGGGGTTAAACCAACAGGATGTCACAAAAGTTGTCTCCCTTGGCAGAAATAGTAAAAAATCCATCAACTGTATCCTATCCCAGGAAGATCTAGAATAAACTGGACTGACCTTCTCTTGTTTTTCCATCTGCATTGAATTTTTCCTGAGTTAAAGTTAACAATCTATTGTCTCCTTTTTGTTTTTCTGTCACCTAAAAAGTATATATTAATATTAACCTTTGAAACAAAGCATTTCCGCAAACTGCACCCCAAACTCATTTTGTTTGTGTTGAGGTTTTATGGCCCAGTCAACCCAATGGGGTCATGTCGAGCGCGGTCAATTTACCTAACCACACGTTTACTGGGCAGGCTTAGTCCTCTAAGCGGTTAACCAGTATTGTGCACATTCTTTCGCCAGAAACTGACAATTGCCCCTCTTGAATCAGCGGAAGGTAAAGAAGAACCTCATTTTAGGTGCCACCATATTCACCCTAAATACACCTGAGCAAGCACAGTACAAACTGCTCAAGCAGTTTCATCTGGGTCTGAAATGTTAGCCAGTCCTTCAGCGCTTATTAGAGACCCAGCTAGGTATCCAAATGGGCTAATACTGATTTCTACTCAGCAAAAACATATCTTGATTTGTGCTTGCAAGAACTGTGCTGGACAGCAGCCTTATCTTCATCATTGCAGTTTTCATATACATGTAGCAGGAGGTCCTTTTTGTAATACAGAGAGACACATGGTGTTTATGATCAGTGCAGTTTAAATTAAGCATTTATGCAAACGAACATTTTATGTTAATCTGGCCTACAATGCACATATCTGTTAGAAACATGGCATTATCTTCTGATCTATACAAATACAACCAAGATGTGCTAATTTTGTGCATCAGTGCTAACAGATCAGGATTATTCCTAAATTGTTTAAGCTGCGTCCAGATTTTCAGATGCACAAACTTTTTGGGAGGGTGTACTGGGCTGACATGTTCTCAGACTGACATATCGAGGGTTGATCGCAAGACTGTAGCAAGTCAGATGGTTGTTTTTCCCAATACTTAATCTCCTCACCATGAAGATTACAACATTTCTTTCTGTAAACAATGGAAATTTAGGTGCCATTGCTTGTATGACCAATGGCACCTAAATTTGCATTGTTTACAAAAGGGTCAAAGTTGCCCCTAAACAAGGGTTTCAAAAATATGTTTGAGTTACTTCAGTCTTGTGCTCAACCCTCGATATATGTACTGGTACATTATTTTGTTCTCTATAATAACAAGCCTTTTCAAACAGAAGGACATATGCAACCAGGGTAGACTCAGTTTCAGAGTCTCTGCACAGTCTGATCATAGTCTACACAGGTCATTAACATAAATGCAGTTAAACAAAATTAGAGCTAAATGCAAGGGCTGACATAAGAAAATGAAAAAGTCTGACTGTAAAATTTAGGTTAGAGTCATAAAATGACATTGCAGTGTTTCAGTCTACATCAGGGAGTAAGCAGATGCCAGATAAAATGTTCATAGGTGCTGGGTTGGGTTTGAAAGTAATCACCCAGCCAACAGTATTAAGGTCGTGTCAAGCCAGTCAGTTTACCTGCCCACACTTAGTCCTCTATTAAAGTTTAATAAATTGATACATGTTATTAATACAATTATAAAATGTGGCACTTGACAGCCTGTAAAATTTCCGTTAGTCTCTTGTTCTTGAAAAGAAATGATTTTTGATCATATCACTGAATTAATGTTGCCAACATTAATTCAGAGATACAATGAAAAATCATTTCATTTTTTATCCACTTCTAAAACAAGTGAGTAACTGAAATTTTACAGGCTGTCAGATGACACATTTTATGATCCTATTAATACTATATATCAATTTATTAAACCTTTGTTGGATAAAAAAGCAGTCAACCAGTACTTGTGCATATGCTTTCACCATGGTGAAACCGACAAACTTGTAGGTGTAACAGTTAATCAGAAAATGGTCTGTAACACTAAGCTTGACAAACACTGGAAAAGTTGTTAGACCACAGAAAATAGGTCATGGTCATACAATGATGCTGCACTGTGAGAGTCCATGCTAGAAGAAAGTTTATACAAGCTAAGATGGCTGCAGGTTAAATATTTATTTAGACTTGGACTTGAACACCAGGGTTGACACATACGTTGCTAGATAAAAAAATATTGACAAATGGATGAATAGACAGATGAAAGGACTGAAAATTGAATGCCTCTAAACGTGCCTGCACCCACAGGTGCAACAAAAAACACATATACATCATGCGAAAATGTATCTTTTGACATGCACTCAAGAAAGATTCAGATCTGAATTTGTCGTCTGTGGATTTTTAAAATTAACTTTTTCAAAAACAATCTTTCAGGAATACCATCAGAGTGTCAAACTATTACAACAGTTCGGATCCAGATCAGGCCCGATGTTTTGTTGGCCCTGATCTGGGTCCAAACTGTTTGCAAAAGTTATCAGCAGATGACAAAAGTCGCCAGTAGCAGGGAAAGAGTTAAATTAATACCTTAATAACAGGAAAGCCCATCTGTTTGGTCCAGGTTGTCATAACATCACCAACTGGTTTTCCACTAGCTGACTCTAGGGCAGCCCACAAGTCCTCAGTGAATGCATTTTGGTATTTAAACTTTGTCAAGTAGGCATTCATACCTTTCCTGAAATCCTACAAAAGAAGAATTGGTTATAACAAGAGATTTCAGGCAGGGCTAATTTGTGTATGTTATGTTAACATGCCTTTCTTAAGTATAAGTCTTGGTAAAAGTGCTGGATAAGCCATTTTTTTACATAAAAAAATACAGCTGTTTTTCTTAATTCTGCAGAAAAATTATATGCTGTGAGTTCTCATGTTTATGGAGAAATAAGAAAAATAAGCCAGCGCACGACAAAAACCCAAAATTAAGACTTGTGCAACCAGGGAAGACTCAGATCAGCCTGTGCATCTGCACAGTCTGATCAGAGTTTCACTGATCCCATAAGCCTTCTACAGCCCTCGAGCAATCAAAACAGGGATAAATGAGAACCTTTGCCATACTGGGTGGATGTACAAGCTGATTTGAGTCTTTGCTGGTTACACAGGTCTTATTGTAGGTTTTGTTGTGTGCTGGCTCCTTTATCTTGATACCCTCTTATTTGTTTGTTTGATTTGGGCTTAACGTCGCTTTCAACCTTTTTCAGTCATATCGCGACGGTGTCTGGATGTGGCAGGGAGCTCAATGCTCACTTTTAGAGTGCTGCCTCACTGAAATATCACGCCCCAGACACTTTGACATGATATTCCACCCAGTCACATTATACTGACACTGAGCTGACCAGTTCTAGCTCTACTGTCTTAATGCTGAGTGCCAAGCCAAAGAGCAGCTAGTACCATTTTTAAAGTCTTTGGTATGACCCGGCCGGGGATTGAACCCGCAACCTCCCGGTCACAAAGCGGACGCTCTACCACTGAGCCACTGTGCCGGTCATTGATACCCTCTTATCTAGAGCTATGTAAGCCATAGCATTTTCACAATATAATACGGGAAATGTGGATGACTTTGGTTATTAAAGAAGATTCAGACTGATTAATGCAGTTAAAAGGCAGCAAGCATAAATAAACAATTTTAACAAGAATTCCACAGAAGGTGGTGTCACATCTGCCAGTGCCTGTCAGTCAAATAAACAAGTTAAAAATTTATGTAATGAATGAGAAGCACTGGATCACAATATGTAGGTCATGGTCACAAGTTGATACCACAATGTAAGAGTCCCTGTTAGGGAGGAAGTGTATGCCTGGTGTGATGACTGTAGGACATATAGTTAATCAGAAATGGAGCAAAATGCAAAGGTTGATGCAAAAAAAAAAAAAAGAAAAGAAACAGTCTTTTGACAGTGAAATAAAGGTAAGGGTCATAAAATGATACTGCAGCATCCCCGTGTAAGTCGGTTACCTCAACTGAAGACTAGTGAAAGGGGCCGGACTTGCACGTAGCAAAGCATTATCTAACATTAATGCAAGTATAAAGTAATTATGGCATTCTGGAGACAGAGCTCTTTCTTTAAAAGCTTAAATGAAAACCTTCAAAATGAAAATTCACCGTTCATGACATTTTGACTGTTCATGACTTTGACCTCACTGTAATTCATGGAGGGTGTGGGATGAGGCTTGTACTTAACAAAACCATGGGCTAGTAGGTAACACCAACCCAAATATCATATAAATCTATTTAGGCTTTAAGGGGATACAGATTTTAAAAAACTTTAATGCAAAACTTATAATGAAAATTTTAAGTCTAAGACTACTTGTAGGTCACAGGCAGGAGTGAAGGGACACTGAAATGCTGGTCCAATATATATCATCATACCAAATCTTAATTAACTTCAAAGGGCTGGAATAATATGTCTTCTTGATTTGTTTGTTTTGAGGTTTTACGGCCCAGTCAACCCAATGGGGTCATGTCGAGCGCGGTCAGTTTACCTAACCACACGTTTACTGGGCAGGCTTAGTCCTCTAAGCGGTTAACCAGTATTGTGCACATTCTTTCGCCAGAAACTGACAACTGCCCTTCTTGAATCAGCGGAAGGGAGAGAATGACCGTAGAAAATATTTCATGATCAATCTCCACAAAAGAATGTTGCCGACCTCGGCGGGGGTTGAACCCGCGACCTCCTGGTCTCCAGTCGGACGGCGCATCCAACTGAGCCACCGAGGCCGATATGTCTTCTTGAACACTTTAACATAAAACATTCACATTTGTGGGTGCAGAAGCTGACAACACCAGGGGTAGTGCACAAGCTCTTTATACAGGTGAGCTACAAATAAGCCAATTCAGGAAAACTCCAACAAAATGGCAAATGCTCAGATCAGTCTGTGCATACCAGCAGTCTGTGCTGGTCGCTTGGACCTTTTTTTTTATTTCAAGCTACCCTAAGAATAAGAAAATAAAGCCTCTAAAAGGAATATTGCACTGGCTGATCTTAGTCTACACTTGTCAGAATGCCAGATTGTTGAAAATCTAGTACTGTGGATACAATATATGTTGTGTTTTTGAGGAGAAATACTTTTTGGTTGAAAGAAATCACCTTAACTAGAGCTTTGTTCATAATCAACATTTAATTGATAATATAGTTATCTCCCTTGGCCTTACTTGATTATGAAGCCATATTAGCAAACTACCTATTTAGATAATATATCATTCAATAATACTTTGATATCTTGTTCTTATCAGCAGTTTGTAATAAACTAGGAATGACTATATTTCATTTGGAAATACAGTCGTCTCTCATTATCTCGAAGTCCAAGGGATTATCTGAAATACTTCGAGATACCCGAACCTCGACATATCAGATTTGCGGAACTGAGGAAAAAATAAATCATACAACAACATTTCACAAATGAAATATGTTATTTGACCCCTGAAGTAAGATATATACATATATATATATATATATATATATATATATATATATACAGGGACCAGATTTTCACTTCGAGATAAGCGGTTATTCGAGATAAGCGAGGTCGAGATAATGAGAGTCAACTGTACATGTAGTATCTTAAGACAACTGAAAACTGCTCATGTTAAATCTACATTTATCACATGACATCGCTGTTATTCAGTGGATAACGTCATGTTATAAATATTGTATAACCACACGTTATATAACACTTTGGCGGGAACAAGTAACATCATGACGACGTCCATGTCAACCATGCATTTTCTTGAACAACTGTCACATTTAAAGGCGATAAAATCCAATTTAAAAGGGTCATATGATAAACAAAATCTTACACTCATGGTCATTTAATATGAAATTTATGAAACTAGCCGAAGGCTCGTTTCATAAATTTCATATGAAATGACCACTCGTGTAAGATCCTCTATGTATCAACCTATCAAGTTATAACTCACCTCATCTCCAATATAGTCATGCAACATTCTGATCACTGATGCACCTTTGCTGTAGGATATCGCATCAAAGATTTCATCTATTTCATCTGGATGTCCCACTGGTACCTGTGAATATACATACAGTCAAACTTGTATTAACCTATATCATGCTGATTGCCTCTATACACAATTTCATGGAATAGTTCTCTATCCCATTGTAGACTGAATGAACTTCCCCACTCTATACATTGGAAGATTTTAATAATGATTTTAGGTATGTCAGGTTATGTGAATTAGATATTCCTAGAGAAAAATGGTTGAACTATTTGCAATCAGTGGAGACCCTGATCAGATGCCATGTTCTGCAGTGTCTGATCAGGTTCTACATTGTTTGCCAATTACCCTACTAGGGGTTTCGCGACTACAATGGGTTAACCAGTACTTGTGCAAATACCTTCACCAATAACTGAAAACTGTCCTTCTTGAATCAGCTGGAGTGGGAGAAGGACCATAGAAATTATTTTATGATCAGTCTCCACAAAAGCTATGTGGTCAAGCTGGGATTTGAACTTGCAACTGCTGGATCTGCAGTCATGCCCTATGGAGCCAAGCTCTTACAAGGTACAAAAATCTGCAGTTTGGTGGTCCTTTACAAGATAAAGTATCTTATGCAGTTTGGTGGTCCCTTACAAATGGTGAAAGAGATCAAAAGAACTTGAAAATACTGGCCACTGGTCACACTGAACAGGTGGTACCTTATGAGAGGTACATTGTATGGTAAACTCCCATGGAAGGACTTTGAAATGTCCCCTTATATTGAGGGTTTCTTTAATACAGGTTGTCTCATGTGCAGAAGGACTCTTACCACATTTACCATAAATAATTGGACAGATATGCCTAAGCAAACAGTGCAAGTCAGTTTGTTCAGGGTCTGTACTGTTTGTCATTCAGACAGTACAGTCTCAAAATTTAGGCACATCACCAGTTAGCCAGGGCCCAGTTGTTCAAAACTAACAATGTCGTTAGTTAACGATTCGTTAAAATTTACATCAAGTGATATGCAAATATGCTGAAATTTTTTGCTGAAAAAATGTGAGTAGCTTTTGCAGTGCAAAAGCTACTCACATTTTTTCAGCAAAAAATATCAGAATACTGTGTATTGACTCCGCTAAAACAGTTAACGAAATGACCCTTAACGAGCTTGTTAAGCTAACGACGCTTTGAACAACTGGGCCCAGATTTGTACAAATTTTATGATAAGTAAGGTAAGGATTTTTTTATCGTCTGTTTAGGGCAATTATTGCATATAAATGAAAGTGCTCTTATCACATATGCATTCTTGCCTTTGGTACTGGCTTACAGAATTTCTGGATACCACATTCACCCTAAGTATTTGGACAGACAGACCTGAACAAACAGTGCAGACTACAGACCCAGATCAGTCTACACCTAAAGGTTTGCCATTCTGTAACCATATGTTAGACACATCCTAGGTTGTAAAATGGGTTTATTTAAAAAAAAAAAAAAACAACTATGACATTGACAAAGGAGTCAAGGTGATGGCCAGACTAATAGCCTAGGTCTTGATTATGATTTCAGATTTAATGTTTAATGATGTGTCAACCCATGATAGTCATGTGCATCGACATGGCATATTAATTTGTTTAGTAGTGAAACAGATTTACTTTTTCCAGATATGTGTTTGAAGGATATGAAAGGGGCATGGTCAAAATAAGTTGTGAAGGAATGAGGGTTTTTTTTTACTGAATTATTCACACCGCTGAGTATTGTTTTTCATATCAAGCAAACAATGTTCATTATTCTATATATTATATATACTGAAAGCTCTTTATAAAACAGTTCATTACAAGACCATTTCGGGTATGAGTTTAAATGTAGACCCCAATAGTGTTGCATCTAAACAGAATTGTATAGATATAGAAAAATGACCATAAATGATCATTTTTCTATATAGTCTATACAGTTTTATTTGGACACAACACGACTGTTTAGCTAACACAGTTTTGTTTTGGCTCCCAGTGACAGTGTTATAATAAGGTTGTGGTGTACCTTTCTGCCAGTTAAAGCACCAAGAAACTGTTTCAACCAGAATGCAATAACACTAAATAACATCAAAACAAAGGCACCATTCAGTTTGTTAACCCTTGTCCTGCTGAACCCGGATATACCCTGCCTTTGCAAACAGTGTAGATCCAGATCAGTTGGCTTCTGAAGAAGCCAACTGATCTGGATCTGCACTGTTTGCCATTAACTATGTGAATTTATATCATCAATCAGGATCAAATAATCTGATTGGATGAAAATTAGAAATGGCTGTGGCATCTTAATTTATTCAGCAGGACAAGGGTTTAACTTTCATTGTAGAATCTATTTAGATTTATCTATATATGATGTGGCTGTTGCCACTGTACCTGCACTTTAATAATAATAAATCTGACGATGATGATGATGATGATGATGATGATGATGATGACGATGAGCCATTTTGCAAGAAAAAGGTTCTTCAGTCTTGCCATCTAATCAATCTTTCAGTGCACATCCCCAGCCCCTTACCAATGCCACATATCTAGTTCTTTGGCTGAAGTTTCCTCTTGACCTACAGCTTAGGTGAGCCAACAGTATAGGTTCTGGTCAGAATGTGCATATCTACTGGCTCACCTGAACCCATAGCTCTTGATAAGGCACTTTTTTTTCAACCAAATAGAATCTGTATTTTCTTCTTTCTCGATAAAGACATATGTTGTGGGTACTCATTAGAAGCACCTCACCAAGGCACTTCTAATGAGTACCCAAAACATATGCGGGAAATAAGAAATATATATACCTGATACTCACTCTTATCTAGACCAATGTGAACCTTTGCTGTTTGCAAATGTTACTATGGCTGAACTGAATTTTCTCGCAGTTTGTTTGTGTTGAGGTTTTACTGCCCAGTCAATCAAATGGGGACATGTCCAGCATGGTCAGTTTAACTAACCACACTTTTACTGGCCAGGCTTAAGTCCTCTAAGCTGTTAACCAGTATTGTACACATTATTTCACCACTGCACGTCTGAATGTATGTTTCTGGTATTGTGACTCATATGTACTCTTTTACCTCAATTGCATGACTTGTGTGTAATGCATCCAACTCCATAGCTCTTCCAAGATCTGTGTTTACAAACTGTGTCCAGATATCAAACTCCGGGAAACAATGATCTACACACAGGTATTCTATCCAGGAGGCAAAACCTTCATTGAGCCACAGGTGAGTCCACCATTCCTGATATAAAGAAGAAGCCGCATTCAGTTATCGTATTGGATTTTTACAAAACTTCTTTTTCTTTAACTGACAAACAATTTCATAAATCCTTTCTGGTTGGACCCCTTAAAACTTTTCTGTAGCATCTGGAATCCTTTCTGGTTAGGCTGCTTTAAATGTTTTTCTTATTCATAGAATTTTGTGTGATTTGATTGGTTAAAATAATGAAACGTTATAGAAAATTTTGGTGCTTTTAGCACAGGTTAAAAAACGATGGTAGGGTTAACAACGAAGAAAAGTTGAAATTTCCCAGACCCAATTTTAAGTGGCTATTTTATTTTGCATCCTCTTTGGATTATTATGTCTAAGCATGCAGTCAAAGGCTTCTATAAAATGCCTTTAGTATTCAGAAAAAAATCTGCAGTCATCAGAAGATAAAGTAGTTTATTTCAAATCAAATAGCATGTACAACCCATATTTCAAAAACTGGACATAGAACATTACAGCTATTAATTATCCTATTAATTTTATAGCTTTTAGAGAAAAATACAAAACTATTTATAAAACTGCAAACAGTTATACCCATCTGCGAAACATATAATGAGACGCAGGGTTAGAAAATGATCCTTTGGACAAGTGCGCCCACCATAGATTCAGATCAGCCTGATTCATGCAGAATCACCACTGGATGCATTTTGGACAGCCTGGGATGCAAAGTTTCTTCTTGTGGACTATGAAAACTGACGAGACTGTGCAGATGTACCAAGTGATTTGAGTCTTCATTTGGTGTGCACGTCAGAGGGTACGTTTTCTCATGTTGTGGCTCAAATCCAGAAGCATTAAACCTGCACAACAAATACAATTATGTTTTAACTTTTATGGAACACCTTTCTGTCTGGATACAGTGATATAACTTGTATGTTTAGGTCAAAGGATGCACCAGAAAGACTGCCATCATTTTCAAAAGAAAAAAAAATTTTGCAGACAGGATGTTGTCTACCTAATACTTAATTGAAACCTTTCAAACACAGGGGTACTCGTAACCCATGTCCTGCTGAACCCGGATATACCCTGTCTTTGCAAACAGTGTAGATCCAGATCATTTGACTTCTGAAGAAGCCAACTGATATGGATCTGCACTGTTTATCACTAAGTATGTGAATTTGTATCAACAACTTGGATCAAGTAATCTGACTGGCTGAAAACTAGAAGTGAGTGTGGCATCTTAATTTATTCAGCATGACAAGGTTTAAAAGGAAATGCAAGGTTGGCACAGAATACATCTGAAATGAAAGATATGGACAAACCATGCATTTTGATACAAATTTGATCAAGCTCCAATAAAAATTAACAAAGTCAATGATGTTTAAAATTTCAAATCTTTTGTCAAAAAGGCCAGCATTCTGAATATTTAATTAGGTTCTAAACAATCAAAATATTAAATAAAATCTTCCTTCTGACAGAAAACTGTGCGGTTTTCAAGCAAGATCAAAATATAGATGAAACTGTATACACAAATACAGAAATTAATATTGTTGCAAATACTATTTATTTAGGTTTTGCATATTTAATAAATCAAGACTTTATGACATAAAGTTCATTAAATATTCAAAATGGCGGCACCAATAAAGGCATTTTTTTAATCTTCAAAAACTCAATAACTTTCTTATTTTTCTTCTAATTTTGATCAAATTTGCATCAAAATATATAGTTTATCAAGATCTTTTATTTTGGGTTCATTCTCTGCCAGCCTTGCTTTTCCCTTTATAGAAAAGAATTTGATAATGATTTGCAAATTCTTTAAAGAGTAGCCACCAGTGTAAAGGGAGGAAAATATTTTTAAGATATTTATTTCTCATGAAGGGGTACCTATTAACCTAAAGTAGGTTACCATGGTAACAAGGTTGCCAAACCACTGATGAGCCATTTCGTGTCCTACAACCAGAGCTACCCACTGTTTGGCTTTCGAGGATGAGTTTTCTGGATCAATAAGGAGAGCTGTTTCTCTGTAGGTCACTAAGCCCCAGTTCTCCATTGCACCTGTATGAAGGAAGAATGCTTAGCACTCTGGGTAAAAGTTTCAGCAGACAAAACATCGAACTATTTTTTCTTCCCAAAAAACAGGTTTTGAAATTTCATGCAAATTGTCGTGGAGACAATTTGCATGAAATGCCAAATCCTGTTTTCTGGGGAAAATAATAAAAAAATATCATCAGTTTGTCATCTACTGAATAAGCCCAGGCAGTGGTAACAGTTAATACAGAGAAGTTGTTTAGGAAGGGTATTTGATTCTGTTTCTGGGATAATTTTCTCTAGTTCTCTGTAAAAACATATGTTGTTGGTACTCATTAAAATACCTTGCTGAGATACATTTTCATGAAGAAATAAAAAAAAATATCCCAAATGATTTCTCTGGTAAATATTACATATCATCAAAGTGGCAGACGATTCACATGACATCTGATGACTTCATTTTCTTTGAAAGTAAATTAAATATTTCAATATGTCATCTGCAGTGACTGTGATTGGTGCTTTAAGAGTAAACCTAAAATTTCTGACAGACAGGTCCCTGCAAACAGTGTAGAGTATTATACAGATCAGGGTCTAGACTATTTGCCATTCTGCCAACACATTTAAACACATCACTATAGTCTAATTCAACCCTTTGTTGACATACTGATATATTATAGGGATCAAACATGGTTTTTCATGCATTAACATTCACCAGGTCTCGTGGGAGGTGTTGAAAACAGAGGCCCCTGGCCTCGGTTTTCATCACCTCCTATAATAATAGTTTGTCTGTCATTACTGATAATGACCAATCAATCACATGCAAGAAATGCTACTGTTTGTGTGTTCTAAGATGGCTGATTAGACCAATTCTAGCTCTAAACTGTCTGTTGCAGATGGAACAACAGAGGTCAGAGCAAGACAGCTCTATTAGTGATGCCTTAGCTCTGGCTTTACCCTGTGCACGTTTCTGCTCGGCTTCGCTGATTCTTTTTGCCTCATTTTCACTAGCACCACTTCTGATGAGGCCTCGCCACTTTGCTCGGTCCTGTGCAATTTGTTCCCATGACTCTGTTGGTATGTTGAAATCCTTGAGGGAGGCTTTAAGGGTGTCTTTGTATCGCTTCTTCTGACCACCATAGGAGCATTTGCCCATTTCTAGTTCTCCATAGAGGATTTTCTTTGGCAATTGTTCCTCATGCATCCTGGTAACATGGCCTGTCCTACTTAAATATGCCAGTTTCAGAAGAGTATGTACACTCTGCATCCCTGCCTTTTTCAGGACTTCTGTGTCTGGAATCCTGTCTTGCCACTTAATCTTCAAAGTTTTCTAAGGCAGCTTGTATGGAAGTGGTTCAGTCTTTTGGCATGCCCTTGGTTTGTTTGTTTGTGTTGAGGTTTTACGGCCCAGTCAACCCAATGGGGTCATGTCAAGCGCGGTCAGTTTACCTAACCACATGTTTACTGGGCAGGCTTAGTCCTCTAAGCGGTTAACCAGTATTGTGCACATTCTTTCGCCAGAAACTGACAACTGCCCTTCTTGAATCAGCGGAAGGGAGAGAATGACCGTAGAAAATATTTCATGATCAATCTCCACGAAGGAATGTTGCATGCCGTTGGTAAACTGTCCACGTTTCGCATGCATACAATAGTGTTGGCAGCACCACAGCTTTGTAGACTTTCAGCTTTGTGTCAAGCCTGATTCCACTTTGATCCCAAACACTACCATGTAGTTGGCCAAATGCTGCACTAGCTTTGCCAATCCTGGCATTGACTTCATCATCAATGTGCACAACTCTTGACCTTTCACTGTAATGGTGGGCTCCTTGTAAGGCTTGCCCGGTGCTGGTTGATGAACCACCTCGGTCTTTTTGATGCTGATTGTGAGGTCATACTTGTCACAGGAGTAAGATACTTGATCTACACCTTTTTGCATCTTCTCTTCTGTTGGAGCACCCTTTGCCATGTCATCAGCAAAGAGGAACTCGTCTAGCACCTCTGTCTGCACCTTGGACTTGGCTTGCAACCTTCTTAGCTTCCCATCAAAGCGATACCTAATAGGTATACCATTATCACCATCCTGGAAAGCAGCTGTGAGCATGGCAGAGAACATCATGCTGAACAGAGTTGGGGCTAGTACACAGCCTTGCTTGACACCATTTATCACAGGGAATGGATCAGAAAACTCACCATCGTTTTGGACCCGTGCAAGCATACCATCGTGATACTGCCTACATTTTGCCTTATTTCTTGCACTATTTTGTTTTGCCTTTTCACCAATGTCCCACGAATGCAATTTCCATGGACTATGCTCGTTCTAGGACCAGGCAGTACACATCTCATAACAGTAGCAAACCTGTAGCCCCGATACGATCATACTGAAAGTTGTGTAGCTGTGCATTAACAGTGTGTGAATTGCCTTGTTAATACCACAGATACTTGGGGTCAGTAGAGCTTGCTTGCAATTGGTAGAGCGGATGGTCCAAAACTGATCTCTTGGATTTTTTTCTTATTATTTTTTTTTCTCTTTATTTTTGCATTTTATGATACTTGAACAACACCTTAAGTCATACAAATGGTTATGTCACGTCTAGAAATCGTTTGAAAATAATGATATTTTATGGATAGGATATAATTACCACAAGATAAACAACTTCGACGAGATCAATTTTGACCCCGCTCCAGGTTAACAGCGCCGAGCCTTCCAAATCCAAAACAACAATGCAAATTATATACATCCCTCGATTCTGCAATCATTCACCTTTACGCTGATATGGATGTCCTTACAAAAGTCTCTTGATTTCTTCCAATTTCCGACGAAAACTTCCTCAAATGCAAGCAATCTATCTTCTTCCACATCATAGTGCGACCTGTTTCCCGGCTTATTTTACAATCGCCGTGAAACCTGGGAAACCATTTTACTGTTTCCCAGGGTCCACTCTGTTTTGTAAATAAGGCGGGGAAACAGGTCGCACTTTGATGTGGAAGACGACAGATTCCTTACATTTGATGAAGTTTTCGTCGAAAATTGGAAGAACTCAAGAGACTTTTGTAAGGACATCCGTATCAACGTAAAGATGAATGATTACTGAATCTAGGGATGTAAATAATTTGCATTGTTGTTTTGGATTTGGAAGGCTCAGCGCTGTTAACCTGGAGCGGGGTCAAAATTGATCTCGTCGAAGTTGTTTATCTTGTGGTAATTATATCCTATCCATAAAATATCATTATTTTCAAACGATTTCTAGACGTGGCGCAATCATTTGTATGACTTTAGGTGTTGTTCAAGTAAAATAAAATGCAAAAATTAAGATAAAAAAAAAAATAAAGAGAAAAAAATCCAAGGGTTCAATTTGGACCATCCGCTCTACCAACTGCAAGAAAGCTCTACTGGCCCCAAGTATCTGTGGTTAATACACGGCTTTTCGCCAGTTAATGCACGGCTGTCAATAACGTGCGACACTGCATTTTATGCAACAATTCATATTCTTACGCACCAAAATATGCCATAATCAATAACAAGTGTACCACTTATAAACACTTGTAAGAAAAATATAATATTCTGAATAAATCTTTATTTCTTCCCACTTTCTTGGCAAAAGTCAGAAAATTGCTTTTAAATCTATTTTTATGATTGTTTAGTGGTCTTTTTTGGAAGGGATCCTGTTATTTTTAAATAAAGTCATGTAAGCCGTGTTGATTACATATGTGACACAGTCCATTTGGAGAGCAATACAGGAAGAAATATAGAAAACAATTTCTAAATGAGATACAACACCCACTATAGTTTGTGGAAATTACAACTGATTCAGACTACAGGTAGCCACTTGGAAGAAAGTATAAACATAGCTCAAGCTTAGGCATTTTTTCAACCAAACAGTATTGGCATTATTCTTATTTCTCCATCAAATTATATGTTATGGCTTCTCATTAGAAGTGCCAAGCAGAGAATTTATGGAGAACTGGAGAAAATTATCCTCAAATTCTCACTACGTTTTGTGCAGAAATGAGAAACATATTTATCTGGATACCCACTTTTATCTAGAGCTATGTAACTAATGATGTTTGCTTGTGTTGAGGTTTTACGGCCCAGTCAACCCAGTGGGGTCATGTCGAGCATGGTCATTTTACCTAACCACTGGACAGGCTTAGTCTGCTAAGCGGTTAGTCAGTATTGTGCACATTATTTCACCAGAAACTGACAACTGCCCTTCTTGAATCAGCGGAAGGGAAAGAATGACTGTAAAAAATATTTTAAGATCAATCTCCATGAAAGAACTGTATTATTAACCATATACCCTGTCTTTGCAAACAGTGCAGATCCAGATCAGTTGGCTTCTGAAGACGCCAACTGATCTGGATCTGTACTGTTTGTCATTAAGTTCTTTTAATTTGTATGAACAACTTGGATCAAGTAATCTGATTGGCCGAAAATTAGAAGAAGGCGTGGCATCTTAATTTATTCAGCAGGACAAGGGTTAAAAGTTCATGTGGTAAATGAGTCCTACCAGCAGCAAAATCAGCTAGAGCAATCAGGTCCATCTTTGGCAGAGGGTAGGCTATTTGAAAATACTCCCTGTAGAATGGTAATGTTTTAACTGTAACCTGCAAGTACAAAAAAGTTCAGTCAACATTATAAAGTTACTCACTGCTACAGAAAAGAAGGCATATACACTTAATATTTTTCTTATTTCTTGAAAAAAAACATATGTTGTGGGTACTCGTTAGAAGCGCCGCTGTGAGGCTCTTCTAATGAGTACCACACCATATGTTTTCATCAAGAAATAGGAAAAAATATCACTATTTTTTCAGTTGAAAAAAGTGCTTTATCTGAAGCTGTAAGTTACTTGTGTTAAAGACCCTTAAGTCTTGTTTACATGGCAGAGCTTCTATGTATATAGGGAATGGATACACCAGGTAGATTTTTTGCCATTTTTTTCAAAGGAGACAACTTTTGTGACTTCCTGTTTGCTTTACTAGTGGGTGGGGATGGGGGGGGGGGTATAATAATCCTTAAATAGCTCAACACAGTTACAACTGACCAGGATAAACCAAATCAAACAATAAACTTGGAAATGAATAAAGATGACAGAAGAAAAAACATCTTATCCATCATTTTTTCTGTGTACTCTATCAATGCCTGTGCAGTGAAAAAGGAAGTAAACCCAAAGTTAAGCATGTACCGTATTTAGCATATGGATTCAGACAAACAAGCCTAAACAAACAGTGTAGACCCAGATGAGATGCCACAGAATGCAGCATCACATCAGGGTCTACACTGTTTGCCGCTCATCCAGCAATTTTTAGACACAACATGAGGTAGTATATTGTACTTGTTCAAATTTTAGAACAAGTACCGTAAGGAGTTGAAGTGTCCAAATACTATGGGTAAATACATATGTTCTTGATATGATCCACATTGTTTCTCGTGTACTACTAATAACTAAAACACGCAGATAAATAGGGGTATCAGAAAAATATAATTTATGTAAGACAAATTCTGACATAATAACATCTATCAACACAGCTCCAGCTAAGGCCTTTTACAACCTAAAGCACAGCCCCAGAAAAGGCACTTTTTTTTTTTTCAGCTAAAAAATGCAGATATTTTTTTCAGCTAAAAAATGCTGATATTTTTTCTTATTTTTATGCGACCCTTCTAATGAGTACCTTCAAAATACGTTTTCGTGCAGAAATATGACAAATATTATGTGGATACCCACTCTTAACTGGAGCTTTTCTTGGCCAAGCTTAGTTCTCTAAGAGTTTAACTACAGTAGAACTTCAATAGCTCGAACCCCGATGGCTCGTTCACCATGGATGAGTCGAACACGTTCTTGAGTCCGCAGGAATCTCCTCCAAATACGATATACAAATAATTTAGGGAGATTTTCTTCTTTTATCTTTTAAATGTATGCTGTGTGCACTCATTAGAATTGCCTCTATGAGGCAATTCTAATGAGTACACACAACAAACATTTAAAATATAGAACACCGAAAAGATATCTCACAATTATCTCCATTATGCCGCCTGGTGTGGCACTAATAGTAACCTTCCGTGGCTCGAACTACCGCTGTTTCGAACAAATTTTCATGGTCCCAAAGGGGTTCAAGCCATCGAAGTTTGACTGTATTACTTTTGTACATTCTTTGGCTAGAAACTGACAATTGCCGTTCTTGAATCAGTGGAAGGAAAAGAATGACCATAGAAAATCTTTCATAATCAATCTCCACAAAGAATTACTTACATCTAGAGCAAACTGTCCCTGCTCTTTCTTGCCAACAGGTGTGTAAACACGGATCAATACACCATCTGCGTCTTTGGCTTCGACATAATCATACTCGCCAACAACAAAGGCCAACAGGTAGGTGGACATGATTGGTGATCTTTCATACTGGACTTCCTTCAAACTGTCATCTCCTTCAACTGGACAATCAGACTTCACCGGCTGAAGAAACAAATAAAGGTATCTTAACCCTTTCATCCCTGAGTTTCTGAATTGGACTATTCCATCTTGGACTTTGGACATGTCCCATTCTTTGTACATGAAGGGTTTAATCAATGATCATTAATAAGATGGCAAGCAGTGTAGATCCTGATAAGATGGCTCATGATGAGCCATCTCATCTGGATCTACACTTTGCATAGGTGTCTTAACCAGACTACAGGATTGAAAGGGTTAGCCCATTTTAGACGGAAAAAAACTCCCCCACCCCAACCCCACCCTCACATATACACACTAAATATAATATTGGACGTCGAATTTCAATTTAGTCAGGCTATGTGATTTAGAATATTCTTAGAGAAAAATGGCTAAACTGTTTGCAAACAGTGGAGACCCTGAGCTGAGTCTGCACTGTTGCCAATTACCCTTTTTGTGGGCCTCCAGATTAAAATGGACCAAAACTAAATCAGACGTGCCTTGACATGGACCAAACACATTTGTAGTTTTGAAGTGAAAAAATCAGAGATGAGATTGTGATCATGTAAAACTAGTTCAAACCCCTCCCAACCTCCCCCTCCCCTGCTCCTATGCCCAAGTAGCTGTTTCTGCTGGCCAATCCAAAGGGATCCTTATGATGCATTTTTTGTTTATATCTGGGTTACTGCAAGTCTGTCAGTTATTGCAAATGTGTTTGTTTGTTTGTGTTGAGGTTTTACGGCCCAGTCAACCCAATGGGATCAGGTCGAGCATCGTCAGTTTACCTAACCACACGTTTACTGGGCAGGCTTAGTCCTCTAAGTGGTTAACCAGTATTGTGCACATTCTTTCGCCAGAAACTGACAACTGCCCTTCTTGAATCAGCGGAAGGAAGAGAATGACCATAGAAAATATTGCAAATGTGTCAGTTATTGCAAATGTGTCAGTTATTGCAAATGCGCGGTTGCATTTTATCATTGCTTATTCCTCATCTCTTCTTCTGGTGCCTTGGAAAGGCTGTGCACCATGTCCATGACCTTTTCTTAGTAACTTCATTTATATTTTTCTAAATCAGGGCCCATTTGTTCAAAGCTAACGACATCGTTAGTTAACAATTCATTAAAATTTACATCGAGTGATATGCAAATATGCTGAAAATTTTTGCTGAAAAAAATGTGAGTAGCTTTTGCAATGCAAAAGCTACTCACATTTTTTCAGCAAAAAATATCAGAATATTGTGTATTGAATCAGCTAATACAGTTAACGAAATGACCCTTAATGAGCTTGTTAAGCTAACGACGCTTTGAACAACTGGGCCCAGGAGTCTTTGTTTCTGCATTAGTGGTTTCATATGCTGGATATTTTTTGTAATTATTTGTTCCTCATCTCTTTTTCTTTTGGCGCCTCAATAAGGCTGTGTTTCGTGATTGTAGCATGTTCTGCTTATCTTGCTTATATTTCTCCAGAAAACTGTTGCTTATTCCTGCACATGGCAAATGTTGTTTGTACTCATTGGAAATGCCTTGGTGAAGTGACTCCAATGAGTACCCTAAATCTTACATGTTCAAGGGATTTTTCCTTCTTTTTTATTTTTATTTGGAGGTTTACAACCAACTCAACACTATTAAGGTCATGTTGAGCTGGTCAGTTAACTAGTAGTCTTTGTACTTTGGTTCACCGCGAATACCAGCAACAGCTTATTAAGACTTGCCATTTCTTGTTTTCTAAAAATCACTGAAATACATGCAATAATTTTTTGCTAATAACCTAGTATTTCTTATTAATCAAACCATCACTAAGTTTGTTTATTTGTGTTGAGGTTTTACGGCCCAGTCAACCCAAGGGGGTCATGTCGAGCGCGGTCAGTTTACCTAACAACACGTTTACTGGGCAGGCTTAGTCCTCTAAGCGGTTAACCAGTATTGTGCACATTCTTTCGCCAGAAACCCATCACTAAGTACAACCTACCATATTGGACAGAGCAACTCTATTCTTTGGTACAACCATGGTCACATCAAATGTGGCCTTCACAGCTGGCTCATCCCAGCAGGGAAAGGCTCGTCTAGCATCTGTGGACTGAAATAATGATACACGAATGCGTAATTATAGATTCCATACCTGATGTGTACATTCAAATTAACATGACCTGACACAATGGGTAGTTTTCAGCCTTTTTTGACATGGGAGACAATTTTTGTGACTTCCTGCATGTTTTTTATGCACATCAACTTCTTTCTGAAAAGGTGCTATTCTAACAGGAAAGAATCTGCTCCATCAGGTAGCAAATTTTTTCCTTTTAGGAGGAAGGAAAACAACTTTAATATTGTTGCTTCCATTGAAAGGAATCCACGTTTACCTTTACCACTCTCTTGGCTAATTTGGCAGAAGACAAATTGGTGACATTTTTCTTATTTTTCACAGACAACACATCCGACATTTCATACAAATTGTCTCCATTGGAGACAATATGCAGAAATGTCAAATCCTGTTTTCTGGAAAATATGTGAAAAATTTTCGAATATGTCGTTCACTGATTTTTTTTACCCAGAATGCTAAGAGTTAAACTCACAGTTCTAGATCAAATGACACATGCGGAGATTTTGTTATTTTGCCTCTCAAACATTATCTTGAGAGCTCTCACTGGAGCTGCCTTGCTAACGATTTCCCTCCTTCACAGCCCTCCTAAATACACTGCATTGTGTTGAAAATGATACATTGCAGTAAAAGCCCAGCTCTTTTTCCCCATCCCGCCCAGCCCACATGGGGACAATGAAGAATAGGAATTGGGTAAATATAAAATCTCAGTAGTCCCCACTATTCTGACATGAAATCACAACCCCACCACTGCTTGGACATTCAAAAGTTCATAGCTCCCACATATCATCCCAGCCATCATCCACCCTGTCCTGGAGTGTGAAGCAATGGATACAAATGACTGGTGCATTAAAAACACAATAATCAGTTTGTAATCAGAAGGTCAAAACCAACGAAAATTGTCAATCAACAGTGCTTATTTGATACCCCCTGCATAAAGCATAAGACCTTTTTCTAACAAAATTTAAGTTTCAAGTGCTGGCGTGACCTTGAAAATAAAGTCAAGGTCACCAAAACCTAATAAAAAAATCTAATCACTTCTGTTCCCATTCTTATGATGTATCTGTGCTAGTTCCATCTATTTCCAGCCATTAGTTAAAGATATTGTGCACACACACTTTTTACTTCATTAACAAGGCTCCTTTTTGAGTATTTATAATGTAGTGACCTTGAAAATAAATTCAAGGTCACCAAGATCTAACCACTTCTTTCCCCCATACTGATGATGTATCTGTGCTAGTTTTGTCAAATTCCATCCATTGGTTACAGAGATAATGTGCACACAAACCTTTTACTGCATTAACAAGGCTCGCTTTTTTGAGTATTTTTAGTGTAGTGACTTTGAAAATAAAGTCAAGGTCACCAAAATCTAATCACTTCTTTGCCCCATCCTTATGATGTATCTGTGCTGGTTCGGTCGAATTCCACCAATTGTTTAAAGAGATATTGTGCACACAAACTTTTTACTTCATTAACAAGGCTCCTTTAGGCTCCTTTTTGAGTATTTATAATGAAGTGGCCTTGAAAATAAGGTCAAGGTCACCAAAATCTAATCACTTCTTTCCCCCATACTGATGATGTATCTGTTTTAGTTTGGTCAAATTCCATCCATTGGTTAAAGAGATAATGTGCACACAAACTTTTTACTGCATTAACAAGGCTCACTTTTTTGAGTATTTATAACGTAATGACCTTGAAAATAAGGTCAAAGTCACCAAAATCTAACCACTTCTTTGCCCCATCCTTGTGATGTATTTGTGCTAGTTTGGTCAAATTCCAGCCATTGGTTAAAGAGATATTGTGCACACAAACTTTTTACTTCGTTAACAAGGATACTTTAGGCTCCCTTTTGAGTACATGTATTTATAATGTACTGACCTTGAAAATAAGATCAAGGTCTCCAAAATCTAATCACTTCTTCCCCCCATCCTGATGATGTATCTGTGCTAGTTTGGTCAAATTCCAGCCATCGGTTAAAGAGATAGTGCACAAAAACTTTTTTTTTTCTGCCTTTTTTCTGCATTAAGAAAAAATTTTACAAAGGACAATAACTCAAAGAGAATTGGCCCCTGGCACTTACTTTCTCTTACATAGGTACATCTTATTGATATCAATGTGTCTGCAGACATTGATGAATATCCATCACTGAGTTTTCAAGATATTAGGAAAACAAGAGGCCCACGGGCCACGGTTCCTTCACCTGAGTGAAAGTCACTTCGATACTTTCAATATAAATGTATATGGCCCACACAAATAGGGAAGCAAATTTGACCTTGGAGGCTAAAAGGTCAAATGTCAACATAGAATCATCATTTGAGCAATTTTGGTAGATCTCCTGTCCCCCATAATTTGTGCAAAGATTAGGACCCAGGGCTTATTTGGTTATAGAGAAGAAGATTTTTAAAGGTTTTTACCATACGAGGGATGTTCGAAATGAATTGCTTATTTCTATCTGGAGACTTCAAATTTCAAGTTAGCCCAAAAGTACTCATTTCATGCCCTCGAAGTACTCCCCATGGCTAGAAATGCAAAGTTTCAGCCGATGTATCCACTTCTCGAAGGCGTCACGGTACGCTAATTTGGGCACAGTAATGAGGTACTGATGAATGGAAGATCCAAGTGCCTATCGGGACTGGTATTTCCGCCCAGCAAGAAATGCTTTCAATTTCGGAAACAAAAAGAAATCACATGGGGCAAGGTCTGGGGAATACGGGGGGTGAGGCAAAACAGTTACTTTTCCTTTCTTCAAAAAAGCCGTAACTATTGCGGAGGTATGAGCAGGGGCATTGTCATGTAGAAGACGGACATGTTTAAAACCAGTGGCAGGGCGTCGTTTCTGATAATACTTTTTCAGTTTCTTCAGTACTACGTCTTTGTAGTATTTTCCGGTGATGCTTTTGCCCTTTTTCACTGGCACTTTTATTGCGACTCCTTCACCAGAGAAGAAGATTGCATACAAAACCTTCTTTGTACTCAAAGAACGTTTGGCAATTATTGGGCATTTGCTGTGTTTAGTGGCCCAGATCTTATTGCTAACCTTTCTGACGGGCTCAAAATAATGGACCCAGGTTTCAACACCTGTGACGACATTCGCAAACTGCTTTTTGTCATATTTTGGAAACATTTGAAGCAGCTTTATGACCACTTTAACCCGTTGCCTCTTTTGCTCGTCAGTCAACAGATGTGGCACCCATCTAGCAGAAATCTTTCTGACTTTCAAATGCTTCTTCAAAATAAGGTGAACCGTTGATAGTGATATGCCTACCTTTCGTGCAATATCACGAACTGTAAATCTGGCATCTCCTTCAATGATTTCCTTTATTTTGGAAACGATTTCTTTACGAGATGCAGATTTTGGCCTACCTGATTTCGGTGCATTTTTGATGGACTCTACACCAGACTCAAATTTCTTTTTCCACCGCCGAACTGTGTCATAAGACACACAAGAAGGTCCAAAAGCAGTAGAAATTTCAGTCATCAGCTTCTTCAAAGAACAACCAAGTTTTGAGCGAGCTTTGATGTTAGCCCGTATTTCAAAATACATCTTTTTGTCGACGCTTCTACCAACCATTTTTACTGCAGTGGTCAATGACTGCGTGTATTCAAATGGCAAATTTTATGTCTTACACTTAGTCTAACATGTACATTTATACACCATTGTGTAGATATTGAATAGCCCTTTACAGGTATGTATTGGTTTTTATCGTGCTCCACGTGGATATCGAGCTAGAAGACAATAAGCAATTCATTTCGAACATCCCTCGTATATGGGCATGGCAGCCATTTTGATCAGTGGACCATACCCATTTTAGCAATCTTTCATTCTCCTGCCCGTGGAGGCTCCGCATGAAATTTGAGCAACACTGGCCCGGAGGCTTCAGAGGAATAGCCATTTGAAATTATCAACATTTTTTCCATACAAATGTATGGGGCCCATATAAATGCATACAGAAGCAAACTTGACCTCGCCGTAAAAAGGTTAAATGTCAATGTATGACAATTATTTTAGCAACTTTGGTAGACCACCCGTTCCAGATGATATATGCAAAGATTCAGCCAAAAGCCATCCTCGGTTTTGGAAAATAAGATTTTTAAATGTTTTTTCCCATGCAAATGCATAAGGAAGCAAACTTGACCTTGCTGTACAAAGGTCAAATGTCAATGTATGACCATTATTTTAGCAACTTTGGTAGATTTGTTTGTGTTGAGGTTTTACGGCCCAGTCAACCCAATGGGGTCATGTCGAGCGCGGTCAGTTTACCTAACCACATGTTTACTGGGCAGGCTTAGTCCTCTAAGCGGTTAACCAGTATTGTGCACATTCTTTCGCCAGAAACTGACAACAGCCCTTCTTGAATCAGCGGAAGGGAGAGAATGACCGTAGAAAATATTTCATGATCAATCTCCATGAAAGAATGTTGCCGACCTCGGCGGGGGGTTGAACCCGCGACCTCCTGGTCTCCAGTCGGACGGCGCATCCAACTGAGCCACCGAGGCCGGCTACTTTGGTAGACCCCTGTCCCCAATGATTTATGTAAACATTCAGCCCCAAAGCATCCTCGGTTCTAGAGAAGAAGATTTATAAAGGTTTTTACCATATATGGGCATGGCTCCCATCTTGGTCAACGAACCGTGACCATTTTAGCAATCTTTTGTTTCCCCTATCCAAGGAGGCTCCATATGAAATTTGAGCAAAATTGGCCCAGAGGCTCCAGAGGAGAAGTTGTTTGAAATTCTGAACATTTTTCCCATACAAATGCATAAGGAAGCAAAATTGAGGTCAGTGTCAATGTACAACCATTATTTTAGCAATTTTGGTAGCCCTCCTGTTCCCGAAGATATATGCAAAGATTCAGCCAAAAGGCATGCTCGGTTTTGGAGAAGAAGATTTTTCCCATACAAATGCATAGGGAAGCAAACTTGACCTTGCCGTAAAAAGGTCAAACGTCAACGTACGACAATTCTTTTAGCAATGTTGGTAGACCTCCCGTCCCCGATGATTCCCGCAAAGGTTCAGTCCCAAGGCATTCTTGGTTCTGGAGGAGAAGATTTTTAAAGGTTTTTACCATATATGGGCGTGGCGGCCATCTTGGTCAACGGACCGCGACCATTTTAGCAATTTTTCGTTCCCCCACCCTAAGAAGGCTCCATATGAAATTTGAGCAAAATTGGCCAAAAGGCTCAAGAGAAGAATTTGTTTGAAATTCTGAACATTTTTCCCATACAAATGCATAAGGAAGAAAAATTGACCTTACCGTAAAAAGGTCAAATGTCAATGTACGACCATTATTTTAGCAATTTTGGTAGCTCTCCTGTTCCCGAAGATATATGCAAAGATTCAGCCATAAGGCATGCTCGGTTTTGGAGAAGAAGATTTTTAAAGGTTTTTCCCTACAAATGCATAGGGAAGCAAACTTGACCTTGCCGTAAAAAGGTCAAACGTCAACATACGACAATTCTTTTAGCAATTTTGGTAGACCTCCCGTCCCCGATAATTCCTGCAAAGGTTCAGCCCCAAGGCATTCTCGGTTCTGGAGGAGAAGATTTTTAAAGGTTTTTACAATATATGGGCGTGGCGGCCATCTTGGTCAACGGACCGTGACCATTTTAGCAATTTTTCGGTCCCCCACCCTAAGGAGACTCCATATGAAATTTGAGCAAAATTGGCTCTGCGGTTTCAGAGGAGAAGTCGTTTGAAAATGTTAACGGACGGACGCACGGACGGACGGACGGCGGACAAAAAGTGATCACAATAGCTCATCCTGAGCAGAGCTCAGGTGAGCTAAAAACCAGCATCGTGGACTGACACACAGATGGATGGACGGACGGACATCGTGAAAACAGTATACCCCCCACCCCCCAAACAAAGATTGCGGGGTGTATAAATACACATATACTGCAGATCTTGGCTGCATATGAATTAGAAGGTCAAAATAAAATACCAATACAGACTGATTGCACATAAATTAAACTGTCAAAACCCAATAGCAACACATATATATATTTACCTGTACACCATTAGTGAATGGGTTTTAATTTACACATTTTAAGGCAGACTGCTTTTGGAAACAGGAAGTGGCATCCCTGGTATCTGAATCCTTTCCAAGTAGGGACCACTCCTAAATAAGGAAACAATTTGCTCCATTTTGGGAGCAAAGTTTTTCCATTTAGAATATCCCATTATGAGAAGGGAGGTAAATGACTATATATAAGATTAGCTTCCCTTAGAAGTGTATTCATTCACATGAAAAGCTATCATTGCAACAGAAAAGCAAGTATTTGATGATAACTAGGAAAATTTGACTTACTTCCCCACTAAATTAAACATGTATTGTGGGTATTGAGTACCCAGAGCCAATGTTTTTAAGGAGAAGAAAAATTATTAACCCTTGTCCTGCTGAATAAATTAAAATGCCACTCCCAGTTCTAATTTTCAACCAATCAGATTACTTGATCTGGGTTGTTGCTATCAATTCACATACTTAATCTTCAGAAGCCAACAGATCAGGATCTACACTGTTTGTAAAAGCAAGGTATATCTGGGTTCAGCAGGACAAGGGTTAACAATGTACGCCTGTTATTTGTTCCTTGGAGCTATTTCCTTTTTTTCCTTTTTTTTTTTTTCAACATAACAGTGAGATTTATCTTTTGAATTTTCACTGGGATAAGTTAAGCTTTATTCAGCCAATTTGAGTTTAACCATTTACCTGTTCCTGGATAAGTACCAACTCTCTGACTGTATGCCACTATTTTGGATTTTGTGTTTCTTCAATTGCTTTCGTAAAAAAAAAATAAAAACAGATATGTAATTTAACAACCTCATCTTCAGAAGTCGGGAGGGCTTACCACTCTGCCATCAGAACACTTACTGTCCTCTCGACATCTCTTGGAAAGACGTTTTTTGCTTGGCGTTTTATTTCAAATGAAAATATTTTGTTCTGATTGACCATATTTTATCAGAAACCATTTGTCCTTTATGTTTCTGTGTTTTATTCTCAAATATTTACACAAAAATTAAAGTTACGGCCAAAAGTTGGTCTGATCTATGCAATTTCTAAAGTAAAGTGATTTTTTTTAATTTCTGTCTAAGAAAATATTTTTTACTTTTCTTTGCTGAATTTGAATTATCCATGTTTTACAAGAATATTGTGAAAATTTCAGAAAAATTGAACAAGTGGAACTTGTTGAAAATTTGACTCAAAGTTACCTATCCTATAGATTTTTGCATGATTTGGCTTCATTTTTACTATGGGAAAATGTGAAAATATTTGATTTTTAAAAAACAATGACTAGAATAAAAATTTTTATACATAGGTAGTTACGACAAATGGTTTTGCATTAAATCATGACAAAAATTTGCAAATTTACTTCTTCTGTGTAAAGCGTCAAGCAAAAAACGACTTTCTGAAAGATGTCGAAAGCACAGTAGACTACTATACTAGATAAGAGGGGGTATCCGGAAAATATTTTTCTTATTTCTACACAAAAACATATGTTGTGGGTACTCATTAGAAGCGCCTCGGCAAGGCGCTTCAAATGAATACCCACAACATATGTATTTGAGAAGAAATAAGAATAAAATACCAACACTTTTTGGCTGAAAAAAAGCACCATATCTGGAGCTATGTTACAGGCTGATCAGATTAGTGGTGGGACATCGGTTGGAAATCATAATCGATCATCGGTTGGCATCGGTTGCTGCTGCCGATGTGATTTTACGATTATAATCGGTTCCTGAATAATTCGCTTTGGCGTGCATTTTTCACTGTTAATCCTTGTTCATGGTCATATATTTACAAGTTCATTCAACTGTACTGCACAACAACTGAACTCTATGTTTACAAAGCGTTTGTTAGTACTATTTTTCAGAGATTTGGTGGCCTATGTTAAGCATGTTATTAATAATTTAAACTGTTTTTTTTTTTTTTTTTTTTTTTTTTTTTGCAGATTCAAATAATAATAATAAAAAAACTTAACATAGAGAGAAAACATATCTATGCTGCTTTAAAATGCTGTTTAAAACATTGTATAAGTTTCAACCCACCTGTATGGTTCAGGAAGAATTAAAATGAAAATGTCCGACTACTAGTCCAGTGTCAGGTACTAGTGTGCAATCGGTAAATTTCAGCGTTGATTTATTGATTTTAAATAAAAACTGGGTGAAAAAAAACAAAAAAAAAACAGATACACTAGTCTGAAGGGCTGAAGCTGTTTTACTAGTGCTATGACACTTTTAATTAATAGTAAACTTTGAAGAATTTGTTCCATTCAGAAATTTTCAGCGGCAAAAAATACATCAAAACGGACATTTGTGCGAGTCATAGAACCAGGTAGCTTAATTTGAGGGAACATGAACTATCAATACATTTGACTTTAACAGTTTACACATTATTTCCGCCCATCTGTTGTACAGAATGATTATGTTTCATCAAATCAACCGTGAACCAGTCGGCAGGCTTGGTGAATCTGAATGACACGTCATAACTACAAACTAGCCAATAAAAGAAACTTGCTCTGCCCCGCCTTCTACTGCATAGTTTTGTAAATCAAAAGCGGCGGCTTATTGTCACAAATCTTTATGGTCAATGAGTTGTGTAATCAGTGACAGATGTCCTCATACACTGTGAAAACACTTCCGTGAATACTCAAGTATAGTCTCTGAGTACATCAATAGATAACTGTTTGTTTTACCCCAAGTGGTTAATTGAAAACATGCAGCGTCAATCAGTTTGCCGATGATCGATTGTGAGAAAGTTCAATCGATTATCGGAATCGGGAGCTTCCAGCACGCCGCTAATCGATACCACCTGATCATCGGTACACCACTAGATCAGATGCCACATTCTCTATGTCTGATCTGGGTCTACAGTTTGCTCAGGCAAGAATACTTAGTGTAAATACAGTTAATTTTTCCCCAAACACCAGGGCCCAGTTGTTCAAAGCTAACGATGATGTTAGTTAACGATTCGTTAAAATTTACATCGAGCGTCACGCAAATATGCTGAAATTTTTTGCTGAAAAAAATGTGAGTAGCTTTTGCAGTGCAAAAGCTACTCACATTTTTTCAGCAAATAATTTCAGAAAATTGTATATTGAATCTGCTAAAATAGTTAACGAAATGGCCCTTTATGAGCTTGTTAAGCTAACGACGCTTTGAACAACTGGGCCCTGAAGTACCTCAAACTGTGTAACTGCAGCATATTTATCCTCCCCATCTGAGCCTGTATATTTACTCCTGTAGAAGCCTTTCATTTTGTCGTTCAGTTCCCCAGTGAAAACAACTGTCAAGTCTCCCTTACCAACCTAATCAGAAAAGCAAAAAAACATTCAAAGCAGCTGATTCAATGTATACAACAACCTTTTTCATTAATACTGGAGTTAGCCACATGTGAACAATTGTTGTATCCAACTGACAAGACTATCTAGAAAAATGACCACAAATAGTCATTTTTCTATATACTAGGTGCAGTTTTCACTGAATAGGTTCATCAGGATAGTTTGTTTGTATTGAGGTTTTACAGCCCAGTCAACCCAATGGGGTCATGTCGAGCTTAGTCAGTTTACCTAATCACACGTTTAGTGGGCAGGCTTAGTCCTCTAAGCGGTTAACCAGTATTGTGCACATTCTTTCTCCAGAAACTGACAACTGTCCTTCTTGAATCAGCGGAAGGGACAGAATGACCGTAGAAAATATTTCATGATCAATCTCCATGAAAGAATGTTACCGACCTTGGCGGGGTCATCAGGATAGAATATTACATAAATTCAAAGTTAACGATTTGTCTGCCTGGATATCAACCTTTCAACTGTGTTATATCTGAAACAGCTCTATAAATGATAATTTATTTTATACTATCTAAACATTTTCCTGAATGCATTAATCAGGGTCCCAACTCCTAAAAATTCCCAAAGCCAGATGCTGGACACGTTTTTCCCCTGGGACTACTACATGCACTAATTATGACTGGATTATTTGACTGAAGTCTAAAGTCTGCCATATGTCATTCATACCATTGGTAACCATCTTAACCCTTGTCCTGCTGAACCTGGATATACCCTGCCTTTGCAAACAGCGTAGATCTATATCAGTTGGCTTCTGAAGAAGCCAATTGATCTGGATCTGTACTGTTTGTCATTATGTGAATTTGCATCAAAATTCAGAATCAATCTGATTGGTTGAAAAATAGAAGTGGGTGTGGCATCTTAATTTATTCAGCAGGACAAGGGTTAAAAGAACAGTAATCCTGTCTGTGTTTTTTGACACTTGCAACAATACCGTTACATATTTGCTAAACAAGCTGTAGTTAAACAGGTGTTGGCAGTACATACTTCATTGGTTGAGCAATTAAAGCATGTGACTAACACTACTGTGCGCCTTCTCCCCTCGTTGTGTATTGTCTATACCGATCAATTAATCGAATAATGCACACACAGGGGCCATGATCTTTCATTCCCTCAGGCTGGCAGTTTTTGTTGTTGTTTTCTTTTTTTCACTATTTTTTTTTTTTTTTCTACTTCAAATTTTTTGTCACTGACATCAGAGACATGTGCTAAACCTTTTTCTTTTGGAAGACAAAATAGTACCTGATCCCTTTGTAAGATATCAGTCTGCACATCAAATTGGTTATTCCTGCTAGCCATTAAATATAGTTTCTAAGTACATTTACTACTGAATCTATGCCGTAAATCCTGTGTAGTCTTATGGGACTGTTCAGATGCACCCAAGTCAATGGTACATACATGTAATTTTGGACTGATCACTTTTCCAGTATACTTTTTCATGCTCCCACATGAAAAAAGCATGTGCTTGTAACTAAGACTGGCTAATTGAAGCTGAAAAGATAATCGATTATCAGTCCTGCTATTGTGATCGATAATCGATTAGTAATCACTGAAGATTTGGTCATAATTTTACCTGTCTGAGCATGAATCTTACCATATGTTATACTTTATTGCATATATTCGGTCAAACAGGCCTGAGCAAACAGTGTAGACCCTGATGAGACGCCGCAAATGCGGCATCTCATCGGGGTCTACACTGTTTGCCACCCATCCAGTTATTTTTAGACACAACTATGGGTAGTAAATTGTACTTGTTCAAATTTTAGATTATGTATGGTAAGGAGTTGAGGTGTCTGAATACTCAGGGTAAATACCGTAAAGTAACAAACACAGAAATCAAATGATCAATTATTAGCAAATCAGTAATGATAATCATTTTTGTGGAATTTATGGATCAATTAATCTATTAATCTGGCTAGCCTTAACTTGTAACAGTAGCACATGCTCATAGAATCAGACATTACCTCTGCTCTGGAAAAAATCTTTTCCCTACAAAATTCCTCCTGTTTGTTAAGGCTGACCAAAGCTCCTCACCTTTTGCATACCTAGACAAAATCCACCCTCACCCATTTTTTTTTTTCATTCTTTGACAAAATCCAGTATCTCCCTCACTCTCTCTTTCTCTCTGCCACCACGAAAACATATCTATATAATTTTGACCCCCTTAAACCCCACTTTTATACAGTAAAACTGGGGTTTACATGGGTATACATTATTTTTCTTATTTCTGCTCAAAAACATAGATTGTGGGTACTCCTTAGAACTGAGTCTGATAACTTCCAGTTTTTGGTGGTGAAATTTTCAATATATTTGAATAGGCCTGTTTTCGTAATGTGTTATCCAACAAGACAGAATACATTATTTAACTTATTCATCTTTTGAAAATAACAAAGCAAGTCATTTGATCTATTGTTATAATTAATTTCAGAGTATTAAATTGCTTTGTGCTAATTTGAAATAACAGCTTGAAGTTAAAAAGAATTAGATAATTATTTTGACATTTAGCCAAATTAGTTGTAAAAACTGATTCCATTATAAATATTTCAATTATTGTCCTGATGACAATAAACCAGGGTAATCATTGTTTGATCAAAAATATGTTGTTGTTACAGTTTAATACTTCAGTGCAGGGGGTTGGACCCTGGGAGGGTACAAAACCATAGCAGGCACAACCCCTGAACCTGTGATTAAAGATACCTTTATAGAATTTCTATAAAACCCTTAAGTTTATTATTTTAAAAGGTAAATCCATATCCATAGCTACAGATAAGAGGGGGTATCCACATAATATTTTTCTTATTTTTCTACGAAAACATTTTGTGGGTACTCATTAGAAGTGCCTCGGTTAGGCACTTCTAATGAATACCCACAACGTATGTTTTTATTGAGAAATAAGAAATATATCAGCAGTTTTCGGATGAAAAAAGTGCCTTATCTGTTGCTATGCATATCATTTATCTATATTAATTATAATGACCAGTGCTCAGATTAAGCTTAGTATTTTACTCTTCAGTTTTATTGATGGCCTTTTAGGCATATACTAATTACAGTCAAACTTCAATGGCTCGAACATCTTTGGGACCATAGAAATTTGTTCGAGACATGGGTTGTTCGAGCCACTGAGGGTTAATCATAGCGCAAGGTAAGAATGCAAATGAGAATAATCTAGGAACGTCTTTTCCATCTTCTATAAAATAATGGTATGGTGAGCGTACTCATTAGAATCACATCAATGAGGCCATTCTAATGAGTACACACAACATACAGTTTCATGATAAAATAAGAAAATTTCCTTTAAAATCCCAAAATTTTTGTTTTCTTGAGCTATCGGAAGAATTTCCTTGGGACTCAAAAACGAGTTCGAATCATCCAAGGTAAATGAGCCGTCCATGTTCGAGCCATCGAGGTTATACTGTACTTAATTTGTGTAAATTGTATCATGTTTCCATATTTAATTGAATGATATAGACTACAATATCAATGACAAGTGTTCAAAATTAACTTTTAAAATAAAAATTTTGCCCGGATAAAGAAATGCAAGAGATGAGTTTGTCCTGGCAGAATTTTGTTTAAGGGAGATTTTGTCCACTGTTACAAATGAGGGGGATTTAGATGGGGGAAGGGGTGGGGTTGTCCATGGGGATTTTGTCAGGATACCATGCTCATAAGGGTAATGTCATAAGAGAGTGGCGGGAAACTGTTGGGAGAAAAACAAATTATTACCATGCATACATGCCATACCTCACACTGTGAGACAAAATCTCACAGAATTTTGGCCCTTCTGGACCCCATTTCCCATAAGATTTTCAAATCTCACAGAATTTTCATACCATTTAATAAGCTATTTTTTGAAGAACTAGAAATAAATCACACATTAGCATGGCTATCCCAAGCTTAATTCTTTAAAATAATGGCTTTTAACTTACTTATGTAAGCTTGAAAGTGATTTTCAGAAAAATCTCACAGAATTTCATCAAATCTCCCCTAAAAATTTGCAAAATCTCACAGATTTCTGCCAACTGCTAATGGCATGTATGACCATGTGGATTGTGGTGCATATCCTTGTCAGAAATGCATATGAAACAGACAAATATTATAAACAGAACTAAATTATCAAGACTTTTTTCTGCAAATCAAAGGAGTAGATCGAAATTTCAGCAAGAAAACAAGTCCTGTACATTTTTTTGTAGCGTGTATTGATAGCAGCACTGTGCAAATGTTAACACTGAAATGACATTTCATAGGAAGCTCAACAGAGGTGTCCATGATCAGAATGTGTGTATATATTCCATGTCAGGGCTCGGGAAATTTTGAAATCTGAATCGGTCCAGCCGATGACGATGACGTCATCAATGAGCCCATTTCCAAAAAAAAATATGTATATATCACCTGTCACGAAAACTAATGACAATTGGCAGTCCTATAACTCCTTTTAAATAATACACCTCAACCGCGTTATATGACGGAAGTCCGGGTATAACGAGCATGATCAAAGCTGGCGTCATCAATAAATACAGTCAGGTATGTAAAAAAAAAAAAAAAAAAAAAAAAAAAAAAAAACGGTTTTGTTGTTATTTCCACCTCCGCAGGGTTTTCCTAAACTATTTATAAACAACTGATTCCCGTCTTGTATAAGCGCGAAGACGGCGGGAAACAGGAGAGACGGAACGAAACGACTTTCATGGACCTAATTAGGTCTAATAAAAAGTCTGCGCCACGGGCGGTTTTGCTGTTTTCAATGTTTCAAGATTTGACCAGACTGCTTAAATTTTAAGCACTGACCAATCTTGTCTAGCGCAAGTGGTGCATTACTTATTTTTACCATGAAATCTACCTTGAATTATACTCGCCTGTTACGGCAATCAACAACAACAACAACAACAAAAAAAAAAAAAAGAATCAATCAATTATACTCAGATCAGACGCCGTTGTATGCGACATCTGATTAGGACGTACACGGTTTGGAAATTAATTTATCAAATCTGGGACCGAGAAACCGTGTGCTGATCAAAACAAAAAAGAAGAGGAAGAAAACGGGTGTGTTCAAGCGGTGCATTCTTTTATCACTCTCAGTAAAGCGACCTTTGATCTTTTGGACACGCCGACTGCACCTGGATGTTTTGCAGTCTCAGTGTATTCACACGTGTCACACAAACGGATTAATTATCAGACTACCATTACTGATGATTCGTGTTAATCGCTTGTTTACCGCACAAAGGTCAGTGAAGTGTTGATTTTTTGACAATGTTTGGATAATGACGTAATTAATCTGTGCTGCCGTTATTCAGCTGTCTCTCCAATATACATGTCAAATGACCGTTTAGAGCCTTTTAACTACCATAATATCGCATTTAAAAGGTGCGCGGACATTGTCAGTTTGGGAAGACCTGACCGTCTGTGATTTTTTAGAGATCATTGATTCTTGAAAATTGGTTGGTTGGGGAAAAATGGGGTTCAAGGCACAAACCTGTTGGACCGATTTATTAGCGTTTCGGAGTGTTTGAAATCGGTCCAGAATTCTTAATTTCGGTCCAGACCGGCTATTTTTCCGGTTTTCCCGAGCCCTGTTCCATGTGTAAGTTTGCAATAGAGGGCAGTGCTTGCATTAAGGGAAGTCTGGAAGTCAGAGACTCCCAAAAATTGTCCTGGGACTTCCAAAAATCAATGCCAGGAAGTCTGGGACTCCCAACTTTTAAAGACATTTAGTTATTTATAACAAAAATTTAGAATGAATTTATGTATTATTTAGCTTAAGGATGGCAGTTTCACTCCATAAATGAGAGTTTAAGAATATTGAGATTTAATTTCTGAAAGTGAGTGAACAAGGACTTCCAGATATTGGAGCTAGGAAGTCCTTCTGATTTTGACAGTTAATGCAAGCACTGAGAGGGACTCCTACTGTTTGGCTGGGACTCCTACTTTTCATAAAAGAGGACCCCTGGACTCCTACATTTCAGGTCCTAGTAAGACCCCTGATTTTTATTTGGAGATAACACTTAAGAGATCCCCTCTTTAAACTGTGACAGTGGTATATCTGAAACACTGTCGTTTTTATAAATAAGGGAGACAACTTTTGTGACCTCTTATTTGCTTTCCTGCATACAAACTGCTTCTGAAAAGGAGCCAATTGAGTACTTAAGAATATAATTTGCTCCTAAAGGCAGTGTTCAGCAAACTGCTCCCTTGCCTGACACAGGTTAAATTAATGGGGGCAAGCTGTTTTTTCTGGAAGGTTGTCCACAGGACAATGTGAAATTCTAGAAGATAATTTTATTTGATTCTTCTTGTTCTTCTATTTTATGAAATGTTCTAATGCACCAATGAAGTAATACAAGAGGAGATGACTGACATCTGTAATATGCACAGTCAGGTCAGAGCCTTTGCTGTTCAGGTAAGCCTTCTATGGATCCTTGACTGTCAATCCATAGAGCACAACAGAAACTCCCAACAGACTTTTGATATCATCTTTGCCATTATTGGTAATCACACATGGTGGCTTGTATCCTTTTTGTGTGGTTATGGCAGACAAGTTGATTTTTGGTATAGATTGTCCCCAGGATGTTGCTTTCACTGGCATATTTCTACCACTGCAAATGGTTGTTAGGGAACAAATACTTTCCTGTTAGAGTATATCTCTTTCAGAACTGAGGCAAACTGGTATAGTTGACTCCCCTGAAAGTTTTTTGTTTGTTTATGTTGAGGTTTTACAGCCCAGTCAACCCAATGGGGTCATGTTGAGCGCAGTAAGTTTACCTAACCACATGTTTACTGGGAAGGCTTAGTCCTCTAAGCGGTTAACCAGTATAGTGCACAATCTTTCGCCAGAAACTGACAACTGCCCTTCTTAAATCAGCGGGAGAGAATGACTGTAGAATATATTTTATAAGCAATCTCCACGAAGAATGTTGCCGACCTGACGGGTTGAACCCGCAACTTCCTGACCAACAGTCTGATGTGCAGTCAACCTGCCAAGGCACTTCTCATGAGTACCCACAACATATTTTTTATGGAGAAATAAGATATTAAGAAAATTATTGAACCAATACTCCTGTTCATTTGGATTAATGACAGTCGGGTACTATTGTAGATTTTACCTGTAATGGAGAAGGGAATGTGAAAGTAACTTTTTCATCATCTTTCTGATATTCAACTGTGGCTGTTACTGCTGCATCAGAACCTTCTGGTGTGTACTTGACCTCACTGACAGTAATCTCGGCAGCATTCAAGGACACTGTAGCTGTCTCCTTCTTCACCTAAAGAGAATGGATATATTACAACATAAATAGCATACCATATTTCCCCTAAACATTGGAACACCTTAACTCCTTACCAGTACTTGTGCTGATCTTGAACATGTCCAGTTTACTATATCAATTGGTGTGCCTATAACTACTGGATGAGTGACAATCTGGGTAGACTGTTTTTAACCCTTCTTCCCACTTTTAACCTTTTATCTTTGCTCATCTCCATCTTGTACTTTGTCTCATTTCTTCATACTTTTTCTGCACAGCCGCCGCGCACCTGTCAAGAATGCCTGCAAGGGCATATGAGAGTATAAAAAGATACATACAGACCCTGATCAGATACCACATTCTGCTCTGATACAGGGCTACAGTTTTGCTCAGGTCTGTCTGTCACAATACTTAGATTAGTTATGGTACATTTGTAGGTCAAAGTATAGCAGTTTTTAATAGATAAATTTTGCACTAAAAGTAAAACCTATCTTGAAACAGCTCTAGATAAGGGGACAGGTTGTGTTCAGCATTTTTTTTTTAATCTTATTTACACATGTAATAGGAAAGGAGAAAAAATCCAAATCACATTTTCCCCGACCGGGGATTGAACCCGGTCTGCCAGATTCAAAGTCCAGCACTCTACCACGTCGCTATAAAAGCCGGCTTCTACAGCAAGGCAGTAGAAGTGTATCATATACCTAACTGCTACATCCCTCCTTCCTGTAACGAGACATTTGTATGCATTCATGCCAATACAAATGCCACGCAAGCTCCGAGTGACAACCCAGCACTTGCTTCGCCCATCAGGCTCCAAGGCTGCCACCCCCACACTGGCCACCAAATGTAATAGGAAAGGAGAAAAAATCCAAATCACATTTTCCCCAACCGGGGATCGAACCCGGTCCGCCGGATTCAAAGTCCAGCTCTCTACCACGTCGCTATAAAAGCCGGCTTCTACCGCAAGCTCGGACCAAATAATACCCGGACTTGTCACTAACGGAACTGCCAAAATATGTTGTCGTGGCTTGATTTTAGCGCTATTTTACAGCACTATGGTCATTAAAAATGATTTTGGATAAAAACTGAAGTTGTAATAAATTGTTTTAATAGGACTGGTTGAAAAATGTTAAGTCACAATTAATTAGATTGAACTTATAACATCATTTTGGGCAAATTTTTGATGATATTCTGCTAAAAGTGCCGAAAATAGCTAAAATGGGTACCTAGTTTTCTCGTTGATGTTTACAAAAACTGTTGGTTTTCCTTAAATATAATGCTGCAGATTTAAAGGTAATATATTGACCTATTGCTTTTTGAAAACAAATCTCAGATATTTTGAAAAATAATCGAAATATGAGCATTTAAACATCATCATATAGAATTATAAAAACTCAGCCACGACAACATATTCCCAATAAATACAATACCTGTACCGTAGTTACTAGTCCAGTGTATATTGGGTCCAAGCCGCAAGGCAGTAGAAGTGTATCATATACCTAACTGCTACACACAAATAACTGGAACTGTAGGTTTAAACCATTTTATGAAGAAAAACATCGAAACATATTAATTTCAAGTTCCTGAGATCAAACTACCTCTATATTTATTGTTTCTTTTCCTTCAAAAACGAAAGTCTTCAAGTTTGGTTTTAGCCTGATGTTGTATTTACTTGGGACAACGTCGACAGGTAATCGTTGAAAAGTTTTCTTCTCTGGCATTATCACCTCTGTATCGTTTACTGCCTCGGATTGTATACAGCTTTCTGCTGAGCTAAACTGAATGAAATGGGATGGTGCAGGAACTGAACTTGGATACCAGCGTGAATAACAAGATGGCCGCGACCACGGAAAATGAGTGAATGAATTTGGTTGTCGTTTTACAAAAGACTGTACGCTTCTATGGAGTTTCAGTTGCAAAATGCACTTTCTCAATGCGGTAGAAATGGGGCTTTGCATACAGATAGTTAGTACAGGTCTTATTTTCCAACAAAAAGTGTTGAAAATCCGCGACAGTCGTCGCAAGCCGGTAAATTCGGAATACTTCGGCCACGGTCCATCGAATTACCCCAAACCACCACAATCACCCCAAACCGCCATTAATATATTAAACTATACAATATAGATCTCTTATTATTTTATGTATATACATACAAAATACATAAATTGATGCATTTTGGTGCATATATGGGTCTATTTGCTCACTTATATTGATGTAGTTTGTTTCTAAATTTATGACTTGCAACTCTGTCCACCATACTCTGCTCAGACTGTATGAATGCCTGATCCATGCGAGGACATTCTCAAATGCGACCCTCATCTTAAAAAAAAAGAACTAATATTTTATGGGAGCAAGTCCTTGTCACACCTCCACTAGCCACAATTAAGAGGTTGCACAGGCCAAAGTTTGTAAGGTTACTCTCCCTTTATCAGCCAATTTGGAGACACCTGACAAGGTTCTGTACACACTTTTAACCATTTTACTGTCATTATTCCTCGATGATGACAGTCTAAGGGACTGGAAACTTCACTGTGATTTGTTTGAGGTATATAAGAATCAAATAACTATAGCTCGATAAGAATTTGCCAAGGAAGATATGATGCTCAAAATACATTAAAATTCTGTCGGAAATATTCCTGGATGTCTCTAGAAAGCAAGATAACTCTTGGTCTGTGATGTCATCAGCAACCTCTCAACTGTGTGGTGCCAGCTGGAAACAAAGGATGAAATTTTATCCTTGGGCTAACGTGACAGGGCGAACATATATACTATTGTTATTATACAGTTATGCGGATAAGTCATACATTTAGAAACAAACTACATCAATATAAGTGAGCAAAAGGACCTATATATATATATATATATATATATATATATATATATATATATATATATATATATATATATATATATATATATATATATATATATATATATATCTTAATAATGGTGGTTATGGGTGATTTGGGGTAGTTTGGGGTGGTTTGGGGTAATTCGATGGACCCCTTCGGCCAAGTAAAGGAAACCCATTACGAAACAGAATAGAATGGAATAGAATTAAAGAGAACGGCCGGTTCTAGACACGCATATTCTATGTTCGAAATCTGGCGAAATGGAGAATATTAAATGGAAAATGTGGCTAAAGGATATTTTTGAACAGTGGAAATATGGCAGTTTTTGTGGGGGTGGTGTGTGTGTGTGTGGGGGGGTGGGGGGGGGGGGGGGGATGAGTTAAGGCCTTGGTCTTTTTTGTACAAAAAGTAATGACACCCAATCGACAGTAAGAGGACATTGAAAACCATAGAACACGTTTAGATTCTTCATCCATAGTTAGGCGCTTTGATCAACAGCACATTTTCTTTGAATTACAGCATGGATTCCGAGAAAAAAAGATCCTGTGAGCCACAAGTGATAATGCTGGTAGATGAACTTCTAAAGGGGATGCACTCACGCAGACAAACTGACTTATATTAGATTTCAGTAAGGCTTTCGATAAGAAGGCTCATGAAAAACTTATCTGTTAACGAAATTGCATCATTATGGAATTAGGAGAGGCACACTTAGGTAGGTAGAAAAACATTATTTGGATGACAGGTCTCATTTTTGTTTACTAAATGGGGTCAAATCAGATAACATACCTGTCGGGGGTGCCCCAGGGACCAGTCCTTGGACCCATACTGTTCCTAGCATACGTCAAAGACCTACCAGAACAGGTCAAAGCCAACGCCATATTATTTGCAGACGACACTGCTCTTTATCTCACATTCTCCAAACCTGCTACACTAGCTATACTTCAGCATCTTGAGTCTTGGGGAAAAGCCTGGGACATGGAGTTTAATCCATCAAAATGTCAAGTTATGCACATTACGAGGTCATGGCAACCAGTTCAAAACCAGTCATGACTACCTACAAGGGATCCTCTTAGGAGCAGTTCCATTAGCAAAATACCTAGGGTTAGACATTTCCGAAAATCTCTTCTGAAACACACACACACACACGCGCACGCACGCACACACGAATTTCCAAGAAGGCAAATCAAACCATTGGAGTCCTCAAATGAGTCATTAAAATACATCATGAGGACCTCAAGGCAACTGCATACAAAACACTTGTACGCTCACAGCTGGAACATGCTTCTAGTGTGTTGAGCCCCTACACAGATATTGCAATACAGCAAACAAAAAGACAACGTCGCACAGCTAGATGGGATAAAAGAGACGACAGCAGAACCTCAAATGTGACTGCTGTATTGCACTCACTTCAGTGAAGGTCTCGACCAACGCCGTATAGAATATCGACTGTCACTCATGTACAAAATCACTAATGACCAAGGTTGTTGCTATTCCCGGAGACCAGTACCTCACAGCCCTGCAGAGACAGCCCAGAACCTCCCATACAATGGCATATAGACAGATACCTGCATCCACAGACTACTATAAATTTTCCTTTTCCCCACGAACTATTGTACATTGGAATTCCTTCCCCTTAGAAGTGGTCACCGTGTCCAGTGTTGATAAGTTCGACAAGGCAGTCAGCCAGATAAACCACTTCTCGCCTTAATCAACCACCGCCTTAACTAGATCTTTTTAATTTTCACACTTTTACTTTGCTCTACTCTTCACAAATTTATCTTTCTTAGCCTGGCATATTGCACTTACATGCTATTAGTCCCAATAATTGGTTAAACATTATTGGAAGATAGATAGACAGACAATATTAGATAGACAGATAATATTAAAATGCGAAATGTAGTAAAATCGGACTTAATACTAAGTAAAGAATGGAATGTTATGAAATTGACTTCTTTTTCAAGCTGATGGCATTGTTAGATAGATCCCTATATATGTCACCAATTATGAGATGTAAATCACCGCAAGATATTACTAAATGCAACTGCTGTCATTGAAAAAAATGGCATAATTGTTTCTATTATTATTTGTCTGTTGCAGACCCCATCCCCTTCGTGACTTTGAGATCATGCCCATTCTGGATATTTGGGTATTCCGAAATTGTTAATCATTTAAAATTTATAAGGCGGGCTCGCAACGTTGAAACAACGTCGCAGCAACGTAAATGCAACATCATGACGTCGCATCGACGTTGCTGTGATGTTGTTTCAACGTTGCGTGCCCGCCTTATAGATTTTAAATGATTAACATTTTCAGAATTCCAAAGTATCCAGAATATATATATATATATATATATATATATATATATATATATATATATATATATATATATATATATATATATATATATATATATATATATATATATATATATATATATATATTAGGTATTGAACCGATGTTAGAAACTGGTTAAATTTATCCAGGTTAAGCCTACCCGCCATCGGTGAGCGGTCAAGGTCATAGACTTGAGTATTTACCTTTAAGTTTAAAGTAAGGAAAGACTATGCCAGACAAGTCGCCATTCAACTGAACTCTGCTGTCATGCGAAAACTGTTATTTCAACAATATCACATTTCAAACATACTTTTCAAGACTTAACAAAGCAAAATTGTAACAGACGACAGTCTATCTTTTTTTTTTCTTTCAGAGAAAATAATGCATTTTATTCTCTCGGGCAAAATTTTCAGAGTAAGTAAGGCTTGACATTTCATGTTGAACCTTATTTTCTCGAGAAAAAAACAACAACAACAACAATAAATACAATGTCGTATGCTGCAATTATGATTGGCACACCAAGGGTTAACACTGTCTATGAAATGATCATCGGAAAAGACGTCCATTACGAAAACACGCCTATTCAAATATATAGAAACTCTCACCTCTAAAAACTGAAAATTTTCAGATAAAAACTCTGTTATTTTTCATATTTCTGCTCAAAACATAGATTGTGGGTACTTGTTAGAACCGCCTCGGGAGGCGGTTCTAACGAGTACCCACAATCTATGTTTTTGAGCAGAAATAAAAAAATAATGTATACCCCTGTAAACCCAAGTTTTACTATATAAAAGTGGGGTTTAAAGGGGTCAAACTTATATAGGCATGTTTTCGTGATGTCAGTATAGAAGTGATGTAAGTATAAAGCAGGGTTACAGTAACGTTTGATCCTATTGAACGACGTTAGTGTAAACACAGCAAGGTGACAGTAAGCGTTGCAACGCTTATTGTTAACGGGTTACACTAAGTGTATGGTTAACACGAAGCGGCGCCACACAGCACGCTTCGTCATCAAACTTTGAATAGCTGGCCAATTTGCTCTCCTCTTTAATTACACAACGGCCAGCGGAAACTCGGATTCTGAATCTTTTTTATAATGGATGTGGCTCGATCGCTCTCTTTGGTCGGGCTCGTCGTGGCCTTGCTGTTTGGTATCACATATCCGCCTTCAAACATATTTTATCTAAGTTTTACATTTTTTGTTTACTACAGGAATGACCTTTATTTGTTTTGGGTATCATTGACTGCCCGAAGACTTTCTGTCAAGTTTGTGAGTTAGTCGCCGGTGTTTACACATCGACAAATCCACAAAAAGAAATTTATTTCTTATGATTCAATTTGGGCATGTTAACGTTAAAAACGTATTTTAGAAATATACACAAAGAAAACAGTTCCAAGATTTCTCCTCAGTGGATATATCAAAGTGCAAATGTCGTTTTGCGCTCGGCCAATCAGCCGCTCAATTAGTGTAATCCTAATGAATTTGGAATTATATGATTTTAAAAGTTTTGCTATGTGATAACTAAGTTATTAAAATTTCGCTGTTTGGATCGCACACATTCTCCCTCTTTGGTTCTGTTTCAGGGTTAGGTGGCAGTTACTAGAGTAGCTAGTCTATTTTCATCACGAAAACATGCCTATAAAATTTTGACCCCCTTAAACCCCACTTTTATATAGTAAAACTGGGGTTTACAGGGGTATGTATTATTTTTCTTATTTATGCTCAAAACATAGATTGTGGGTACTCGTTAGAACCGCCTCGACGAAGCGGTTCTAACGAGTACCCACAATCTATGTTTTGAGCTGAAGTATGAAAAATATCAGGATTTTTTATCTGAAAATTTTCATTTTTTGGTGGTAAAATTTTCAGTATATTTGAATAGGCGTGTTTTCGTAATGTTAAGGGAATAGATACACGTTCGGGGTAGGCAACTCTATTAAAATTGTTTGCCCACTTCTGAAAAGGGATCTATTCTAAAAAAAGCAAATGCTTGTCTTTCAGAGTAAACCTATTTTCAAATGCTTTCAAATGTTCTCCTTTTAGAGTAGACCCCTTTCAAAAGGGGATTGGTTAGGGAAACAAAACAGTTATTACCAAAATTATCTCCTTTGTAAAAATGGGTGGAATATCTATCAAATGTTTCTATTAAATGACAAGACAAAATATTTAGACGTAAACGTCTAAATACCGGCGCAAATTTTGTCCATGTTTACATAGAGATATGGGACAAGGGTATTCTAAGGTTTAATAAATTTTCAATGTTACAGGTAAAAAAATCGAACAACAATGTGATTCTTTAACTTTCATTGCCACAGGCGATAATAATAGGCTTTTGCAAACAGCATAGATCCAGATGAGACGCCTCTTATCATCTGGATCTACGCTGTTAGACATTCAGTCTTTCAACTTTACGTTTAAACTTCTTTTCAAGCGATAGTTTGTTAAAAAAGAAAAGTAGACAGACGACAGATGTCGTCGGAAATTTGGCACCGAAAGAGTCAATGATTGCTTTTATTAAGCTTTATGAAATTTCCTCATTGAAATGAAAATAGACATTACATCTGTTTACAACACAGTTTGTAACTAGATTTTATTTTATATTTGCCGGGATCGTCACAAACCGACGATCCCGGCAAATATAAAACGTCCTTAGTGAACTAATCGAAAGTAAGTATATCATGTATAAAAATCCAAAGCGCGCCGGTCAGTAATTAAGCTCCCATTTGTACCACTCCAGTGACATTATACGTTAAAAGGAACGACCAGTAAAAATGTTTTGACCCTATGGTGGCATATTTCTGCCACGAGATAGCTAGGTAGCTATCACGATACTTTCAATAATTTTCTTGATATTTCGAAGTTTCCTGAAAAGATTATCTCAATAGTTTAAAGTTTCCTGGAAATATTATCGCGAAAGTTTACAGTATTATCGCGATATTTTTTTGCGTTAGTGCCCAGAGCTGCCATTTATTTTCTGTTATCTATAGATAGAACCGAAATCGGAATACCTTTGTTTATAATGTTGAAATTCACCGAGGGTATTTACCAGTTGTACTAGGTAATCGCCAATCGGTGCGTAGAAATCCCAGAATGTCATATCCGCTTGTGTTCTATTTATAGCTACCTCGCTACCATGAAAAAATTATCGCGATAATTTTATCTTGATACTAATGTCAGTTCCGAGCTGTATCACGAAATTTTGCGTTAAAATATTTTCTGGAAATTAAAAAACATATCTAGATAATTCAAGTTATTGCGATAATGTTTTCAGGAAAACTTTTTATTTTCTGGAAAATTAAGAATATTATCGCGATAGCTATCTAGCTACCTCGTGGCAGAAATATGCCACCATATGACCCGAACAGTTGGTACCTGTAAAATCGATTTAACCCTCACGCCCGCGGTAGTTCTTATTACTGACCGTTCTAAGGCGGCGGTTCTGGTATTGTCTGTCTTTTGTGACATTTTGGCTGCTCGCTGCGGGGCCTTTTTTCATATTTTGTTCGTTGTCTTATTGTTGTGTTTAGTGGATCCTGTCTAACAGTGTGCTCACTTGGTTGCGGACGAGGGAGCTAGTTGCTTTTCATTTCTTTGATCTGTGACTGGTGTACTGTCTGTCATCATCAAGAAAACATGCCTTTATAAATTTGACCCGCTTCAACCCCACTTTTATATAGTAGTACTGGGGTTTACAGGGGTATACATTATTTTTCTTATTTTGCTAAATAACATAGATTGTGGGTACTCGTTAGAACCGCCTGGCCGAGGCGGTTCTAACGAGTACCCACAATCTATGTTTTGAGCAGAAATATGAAAAATATCGGGGTTTTATTTGAAATTTTTTGTTTTTGGAGGTGAAATCTTCTATATATTTGAATAGGCATGTTTTCGTAATGTGGTTTGTTTGCTCTTCCTCTTTGTGTCATTGGTAGGCTGTGATCTGTGATTGTGGCTATTCCTGGACATCTTTTATGCTATTTGTCGGACTGGCAGTCCTGTGCAAACAGTATAGACCTAGATCAGTTTATGCGGCGTCTGATCAGACTCTACGTTGTTTGCCACTAATCGAACAGTTTTTAGGCAGGTCAATGTTCAATGAAAACAAAATAGGATTATCAACATATGTATATTTTTATTTCTAATATTTTATCCTAATGTCCCCAAGTTTCCGAGGTTGTCGTACCTGAAAAATAATAAATGTAACCGAATTAGCTGTAAGAAAAACTGAAATCTGAGGGTTGCCAACAAAACAAGAGTGGATCGAAAAGGTTTCCGGACTAAGCCCGACATATGCCTCCCATTCCGCTTAACCCATTTTGTCTAGCGTCTCACTACCGCCTGGAAAGGTCAGCAGCTAGCCCAGCGGACATATAACGTTGAAACAACGCCGGTTCAAATTCTAAACAATGTCGACGTTGGAGCAACAGTGATTCGACGTTGTTCCGACGTTGTGCGACGTCCAAGCAATGTCGATTATACTTGCCATTGAATCGACGTTGTTTAAACGTTGTGTGAAAAATATCACCTACTTGTCGTCAGGTACAATCTGACCAATGAAGCTGCAGGTTAAGAAGAAATCCCAGAATATATTTCTCAGTTTATGGAGAAACAACATAACTGAGAATGAGAAAAATAGCTATTCGGGACATTGCAAATAGCGATGACCCAGAAAAATAGCTATTCGGAGCATATGCAAATGGCAATGACCCCGACAAATAGCTATTCGGGACAATTGCAAATGATGACCCCGAAAAACAACTATTGGTTTAAACGTATTTATTTAATCAACAAATAAACATGATACACAATATACATAATATCAGCTAAGGATTTGAACGAAAGCTATAAATAGCTTATAAAGTTCATCTCCTAATATGATAGCAAATGTGAACGTAATGGCGAGTCCATCTGTGAGCATTATACGAATGCCTACATATATATATGTCAAATTGTGGAATATAAGTCTGCAAGAGAAGATAATGACACAGAAAAAGAGAGGAGATAAATAAATATATAAATATGTAAATAAAACAAATGACACCAAAAAGAGCAATAAATAAATAAATAAATAAATAAATAGAAAAATAAGTGAAAACAAAGCGAAATAAAGGTAAACTGTAAATTTCCTCTAAACACATTTGTAATATTTATTGAACAGAGCTGCAAACATATTTGCAAATGTATATATACACAATACACAAACACGCATACATATATGCACACCTAAACATGCAAATACATATCTACATATTCAGTCATGCACATACGCCCATGTGTCCTACATAAACATCATATATTCATTTGCTCACATTTCGATCTGGTTTACCGTGTTCAACTGTATATCCAACGACAAGTGAGGAAGTAAGTAAATAAATAAATGAATAAAATGAAAGAACGAAGCGATAATTGGCTACTAATCAATACAGCACCACCATCTAGCTCATACATATGACACCGAGAATATTCCACTGGCTGTTTGAAAAGATTGGCAAAAACTGTTGCAATCTAGAATCGCTTACTATTTGCAATGAATTTCTGTACGCTATCAAAAATATGAATATTGTCATTCATGCCTCTTGACTCATCGCCATATAACAATATTTTCAAAGTAACAGAGGGCAGAAATGCAAGTTCAGTATATAATTCATCTCGTTGATGCCGATATTTATCACATTGAAAGAAATAATGGTGAGCATTTTCAATTGCTCCACAAGAACAGACGCCTGAGTCAACTATAATTTTTAAATGGAGATCACTATTCAAAGCACTACAATTTGTTCTGAGGCGCACATGCATTGCCTGCCATTTTCTCTTTCCATGGTAATAATATTTTGGCACTTTGATTTTGTTTGAAGTCAAAAATGATTAAAACAACTATTCAGGACATATGCAAATGGCGATGACTCAGAAAATAATTATTTAGGGCATAAGCAAATGGCGATGACCCATATCAACATGCACGTTCAATCAACGTTGATTGGCGTTGTTTCAATGTTGTGTGCCTGCTAGGGATGCTTAGGCTGATATGTGAGCCATCTGTTCTGTTCTGTTCTGTTCGTAGAATTCCTCCGTTGACGTGTCGGAACACCACTGGATAGGTGTAATAAGTTTATGTAAGCGTGTGTGCGTGAGTGCGTGTGTGTGTGTGTGTGTGTGTGTGTGTGTGTGTGTGTGTGTGTGTGTGTGTGTGTGTGTGTGTGTGTGTGTGTGTGTGTTTTCATCTTCTGGTTAGGACAAAAAACTTTAATGTGTGCGTTTAGGATAACATGTTAGATAAAAAGGTAGGGTAGGAAGGTATTTTTTTCGCCTATTTACATACGATCATACAATAATCACCAAATATATTTGGACTCCGCACCATCATTAACATAAAATTGTATCAAGTCTGTTTAATTATCCTTTGATGTGCCTGAAAAGTACCAACCAGCTCCCTCTTCTCCAACAAACAGTGTAGACCATGATCAAACTGCTCCTGTAGGAGCAGTTTGATCATGGTCTACACTGTTTGCTCAGCCCTATTTGTCCGAATATTTAGTATATATATGGTAGCATAAATGCTTTATCCCAGTAACCATGAAAACATGTAACACTAGCAAAAATATGTAGGATAAGGTTACCATAGACATGCACATTTGTTTTGTTTGGCGTAATGGGGTGCAAATGTACGTACGCATGTTTAAAGCAGTAGTCTCTAATTTCTATCATCTCCGGGTCATTGTAAGATATACTTCCGGTCAAATTCCTCAGTTTCATCTGTTGCCACTGGCAGATTTGACTTGGAAGGATCAGCTGACTACTGCACAGGGCAAAAAGGCCTATAATAAATGATAATAAAAACGAAAACAATTCTCGTTACGTTAACAAACTATGTGAAAAGACTACTTCTAACCCATCGCTTTAGATAAGACACTTTGTTTTCAATCTAAACATATTGCTTTTTTTTTCAAGGTGCTTCTGATGAGTACCACAACGCATTTTTTACATGGGTACAAAATATGCTGTGAAAATACATAATAAAGGATCAGAACGAAAGCAATGATACTTATTTGTTCTTCTAAATAATAACAACAGTGAAAAGAAGGCATCATGTACAAGTAATACTCTACTCTAAATTAATGTAATTAAGAATTCTGTCTTAATAACTGTACATATGCATTCAAACAAACAACACAAACTGAGGTTTCAGTCAATTTTCAATACTAACGTTACTGTTTCAGTAGAAAAGATTTAGAAAAGGAATAATAGAGAATCATAGGTGAAAAAAAATAATGATATACATCAGTATATCATTTATTTATAGTATTTAAATGTGTTTTAACAATTGCAGAGGTGTATTACTCGTAGCTTTGATGGAGCTTATACATTAGGTTAGATAGAAGAGAAAACGACTTGCCTTTGAGTACATAAGAGTTAAGTTATTCAGAGAGAGAGAGAGAGAGAGAGAGAGATGGGGGCGAAGGGGAAGGGGTGACAGTAATGCTTAATAACTCCCTTGCATCCCAATAAAACAAGCCGCATGCAAATTTGACTAATATAATTTTATGCATTCTAAGAATTACTGCATAGCGATGAATCTTTTGGTAGTGATTATATTTTATAGATTTTCAAGATGGCAGCCATGGCAGCCATCTTAGATTTCCGATCGGAACTATTCCAGCAATTTTTGATCTACAAGTCAATCTGATGCTTCCTACCAAGTTTCAAGTCAATTGGCCTTTCGATTCAGGAGAAGATACGAAAAATAGATTTTCAAAATGGCCGCCAGGGCGGCCATATTGGATTTCCGATTCGAACGATTTTAGCTATTTCTGATTTACAAGTCACCCTGATGCTTCCTACCAAGTTTCAAGTCAAATGGCCTTTTGGTTCAGGAAGCGAAATTTAGATTTTCAAGATGGCAGCCATGGCGGCCATCCTAGATTTCCGATCTGAACGGTTTTAGCTATTTTTGATCTACAAGTCAACTTACTGCTTCCAACCAAGTTTCAAATCAATTCGCATTTCGATTCAGGAGAAAATACGAAAAATAGATTTTCAAGATCTACGTCAACCTGCTGCTTCCTACCAAGTTTCAAACTGATTGGCTTTCCGATTCAGAAGAAGATACGAAAACTAGATTTTCAAGATGGCAGCCATATTGTATTTCTGATTCAAACGATTTTAGCTATTTTTGATCTACAAGTCACCCTGATGCTTCCCACCAAGTTTCAAGTAAAATGACCTTTTGGTTCAGGAAAGGAAGCGAAAAATAGATTTTCAAGATTTCCGATTGGAACGACTTTAGCTATTTTTATCTTCAAGTCATCTCGATGCTTCCTACCAAGTTTCGAGTGAATTGGCCCAGGGATGTAGGAGGAATAGGCTTTTAAAGCTTTTAAAGCAGAAATGGTGACGACAGACGACGCACGCGGGACGACGGACGACGGAAATTGATGGATCAAAATAGCTCGCATTGAGCACTTCGTGCTCAGTTCGGCTAATAACCGTTGAGAAAATGCTAGTTTGTTTTACTGAATGCATCACCAACTTCAACTCAGCTAAATCGCGAAAAGAAGCCTACTAAGTTCCCTGCATATCCCGGTTTTCACTATGGGCAACAATGTCAGAAAATGTGCCTTCGGACACTTTAGCGTAGTCTGATCAGAATATTCACTGGAAGCTCTGATCAGAATCTTCACTGAGAGCACTTTGGATGTCTCTCCAGTACATATTAATGGCTTCTTCATGCAGACAACGAAGACTCTGATCAGGCTGCACGGATGCACAGACTGATTTGAGTCTTTGTTGTGCACACATGTCAGAATGTACTTTTTCTCACCTTGCGGCTCCTATATCCTATGGGGAATATGAGGTATGCTTTACACGGAGTCGGACTTGTTTACGTAATGTATCCCAGGTTCAATGACAACACTCGCGTACCAATACATACCAATAAAGCCGACAAGAAGAAAAATTAAAATCGTCGACTGTTTCATTTTTTAATCCTCTATCAACGTTTTCGTTATTACACTGAACTATAATTTCGGAAAAAGTTCTATATATACATGTGGAAAAGAGTTAAGTACCCCACGGAATTTCACCGCAATTTTGAAAGCCATCTCTGTCTTTGAAATAGTTCAAAACTGAGATAGAAAAAAATACCATTAATCAAACGAGTGAAAATTTGGCAAAATAAGAAAACAAAATGATAAACGAGTGAAAATTTGGGAAAAAAAAAAAAAAAAAAAAAAAAACAAGATGGAAAACATATTATATATTCATGGTGGTATTGCGCAACAATTGAAGTCACTGGAAAATACAGAACATGACCGTGCTTACAAGTATAGGCCTACACTGAGTGGTCGTTAAGTTAAGCACTGTGGATATTTCAGTGTAAAAAATGTCATTTATTGTCTCTAGATTACATTGGCAAGTCAATACTTTCAGTACTAGGAATAGCCGCCGGGTGCCACCCTACAACTCATCCCTCCGGTCAACGTCGGGCTTTCCGAAGAGGCATTTCACGCCAAATATATACTGCCGACAACGTCAAGAATAACTGGTCATAGTTGTTTATGGAACATCATTCTTGTTAATACCAATATTGATATTTGATAGGTATATACATCTAAATTACTAAATCGAGTTTTCCAGCGTGTTTAACCTTTTTCCCGGTGTATATTAACGGTTTCTTATCAACTACCATAGATGTACATCACGTTGCTCTTATCTTTGAGAGCTAGAGGTGACATACTTTGAGCCTCGGTGGATGAAAATGACCCTGATTAATTATGCGGAAAACGAAAGACCAGCTCAGCCTGCATTTGGAACCCTTATCTTCATCACGCTCAGAGGATAACCCACTACCTGTTACCTGTCACGAGCATTAACGAGAAAGCAGTTGTTTCCCCTCGATAACTCTGGACCACTAATCAATTTTGCAAACGATTCGCGCAGTCTGATTAGTACTTTGCTGTCTCCTCACATACTGGTTTCCCTGTTCATGCCTAATGTCCAGATAAAATGGACACTGATAAACAATGTAGCCCCTAATCAGAATGCAGCATCTGATCAGGAGATGCAATGTTTGCTTAAACGTTAGGCATTTACAATAGAAGAAGCATTACCGAAATGTTCAAGGCAATTTCTACATAACACCCCTTCAATCAAATAATGAACCCTTCCAGCAGTCACGATGGAATAGTTCATACAATATGTTTAGGCATTGAGGGGACTGGGTACACTTGATAGTTTTCACCATTTTGTACAAGAGAGTCAACTTTTATGACGTCCTTTTTGCCTTCCTGCACACCAAGACCCTTCTGAAAAGAGATCGAAAGCGGGTCTACACTAAAATGGGAGTACATTCTTTCCTTTTAGAGTGGACCCCTTTTCAGAGGGGAGCCAAAACAATTTTGAAAGAGTTACCTCCCTTGAACGTGTATCCATTTTCATTAATGGGTTACCCTGATGAGGAGTGGTAAAAAGTGCTGCTGAATGGACTGCGTGTAATGCACAGGTTGATATGGGTATTTATTGGACGCATATGTCATCAGGTCCGTTCTCCCACATTGTGACTTTTATTATAGGAAAGAATTTTATTTTTGTGGATTTTGTCGCAGCGTAAACGCCAACAAATCACTCATAAACTAAATAAAGCCAAAGGCTGTAAATCGAGTTTGTGAGTGATTTATACATACTGTTTTGCATCTTTTGACGTTTATAGTACACCCGTCTCACGTGACCTCAAATTAGAGTCAGAGACCTGAGGTGACGAATCCTGCGAAAAAGTTATCGTATCTTTACCGAAAGAATGTCTGTGGTCGAGCCCATAGTGATCCTGTTTGTGATTTTCTTGTGTTCTGGCTTCAGATCGCCATTGAACCATTTGCTTTGTTTCATCACAGTGTTTTTATTACAGTGAACCCTCGTTACAACGACATCATTTGTTCCCAAAGAAGTTGCCATTAAAATGAAATTGCTGTTGTACGGAATACTTAATGAGCGGATTGATTTGAAAGAAAGTTCTTGATTTGTTCTTATTTCCTCATAGAATATATGTTTTGGATATTGGTTAGAATTGCCTCAGAGAGGCGATTCTAACCAATATCCAAAACATATGATTCTTTAGAGTATTTAATACAATATTCTTGCATAATTTGTGACTAATTGTTACCTCTTAAGCGACGGTTTCGTGACATTCAAATTGTCATTATAACGAATTTTGTCATTGTATCGAGTGTCGATATAAAGATGGTTGTCTGTACATGTGTTTCAATGTCACGATGATATTTCACAGATGAGGCAGAGGACCCTGCATATGTTTATAATTTGGAGCTGCATCAGAATTAAGGATGTTTCGTGCGAATAAAACTGGTTTAGGCCACACTGCCCCCTCCAGCAGTTATTCTACTGACCGTTCCTCTGTTACAGTTCTTGTTTGTTTGTACGTCGATGGTGTCATATGTGGCGTTTCTTTTGTCAATACAGTGAAACCTTGTTACAACGACATCATTTGTTCACAAAGACGTTCCTCTTAAAATGAATTTGCTGTTGTACAAAATACTTGATGAGTTGATATGTAAGAAAAGTCTTGTTTTGTTCTCAATAACCCATAGAACATCTGTTTTGGATATCTGTTAGAATCGCCTTACTGAGGCGATTCTAACAAATATCCAAAACATATGTTTCTTTAAAGTATTAGATACAATATTCTTGCACAATTTGTGACTAATTGTTACCTCTTAGGAGAAGGTTTCGTGACAGTCAAATTGTCACTATAAGAATTTTATCGTTGTATCGAGTGCCGGTAAAAAGAGGGATTGCCTGTATTTGTTCCCCATCTCTCCTTCTTCTGGCGCCTTGGGAAGGCTGTGCGTCGTCATTGTGACATTTCCTGGGTATCTTCACTTCATTTCTGGGCATTGCGTTATATAAAAACATTGTATAACAGTTCAAAATGAAACGCATTTTAGCATCGTACAGGCATTTCACAATACAATTTTTCTATTCTATAGCAACTGTATTTAGAGTAAAGTGTACAACGATAGGGGGATGAATGCACTTAACTGACTACGCTCACAATTAAGTACCCTATATACAGTAAACGTCTAATTTAAAACATCAGTGTATGTTTGAATTCCTTAGAACTGACTAATGTAAATGTCCCAAAATTTCGTACATCAAAGTTTCTGACAAGATGGCATATGCAAATAGTACAGACACAGATCAGAATGCCTCTGAAAGATGCACAGGCTGATTTGAATCTTCATTGGGCGCACGTCAGAAGGTACATTTTCTTACGTTATGGCTCATATGCTCTTGTCATTGCGAATGGGACTACTAATAATTCTCCGCCGCGCATAACACGGCTTCAGTATGTCCATGCTGGAGTAACGGCTGCTCTCTATGGCGCAGTCAGATCAGAGTATTCGTTGTCCACACGAAGAAACTTTGCATCCTTAGCTATCTAAAACGCATCTAGTGAAGATTCTAATCAGACTGTGAGAATGCGCAGGGTGCACATATCCAAAGGTGTTATGGCTCATATGATGTAGTCTGCATAAGCTGTAAAGTGTCTGTCCTCCGAGTTTCTTCGAAAATTACGCAGACGTTTATATAATAAAACCATAACTTCAAGGACCTGTTTCCGCATATGCCATTCGAATCATTCTCTGATGGTGGTGTGGCTCATGGATGATGTGTATACTAGACAGAATTTCAAACTTAAGTGGGTATGAACAAGCATGGCAGATTTACCACCATTTTTGACAAGAAAGAACAACTTCCGTGATTTCCTGTTTTGCATTTCTGCACATAATCGCATTCTGGAAAGGGCTCTACTCTAAATGGAAAACATTTGTTCGTCTGAAGACCAAAGTCTTTTCTTTAAGAGTGGATCCATCTTCATTGAAGAGCGGAGGCAAAGTCATTTTGGGAGAGTTGTATCCTTTGAAAGTATATCATTTCCCATAACATTAAAATACATAAATAGAAAATTAAAAACATGTATTATGTCTGTATTCTTCATTTAAGCAATTACAAACATACTTTAAGTCAGTCAAAACACAACAAGCGTATATAAAATACAAATGAGTAGAGCTGAAATATCCGTCTTCGTGCATGTTTTCTGTGAGCGAGACCAAAAGGCCCCGATCTTGCATGTTTTCTGTTAGCGAAGAGCAAAGGCCCCAATCAGATGACGTGGTTCCATTGCTCGCAGTCGTCAATCCTTTAAGACTATATTTATACATTCTGTGAGTGAATCGTCGTTGTTTACAGTCCATAAACTCCGCAAAACTAAAATGTTTTCCTATAATATACATCGCGAGTACACATGCTTAGCTGGGTAAATGTATGAGAAAATGTTTCTCGTAGAATAAACGGCCAGGTCTGTATCGACCTGTACGTCTGACTGATCTGATCAGGGCCCTCTTCGTCCACTTGCAGTTTCGCTGAATATAGGGATCAAACATGGGTTTTTCATGCATTAACATTCGTCAGGTCCCGAGGGAGGTGCTGAAAACCGAAGCCGAATGCCGCGGTTTTCAACACCTCCCAAGGGACCTGAAAATGTTAATGCATTGAAAAACCATGTTCGATCGCTATTACTGCATAAAAACTGAAAACATTTGCTACATTTCACGTTTATTTCTTGCACTATTTTGTTTCGCCTTTTCACTGATGTCTCTCGAACGCAATTTCCACGTACTGTGCTCGTTCTAGGGCCGGGTAGTACACATCCCGTAGCGGCAGCAAATCTGTGGCCCGGCCCCGGTACGATCATACTGAAAGTTGCGTAGCCGTGCATTAACAGCGCGTGAATTGTCTTGTTAATACACGGCTATTCGCCGGTTAATGCAAGGCTGTTAATAACGTGCGACACTGCTTTTTATGCAAATACAGAACACTGTAGAATGTATCAAGGTACAGCAAATCCTACAGAGACCTGCGTGTGTACAGGCATATATATAGATATTTTTTTCTGTCGCTTTTATACCTTAAGATCACCTTTCTCACGCGCCCATCGAAGACTCAGATTAGCTTGGACATCAACACAATTAGATCAGAACCTTCTCTGTGGTTAACCAAGGATCCCTTGTTTCTTTTGACAGACTGCAAATGGTCTGATCAGACTGCGCGGATGTGCAGGGTGATCTGATACTTCACATGGCGCACATGTCTGAAGACACAATAGTTTTCATGTTCCTGATGTCATGGAGTTAATACATGTATCTAGGCACTGTAGATTTTTTTCTGTCCCCTAACTCAAAATAAACCACTTCCATAGTTAATGGGCACTCTGACAAAGTACCACATCGCTGGTGTCAAAATGATGGTCATTTGGTAATTGTCTAGCTGACCACTGCGCATGAGCGTCATATGGAGCTTCTCCTCTTTCCCTGTCTAATGATGAAACTGTGAAAACGTCATCATCGAAAGCGTCTGTATACGTCAGACCGGGACGAGGTATACGGATTGCCTTTGGTGCTGTCGCCCATTCATCCTCTGGTACAAAAGACTTGCTGGATGAAATGTTTGATGAAGATGATCTCACATGAAGCGCCCTAAAAGTGGGGATATAAAAAGAAAAAAAACAAAAAAAAACAAAACAAAAAAAACTTATTATAATCTGATTCAGAGTAGTAATGTACATAAACTAGGTGTTCTGTCTACTATTAAAATTAATTTTTATACATTTGTTTCTACAGTACAACCTCGATAACTCGAAAACCGATGGCTCGTTTGCCTTGGATGATTCGAACTCGTTTTTGAGTCTCTACATAATTCTTCCGACAGCTCAAGAAAACAAATATTTAGGGAAAGTTTCTTATTTTATTATGAAATTGTATGTTGTGTATACCCATTAGTATCGCCTCATCGAGGCGATTCTAATGAGTACACACAACATACCATTATTTAGAAGATCGAAAAGACTTCCCTAAACTATCACCATTTGCTTCCTGTCATGGCGCCATGATTAATCCTCTTCGTAAACTTATTCTATACTATTTGATGTAATGAGATTAGAATATAACAAAATGGTATCAATCAAGGACTGTTCGCTCGTCCTCTTGCTGTCATGGGTAGGCTATGTTCTGTGACTGTGAGCTCTTCCAGGACATCTTCTTTACTATTTTACGACTGGTTTTTAAAAGATAACAATGGTATCCATCAAGGTTTGTTTACTCGTCCTCTAGGTGTCATTGATAGGCTATGTTCTGTGACTGTGGCTCCTCCAGGACATCTTCTATTCGTAGATGTTATTAGAAGATAATAATATGATATCAATCATGACTTTAACGTTAAAAAATGCCACTTAAAATAGTTAAGCGAGTTTTTGATTGTTGCTCAAAAAGCATGAAGAAGACAAAAAGGACATGTGCTTGATGTCAATAGATACACTTGGTAGATTTTCCGCATTTATTTATTAGCAAGAGAACTTATGTGACTTACTGATTATCATATTTACTTTCTTGCACAATAAATCTCTTCTGAAAAGGCTCTACTTTAAAAGTAAAGAATTTGCTCCCAAGGTGATAACACCTTTCCTTATTAAGTAGACCACTTTTTTTGAAAAGGAGCATAGACACTTTTGACAGAGATATCTCCCTTGAAAGTGTATCATTTCTCCTGGTTAAGCACTTATTACTACTGTTGAGAGCCATGATGTCTTTACTTACTGTGTCATCTTTACCCAGAACACAAGCGTTATTTTAATTGCTAAATTGCTTACCGTTTCCACATTGCCTGGAACATGAGCTATTATAATTGCTAAATTACTAACAGTTTCCTCTTTGCCCAGAGCATAAGGGTTTGTATCATTGCTAGATTATTTGCTGTTCTCCGATTGTCTGTAATCCGAGCTACTATTACTTGCTATTTCCTCTGTTCCCGGATGGCAAGAGCTATTATAATTTCTTTTTGTCCAGAACACATAAGCTATTATAACTTTTGAATTACATACTGTTTCCCTTTACCCCGAACATAAGAGCTATTATTGAATGAGAAATTACTTACTGTTTCCTCTTTGCTCGGAACACAAGAGGTATTATAACAGCTAAATTTCATTGTTTGCTCTTTACCTGAACACAAGTGTTGTTATACTAGTTAAATTACTTACAGTTTCCTCTTTGTTCGGAAAACAAGAGCTATCATAACTGCTGGATTACCTACTGTTTCCGGAACATTACAGCTTTTTATGATTGTTAGATTACTTACTGTTTCCCAAGAGCTATTGTGATTGCTAAATTACATGCGGTTTCCCCTTTACCCGGAACATAAGAGCTATTTGTAATTGTTAGATTACTTACTGTTTCCTTTTTGATCGGAACACAAGAGCTATTATAATTGCTAAACCAATCACAGCCAGAACAGCGGCGATATTCAGTGGTATTAGGAATGTGTCTGAAAATGTCCAAAAGACGATCATGAGTTGCATCATGCAAATGTGAGAAATGAAGGCCCAGATAAGCTTGCGCATCCACTCAGTCTGATCCAAGGCCGTGAAGTGTCGTTTATGTAAAAAATATATATAGTTTCTACAATATTCCGACTTTCTTCAGTTGACAATTGAAGGCTCTGAGTAGCCCGTGAATGGGCATTTGTATTTGCATTTACAAAGCTTAAAAAGTTCATCTCTTAAATTTCTATGCTCATTGCTACAAATTAAGTGAATCGGTACACCTAAACAAATTTGCTGTTATATGCGAAGGCGGCAAACCTTTACAGACGGAATGTTGCCGCCCAAGTATTTGAAAACTTTCAGAAATGGGAGATACTCTTAAGAACAGACTCACCCATGATATGATTGTTTACACATATTTTCAAATATACAGTTATATAGCAGCTTAATATATTTGACATATTTTCTTTAAAACTTGTTTGATATGCTTACAAGTAAAGAAGGATCAATGTAAAACTAACAGTTAGTTACAATGTCTGTTTTCTTTTCAACTTATATATGATGGCACATTCAGTGGCCACAGATTGAAACCATAGGGACTGACTCCCAGGTTTTGAAGATTGCTAAAAACTCCCTTATTTTCATCTTGAAAGAATTTTCCAGTCTGCAAATATGTTAGAATTCAACATGTAAAAACTGCATGGGGCTTTGAGCAAAACTAATTCGTCCAGGGAAAGGAGCTATTGTATCATTTCTGTCGTTCGTGAAAAAAGAAGCTTTTCATTGGCAGCAGACAATTTTTCATGTTTCTCTAACTCGTGTGTGTGTGTGTCTGTGTATGTGTGGTCTTAAAATGATGGATTTCCTTTATTGAACTCGAATGTAGAGTTGATACTTGTAAAACGTATTTAATTCCACCGCTGTAGTTTTTACTAATGACTTCTAAGTGGTTCCTCTTGTCTTGTTCGTTATTTAAGGGGCTCTGTGACTGCTCTCTGTGTGGATTTATTTCCTGTTTGGTACTGTTTGATGTCTTGTTGCTGTGTTTGTTTGTGTCTGCATCGTAATGCCCTCGTTTGGAAAGGAAGAGATAGTTGCTTTGCTTTTCGTTATTTTGTTTGGTATGTACTGTCGGTCATAATATTGGTATTACTGGTAGGCGATATTTGTGGTTTAGGCACTTGCTGGCCATCTTTACTATTTTGTTACCAAGTTAAACGTTCTGAAACAAATAGTGTTTAGAGGAGGTGGTGTACTAAGTTTAAGATAAATGGGACTGCATCGCTCTGTTTACTTCAGGCAGTAAGACGGTTCCGAGGAAGAATGAAATACAGAAATAAAAGATATTGCATGAACCTGTATGGGTTGGTGGGGCGATTTAAACATGATGGTTGGCCATTCCAGTTTGCGAATCCGAATGGGAAGATTTTGATAGTTGCAACGTGAACTGAAATACAGTTAGTTTTCAAATTTCCATCACATTATAACTAGGATCTAATTATGTTATGGGCAAAAGAAACATGACAAGTGAGAGGCTTTTTTTACTGCTTACCAGACTTTGGAGAAATTGAAAGGGGACTGTAACCATGTAGACACAGTTTATTCACAGATCTTCATTCTTGCATGAATTTTCACATATATGCATTTATGCTTGTTTCTGCAAAGGATCTTATACAGTGGTACCTGGAGTAGCAGATTTGGGAAAAAGAACACGCACACACACACACACGCACACACACACACACACACACACACACACACAGAGGCAAGAGGGACACGTGCACACAAGTATGTAATTGATTTAACTAACTAGGCATTAATGTAATTAAATCAATAGCTCTAAAAAGGTTAGCAATATAAGGCCTTCTCAAGAACTGAAATGACCATATTTGTCCATGATTACCTTGTTCTGCAGGTTCCACGTCTACTACTATCGTAGGTTCACCGTCTTTGTCATCATGCTCATGGTCATGATCCTCATGATTATGGCCCATGTCACGTACTATATCTGGAAAACATCACACACTCGTAGTTTGGCTGAATATCCGAATAGATATATGCAGGTACACGTAACTGTATTTGTGTGATTTGTTTATGTTGAGGTTTTACGGTCAACTCAACCCAATGGGGTCATGTCGAGCGCGGTCAGTTTGCCTAACCACACGTTCACTGGGCAGGCTTAGTCCTCTAAGCGGTTAACCAGTATTGTGCACATTCTTTAGCCAGAAACAGACAACTGCCCTTCTTGAATCAGCGGAAGGGAGAGAATGACTGTAGAAAATATTTCATAATCAATCTCCACGAAAGAATGTTGCCGACCTCAGCGGGGGTTGAACCCGCAACCTCCTGGTCTCCAGTCGGACGGCGCATCCAACCGAGCCGATACATTTGAGGTGCTTGCAGTTTAGTCCGTGGAGGGTAGAAGTTAAGGCTATATAGAATCTACATTTGTTTTTGTTTTTATATATAAATATTATAAATATTATATATAATATATATATATATATATATATATATATATATATATATATATATATATATATATATGGGCGTTTAAGGACTAAATACCAAGCGCCTGTGATTTGAGCCGCAACGTCAGAAAACGTACCTTCGGACAAATGTGCCCAGCGAAGATTCAGATTAGCCTGCGCATTCGCATTAGATATTCCACTAGACGTATTTTGGATAGCCAAGTTTCTTCATGCGGACAACGAATACTTTGATCAGACTGCACGGATGCCCAGGCTGATTTGAGTCACCGTTAGGCGCACATGTCAGACAATACGTTTTCTCACGTTGCGGCTCGTTAATTAACAGCTCCACTCACAATTCTACAGTATGCATGACTAATGATTAGACGAAATGCATAAACATACACCTATAAATATATTAACCCTTGTACTGTTTAAACCAGATATATCCTGCTTTACAAACAGTGTAGATCCAGATCAGTTGGCTTCCTCAGAAGCCAGCTGATCTGAATCTGCACTGTTTGTCATTCAGTATGTGAATATTTGTCATTCAGTATTTGAATATGTGTCAACAACCTGGATAAAGTAATCTGATTGGCTGACAATTAGACGTGGGTGTGGCATCTTAATTTATTCAGCATGACAAGCCTTAAACAGCAATGTGGAATCGCTTGATTTTCCATGGTTCGACAAAATATTTAAAAGAAAGTTTGGTTCTGAAAAGTTTTCAACACGTCAAGGGTCAATAAAGGGGATTATCGGCCAATATGAAGGCCGTTCTTATATTGGTGGCGTTTCCTTTAGAGAATACCTCTTCGGGAATTTTGTCAATTTCTGGTAAAAGTTGTCATTTGGTGGTCCATCTTTAATGTTTATATTTAGGTTACGATTGCATGCTTCGCTAATCAGGCAAATATTGAGCTATACATCAGTTGTTTAGACAAGCATTTCAAAGTTCTGAAGGTTGAGAATCCATAATATCTATGTACTGCTAATATAATGGAATCTGTGCTGGTAATAAGAGGCATGTTAGCATTAATTAAAAAAAGGCCCTGTGAATTATGAATTCATTACCAAGTACTTACCCTGCACCATTTCAGCTGTCATTTCATCTGACAACTCTGAAGGGATTTCAATATCTGTACCGTTACACGACCCTAGAATAAAATATCCTAGACATTATAAGCCGCACCGTCATAAAACGTACCTACGGTCATGTGGGACCAGCGAAGATTAAGATCAGCTTGCGCATTTGCGCAGTCTGTTCAGGATCTTTACTGGGCGCAATTTGGAACGTCTAGTATGCAAATTTTCCTCACGTGGACAACGAAGACTCTGGTAAGACTGCGCATATGCGCGGGCTGATTTGCGTCTTCGTTGACGGCACATATCAGAAAGTAAGTTTTCTTACGTTGTGGCTCAGTATGCCTGAAATGAAAACACGTGACTAAAAATTAACACACAGCATTTCAATAAATTACAAAAATTGTTTAAAATTTGAAAACGTTTTCCTGCTGAATTTAAAAAGCAGCACATGATTGAAATATTTTTCTTATTCTACAGATGTTGAACTACAGTGAACCATTGGTACAACGACATCATTTGTTCTCCAAGATGTTGTCATTAAAATGAAGTTGCTTTTGTGGTGAATTCTTAAACGCAACAGAATTATACAGTATGTAAGTAAGGTGTGTTTGTGTTGAGGTTTTACGGTCCAGTTTTACGGTCCAGTCAACCCAGTGGGGTCATGTCGAGCGCGGTCAGTTTACCTTATCACACGTTTACTGGGCAGGCTTAGTCCTCTAAGCGGGTAACCGGTATTGTGCACATTCTTTCGCTAGAAACTGACAACTGCCCTTCTTGAATCAGCGGAAGGCAGAGAATGACCGTAGAAAATATTTCATGATCGATCTCCACGAAAGAATGTTGCCGGCTTCGGCGGGGGTTGAACCCGCGACCGCCTTGTCTCTAGTCGTACGGCGCATCCAACTGAACCACCGAGGCCGTGTAAGTAAGGTGATCTTATTGTATTCTTATTACTACAGAAAACCATTGGTACAACGACATCATTTGTTCCCCACGATGTTGTCATTAAAATGAAGTTGCTTTGTGATGAATTCTTAAACGCAACAGAATTATACAGTATGTAAGTAAGGTGCGTTTGTGTTGAAGTTTTTCGGCCCAGTCAACCCAATGGGGTCATGTCGCGGTCAGTTTACCTAACCACACGTTCACTGGGCAGGCTTAGTCCTCTAACCAGTATTGTGCACATTCTTTCGCTAGAAACTGACAACTGCCCTTCTTGAATCAGCGGAAGGGAGAGAATGACCGTAGAAAATATTTCATGTTCAATCTACACGAAAGAATGTTACCGACCTCGGCGGGGGTTGAACCCGCGACCTCCTGGTCTCCAATCTGATGGCGCATCCAACTGAGCCACCGAGGTCGTGTAAGTAAGGTGGTCTTATTATATTTTTATTACCTCATAGAACACATGCTTTGGATATTTTTTAGAATCGGCGATTCTAACAAATATCCAAAACATAGTTTAAATAAAGATCTCTTGAATAAATTCTGATTAACTGCCACCCCTTGAGCGAAGGTTTCGTGCACGTTTAACGAATTTTGTTGTTGTATTGAGAGTCAGTATAAAGTTGGTTGACTGTATTAAGTTTTGATAGTTTTAAATCAAAGCACTTTGGTATCCGAAGCTTTTGCTTTATTTAGCTGAAAACTGTATCGTTGGATACTTACAGATGGAGTAATCTTCTAGTCGGCATTGAATGGCAAGCGTTGGATCGATCCAGAATTCTTTCTCAGTTAATTCCCTTTGTGGTGGCAGACATTTGCAAACACCATCTTTACAACTTGCGGGATATTCACATTCCTGATCGTCGCTGCACTTTTCGCCTATATAATTATTTCCCCTGATTTTACAACGGCCATCTTGTGTCGTCACAAAGCCAGCCATACAGGAGCACGTGATGTTGCACGTTGCAAATGGTGAAATACACTCGTCAGATCTGGCATCACAGCGTTCGCCAACCCGCCGAGCTTGAAAACATAATTAAACGTTAAACACTGTTATTATCCCCAAAATTTTGAGAGACAAAATAGAATCATTTGAAATGAGGGGTGGATTGGTGGGTTGGTGAATTAGGGTGTCAAGCTTACACGTTTACAGAACATTGTCATTTTAATAGCAAATCATACTTGTTGGTATACGGATTAGAAGCCCAGTAAGCATTCTACATAAATCTACAGCGGGCTGCTATCGGCCCGTCAGCTACCCTGACGGGCCGATAGCGGCCCGCTGTAGATTTATGTAGAATGCTAGCTTGGAGGATTGGTCGCTCGTAAAACCAGGGATGAGTTGTATACGGCTAGCGCTACAGAGAGCTTTGTGGCAAATTGCTATGCATTGGCGTGTTACTAAAAAGCGCTTGCTAACGCTACATGAAGTATTCGGAACCGCCTCACATAAAGCGCTTTCGAAGCGGGCCATTGCATAGCCACGAAATGAAATAAATAGCAAAATAGGTAACAGTAGGCTTTAAAATGTTGAATGGAGTTTGTGTTTGTTTGTTTGTTTATTAGTTTATTTCATTATATTTTTTTCGAGCAATAAGGATGATGAAATGCGTTTGTGTATTGATAAATAATAGTCCAAATCAGAAAGCATAAATTTTATAATTATCTAAACCAAGGGAGTGAGGTAACGGCCATTTTGCAAGGGATCGTTGTGTAAAATGGCCGTCGCTACACAAAAGCGCTAGCCTTAGGCATTTTTTTTTTTTTTTTTTTTTGTCTGCTGACCGTTCTAAGGCGATTTTCTAGTTGGTGTAGTTATTCTTTTAAGTGTGTTGGTTGTTGTGATTTGACTGTTTTGTTTTGTTATTGTTTTTTACTCGTTTCGTTTTCATTCGTTGCCTCCAAAAGGCTGTGTTTCTTGATTTGGACTTTTCTGGGTAACTGTGTCTTATTTCGCTCTCCATTTTTCTTTATTGTAGCATGTCTCGGATAACAGCAAAGATGAAATCAAAACACACAGTATATTACTTAGTTACTTAATGAATAGCGAATAAAATATTCTTAGTCTTGTTAACTATTTGAATCGCAACGACAGAAAACGTGCCTTTGGACATGTGCACCCAGAGAAGATTCAGATCAGCCTGAGCGTTCGCGCAGTCTGATCAGAATAGTCAGTGGGCTCATTTTGGATAGCCAAGGATGCAGAGTTTCTTCATGCGGATAACGAAGACTCTGGTCAGACTGCGCGCATGCGCAGGCTGATTTGAGTCTTCGTTTAGCGCATGTCAGACGTACCGGTACGTTTTCCCTCGTCATGGCTCATTTACCTTTCATACACTGAGTCCTGTCAGTACTGGCAATGAAACCTGCTTCACACAAACACAGAAACCCATCGCAGGAACTTGGTCTGCATTTGGAATTACTCGGACATTCAGAATGTTCGGAGCACTCTCCGTATATTTCCTTTTCCGGTAGTATCAATGACCAGTCATGGTGACCTATATGCGGAGACGGTGTTCCTATTACTTCGATTTCTGAGCGCATTGCCAATGGTACCTCCAAGGCCGTTCCATTACACTCCCCTGTGGAGATCAAAATCAAACCATATACTTTTTAGCACAGGCACAAAAGTCATATTCAGGTTTTTGGTATGAAATTGTTTATTTGCAAAGGATCATTGGTAAAAGATTATAACTGGACTGCAATGGTCCTGAGCATACTCCGCTAATCAGGCAAATATTGAGCTATACAGCATTTGTTCAGACAAGCTATTTACCCTTTGAAACCCATTTGAATTTAATGACGAGCCTATTCTGGTATATTGGGAAATCGAATTCGGGTGCGAGGGGGCGGGACGTATGCAGCACTGCAAAACACACTGCTGACATGTCAAGAGTCTCAAGGAAAACCAAGACTGATTTTCATTCTTTGTTTCTAAGGACAACCTTTACAGACTTTATTTAAAATCATCAATTTATATGTTCACTGTGGATTTAAATTCTATTAACTTTACTAAGGAAGGTATATGTATGATTGATAACCATCGTGGAAGAACCTGTAGAATAAAAAAAAGCCGTAAGCTCATTAAACGTACCTTGAGACATGTGCGACCAGCGAATATTCATCTTGGTCTGCACATTCGTGCAGTCTAATCAGAGTCTTCACTGTCGCATTTTGGATAGCCGTGGAAGCAACTTTCCTCGTGCGGACAATGAAGACTCTGATCAGACTGCGCGAATGCGCAGGCTGATCTGAGTCTTTGTTGGGCGCATATGTAAGAAGGTACGTTTTCTCACGTTGTGGTTCAAAGGAATAAACAATTACCCATATGATACTCTTTCGGTCTACACTGTAGCATATTTAAGGGATCGAGCCAAAACTCGTCAATTGTTAAAGACCTAAATTTATTCGTGCATTCGCAAACACCCTTCACACACAAGGCGGGATATTCACACGTCCCACAATCCTCTCCAACGAATCCAGTTCCTGGTAATTTACAGCGACCGTCATTAGTGGGAATAAAGCCGTCTAGACATGCGCAAGTACCATGCCTACAGCTGGCGTATTCCGAGATACACCTGGTTGAATTATCACAGTTCGTTCCTATTCTGGAGGCTGCAAAATAAACATAGACGTTAGTACCGCATAAATATTCTCTCCATATTTCTTACGAGTAGCATTCTTGTCCTCAGTAAAGTTTAAACGAGTCCATTTGAGTACGATACCCTCTGAGTTGATTGCATTTGCTTCCTTTCTCAGAGGGGTGATTGTTGGAAAAAAGGGTAGGTGGCAAGCCCTTTTATCTTTGAGTACACTCTCTTTCAGGTGTAACCATTTAGTATACCGTATTCGACCTAATTACCGCACCGTGCGCTTAGGTTTTTCAAAATTACTGGGAAAACTTGTGGTAAAATATGTATCCACCTATACTAAGGGTACACTTTCAAGAAAGATCAGTGGAGGACTTTATGAGGAGCGTACGAGTATTTAATGATGTTTATGCGATTTTGTTTCTGAATTTCTTTTAAAAAAGCATATGTTGTTTGATACTTATTTGAATTGCCTCGACTAGATGAGTACCAGCAACATATGTTTTCATAAAGTAAATAAAACTACACAGGCTGTAATCTGAGGCTAAGAAATTGTATGACTGTGTGCTTATAGGGATATGTGAGGTAATTAGGTAGAATACGCTAATATGGGCAGAACACCTTCCTCATAACATCTGATACCACCCCAACTCAAACCAAAAACTGATTACCCCTTTTACTATACGAATAAAGCATTTTAATGGCTGCGTTGAAGGCTTTAGAGACAATTTATACCTTTCGCTGAAAATCGGAATCTAACTTTGGGCAAGCATATTAGTGAGGTCCCTACGTTGAAAGCTTAACATGCTACCTACCGACGATAAACAAAAACAGGTAACATTTAGAAACAGTTTTCTTATTTTTTACCCAAAGAAAATGACTTGACATTTCATTTGAATAGCCAAATTTTGTTTTCCTTGAAACATTATTTAAGTATTATTAATTCTCATCTGATGATTTAGCCTACAGAGGAACACGTTATAAGTATAATACACATTAAAATCACTTCTACAAGCTATACGGCATACCTTTCAAGCATTTGGTTCTGTCTGAGCTGGCCACATATTCTTTGTCACATAAACAATTGTAACCGTCGCACCCACTGGGTCGGCACGTCGAATGTAGCGGACAGTCATTATTGGAATAACATTTCTCGTGAATTGCCGAGCTTGAGATTAAGTCTTCTACTGGGCTAGGGACTCTAGCATTCACTAATCCAGAAACTGTTAACAAACAGAAAAACAAAATTTACTAGAGTCACAATTTTTTTTCAAAATACGTGTACATGTATCTATTTATTATTATTATTATTATTATTTATGCACTACATGATTCGAAATGTTTGCATTGCATGGTTGCGCATAGCTTGACACATACACTGGACGTCATACTTTAAAGGAATTGATACAATTTCAGGGGAAGGGAGGTAAATCTGCCAAAAGTTTGTTCCCTTCTTCTGAAAAGGAATCTGCTCCAAAAGGAAAGAATTTGCTCCCCGTGGGAGCGAATTCTTTCCTTTTAGAGCAGAATCTTTTTTAAAATAAAGCTTGGGTATGGATGGAGTTTTGAGTGAGTAAAACTCGTTCAAAGGCTCCATATTCCTCAAAAATAGACATTTTTTTTATCCAAGAAAGATTTGATAAATTGATATATAGTGTTACTATGAGCATAAAATAAGGCATCTGAGAGCCTGTAAAATTTCAGTTAGTGTCTAGTTCTGGAACTGGATCAAAACTGAAATGTTTTTTTTTTTTTATCGTATCTCTGAAATAATGTTGGCAACATTAATTCTGAGATACGACAAAATCCTTTCATTTCAAGAACGGGAGACTAACAGAAATTTTACAGGCTGTCAGGTGCCTCATTTTATGAATTTATTAATACCATATATCAATTTATTAAACCTTTCTTGGATAATAAAATGTCTATTTTTGAGGGATATGGAGCCTTTAAACTACCTCCTCCGCCGGCCCCCAATAGTTTTCCTGCTGACCGTTCAAATGCGGCGCCTCTGTTACAGCTCTTCTTTGTTTGTGCGATTGTGGTTTCATATGTGGTGTTAGTTTTTGTCCTTATTTGTTCCTCATCTCTCCTTCTTTTAGTGCCTCGGGAGGGCTGTGCTTCGTAACCGTGGCATTTCCTGCGTTTCTTCACATATTTTTGTGTATGGAAAAAGCGAATAGGCAGTCAGCACGGTTGTCTCCCTTTTTAAACATGGTGGAAAATCTACCAGGAATATCAAGTGTCCTTAATATTTGGTGTCCTTTGATTACGACAACGGCAATGTTTGTTCCTCAAAGTGCCTGCAAGTTTTCTTATGAACTTGCATTTTCATCACAACTTTTACTACAATGGTAATATTGATAGCATTTGTCTATCAGTTTTACACCATTTTTCCTTTCACAAACGTTAAAACGTCTTTTTTTTTTTTTTTTTTTTTTTTGGTGGTGTGTGTGTGGGGGGGAGGGGGGGGGGTGCGTTTTATTATTATTACTATTATTATTATCATTATTTACATGAGGACAACCATGGCCAATGGTTTGTACTCTCGCAATATAACGCTCGCCCACGTGGTATAATGTTGGGAGTTCATTCAAGGAAATTTCTGTGCTTCAGTTTCCAAACTACATGTATAATAGTAAACGTACCTATTGTAAGAACAGCCGCAACATTCAGAACAGCTTGTGTGCAGCTCTCCCTGGCAACGATCTGAAAGAAATCAAAACAGTATTTTAAAACATCATTTGAGCCGGGACACAGCATTTCCTACAAGATTGCCTGTGCGCCCAACGGAGACTCAGAGCAGCCTGTACATCTGCGCAGTCTTGACTACCCAAAGAGTGTCCTGAGGAGACTGATCAGACTTTCGAGTGCACGGGCTGATCTGAATCTTCGCTAGGCGCACAAACAATCTTGTATGAAATGCTTTTGAGTCGCCACGTCCCGCGTCCGCACCAAAATAAGTAAAATAAGTGATCAGATTAGAATTATAACCAAATGTATGTTAACCCTGCTCTTGCTAAACACGACATGTCCTATCTTAGCAAACAGTGTAGATCCAGATCAGTTGGCTTCTGAAGAAGCCAACTGATCTGGATCTGCATCGTTTGTTATTAAATATGTGAATTTCTATCAAAAACCCGGATCAAGTAATCTGATTGGCTGGAAATTAGAAGTGGGCGTGGCATCTTAATTTATTCAGCAAGGCAAGCGTTAAGATGTACAACCCCATGTTGACATGTACGACCAGACCAAAAGAGTTATGGCCGTGTTTTTGTCATATTTGATCACACCCCTATCATGAATCAATTATTGATGACAGGCTATTAATTAGTTACAGGAAATGTGTCATAATGTTTCCAGGTATTATTTACCTTGCTGCATTCCATTGTTTGGGCTTAATTAAATAATTATCGGCAATGCATAAATAACAGCAACAACAAAGCATAAATAAGCAGAAGACGAAGAACAACAAAATCAAAGCATTAATATTATGATATTCACAATGACATATTTTAAATTTGAACAGTATGACAAAAAGTGTCTTCGATGCGCAGGCGGAAAACGACTGTCTAGATCAGCCTGCGCATCCGCGCAGTTTGATCAGGATCTTCGTTGTCCGCTTGAAAAATCAGTTGGTACTGAAAATTTTATCTCGTTATGCTAACAAGCTTATGTAATGTGTAACCCCATTTCACTCATAATATATTGAGAAAAACAGGGGCATATTGGGGTCTACATTATTAGGTGGATCTTCAGAATTTTGCAGTATTTAAACCAGTTTTCAATTTGTTCAATACTGCTAGCGACCCTTTTTTCCCGCTAAATTATGAGTTAAATAACTTATTTTATAAATCTATGCAAAGAAAATAGTTCAAAGATTTCTGCTCAGTGGACTGATCGAAGTATATAAATGTCGTTTTGAATCTGATTCCGACCAATCAAGTTCAGTTTGAATAATGCTGTTTGTCGTTCTGTGCTTTCACGATTCCGAAAAATCAAATTCCATTAAATTGGTTGAGTTGGAATTACTGATATTTACCATTCCCTTCTTTGGGATCATTGATAGTTGTCGTTTCTTGCTTTTTACAATTCTGATCAATCAAGGTCCACTAAATGAGTTGAAACTATTGATATTTGTCGTTTTGTGCTTTCACGATTCCGAAAAATCAAATTCTATTAAATTGGTTGAGTTGGAATTATCGATATTTGTCATCTCTCCTTTCACTATTCCGACCAATTAAATTCCACTAAATTAGTTGAGTTAGGATCATTGATAGTTGTCGTTTCCTGCTTGTACGATTCTGATCAATCAAAGTCCACTAAATAAGTTGAGTTGGAACTGTTGATATTTGTTGTTTTGTGCTTTCACGAATCCGACCAATCAAAATCCACTAAATTAATTGATTTGGAATAATGATATTTGTCGTTTCGTGCTTTAACAATTCCGATCAATCAGATTCCATTATATTTGTTGAGTTGGAATTATTGATATTTGTCATTTTGTGCTTTTACGATTCCTACAATCGAATTCCACCAAATAAGTGAGGCCCTCCCAGAACTTTTGGAGAACAGGGGAATAAGGCCATTTATTTCAGAGGAACAAGGGAACAAAAGTCTAAAACTGAAGGAACAGGGGAACAAAGGTAATTTTGGGGAACAGGGAACAAAGAAAATCAAGATTTTGATTTTGGGGAACAAGGGAAATGTCGCTTTTTTAGGAGAACAAGGGAACAGGTAACCCACCTGGGAGGGGCTCATAAGTTGAGTTGGAAATATGGCTGTTTGTCGTTTCTTGCTTTTACGATGTGGCATCCATGTCCCCTTGAAATAGCATGTAGTCTGCGCGGGGGTCGATATGCTTGTTTATTCCGGTGTCTGCTTGACTGATGCCTCAGCCCTGTACTCAGAAAAAAGTTTCTCATTTGTTCTCCAAAAGTTGATAAGAGATGGTTCTCACAGGAGGACGTTTTTATTTATTTTTTTCCTGGCTGTTTCTCTCAGCCATCGTCCTGTTGCGTTTAACATCTCAGTACAGGGGAATTAATATCTCTCTCTCTCGTGTGTCCTTAAAAAGGGGATATTTTATCTCTCTCTCTCGTGTGTCCTTAAAAAGGGGGCATTTTATATGACATTCCTTTGAATAAAAAATCTAAGCATACAATGTGACGGTTATAAGGAATACGGCATGTCAAAAGAGACATGCCTGTCATAAAGCTGGTCAAATTATATAAGTAACATAATTACGACATCATTATCTGACGGCAAGGAAATAATTAGGACATCATTATTTGACGGCATGGGGAATAATTGTTTTGCATAAGTAGACTGGATACAGCTGGTCGATTTATATATATATACTTAAACCTATATCGGGCCGTTGTCGGCCCGATATGAATCCTTTCGGACCGATAACGGCCAGTCAAAAACATTTATACTCAACATACGTAACCTGAACAGTGTGAACACAGGCTATACTACACACATGACATAGAGGATGGAAAAAAGATTTAAGATTTAAGATATAGATTTATGCAGAATGCTGACTGGGGTCATAAAATTTTCTTACACTTGCCCAGTGGTTTAACAGAAAAAGTCGTATAAAAAACCATTATATATATTGTATAGAGCCCAGGGGCATGGATACAAGTAGATCCCAGTCAGCATTCTACGTAAATCTATATCGGGCCGTCATCGGCCCGTCAGGGTAGCTGACGGGCCGATGACGGCCCGATGTAGATTTACGTAGAATGCTAGCTGGGATAACCGCAGTGGGATAATGTTTTGACTGTAACTTTAAGGATTCTGCTACTTCGATGATATATTGTAAGTTTCAACTATTAGTCTTATAATACATTTTGAGAATATGATACAGTGAACCCTCGTTACAACGACACCATTTGTTTCCAAAGAGGTTGCCATTAAAATGAATTTGCTGATGTACAGACTACTTAAGTAGCAGACTGATATGTAAAAAAAAGGGTCTTGTTTTGTTCTTATTTGCTCATACAACATACGTTTTGGATATTTGTTAGAATCGCCTCACTTAGGCGATTCTAACAAATATCCAAAACATATGTTTCTTTAAGGTGTCAAATACAATATTCTTGCATACTTTGTGACTAATTGTTACCTCATAAGCTAAGATTTCGTAACAGTCTGATTGTCATTATAACGAATTTTGTCGTTGTATCGAGTGTCGGTATAAAGAAGGTTGTCTGTATTCAACATTTTTGTCCGTCTACTGTATGGGGAAGCAACTTTGACAGTCAAAAAAATCAAAGGCCCGTTGGGACTAACAAAAAAAAATGAACATGTCGACTAGAACAACTTTTTGACAGCGTAAACACCTCTTAAAGCAACCGGGATTTCAAGTTGAATTTGACTTGAACAAAATATATATACGTCCTATTTTCCATACAGCTTGGGTGGATTTGAATGTAAAAGGTAGATTGTAGAAGACAGATTTTGCGAGCATTTCAAATAGGAACGCCCCTTAACTATTATTAAATAAAATACCCACCGTAAATTAGTATCAAACAATATGTCTAACCCACATTCTTCTCTGTCGTATTTGAAGACTCATTACTTGTACAATTACGAAAATTAAAACATAAATACCAAATGCAAAACATTCCTCTTTTATAGTATACATTTTAATTACATATCAGTATATGTACAATGATAATTGTACCGCCAGAACCTGGAAAGCTACCCCGTCAAACTTGGATAATATAAGTAACCAACATATTCTAAATATTTTCATGTTAACCTAGAAAATGAAAGCATGAACAGTGGATATTTTAAACAGCCAACTTATTCCGGATGATTTCAAGTTAACCAACAAAGAAAGCTAGCCTATGAATTTTGGATAATGAAACAAATTTATTTCAGTTAATCAAATAAGAAAGCTAGTCTTATTAAACTGGGAATATGTAATGAGCCAACATATTCCAGATACCGTATTTGACCTAATTACCGCACATACCCTATAAGCGCACAGTCCAGCAATTCCGTAGTCTTCAGATTACAGCCAGTGTACATTTTGAAATCAAATGTTGTGGGTACCCATTTGAATTGCATCGACTTGTCGATGCAATTCAAATAGGTACCCACAACATATGCTTTTATAAAGAAAATCACAAAGAAAAAACAACAGAAGAATACCACATAAGCATCATTTGATGAGTCCCTCGCTGGAATCTTTGTTTTTTTAAAGTGTACCCTTAGTATAGGTAGGAAAATATTTTACTACAAGTTTTCCTAGTATTCTTTGAAAAACCTAAGCGCACAGTGCGATAATTAGGTCGAATACGGGTATTTGCAAGTGATCCAAAATACTTGAAAGCTAATCTATGAAACATGGCTCATAGAAACCCCTTAGCCCAAGTACTTTCAAGTTAAAAGAAGTTGTTCAGGTGTTTGATAGTCTTTACTCCTGCCATTACGCAAAATAGTCTAGATAATGTGCACCTCCATGTTTTCCGATAACATATAGTGAAAACTGGGGTATGTAGTGTTCTACATTATTAGGCGGATTTTCAGAAATCCATGGGTTGTAAGCCAACTTTTCAGATTGCAACCTTTTACTTCAAAAAATCAGTATTTCCGATCTTTTTTTCTTTTATGTAGTCTTCGTTTCCAAGGGCAGACTTTATAGATTTAATCATGAACGAAATTCTTCCTCATTTCCCATATTATATGGGTGAAAATGCCATGCCTTACATAGCTCTAGATAAGAGGGTATAAAAAGAAACAATTTCGTATTTATCCACATATATTGTGGGTACTGATTAAAAATCCATCGCAGAGGCGCTTCTAATGAGTACACACAACGTACTTTTTCGTGTAGCAATGAGACAAGTCTGAAAAACATTACGGTTGAATAAAAAGTGTCTTATCTAGAGTGATGGCTTAGAAGTATATATTTCACATAGGTGTGTTAACATAATGGATACGAACCGCAATGTGAGAAAACGTAATTTCTCAAAAGTGCACCCAACGAAGACGCAAATCAGCATGCGCATCTGAGCAGTCTGACCAGAGTCTTCGTTGTCCGCATGAAGAAACGAAGCATCCTTGGTTATCGAAAATGCACGGAATGAAGATTCTAATCAGACTTCGCGAATGCGCAGGCTGATCTGAATCTTCGCTAGGCGCCTATGGCGGAATGTACGTTTCCTGACGTTGCGGCTCATATAAGTTTGCTTCTCTTCGAAACTACGGTTTGCGCCTTTCTATACCAGGTAACTTATGGTGACTGGATGCATTCGGTACATTTTTCACCTTTTTACAAGGGAGACAAATTTTGTGACGCCCTGTTCGCTTTTCTGCACAGAAAATCTCTTCTGAAAAGGGTCTATTCTAAAAGGCATTCTGAAAAGGGTCTACCTTAAAAGGCATTCTGGAAAGGGGTCTACATTAAAAGGCATTCTGAAAAGCGTCTACTTTAAAAGGCATTCTGAAAAGAGGTCAACTCTAAAAGGCATTCTGAAAAGGGTCTACATTAAAAAGCATTCTGAAAAGGGTCTACTTTAAAAGGCATTCTGAAAAGGGACTACTTTAAAAAGCATTCTGAAAAGGAGTCTACTCTAAAAGGCAGTCTGGAAAGGGTCTACTTTAAAAACATTCTGAAAAGGGTCTACTTTAAAAGGCATTCTGGAAAGGGTCTACTTTAAAAGGCATTCTGAAAAAGGGTCTACTTTAAAAGACATTCTGAAAAGGAATCTACTCTAAAAAGCAATCTGAAAAGGGTCTGCTTTAAAAGCCAATCTGAAAAGGGAGTCTACTTTAAAAGGCATTCTGAAAAGGGGGTATACTTTAAAAGGCATTCTGAAAATGGAATACTTTAAAGGGCAATCTGAAAAGGGATTTACTTTAAAAAGCATTCTGAAAAGCGTCTACTTTAAAAGGCAATCTGAAAAGGGGTCTACTTTAAAAAGCATTCTGAAAAGGGTCTACTTTAAAATCTGCAAAGGGGTCTACTCTTAAAGGCGTTCTGCAAAAGGATCTACTCTTTAAGGCATTCTGCAAAGAGGTCTTCTCTTGAAGGCATTCTGAAAAACGGTCCATTCTAAAAGGCATTCTGAAAAGAGGTCTACTCTAAAGGCAATCTGAAAAGGGGTCTACTCTAAAGGAAATTGAAAAGGGGTCTACTCTAAAAGGCAATCTGAAAAGGGATCTACTCTAAAAGGCATTCTGAAAAGGGGCCAACTTTAAAGACATTCTGCAAAGGGGTCTACTTTAAAAGGCATTCTGAAAAGGGGTCTATTTAAAAAGGCGTTCTGAAAAGGGGTCTACTTTAAAAGGCGTTCTGAAAAGGGGTCTACTTTAAAAGTGTTCTGCAACGGTGTCTACTTTAAAAGGCGTTCTGAAAAGGGGTCTACTCTTAAAGGCGTCCTGAAAAGGGGTCTAGTCTAAATGGCGTTCTGCAAAGGTGTCTACTTTAAAAGGCATTCTGAAAAGGGGTCTACTCTAAAAGGCGTTCTGAAGGGGGGGGGGTCTACTCTAAAAGGCGTTCTGTAAAGGGGTCTACTCTAAAAGGCGTCCTGCAAAGTGTCTTCTCTAAAAGGCATTCTGAAAAGGGTCTACTCTAAAAGGAGTTCTGCAAAAGGTCTTCTCTAAAAGGCGTTCTGAAAAGGGGTCTACTCTAAAAGATTTCTGCAAAATGGTCTACTCTAAAAGGCATTCTGCAAAAGGTCTACTTTAAAAGGCATTCTGAAAAGGGGTCTACTTTAAAAAGCGTTCTGCAAAGTGGTTTACTTTAAAAGGCGTTCTAAAAAGGGGTCTACTTTAAAAGGCGTTCTGCAAAGGGGTCTACTTTAAACGGCGATCTAAAAAGGTGTCTACTTTAAAAGGCGTTCTGCAAAATGGTCTACTTTAAAAGGTATTCTGAAAAAAGGGTCTACTCTGAAAGGCAACAATCTCCTCCTAAGAATAGGGATAGAATTGTACCGTTAAGAACAGACCCCTTTTAAGAAGTGAGGCACAACAATTTTCTCCAAGTTGTCACGTCTTAAAGCATCTCCATTCGCATAAATTGCATCAGTTATTGCAAACACAGAACACTGAAACGGTTTAGACTAATCTGGGTCTACGCAATGCTTGCATTTTTCCCTTTTTGGGATGATAGGCTTTCATAGGGTGAAATTACTTCAGCTGACTCATTATCTCAAGCGATAATAACTCTATTTGTCAAACTAAATAAAGGGCAATATTGGTTTAATTTGCTGTATACAGTTGACTCTCGTTATCTCAAAAACACTGTTAACACAAACTATTGCTTAAATAAAATATTAGGCATTATAGGTATAGATTGTTACATCTTCCTTAAATTTCAACTCTTTTTATCTCAAACCGAAAATTCTAGTGCCTTGGAGTTTGAAATAATGAGAGTCGACTGTAGTTCTTTACATGTTAACTCATTTTATCTCAAACTTCTGTTGTTTCAAACCTGTAATACAGGTTCTTTTGGAGGTTGTGATAACGAGTGTCAATATACATGTATTATTTTTTAAATAAAATATAAAGTGTTACCTTCATGCCTGCTTTCTGTTTTAAGTCCTTTCTTGACTACAGAAAAAATACACTGACAGTACTACTCAGTTATTACTAGTCTTTTCTTTTCCCTTCTTCTGTATTAAACTAAGGTTTACAGCATATAACGATTAGTTTCCAAACTTGAAGTCATTAGGTTTTATCATTATATATCATGTATTACCGTGTATGTTTAAAAACTAAAAACAGAAAATCTGTATTATTATTATTATTTGAGCGTCAGAGTGGGAAAACGTACCTTCGGACATGTGCGCCCAACGAAGACTCAAATTAACCTGTGCATCAACGCAGTATGATTAGTCTTCGTTGTCCGCATCAAGAACCTTTGCATCCTTGGCTATCCAAAATATGCGCAGTGAAGATTCTGATCTGACTGCGCGAATGCGCAGGCTGATCTGAATCTTCGCTGACCGCACTTGCCCGACGGTTTATTTTCTGACGTAGCGGCCTATCATTATTATTATTATTATTATTATTCAACTGCTTATTTCATGATCTGGTTGATCCAATTCCATCCATTACTGCCTACCAATGCACCATCCGAAAACACAATGGCGTAGAAAGTTCTAAAAAAAACAGCAAGGAACGGATTTTCCAGTTTTTCAGTCCTGCGAAAACAATCTAATAGGTTCTAAACCAATTTATTTATTGCATTTGTCCTTTGGTTCATTTATTCCTTTTCATGAAAATTTCACAATGTGAAAGCAGAAACACTTTCTTTATTGACAAAAAAATAGGTACCAGTTTAAAAAAAACCGTTATTGCTGTGGCGACTCCCACCAGTTTTGACACTCGGATGGACTATGCAACGTAATTTGATTGTAGTAGACCACGTGACGTGCTTTGGACAGCTTAATGTCACTTTCGCCCTGTCGATATAATAGAAGAACATAGAAATTAATAACTGTCATTAATCAATATTTTTGTCTATAAAACGCCAGTTTATCTCATTAAGGAAAAGAGATGCACTTCCAAGGGAGACAACTCCGTAAAAATTGTTCTTGTCCCTTCCGTAAAAGGGTTCTACGCTATAAGAAAAGAATTTGCTCCCAGAGGGAGCAAATTCTTTCCTTATAGAATAGACCCCTTTTCAGAAGGGGTTTAGTGCGCAATAAAGCAAACAGAAAATGACAAAAATTGTCTCCCTTTGTGGAAATGGCGCACATTTTACTCCGTGTATCCAGTCCCCTTAGTAAAATGGTTGTGTTTGACTGTTGGAGTCATTTTAGCTGATGTTTTGATTAACGTACACACAACATAGATGAGCATGACTAGATAGAAAAAAAAATCTGTTTGAACTACCCGGGGGAACCGTCTTCTACCGCCACCGCCCTCTCCCGTCACAGACTATTTTAATTGCGATAGGAAAATACTGTGAAACTGGACTGAGCATAAAACGCATAGGACGAAAAAAATCAGCGTAAATAAACAAAATCTGCAATATTTTAAATTCGGAAAGCCTTTCATGTTATATAAATGTGTCGCAATAACATCATCAATAATTCTAACTCAGCCCTTACACTTATTTGGCGCTAACTGACTGGTCGCGAGTCTATGCAAAATGGCATTTACATTTCGGTAAATCCACTGAGCAGGAATCTAGGAACTATTTTCTTTGCATTACGAAAACACGCTTATTCAAATATATTGAAAATTTCACCACCAAAACTAAAAGTCTTCAGACAAAAATCCTGATATTTTTCATATTTCTGCTCAAAACATACATTGTGGGTACCCGTTAGAACCGCCTCGTCGAGGCGGTTCTAATGAGTACCCACAATCTACGTTTTGAGCTGAAATAATAATGTATACCCCTGTAAACCCCAGTTTACTATATAAAAGTGGGGTTTAAGGGGGTCAAAATTATATAGGTATGTTTTTGTGACGCACAAATTTCTAAAATGAACAATTTAACCCCATTTTTCAGCGAGAACTTGTGCCGTTACCATATTTTGTAGAAATTCATGCATTTAATGCAAACAGTGTAGAACCTGATCAGATGCCGCGTTCTGTGACGTCTGCTCTGGGTCTACACTGTTTGCCAATGTCTTATGGGACGCTAGGCATACGTGGGTTATCGAAGAAACATACATCCGTTCGTACATTGTGTCCCTTAACATATCATGTGAACTTCCTAATAATTTCTAATCCCCAGATTTTCCCTTTTTACCATATAAAGTGGTCAGTTGTGAGGTTTGCCTGAATACTGAATAAAAGCATTAATGTGTTAATATAGTCGCATTCAAAACCTAACAAACAATTATAAAACGTTTCTGTTTATTAAACGGCCAGCTAAAACGAGGCGGGGCTTAACTTTGCGCAAGCATATTAGAGAGGCTTCGAAGCTTAAGCTTTTTAACTTCTGACTATAAATAAAAGCAGACATCTAAAAAAAGTGTTTGTTTTTTTTTTACAGAAACATAAGACGGCATTTCATTCATATTGACTCCGAAGGTCAGAAAGTAAGAGAACGTTTCAATAAAATTGTCTCCGAAAGAACAGAAAATAAGTAATTTCTTTCAGTATTCACCGAAACCGGGACATTTTGAATTCAATGTTGACTTTTACTTTCTGAAAGAAATAAAGAAAGTATCACTAATTTTAACTGATGATTAATCCTTAAATGTATATGAAACGGGAAACTTTATGTCACTGTACAATTTAATTTAGACACAGAGCAAACGCCACAAAACGCGTCCACACTGCTTGCTGATGACAACAAAAGAAGCCTTTAACACTTTACACGCTTTGGGCAAATTCAGCGGAAGACTAATTGATACTATTTTTCCCGTAAAATAGAATTTAACAGTGCATGCAAAGTGTCACCTTAATTGTAAAGGGACAATTTGCATGAAATGCAAATTCCTATTTTCTGGGAAAATAAGAAAAGTTGAAGATAAACAGGAGGCCCACGAGCCATGATTCGGTAACCCGAGTAAAACAGTCGTTGCATATCTGCAGACATCAAACACAATTCTTCCAGTATTGCCGCAGAAACTAGGACCCAAATTTGACCTTGCCGTAATAAGGTCAAAGGTCACTAAAGATCATCATTTTGAACAGCGTTGGTAGACCTAGAGTGACCGATGCTATATACCAAGATTCAGCCTCAAAGCCTTTGTTCTGGAGAAAAAGATTTTAAGTGTTGTTACCATATATTGTCATTACCCTTCGACAGAAGGCCCCATGTGAAATCTGGAGATAATTGGTCAGACGGTTTCACAGGAGAAGGCGTATTAAGATTAGAGGATTTTATACATGTATATAGCCCAAGGAAAGGGCAGATAACCTCAAAGGTACGGAATAATACCCCTTCGACAGAAGGCCCAATTTGAAATATAGTGAAAATTGGTCAGCGGGTTTCAGAGAAGAAACCTTTTAAGATTACACGAGTTTATACCTGTATATAGACCAGGAGCAAATAACCCACAAGGGACAACGTTTTGATTGTAACTAAACCGTTTTACTACTCTATCATACATTGTAAGTTTTAGCCATTAGTTTAACCCTTAAGACGCCAAACACAACAATTGTCGTCTCCTCTCTTCTGCTGAATACTTTTAAAAAAGTCATTTCTGCGAACAGTGTGGACCAAGATCAGATTGCTCCCCTAGGAGCAGTCTGATCTGGGTCTACACTGTTTGCCTATATGCAAAAAGTATGTTTGAAAAGTTTGCAAGAAGATGCAGCAGACGACATTTTCAGATGCAGGTTTTCTTGGCGTTTTAAGGGTTAATAATACAATTTGAGAAAATTATTATTTTTCAACATTTTCCCCGTACATTTTTGTACGGGGATGCAAATTTGACTTTGCCATAAAAATGTCAACCTACGATCATCATTTGAACAAACTTGTTAGACCTCGAGTCCCCTATGATATATACCAAGATTATGACTCTCTTAGTTCCGGAGGTTTTAAGTGTTTTTACCATATATGGGCACGGCGGCCATCTTAATTAACGGACCGTGACCATTTGTACATTTTTTCACCCACCCCGCTCCCACCTTTTAGAATAGGCTCTCAGTGAAATTGGATGAAAATTGGCCCTGAGGTTTCAGAGGAGAAATCGCTCAAATGTGTGGACGGACGACGGAAGGCATTCGGCTAAGGTGAGCTAGAACGCCAACCTTTGATTAATTGATAAACCAGCCAAGTTTTTATGAAAATTTAGAAAGTCCTGAACGGAATAAAATCTCTTGCTCTCAAAAACTAAGCATTTCTGAGTCAAACGCAAGCTGATTTGAACAACCCGTTTTTTTATCAGGGAAATAAAAGCACCGCAGAACACGATGTCTCGTCATCAGAAACCTATATTTTAAGCAGACATGTCACCATGCAAGCTTATAATGCCTGCAGCATTTGGTTCTATTAAAACCTTTCAACAGCCTTTCAATCATTCGTTTCGGAAACGCTGCAGAATTAATATGAATATGCATTAGAGCGGAGATGATATTTTTACAACATATAGCGTAAAAACACATGTAGATCAAGCTACAAACGGATAATGTATTCTACCAATTATGGGGAGCCGGAAAGCGTAAAAACGGTCCGTATTTCATAGGCGGGCATCGAAGACCCAGATCAGACTGCGCGAAAGCGCAGTCTGATCAGGGTCTTCGTTACCCGCTTAGAGAATCATTGGACTGGCCAACGCAGAAGTCCCGACGAGACTGCACCCTATGAGCCAGTTGATTTGATTCTGCGCTGTGTGCGGTTCATGTCATAAGGGACGTTTTCTCACGTTGTGAATCAATTAATTATCATGATAATTATAACCCTTCGATATAGAATGATTGATTAATAGCAATTAAAAATACTTGTGGTTGAGCATTGACTTTCCTGCCTGTCAATAACATATATTAATGTTTGTTCCGCTCGTTAGGTTGCATAAAAATGTCTGCCTTGGTTTCGCATCGTTTTGGCTGGTTGCGTTAGCCATAACGAGGTCAAAGTATTTTTGCCTCGTTTTACCTGACGCGAACATGCTACTGGGTTTTAATGTTTTATCTTCGGATGTGTGTGTGTGAGGTGGGAGGGGTGAAGGGTGAGGGGTAGGGGAGAGAAGGAATAAGATATTAAAAAATGTGGTTTCCTGCCTTTTTTACACATCATACAAAGCGGTAAAACTGCCATTAATGTATGCTGTGTATATATGGCAGCAGATATTAAAAAAAAAAGAAAAAAAAAAAGAAAAGTTTTTGGGATTAAATAAATGAACAACACACTGAGTCAATAAATTATGACATTTATTTATTGCATTGGATAAATGACACACAGCAAGACAACACAGACATCAAAGAGGCTGGGGCAGAACCACCTCTGACTAAAAATTTCAATTTCGAGAAAAAAACTGGATTTAAACAAGTTCACTATACAAATGAACACACTGTTCTTGGCCTTTAAAGCCTGTATAAGAGCTCTTTTTCTTGCAATCATCATCATAGAAAAAAAAAAAAAAAACAAAAAAAACAACAAGAAGACCAAGATGGTCCTATATCGCTCACCTTGGCACCTAGATTATCAGTATCCAAGGGCAAGGGCAGAAAGCAAATAGAAAAAAAAAAAAAAAAAAAAAAACTGCGTCCAGGTTTTCCCATACTAATGTAAAGGAAAACATATTCATTTTGACTGTGTTGGGGTTTAACGACACGTCAATCCTTGTGGGTCATTTTGTGTCGTTTCCCAGAGAAAGGGAGAAGAGAGATAGAAGAGATAGTAGGGGATATGAAAGAGAGGGACTGGGGAGAAAGGAAAATGAATGACAGTGAAGAAACAAGAAATAAAAACATTGCCCCTCTGCCCTTACCTGCTGCAAGGATAGCAGGCCTTGCCCAACTGTAAGCCAATATCAGTTGGACGCCCCGGTGACATAAGATACATGACCCCTTTGTCTCACCCAACCACCCCAAAAGTTAATTCAACCTTGCCTGAAAAGGTCATAGGTTAACATAAGATTACCATTAGTGGCACTTATCACATAAATGCTTCAACCTAAAGATTATAAACATACCGTAATAAGCCTAAGTATTGGGACAATTAGGCCTTTTGCAAACAGTGTAGAACCAGATCAGACGCTGCAGAATGCGGCGTCTAATCAGGGTCTACACTATTTGCCATACATATAGGAATATTTTAGACGCATCAAGAGGTAGTAGAATGAACTATTTCAAATTTTAGGATAAGTATGGTAATTAAGTAGATAAGGTGTCCCAATACTAGAGGTAAATAAGGTAGGCACAAATGGTAGATACCGAAGAAATTAAAAATTTAAGGGGAAAGATACACTTGAAGCATTTTTTTTATTTTTAAAAAGGGAGACAACTTTTGTGAGTTTGTTTGTTTTCCTGCAAACTGAGCCTCTTCTAAGAAGGGGTCCATTCTAAAAGGGAAAAAATTGCTCTCATAGAGAGCAAATAATTTGCTCTCATTGAGAGCAAAATTCTTTCCTTTTAGAGTAGATCCTTCTTCAGGAAAAGTAAAACATTTCTGATAAGTTTCCTCCCCTAACAGTGTGACAATTCCCCTTAAGCATAAAGAAATAAAAAGCAAAACTGCTTCTATTATGGACAAAACAACCCAAAATATCCCATAACCAATATACAGGACACACTAAGCATGCAATGGGCGCTTCACAAAGCAATTCTATTGAATGCATGTTTTGGTGGAGAAAGACTGCACAGCAACCTCTTTATAACAAAACTCATGATAGCCTGGTTTTTGTATGTACGACGGGGCGCTAACACGGTTGTTAGCTACAGACAAGAAACTGCAATGAAGCAGTGCTTATCAGATATCTCCTTTGAGTATCAAAAAAAAAAAAAAAAAAAAAAAAATGGACGGACATACAGATGGACAAACATGAAAATAGTATATCCCCACACACAGTCTGCATGGGGTGGGGGAGTGGTGGTATAGGGTGGGGGTGTTACAAGAAAGTAGGGGACCAGATAAGTATTTTCTTGTTTATTCACAAAAAAAAAAAAAAAAAAAAAAAAAAAAAACGCTGTCAATTTGTGGGTACTCATCAGAATCAGCTTGCTTAGGCAATTCTGACAAGTTCCCAAAACATATGTTTTTGAAGAAAAATAATGATACTTTTGTTTGTACAAAAAATGGTTAACTGGAACTATGCTCCAAATACACTTGATAAGGTCCCTTCAATCCACAGGCTAAAAGAAGCTATTTTCCAGACTCTATGAAAGGATAAGTCGGCACCGACCTTTGCCCTCTTATTCATACATAGTTCTAGAAAAAGGCTTAAATAAAAAAAAGTTACTTTTCTCATTTCTCCATGAAAACATATGTTGTGGGTACTCATTAGAAGTGCCTCAATGAGGCACTTCTAATTAGTAACCACAACTTATATTTTCATGGAGAAATAAAAAAATTTATCTGGATACCCTCCCCCTCCCCATCCCCTATCAAGAGCTCTGTACATAAGATTTATATTTTCCCATAGAAAGTCTTAAATTAAAGCCTGCTTTTCTTATGACCAAGTCTAAATATACAGTGCAACTTTAATGACTCGGCCATCAATGTCTTGTTTATCATGGATGATTTGAACTTGTTCTCAGGAAATTCTTTTCATCGCTCAAGACAATAATTACACTTTTATGGATATCTTAAGAGAAATTTCTATCATGAAAATGTATGTTGTGTGTACTCATTAGAATTGAGAATTGCCTCAAGGCAATTCTAATCAGTACACTCAACATACAATTGTTTTATGAAAGATTGTAAAGACACCCCAAAATTATTCCCATTTGCCTTCTAACCTGGCACTATGATTAACACCCTCATTGTCTCAAACAACCCATGTCATGAATAAATTTCCAAGGTCCCAAAGACGTTTGAGCCATTAAAGTTTGACAATACATTTCAAGTTTCATCATATACTACACCTGTCAAAGGAAACAACCAAACATCCACTGCCTGCCTCCTGGAATGGACAGAACAGAGGTGATGGACTGGTTAAGCAGACAAAGACAAACTAGTATATCATCATATTTTCTAAGGTGGGGTATAACCAGTATCACCAACCTTTTTAAAGCAGGGTACAAAATGTAGACCACCAGACTGCAGATGTATCTGCTGACCTAGTTTAATTCAACATTTTTTGTGGACATGCGTTTCAGGGCCTTGTGCAAAAATGATGCAGTTCTGAATATCAAATGTACCACTTTTTAATAATAATCAAATATAATATTTTGAGTATACCTTTAGTTCTTCATAGTTTCCTGCCAACAGTCTGAAAATGGCCATTTTTTAAAAAAAAAAGTTTTATTGTAGTCTTACTGGATGCATTTTGTTATTTTCAAATATCACATTAGCTAAAGCTGATGATATGATACATATACACTGTACAATGAAGTAATCAATTGCTTGAAACTGATCTATTAACACTTGTCCTGCTGAATATATTAAGGTACGAACCACGCCCAATTCTAATTTTCAGCCAATCAGATTACTTGATCCAGACTGTTGATACAAGTTCACATACTGAATGACAAACAGTGCAGATCCAGATCAGCTGACTTCTTCAGAAGCCGACTGATCTGGATCTACATTGTTTGCAAAGACAGGGTATATCCGGGTTCAGCAGGACAAGGGTTAGTATAACAACATAAAAAAACTATTGCAATATTTTTTTTTTAATTTTAGACAGAGGACGTAGTTTGTGTAAACTGGACTCAGAATCAGCTATAGCTTTTCATTGTTCGCATATTGGCCTTTTTCAACTGTTTGCAGAGGACATACATGTATTGGCCCTTTTCAACTGTTTGCAGAGGACATATTGCCCCCCCCCCCACCCCTTTTTTTCACTGTTCTCAGATGACATTGGCCATTTTTTGTGTTGTACATAACAACTTTTTCTTAGCCATCAAAGCGCTAAGCAAAACTGTAGCAGACGACATTCTAATTTTTTTGTTCTTATTCAGAGAAAATAAGACTATACGGAATATAAGGAATACATGAAATATTAAGCCTTCTTTTCTCTCTCTCAAAACAAATATATATACATCAGGGCTTGAGAAACTAAGCAACAATTGGTCCGTTTTTCCATTTCCAGACCTGTTTATGGACCTTGGGTTTCTATAATTTCTGTGACTGATGGTAGTTTCTGTAGAATGTTTTATTATTATTATTTCTCTCTTAGTTTCTAAATGCAGGAGACATTTCTCTGCAATGACTAAAGCAAACACACTTTAACATGCAAACAAGGTTACCTTGCCGGAAATCTGAACATCACAGAATCTGATGAGTCTGTACCTCCACGAGTCTAATATGCTGAACAGTCTGCATATATTTGCAGCTGATCTGGGCATGCGTAATTCAAGAAACAGACAAAAATAATAAAAACATCACATCGTCTGTGCAGTTCTGATTAGCACTCTAAGGATTATGTGTTTTAAGATTACACATACACAAAGAACATATTACTGGGGTATATTAAATACTGAATACAACACACACTTCCAAACTAATATTTAAATTCACAAGAGAACTGCCGGCAGTAATCTTCTGTACATGAATACATCAATAGTATTTAACCTTTACCTCTCTCTGGGCAAATTCAGCAGACAACAAATTGATATTCTTCTAACTTTTTTCCCAGAAAATAAGTTTTGACATTTCCTGCAAATTGCATGAAAAGTCAAAGCCTATTTTCTTGGAAAAATAAGAAAACTACTTCAAAATGTTGTCTGCTGAAATTTTTACCCAGAATGCTAAGCGTTAATTAGGCCATATACTTAAAGCGGAATGGATACACACTCAGAGGCTATTCTATAAAAATGTTTATTGTCCCTTTCTGAAAAGGAGGTCCACTCTATAAGAAAAGAATTCACTCCTAGAGTAGGTCCCCTTTTTAGAAAGGGCAGTAATGCAAACAGGAAGCCACAAAAGTTGTTTCAATTGGCAGAAATGGTGCAAAAGTCTACCAAGTGTCTCAAACTAGTTCTAGTCAGTACATGTATCAATGTTTACATAAAATTTGATCAAATTCCATTATTTAGTTCAAAAGATATTAAGCAAAAACTTAATTATGACATCAGTTAAGAACCGTAACTCTGTTTTAAACTAACAAAATGCCTGTTTTCAGGGAAAATATTTCAAAATGTTGTCTGTTGAAATTTTTACCCAGTATTCAAAAAGTTAATGAAACATTTCATAAATATTCATGAACTATCACTGTTTACACATTTACTGTGACAGCAAAGCGCCTACCAGACTGACAAGTAAACAAACAATAATACCATATTACCCTAATAATCCTACAAGGATAGCAGGTCTTGCCCAACTGTAAGCCAATATCAGTTGGACGCCCCAGTGATGTAAGATACACAGCACCTTCGCACCACCCGACCACCCCCAGTCCATATTCACTACCTCTGGATGTGTCTAAAATATTACTGTATGTATGGCAAACAGTGTAGGCATCTGATCTCAGTTTACACTGTTTGCAAAGGCCTATCTGTTCAAATACTTAGGCAGAGGACTTGTTAAGGAGGAGTATTTGATGATAATTCTGGGATAATTTTCTCCAGTTCTCCATAAAAACATATGTTGTGGGTACTCATTAGAAGCGCCTCGATGAGGCGCTTCTAATGAGTACCCACAACCTATGTTTTTATGGATAAATAAGAAAAATTATCCCATAATTATCATCAACAACTTGTCCTTAACAGCTCCTCTGACATAGGGTTATTACACTTTAAAAAAGTAAATAAATATATGATATGCAAAAATGTATCATATCTCTAGAGAAGAGCAGTATCAGGTAATATTTTTCTTATTTCTCCATGAAAATATATGTTATTGGTACTCACTAGAAAAGCCTTGCCAGTGCCTTGGTGGTGCTTCTAATGAGTACCCTAACATATTTTAGAGGAGAAAAATATCAAATAATTTTTGGCTGAAAAAAAGTGTCTCATCTAGAGATATGCATATTCATGTTCAACAAACAATTTCAAAAACAATAACAGCAGCAACCATAAACAAAAAGTGCAAGAATAATGCGGAAGGCTGTGTTGCACTTGTCCGCACCTGTCATTATTATAAAGAGTTAAAAGATTCCTGTAAAGGACAAAAGATTCCTGTAAAGGACAAAGTCACTGGACCTTAATATGTAATTCATTCTCACAAATGCTACTTCAGTGTAAGTCTCTGTCAATGACGGAGTGTATCCCAGGTTTGAGGGTTGCAGGTTACGGTTGATCAGAAGAGGCACTTCAAATGAGTACCGCAACATATTTTTTGTGGAGAAATAACTTACGTGGATACCCTCTCTTATCTGCAAAAGAATAATATGATCATAAGACCATGAAATGTAGATCTTAGTCATAAAATGATATCACAGTGTTTGAGGCCCTGTTAGGAATCAAGTTTTGATTGTAGGTCATTGAGTTAATCAGAAATGGAGCGAAATTCCAAATGCAGAAAAAATCTAACCAAAATCTGAGTCCTTTAACTGTGAAATGTAGGTCAGGGTCACAAAATTTATATCGCACTTTTAGGGATCAAATGTATTTTGTTTGTGTTGAGGTTTTACGGCCCAGGCAACCTAATGGGGTCATGTCAAGCTCGGTCAGTTTACCTAACCACACGTTTACTGGGCAGGCTTAGTCCTCTAAGCGGTTAACCAGTATTGTGCACATTCTTTCGCCAGAAACTGACAACTGCCCTTCTTGAATCAGCGGAAGGGAGAGAATGACCGTAGAAAATATTTCACGATCAATCTCCACAAAAGAATGTTGCCGACCTTGGCGGGGGCTGAACCCGTGACCTCCTGGTCTCCAGTCGGACGGCACATCCAACTCAGCCACTGGGGCCCGATCAAATGTATGCCAAGTTAGATGACTGTAGGCATTATAATTAATCAGAAATGGAGCTGAGTGCTAAGATTAATGTAAAAAAATTGGCAAAGACCATGAAAAACAGTTCATGTTCTTAAAATGATGTGCCAGTGTTTGAGTCCCTTTTAAGGAAAAGGGTATGCCAAGTAAGACGATTGTAGGTTTAACAGTTATTCAGAAATTGACATGAATGCTAGGGTGGTCACAATTTGATGTAAAATGTCAAAGTCATTAGACTGTAACAAATATGTCATGATCATAAAATAATGCCCCATTATCAGAGTCCTTGTTAAGAATATACTGTATGCCAAATAAGATGACTAGATGAAAATACAGTAAAATTCTGGACCCAGTTGTTCAAAGCATCGTTAGCTTAACAAGCTCATTAGTGGTCAAAATGTTAACTGTTCTTGTAAGTACAATATCTATTTCACAAGTATTTTTGCTGAAAAAATGTGAGTAGCTTTTGCAAATGCAAAAGCTAAAAAATATTAGCATATATGCGGTATTTAATGATCAAAGTTTTAACAATATGTTAACTAACGACATCGTTAGTTTTGAACAACTGGGCCCTGATATTTAGACCACTTTTAGTACTGCCTAAAATTGGTCTTATTAGCTGGGTGGTCTTACACTGAATGTAGAACATAGCTCCACATAAGGTGGTCTTTTTTTCAACCAAAATGTACTGAAATTTTTCTTATTTCTCAACAAAAAATTTTTTGTGGTACTTATAGGAAGTGCCTCCTCGTGGCACTTCTAATGAGTACCACAACATATTTTTTGTGGAGAAATAACATGTGGTTACCCCCTTTTATCTGGAGCTATGTAGAATAACAAGAAAAACTGATTTGGGACTGGCAAAAGCTGGTCTTAATAGCGATGTGGTCTTATTTTCAAGTGGTATTAATAGTGGAATTTTACTGTTTATTCTGAAACAGACTTGAACACCTGGGTGGTCACAAATGTTTATGGAGAGTCAGATGGAGGAAAGAAAACCAGTCCCCTATATCACACATGATTACCTAAGCATGTGCGACAAAAACTAGAACAAAAGTTCGACAGTAAATTGATTAAAATACTATCAGATCTCCGTAAATAATTTACACCTCAAGGAAAGAACACATTTAAATAATTTACACCTCAAGGAGAGAACATATTATGTTTACAGTTTTTAACCACCCTTTCAAAGGAAGATAACTCCAGCACAGTTGATACGTAGTAGCTTTTTGGTCTAAAATCGTACAGGAAGAAAAATACTGTTGCTTAGAAATGAAAGTACCTTTTTTAGTAAGTAATCTTTGTACCAAGAAAATAAAGCCTAATTGGTTGCTTATTAATGGTTAAGTATATGCTTTATCAGGGTTGGGTTAGAAAATAATGATTATTTACTACTTTGTTTACCAGGTGTTTTGGACCTTTTATGAACCTTTCTAGACAAATTAGACAGCTGAATTCTAATAAATAAGATAAGTCAAGTTCTCGGTCAAATGTATTTTCGTCATCATTTGACTTACTTTTTGGTGCTAAATTTAGGAATGTGGTCATTGTTTCATTGGCCACAATACCATATAAGAAAACATTGTTGCAGGAAGAACTACTACGTAATGGTCTAATAATAGCAGTGTGGGAGCAGTATATAAGAGTAGAGCGAGCGGTGTGAGAGAGAGTTCTGGTTTGAGAGTTGAATTGAGCTTTTGGTTTGATTGTGAAGAGGTGCATGAAGCGAAAGGGACTCCTGCGGCAAAATACCAAATAAAAGATGTTAGAAACTTAACCGGGCTTTAGTTGACTTAGTTCGGGAGCCACCCAACAGTGGTCAAGTGTTGGTCACTACGCAACACCACTGGTCATCTATTTTGGTGCCGTGACCAGGATGGACTTTTCCTGCTGTTCGGTTTATTTTCGGACTTAAAACTTTTGTGGAACTCCAGCCTCAAGAATACAAGAACACTTGGTCAGGTAAGCTTAGTCTATCTTGTTGTCTTAGACTGCAGAGATGGCCGATGCGGGTGTAGCGCAGGTGTTCGGCAATGTTTCGACTGCCTTAGGTGCTCAAGGGGTTAATCAAATAGTCCAGCCATTTGAAGGGGAGCCAAAAAAGTTTAAGGAGTGGGTCAAGTCCATGAAAAGTATGCCGTGTTAACCAACCTGGGGCAAGACAGAACTAGACAAAGTGCCCAGTGGGGCACGTATACCCCCGAAGAGTGCTACCGCCAGTTTTTAACGAGCACAAAATATGTAGCTCTGACTCTGGAGATGGCAGGATGGATGAATTCCATGCTGATAGCTATATCCCCTAAACCTCTCTGTAGGAGGATAATAAAAATTCAACAAAAGGTCTTGATGGTATAGCTATATAAACTTAGATGCAATTTTTTTTTTACTTTTATATGAAATTTCTAAGTCTGTGACCTTGACCTGAAGGTCATACCCTATATCTACCAACATGTCAAATATAAATGAAATTCCTCAAAGGTTCTTGATGGTATAGCTATATAAACTTAAACACAAAAAACTTTGACTTTTTTATGAAAATTCTAGGTCTATGACCTTGACCCCGAGGTCACCCCTGGGGTGGGGATGGTGCTAATAAAAACTTTAGAACTATATCTACCATCATGCCAAATATGAATGAATTCCATCATAAGGTCTTCAAAATATGAACAAAGTATGAACAAATAATTCTTCAAAGGACGGACGGACAGACAAAAAGATTTCTTTCTGATAGCTATATCCGCTCAACCTTTCAGTTAAGGGATAATGAAATTTAATAAAAGATCTTGATGATATGGCTATATAAACTTAAACGCAAAAAATTTTACTTTTATATGAAAATTCTAAGTTCGTGACCTTGACCTCGGTCACACCCGGGGTGGGGATCATGCGGAGTAAGACGCTAGGCCGATATCTACCAACATGTAAAATATAAATTCCTCAAGGTCTTGATGATACAGCTATATAAACTTAAACACAAAAAACTTTGACTTTTTTATGAAAATTCTAAGTCTGAAGGTCACCCCCAGGGAGGGGATGGTGCTGATAAAAACCTAAGACCTATATATACCATCATGCCAAATATGAATGAAAACCATCAAAGGGTCTTCAAAATATGAGTTCTTATAACATTTAACGCAAAAACTTTGACCCTAAGACAAAAATAAAGTATGAACGAATAATACTTCAACGGACTGACGGACAGATTCCTTGCTGATAGCTATATCAGCTCAACCTTTCAGTTAGGGGATAATGAAATTTAATAATAGGTCTTGATGATATGGCAATATAAACTTAAACGCAAAAATTTTTACTTTTATATGAAAATTCTAAGTTCGTGACCTTGACCTCGGTCACATCCAGGGTGGGGATCATGGGGAGTAAGATGCTAGGCCGATATCTACCAACATGTCAAATATAAATGAAATTCCTCAAGGGTCTTGATGATATAGCTATTTAAACTTAAACACAAAAAACTTTAACTTTTTTAATGAAAAATCTAAGTCCGTGACCTTGACCCAAGGTCTAGCCCGGGATGGGGATGGTGCTGATAAAAACTTTAGACCTATATCTACCATCATGCCATATATGAATGAAACCCATCAAAGGGTCTTCAAATTATGAGGTCTTATAAACTTTAACACAAAAACTTTGACCCTGTGACTTTTTTACGAAAATTCAAAGTCCGTGACCTTGTTCCCATTGTTCCCAAGGTCACCCTGGGGTGGGGATGGTGCTGATAAAAACTTAAGACCTATATCTACCATCATGCCATATATGAACAAAATCCATCAAAGGGTCTTCAAAATATGAGGTCTTATAAACTTTAACGCAAAAACTTTGACCTTGTGACGGAAAGACGAACGAACGAACGAACGAACGTACGAACAAACGTACGTACGAAGTAACGAATGGACGAACGGAAAAGCGAAAACTATATACCCCCACATACTTTGTATGTCGGGGGTATAATTAAATGGGTGGCATCCCAAGCAAGTAGGGGTCCCGTTAGTGATTTTATTTGTAGATACTCTGACGATCATCTGCAGGCGACGTGGAATGATCTTAAGACGGAACTCAGTAATAGATTTTCCGAGGTAACTGATGCGCAACATGCATTCGTATTGCTACGCAAAGTTCATCAAAAACCGGGCGAGACCGTACAGGTCTATGCCGAAAGGCTAATTACATTAGCTGAGGACGCATTTGGCAATCAGCAGCGTCCTGCTACCCAGAGACAGCCGATTGATATTTTTGTAGACGGGTTATCAGAGGACTCATTAAAACTAAATATTCTCAGAGAGAACCCTGCCACTTTAGAGGCCGCAATAACAACTGCCACCAATGAACAAAATCTTCGCAGACGTTTCAATCTGCAAACGCGCCATCGTGAGGTCCCCGATGAGGAGCGCATGGAGGTCGATCATTACAGACCGGCACCGCGATGTTTTAAGTGTCACCCGGTGGGACACAGAAGTAAAGGTTGTAGGTCGGTGTGAATGCTGTGGTGAATATTAAGCAGCCAATGGGAAATGACGGGAAAAGGGACATGCTATGCTGGTACTGTGGGAGGAAGGGTCACTTTAAGAGGGAATGTAAGAAACGGAAAGCCGAGCAGGGCAGGGGAAGTAATAATCTCAAGCCGTTGGGAAATCAGGCTAGTCAGGAAAACTAGGACCCTCCTTCCGCAAGGAAGCCCACGGAAGGAGAGAAAAATTCGCGAAAGACATTCCAAAATTTGAAATAGCTTTAACAGGTAGTCCTAATTCATGTTTGATACAAATAGGAAAAAATAAATATAGGTCATTGGTAGACTCAGGAGCCGAAGTATCTTTGATGCATATGCGTGTTTACGAAGCATTGAAGAAAAAGCCGCCCTTATTAAAGAAAAATGCTAAATTGCAGTCGGTCAGTGGCGCATGCTTAAAAATTGATGGGTATATTACATTAACATTTCAGATCGGGGATACCGAAATTACTCATCCATTTTACGTGTTGCCTTCAATAAATAGGAATTTCATATTGGGCAGGGATTGGCTCGTTCAAAATGGAGTTAGGCTATATTTTGATTTGGGGTTTTTAAAAATTTGTGAAACAAAGGTACCTCTTGAAGAAAACATACATATTGCATCGCTTGTGTGCGTGAGGTTAACAACCATTCTAAAACCGCAAACAGCTACTGTCTGCTTAGGTAAGGTGAAAGATAGTCCTGAATTTCCGGTATATGGTTTATACAGTTACAGCGATGGAAACAAATTTTGTGGGTGGAGAACCGGGACTTATGGTTTCCAACTCAGTTGCTAAGTTAACAAAATTGCGGGCCCTGCCAATTATGATAGTAAATCATACAAATAAAACCATTTGGGTGAAAAGGGGATGTGTCATTGCAAAAATTGATGTGATAGAATGTAAACAAGTAAATAGTCTGGATAGTATAAAAGCGTAGTCATTCCGAATGGACAAAAAGGACTGGACATCGGACGTTGACATACCAGAAAGTTACAAATCCACCATAGTGACATTTTTGGAAAAGCATCAAGATCTTTTCGCAACAAAAGACTTGGAATTGGGTCACACCAATGCAGTGAAAATCAAATTAGATACTGGAGACCATCAACCCATAAAACTAAGGCCGTATAGGACACCCGTACAAAATAGGGAGGTGATTGAAAAGGCAGTTGACGAAATGCTTGATGCAAATGTGATCCATAGGTCAAAATCTCCTTGGTGTTTCCCAGTAGTAATAGTTGATAAGAAGGATGGATCAAGGAGATTCTGTGTAGATTTCAGAAAATTAAATCAAATCACTAAGCCCAATTCCTACCTGCTTCCTTTGATTGATGATATTTTGGCACTTTTAGGAAAAGCAAAATACTTCACTTCTTTAGATTTAAAATCGGGCTACTGGCAGGAGTTCATGTATGAGGCCGATAAGGAAAAGACTGCATTTGCCTGTCACCGTGGACTGTTTGAATTTAACGTCATGCCTTTTGGTTTATCAAATGCTCCAGCAATTTTCCAGGAACTCATGGCAATAGTGTTGCAAGGCCTTAGTCAATTTGCAACAGCATATCTGGATGACATTTTGATATTTAGTGAAACTTTAGAAAAGCATCTGTCACTTAGAAGCAGTGTTTGACAAGTTACGGCAGCATGGCCTGAAACTAAAATTGAAGAAATGCTCCATCTTGCAACTGGGGACACACTGTCTTGGGTTTGTCATTAATTGCAGGGGGATAAGTCTAGAACCTTCGAAGGTAGAAGCCATTAGATCGCTCCCCACACCAACGTGTGTCCGGGAGGTACGCTCTTTTATTGGCATGTGTTCGTTTTATTCCAAATTTCTCTGAGATAGCAGAGCCTATTATTGCCCTCACAAGGAAATACGCAAGATTTAAGTGACAGGGCAATGTCAAAGCAGTTTTGACTACTTGAAACAAAGCCTCACAAGTGTGCCTTTGTTGGCCTACCCTGATCCTAATAAGCCTTACACTTAGATGCCAGTAACTCTTGTATAGGGGCATGCCTAACTCGAGATAGACTATGAAGACAATTACTTGCCAAATGTAAAGAATAAAAAAACAATTTATTATCTTTCCCATAAGTTAAGTAGGACGCAGTGTAAATGGTCAACCATTGAGAAAGAGGCATTTGCAATTCACTATTCTTTGCAGAAGCTTGATTATTATCTTCACAAGGCTAAATTTACAATCAACACAGACCACAAACCACTCAAATATTTGCTAGAGTGTCCGCTGCAAAATAAGAAAGTTCAATTATGGGCATTGGGGATATCCGGGTACAACTGTAATATTGAATACATTCCTGGGATGGAAAATACATGTGCTGACCTGCTCTCAAGAAAACCAGACACGGACGACAGCCCTGACGAAAAAGCATTTCTTGAACCTGACATTAATGACAACACGTTTGAAGTAGGTGCAATAAATTCAAATCAGTTTAATCCGAATAGATAAAAACATAATAGAACTTAAAACCCTGTTAGAATAAGGGGAACCCAGTAAGGCGGTAAAACGTAGGTATATTTTGGAAAATGGCTTACTTTATTATTTGTCCAACCCGGATGATAATCCTACCCTTCGCTTGTTTATACCTGGACATTTAAGGCACTTAGTCATCGCTCAATACCATGATGACAATGGCCATATGGGCATCCAAAAGTCCTATGATGCAAATAGACAAAAATACTTTTGGCCAAATTTGTTTCAAGAACTTTATGAGTATGTATCGAAATGTGTTCCGTGTCAAGCAAGAGCTAGTCAAAATGTGAAACCGTTATTACAAAATGCTGATATCCCTCCATACCCCATGGCTAAGTTAAGTCTTGATCTGTCAGGCCCGTATCCAAAAACCCTGTCTATAAACAAATATACCATTGCGTTTGTGGACTGGTACAGTGGCTGGCCTGAAGCTTTTGCCGTACCTGACAAAACTGAGGAGACAGTGGCCCATTTAATCATAGAGGAATATTTCCATGTTTTGGCTGTGTAATGGAACTGGTAACTGACAATGGATCTGAAAATGTCAATCGGGTGGTAAGAGAAACCCTCGATAATTTAAATATCCATCATGTTACAACTTCTTACTATCACGCCTCTAGCAACAGTAAAGTTGAACGGTTCCATCGAACCTTGCATGATATACTTGCAAACAGACTACAGGAAGATCAAGATACTTGGGATCTTCATTTAAATCAGGTCCTAGCCGCCGTACGCTTTAATGATAGTGAGGCAACCGACTACACACCATTCTATTTATTGTATGGCCGTGATGTGGTTTTACCCCTGGACACCACATTGAAACCTCGGTTAAAATATCAGGGGGAAGACATGCATCAAATTGCTCTTCAAGAACAGCACAAAGCTTTTATGCTGGTACATGGTGGCCTCAGAAAACAGCAATGTAAACAGACCAAATATGGGAATAAGAAACATAGGGATATAACCTATAACATAGGGGATCCTGTATTTCATAAAAAGCACGTCCGAACAAAAATAGAGGGTCGTTGGCGACCGTACTACAGAATCATTGAACAAAAATCTCCAGTAACATATGTGCTGAAGAACCAGCTGGACAATAAGATGGTTGAGGCTCATGCTGATGATATTAAAATTTGCGAAAGTTGACACATGGCATATTCCAAAAACAGATGTAGGTCAACCGCATCGCAGAGCCGCGTATGTAGTACCGCCGGTTTCCGATGACAGTTTGTCTGAACAAAGTTCCTCTGAATCAGAACCAGAGGATCCTAAGCACAAATTGGCAGATCGTACTCATCGAGAGTGGGAATATTCTGATGCAGAAGATGATATTCCAAAGCGAATTCGTGAATGCGAACGTCGAATTGAAGATAACGCGGACACATCAGATGGAATGCTTACAGCAAGTGATGTAGACGCTGAGGCTACCATTGATTACGATCTTTCAGACTCTATGATGGTCGAGGGTATTCAAAAGCAACAAACTGAGGGCGTGAAACTCAGAAACCTCGACCATGAGATGCGAAGAAGAAATAAGAAAGCTAAAAATACTAAAATTAGGACTGTTGAGCGCAATTGCTGGAATGTTCTAAAATTTATATCAAGTGGCTTCTTTCAGCAATGTTATGTAAATAGTTTGTTTCTTTGCAGGAGACAGACCATAGCAGCACGGAAGATGGGTCTTCTAATTCTCCTGTCACTTATTGGCTGTGCAGAAGGGGTAATTATACATGAAAATGTTGTATTTCATCAAATAAATGACATTACATCTACATGCGCTGAATGGCTAATAACTTTTGTGCAAGATCTACAACCATTCAGATTCTTTTTATCACGTGTTGCTGCAGACATTGAACAGATAGCTAACGTAACTGAGGTTATGCTGGACCACTATAGTGGGCCGCGACAACAGAGCTTTACTAACACGCTGAAAAACTTACATGACGAAATTGAATCCCTGGATGGCGTGTTAAATGGAATTTTCCAAAATTATGCAGACTATAAATCTTTAGGGTCAAAGGCAAAAAGAAGTATCTTACCAATCGTAGGAAAAATAATGTCCTTTATGTATGGCACTGTTCCAGAATCACAGCTGGAAGATGTGCGCCATGCAATCAATGAATTATCAAAAAATCAAGTTGACATCTTACACTTGTTTGAAGAACAGATGTCAGTACTAAATGTTTCTAGGGCACAGATCAATGAAAATCGCATGGCAATATTGGATCTTGTTAAGTGCGTAAACCTCTTTGATATCCGAATACGGGAACTGAAGGAAGCTATTCAGGAAAGATTTGAAAGAGTGGAGACCTTTGTCAATATCTACGCACAGATGGATCTCATCATAAGCGGTATCAAAGATGCCATCTTACGGGCCAACTTTTATTTGGAGAACTTACGGTTAAAACTTAATATATTATCTCTAAATCATTTAAGTCCTAGTTTTATCACTCCTGAAAATCTGAAACAACTTTTATTGGAAGTAAAAACTAAATTACCCTACTCGCTGAAGCTTCCTGAAGACCCTGTCAATTACATTTGGTACTTCTACCGGACCTTGATCTGTAAAACGGTCTTGGATAGTGATAAATTGCTAGGTATCATTAACCTGCCCCTCCTGGACCAAAATGGGGAATATGAGGTATTTAGGATACATGCCTTACCACTTCCATGGGTTCAAGCTTCGTCTATACAAAAATTGCTAAACATGGTTGCAACTTATGATGTGCAGTATACAGGTCTGTTAATAAATAAAGAACGAAATAGGTATGCTCTGTTGGAAGCGGATGAAGTACATGCCTGCAGTAATGTCGTCATGCGATACTGTACACCCATAAATGCAGTCCTCCCTGTCAATTTACATCGGCACTGCGCACTTGCATTATTCTTTAAGGAAAATGCAGAGGTAGATACATATTGCCGGAAAATTGTTACCCCGAATGCAATGTTACCACAAGCCAAATACCTATCCATTGGGCAATGGGTAGTCGCCTTACGTGAACTGCTTACATTTTCGGTTGTGTGTACAGAAAATAGGGGTCAACGGTCAGCAACAACCCAACAAACTAAAACCATGAAACCCCCTTTAGATGTAATAAAACTGAAGCCTGGTTGCTGGCGGTCTAGTAACTTGTTGAACTTACCCCCCTATTATCAATTTGAAGACTATGCAACCGTTAAGGACCCTTTTAGCAACTTGATCGAACTAAGGAATAAATCAAAGTTTCGAATTTGGGATCACTTAGAGGAAGCCCTATGACTGATTTGATCTGGAAACTTAGAGACATGCGTAAGGTTGAAATTAAAGACGAATAGTGGCCAATGTGGGTTTACATAATCATAAACGACGGGATATGCATCTTGGGTGGGGCACTAATTTTCTTGTACCTAAGGTATAGGAAAAATAAAGGAACTCTTGATTTTGAAACCCCTGACTTGAATTATTCTCTGGGGTTGCAGAGATAGGATGGACAAAGGCGAGCCACATGACCAAGTGATGTCGGTGTCCTACACCAAAGGGACGGAGGAGGTGAATATACTTCCGGACAGAGATCAGTCTGTCCCACCAAACGGAGAGGTTATGTCGGACTCTTTCCTAAGGCACCTTTACCCAAGTCTACTAAGGGTGGCTAAGTAAAGTGACAATCTTTACAACAGTTGCTGTGTGCTGCGAACTTGTAAATAGAAAGTAATGAATACTTTAGTGTATATAGACCTATGCATAAATATACTGGAATCATGCACTTATGAGACAGCGCTGAAGCGAGCAGATGCACGGACAATGGTTAGATTCTAGGTGAAGGTCCCTTTTTACACTGTAAAACTATGCTTCTATAACAAACATTGTTTTCGCTAAGAAACAAAGGTTCTCAGAAATATACAGTCAAACAAAAAAATTAATGAAGTGTAATTAATTTTCTTATAGACTTTATTCCAGGAGAAGGCCATTAAAAACCAGGTGTTTGGGATAATTAGTGGAGATTAAGAAATTAAAACCTAGCTTTATCAATTGTGCTAGACAAGATTACATAAAAGTGTCAGGAATGAGAAAAAGAAACCCAAATGAAATTTGGTTAATTAAAGGGATTACCTATATATACACTGCTTTTTCCTAACTTTAACTTAGAATCAAAACTCTAGCTAACTAGTTAAATATATTTCACAAGCAAAAAAATAAATACAGTGGAAAATTTAGAACATGGCTGAGAACGTAGAATTCGAGCCGAGCTGTTGGCATTACATGCTGTTACGGGACTTAGTAGATTCCCTCAGTGAAGAAACAAAGAGGCGAATCGAAATGGAGAACATTGATGACGAGATAATTCTAGCACAGGTCATTTGGTCAAAGAAGGCCTGTGAGTTAATCCATGGACCTTTGGGGAGTCATCCCCCGCCTTATGCTGAGCAGGAGGGAGATGTGGCGATCGGGAGCGTTTCAATCCAGATTGATCCGGACATTAAATTACTGTATACCGTTCAGGGCGAAGAGGCGGCGGCCACATTACTGGACACTTACAAGTGGCCGTCGTCAGACGATAGAGACGCTCAGGAAAAGAAGACGGAAGGGGTGGATCTTGTCTTCCGACCAGAGGGTTGGGAGGCTCAAACCACTCGGAAACAGGAGCCAGAGAAAAGGGAGACCGGTATGTTGGAGGTGTCAGAAGAAGAAGAAGAAATGGATTACTTAGAGCCCATGTATCAACCAGTGGAAGAAGGGGCATAGGTGAACCTGCCAGTAAAAACATCAGCTGAATTTGCAGGGACAGTGTTGGATTTGCAGGGACAGTGGTGTGGTCAGCAATATCAAAAGTGGAAAAAAAAGTAGTGACATTAGTTAAGTGAAAAAAAAGTAGTGACATTAGTTGGAATATTAAATGTGCATGTGGATGTACCCATATATCTTATGTGCATGGGAACCGCAGGAGTGGGTAAGTGGCATTCTTATTTAAACAGTTTGCTTGTTTAAAGAAGTAAAGGTTTCAAACTGTAATTCACCTACCTTGCATGTTTTCTCAATTGTCATAACGGATCCGAGTAATGTAATAATTCCGTATATTTTATTAAATAGAATTTAACAAAATATCCACTAAAAAGGGGCCAGTGATACGTAGTAGCTTTTCGGTCTAAAATCGTACAGGAAGAAAAATACTGTTGCTTAGAAATGAAAGTACCTTTTTTGGTAAGTAGGACCTTATCTTTGTACCAAGAAAATAAAGCCTAATTGGTTGCTTATTAACGGTTAAGTATATGCTTTATCAGGGTTGGGTAAGAAAATAATGATTATTTACTACTTTGTTTACCAGGTGTTTTGGACATTTTATGAACCTTTCTAGACAAATTAGACAGCTGAATTCTAACAAATAAGATAAGTCAAGTTCTCGGTCAAATGTATTTTCGTCATCATTAGACTTACTTTTTGGTGCTAAATTTAGGAATGTGGTCATTGTTTCATTGGCCACAATACCATATAAGGAAACATCGTTGCAGGAAGAACTACTACGTAATGGTCTAATAATAGCAGTGTAGGAGCAGTATATAAGAGTAGAGCGAGCGGTGTGAGAGAGTTCTTGTTTGAGAGTTGAATTGAGCTTTTGGTTTGATTGTGAAGAGGTGCATGGAGCGAAAGGGACTCCTGCGGCAAAATACCAAATAAAAGATGTTAGAAACTTAACCGGGCTTTAGTTGGACTTAGTTCGGGAGCCACCCAACAGTGGTCCAGTGTTGCTCACTACGCAACACAGTAGCATTTGTTTCTCTAGTAAATGAGTCCTTTCTTAAAGGGGAATATTAATGCCAGCATTTACACATTGATAAAATCCACAAAAGTTCCTATATGGTAAATTTTAAAAAAATTCAAATATTTTATTGCATACTTGTTTCTCTTAAATTTTCCTTTTTATGCAGTTTCTTCTTGAAATACCCAGTGGAATGGCAAGTAGTGTAGACCCTAATCAGACTGCTCCTGAAGGAGCAGTCTGATCTGGGTCTTTACTACTACATGCCATTTTGTCAGAAACTTTGATGTACGAAGTTTTAGGACATTTACCGTAATTAAATGATGTGATGGAAGCTACAAGATTTTGGTCAGTGGAGATCACTTTAACTGTCATTATCTGCATCCATTCACAAAGTGGGGCTATTTTTAAAAGAAAGCTTTGTTCCCAGTGGGAAATTCTTTTCAGATAGACGGGTCTCTCTGTGTTTGTTAGTATTAAGGTTTTACAACCAGTCAACCCAATGGGGTCATGTTGAGCGCAGTCAGTTTACCTAACCAAGCTTTTACTGGGTAGACTTAGTCCTCTAAGCGGTTAACCAGTATTGCGTGCATTCTTTTGCCAGAAGCTGACAACTGCCCTTCTTGAATCAGCGGAAGGGAGAGAATGACAGTAGAAAATATTTCATGATCAATCTCCAAGAAAGAATGTTGCTGACCGTGCAAGGGTTGAACCCACAACCTCCTGATCACCAGTCGGACGCGCATCCAACTGAGCCACTGAGGCTGGTAGGTCTCTCTTTGAGAAAGGAACAAACAACTTTCAGCTTAATGTTCTTTTTTTTGCAATGTATCCATTAAAGGGATTGGATACACCCCCAAGGGAGATGACTTGAGACATGGAAATATTTGTCTCTCTTCTCATTGAGGGCTACTCTTACGGGAAAAAAATCACTCCCAGAGGAAGCAACTTCTGTCCTTTATGAGTAGCCTCCATTTTTGAAAGGTTTCCTGGAGCAAGTTCTTCCATTTAAGTGTAGCCCCCATTTTTGATATGTCTCAAATTCTCAGGAGGAAACTTCCTGTTTGCGAAAACTGTTTCCCTTTGCTAGATGGTGGTAAAATCTTTCTGGTGTACCGCTCTCCTTAAGAGTTTCATTGCACAGGCCAAAATAAAATCTTTACTCTTTTTTAGAAAAAAATGTGTTAGACTGGCAAATATAAAATATAAAGTGCAATTTAAAAATAGAAATAAAAAAATGTTGCAAAGCATGATACACAATCATTTGAACAAACAGGGTCCCTTATTCTATAAATTCCATGAAACATTAAAACAAGCCAAACAAAACATTTTTGTTAGTTTTGCACAGCTCAAGTTTCAATCAAATGTTTTGTGGATTTCACTGAAACTTAACCTGTGCAAAGCAAATAAAACTAAATGTCCTCCCTTTTTTGACATTAAATATATAAACACAACTGATTGCTGACTACTGTCCATCTAAAAATTATCTCAAATCAGAATTCCTCAGTACCTATGCACTTGTAAAGTTTCAATCATATCCATGAAAGGTAACTAAAATTATCTTAAAATGATCTCAAACCTCTTTCTCAGTAACTATGGAATGGTAAAGTTTTAACGAATCCCTTGGACTTTAACTTAAAGTAGCTTAAAATAATCACAAAACAGACGTTCTCAGTACCTATATAGCACTTGTAAAGTTTGAATCAAATCCATGAAATATCACTCAAGTTATCTTTACCCTTAAAGCGCTAAGCAGACAATTCACATGACTCGTCAATACATTTTATTTATTTGAAAAAAAAAAAAAAAAAAAAATTCAAGATAACGTCTGCTGCAGTTGGGACTGGATTTTAAGGGTTAAAATGATCTTAAGCCCGATTTTCTCAGTGCTATACACTCGTAAAGTTTCAATTGAATCCATGAGATATAATTTCGAGGGTTGAGCGCAAGACTATAGTAACTCAAACATATTTTTGAAAGCGCAAGACTATAGTAACTCAAACATATTTTTGAAACCCTTGTTTAGGGGCAACTTGGACACCTTTGTAAACAATGCAAATTTAGGTGCCATTGCTCATACGAGCAATGGCACCTAAATTTGCATTGTTTACAAAGTATGAGCAATGGCACCTAAATTTGCATTGTTTACAGAAAGAAATGTTGTAATCTTCATAACGCCTTCATGGTGAGGAGATTAGGTTTGGGGGAAAAACAACCATCTGACTTACGCTAGTCTTGCGCTCAACCCTCGATTTGTTTTCATTCAAAACCAACTGCATAGGAATGTATGCTTAACAGATGGAAGGCCAGATGACCTGACAGAAGACTACATTGGGTAAACCTACCCTATCTGCAGTGTGTGATGGAATATAAAAAATATATATAACTTCAGCAACAAAAAATACTGTCCAGTACTAAAGTAACACAATTCCATAGACTAGATATTCTATAAATAAACACTTGTGTCTTAAAGGAAATGGAATAGAAAAGTAAGCAAGTAAGCATTCATTTTAGTGATGATGCAAAAACACTTCAAATGGGCCATGCCATGGGAAAACATGTATTCTGACCATGAAGGCCCATATTAGCCTGCGCATCCTCCACACAGTCTGATTAGGGACTTCATTCTCCGCTGATGGAATCATTGGATACTACAGAATGTATGGAGAGCAAAGGTCACAATGACACTTTGGCATGCACAGGATGAGTATTTTGATCGAAGGCACATTTTCGCTTGATACAGTCCAACTTAAACTGAAAATAAATGGAACATTCATCTTACTACTACAGTAATATGATCTGAAGTCCTGTCTATAGACAGGTCTCCCTTTCAAAAAATGGCAACAAAATCTTGAAGTATCTCTTTGCCTTGAAATTCATTTGTTTATTATCAGTCACTTTTTTGGGGGAAAATAAAGCCCTACAGAATTTCTGAAATTTCCTTAAAAAATCTTTGCTGGTGTCTACGGCAGAAGTTGTCTAACTCCAAGGAGCTTAAAAAATCTTTGTCGGTGTCTACGGCAGAAGCAGTCTAACTCCAGGGAGATCAAATTGTTTAGATATGTGACTGTTTGAATAAAGGTGTCTTTTTATACCATAAGGGCTGTCATAGGACACTATAGCTCTCCTGCATCACGCTTTGCCTCTCAAAACTTTAACATAAATTTCAAGGACCTTGACTGCAAGGTCACTTAAGTGGATCTGGATGGTACAGCATAAAACTTCAGACCAGTATCTATCATCAGGGTAATTATGAACTACTTCCATCAAGAGGTTCTGAGATATAGCCTTTTAAAAACTTTCTATCTAAAACTTAACTGACGCCGACGCCATGGTGATTGCTATAGCTCTACCTGTACTTTCGTAAAGGCCAGCTAAAAATGGCTTTGCAATACTGGAATAAAAGAGGATATAAAAAAGTCATGTATATTACTTCTGGTTAAATTGCTTATTGAAATTTCGAATGAAGAATTACTTTTAACCCTTGTCATGCTGAATAAATTAAGATGCCACGCCCACTTCTAATTTCCAGCCAATCAGATTACTTGATCCGCGTTTTTGATAGAAATTCACATATTTTATCATTAATAGTGCAGATCCAGATCAGTTGGCTTCATCAGAAGCCAACTGATCTGGATCTACACCGTTTGCTAAGACAGGGCATGTCATGTTCAGCAAGAGAAGGGTTAACTGCTTTCTGAAAATTTTAATGAAAGGATGTTTAAGGGAAATTGCTGCACTTTCAGAGGAGGCAACTATGTCAAAATAGTTTTGCCTCCCAGCTGAAAAGGTGTCTACTTTTAAAGGGAAGAATTTGCTCCCATGTGGAGAAAATTCTTTCCTTTTAGAGTAGACCCCTTTTCAGATAGGCCTGGCAAGCTTGAAAGTAAGCAGGAAGTCACAAAAGTTATCTCCAGGTTAAAAAAGAATCATAGCCAAAACAAAAAGAGATGTGAATGAATCATGAAAACATGGAACTATGGATGGATGGAATGCGACTATTACCAATGTCTCCCGATTTTTCTACTGGCTGGGGACAAAGGAACAATTTCGCCAATTTTCAAAAAGATTATCACTACTGACCAACAGTTTAGGATTACACATTTAGTACTGACATTTAAACAAACAACATTTAAATGCTCTTTAATTATGAGTGGAATGAAATGTAAATGTACTTGTGTTTTAAAAAGCAACCCAAGGTGAAACAGGTACAAATTAAAGGGAGTACACTCTTGATAAAAGGTTTTTGCCTTCTTTTCAAAGGGAGGCTACTCAAACAGAAAAAGCGATTTGCTCACCAGCTACGAGAAGTCCTTCTCAAAGAGGAGAAGGGACTAACCTTGAAGGAGCAAATTCTTTCCTTAAAAAGCAATCCCTTTTGAGAAGAACGGCAAATAGTTTCAAATCAGAATGATCTCCCTTAAAAATGCACTATTCATCTTGATATAGCCAATTCTTTCAATCAATTATCTGTCTCTCTAAAACATCGTCAACTTCTTTTACAGAATGATCTGCCTTAAAATGCACCGTTCATATCTTACTATAGTCAATTCTTCCAATAAATCATTTGTCTCTCTTAAACAACCTATCAATATCACTTTCATTAAAAAATATCTCAACAACCCCATAGCTCAAGATAAGAGAGTGTATCAGGTTAATGTTTTTCTTATTTCTCCACAAAAACATATGCTATGGGTACTCATTAGAAGTGCCTCAGCGAGGGGTTTCTAATGAGTACTTCCTGGTTGAAAAAAGCGCCTTATCTGGAGCTGTGACTTGTTATTTCTTCCAAATCTAAAACTGTCACTTTCTCTACAGCACAGGGCATAAGATAAATTGTTAAGTCTTAATTAAAAAAAATGCATGTTTTTTTTTTCTTATTTCCCCTCAGAACAAACATTCAGTGATTTAATCAGAAGCATCTCACTGGGACAATTCTAATGCGATCACAAAATGTTAATTTGGGCAACAAGAAATGGGTAAATGTTTCTTATGGATGGAAATGGCTATCTGAATAATACAAGATCTAAAGCCCTTTAAAGCTGCAGTCTTTAACATCCAATGAGATTCCAGCTCACTGGATACAAACTGACATTCAAAGCTTTGCCTATCTTTCCATTATACAAAAGACTTGTTAAGGAAGTGTAGAGACAATTCTGGGAAAATTTTCTCTTATTTCTCTATAAAAACGTGTTGTGGATACTCAACAGAAGTACCTTAGCAAATATACATTTTAGTGTAGAGCTGGAAAAAAATATCCCTTCACATTAAAACAAATACACCTCCTTTGACCTTAACAATTCCTCTTACTAACTTATCATTCCATAATTGAGAGGCATCTTAGGAAAAGGTGTCTTCAGACATGTATGCCCAGTGAAGATTCAGATCAGCCTGCACATTTGTGCAGTCTGATCTGAATCTTCACTGGGTGCATTTTAAATAGACAAGGGTGCAAAGTTTCTTCATGCAGACTGATCAGACTGTGCGAATGCACAAGCTGATCTGTCTTCATTGGGCGCATGTCAGAGGGTGCATTTTCCTATGTTGCGGCTCAATTTATTGCACAGGTAGAGCAAGGTTAATGGTAAATAAATCACCATTATAAATAAATTAGACAGTGGAAAACTTAATATTATCCTACATACATGAACAGTGAAATCCAAACAAAGTTCTCACACATTGTACAAGATAGGTCAGCAGTTTGCTGTAGGAAGAACACTTTACCTTTGTGCAAAAAAAACAAAAAAACACCAAAGAATTCAACTTCTTGGCAACTTCATCTGGCAATGAAATTTCACTGCAAAATATATCTTGGAGTGAGTAAGATAAAGTTTACCATAATTTTCCAGGATAATTTTGGGGATTAGTTTGAGCCAAAATATAGCTTTACAATACTAGTCTAAGCTTCCTTATTTCTACACAGGATAATACTAATTTTTCCACAGCAAACACTGAAATGAACCTTTCAAAACAGAAATCAGCCTTATGACTTTTAAAACTCAGCTCTAATTTTTTTTTACCTTTTTTTTTTTTTTTCAAACTGAAATTCTGTAAAACCTTTTTAAATATCAGTCTTAATAAAACCCTTCTTTGATGAGTTGTGATGGGAGAAAATTTTTTTTATATTTAACTTATGCATGAAATGCTCATATATTCACATCATTTTTTTGTGGAGAAATAAAAAGCCACTTGTGTACTGCTAATAAGAAATACACCAACTGGGTACTTCTACTGAGTACTCACAACATATGTTTTTGGTGGTGAGATAAATGTATCAATACCTCGTGGTTGAAAAAAAAAGCATCCAATCTAGATTTATGTAGACTCTTCAGGGGTCATATATTACTTCAGCAATCACAAGCCTAGATCAGACACATAGCTCCAGATAAGAGGGGTCTCCAGCTGAATATATTTTTTATTCTCCACCTTAACATATTGTGGGTATTCCTAAGAGGTGCTTTGGTGAGGTGCACTTCTAATGAGTACCCACAATGTATGTCTTTTGTGGAGAAATATGAAAAATATCAATACTTTTTAGTTGTAAAATTTGCCTTGTCTGGAGCTAGGAGTCCGCATCCACATGCAGTCTGACTTGGATCAACATAGTCAATAATGGTATAAGGCTGAATTCTATTTGGAAGGGCACAAATAAATTAATAAAACTCCGCTATGCCTCGAAGCTGGTTCCACTACTGACTAGTCTGTTAGACGAGGAACTCGTATACTCTGAATGTGAACTAAACATGGACTCATTATCACTACTTGCAGAACGACCTTCAAATGACCTCTGACTTCGCCAGCTGTGACTACCAGTGGGTGACAGTCTATAATCTATGTTAAACTGAAATAAGGAAACAAAGTAGTTTGTTTGTTTGTGTTGAGGTTTTACAGCCCAGTCCACCCAATGGGGTCATGTCGAGCATGGTCAGTTTACCTAACCACACGTTTACTGGGCAGGCTTAGTCCTCTAAGCGGTTAACCAGTATTGTGCACATTCTTTCGCCAGAAACTGACAACTGCCCTTCTTGAATCAGCGGAAGGGAGAGAATGACCGTAGAAAATATTTCATGATCAATCTCCACAAAAGAATGTTGCCGACCTCGGCGGGGGTTGAACCCGCGACCTCCTGGTCTCCAGTCGGACGGCGCATCCAACTGAGCCACCGAGGCCGGCGAAACAAAGTAGTGGTTATGATGTTAAAGCTTTAACAATTTTGTGGTATATTCGTATTTTTGTAAATTTTAATGATAAAATATATTGTTTGTTCAACAGTGAGTTTACAGTTTCTTCAGAATGTCATTGAGAGCATATATATTCATAGAATTGTTATGCTACACGAATAACTTTTCTAATCAATTGTACAAAGAATACAGTTACCAAAACGAACTGGGAACTAGAGCTGGTGTTTGTAAAACACTATGCCCCCAACTGCCTGACTCTAACACTGTTTGACTCCAACACCGCTTAGCCATGACGGTAACAACAGTACAAATATATGATTTCAATGTTATTTTATCAAAGGGAAATAACTCTAAAATAGGAGATGATTGGGATAAGAAAAAAATACAGATCACCTATTTTTTCATGAGGAATCAAAACATGAAATTTCAAAACATTAGCATACATGGTTCTAAACTTATGCTATACACAATAAAGCAACGACATTAAATGGCCCGAAATTGCGAAGGGCCATAACTCCAACATTTCATTTAATTGGTTCAAAATTTATTCAGGTGATCTCCTCCTCAATCCCAATCAGTATACCAAATATCATGGCTCTAGCTTAAATACTTTTTGAGATATCTTGCTGAAAAAGTCAAAATGCCTAGAACTACAAAGGGCCATATCTACATCAATTTTTCAAGGAATTCCCTAAAAAACAAACCAGGTAATCTCCACATCATCCCCAATCAGCATATAATATTTCAAGACCCTAGCTTAAGTGCTTTTCGAGAAATCTTGCTGACAAGGTCAAAATGAGCAGAACTGCAAAGGGCCGTAACTTTATCAATATTTTCATGGAATTCTCTCAAAATATAATCGGGTAATGTACACATCATTCCCACTCACTGTATCGAATTTCAAGAACCCAGCTTAAATACTTTTCAAGATATCTTGCTCACAAGATTTAATTCTGATTTTTTTCAAAGGGGCATAACTTTAAATAAACATGCTAGACAAGAAACAAAATACGGGTCGGCTATTTTTTCATTGGGAACCCAAATATAAAATTTCAAAACCCTAGTGTGCAGGGTTCTTAAGATATGGCATGCACAAAAAAAGCTTGATGAACGGACAAACAGTCGGATGGACAAATGAAGGCAAAATAATATGCCCTATCAATTTCATTCGAAACTGGGGGCATAATCAGGTCATCTACTCATCGCTACCAATCTATTCATCAAGTTTCAAGGCTCCAGCTTCAATAGTTTTTGAGATATTTTGTTCACAAGGGAAACATGCCCAAATTAACAAAGGGCCATTACTTATGAAATATTTTTCAGAATTTACAAAAAAATTAATCAGGTCATCTACTCATCATTACCAATCAATTCACCAAGTTTCAAGTCTCTAGCTCTAATAGTTTTTGAGATATTTTGCTGACAAGATAAAAATGCCCAAAATAACAAAGGGGCATAACTCAAGAAGTATATTTCAAAATTTCTTCAAAAGTTAATCAGGTTGTCTACTCATCACTACCAGTCTATTCATCAAGTGTCAAGGCTCTAGTTCCAACAGTTTTTGAGATATTTTGCTGACAAGGTAAAATTGCCCAAAATTACAAAGGGCCATAACTCATGAAGTATTTTTCAGAATTTCTTCACAAATTAATCAGGTCATCTACTCATCACTACAAATCCATTTACTAAGTTTCAAGGCTCTAGTTCTAACAATTTTTGAGATATTTTGCTGACAAGATAAAAATGCCTAAAATTACAAAGGGGCATAACTCAAGAAGTATATTTCAAAATTTCTTCAAAAGTTTATCAGGTTGTCTACTCATCACTACCAGTCTATTCATCAAGTTTCAAGGCTCTAGCTTCAAAAGTTTTTGAGATATTTTGCTGACAAGATAAAAATGCCCTAAATTACAAAGGGCCATAACTCATGAAGTGTTTTTCAGAATTTCTTCAAAAGTTAATCAGGTCATCTACACATCACTACAAATCCATTTACTAAGTTTCAAGGCTCAAGCTCTAACAGTTTTTGAGATATTTTGCTGACAAGGTAAAAATACCCAAAATTACAAAGGGCCATAACTCAAAAGGCATTTTTCAAAATTTCTTCAAAAGTTAATCAGGTCGTCTACTCATCACTACCAGTCTATTCATTAAGTTTCAAGGCTCTAGCTCCAACGGTTTTTGAGATATTTTGCTGACAAGATAAAAATGCCCAAAATTACAAAGGGCCATAACTCATGAAGTATTTTTCAGAATTTCTTCAAAAGTTTATCAGGTCATCTACTCATCACTACAAATCCATTTATTAAGTTTCAAGGCTCTAGCTCTAACAGTTTTTGAGATATTTTGCTGACAAGGTAAAATTGCCCAAAATTACAAAGGGCCATAACTCAAGAAGTATTTTTCAAAATTTCTTCAAAAGTTAATCAGGTTGTCTACTCATCACTACCAGTCTATTAATCAAGTTTCAAGGCTCTAGCTTTAATAGTTTTTGAGATATTTTGCTGACAAGATTGCATCCATATTTTTTCAAAGGGCCATAACTCAGAAAAGGGGCATAATCCTGTCAAGAAAAAAAGTACGTGTCAGCTATTTTTTCATGAGGAATCCATATATGAAATTTCAAAACAGTAGCATTCACGGTTTTAAAGTTATGCTATGCATCAAAAAGCGTGACGAACGGACGAACGGACGGACGGACGGACGAACAACCCAGAAGCAATATGCCCCTCCAACTTCTTTGAAGTTGGGGGCATAAAAATTCAGTTCAGAAGAGAATGCCAGCAAAAGATGATGTTTCTGCCATTTCTGCTACTATCAAATGTAGCGCTCACGTATCAACCTTTAATGGGTTACAGTTAACCCTTTAAGTGTCAAGAAAAACTGTAAAATTCTAAATTTTTTCTAATATTTTTCTGAGAAAATAATACCTGGAATTGCAATGTCAAGCCTTTCCTCTGAAAAATACAAAATAAATAAATAAATGAATGAATAATAAAAAATATAAATGAAAAATACTGTCTGCTGCTACTGTGGTTAGAACTTAAAGGTTAAGGCCCATTTTAGGACAAAGTGTAACATATGACTGTGAATTACCTTAGTTGCACAAACAAAACATGTGGTGACAACTTTAGCTATAGCATTCATCAAGTTCTTTGTCTCCTGTATTGCACCGTCAACCTGAAAATTAAAATAAAAGAAATATGTCAAGATGGCGGAAGTCAACTTCAATGTATATATCGAAGGGAGTGCTGCATTTAAAATCAATGAAAGGGATCAAAAAAAACAGGGAAACTGAAAACTATGCAAGAAAAGTAATGTATAATGGGTGCAGTTTATGTAGAAAAATCCATTCTTTTGATTTCACTGTCTGGCATCACACAGTGTGTTGTATAGAAAGAGCCATCCCTCGGGATTACCGTCTGCCATCATTTGGCAAAGCCTTGTGATGTCAGTGACCCTTGGGATGAATTTTTCTATATGCATCCAAAACCCATTAAAGATTCTTATATTCTGCTGTGCCTGATCTGGGTTCACACAGTTCACCCAGGATTTTCTGCCTGAGTACTTTGGGTTATTTCTATACTACTTTTAGCTGATACCCTGAACATGTCCCCAGCTATACACATTATCTTTAAAGGAAAGCACTTCTTTGATTGTCGTCTCAAAACTGATGACGATTCTGTGTTTTACGCCCCCTACAACATCATTTAAGTCCTATCCAGATGATGGAAGGATGATAATGAAAGACTCCATACAATAAAGAACCATGAGTGAGGAGTTGAATTCTGCCTCCAGTGGGATTTGAACCCTGAATCTCATGTTTGTTTGTTTGTGTTGAGGTTTTACGGCCCAGTCAACCCAATGGGGTCATGTCGAGCGCGGTCAGTTTACCTAACCACACGTTTACTGGGCAGGCTTAGTCCTCTAAGCGGTTAACCAGTACTGTGCACATTCTTTCGCCAGAAACTGACGACTGCCCTTCTTGAATCAGCGGAAGGGAGAGAATGACCGTAGAAAATATTTCATGATCAACCTGGATCTCATGATCTGAAGTCAGGAATGCTAACCATTTCACCTCAAAATTGAACTTACTTTGTTGAAAGTAGCCGATTTGCCGAATGTAGTGGATTTCAAGTTGGTCTGTAACTTGTGACAACAAGCTGGAATTCTTTCCATATGTACGGCCAATTCCTCCTTCTGTGGACACTGAGGAACCTGTCAACACAAAATAATGTCACTACGGTGTTTACCATACACATGCATATTCCGAGATCTTAACTCCTTACCATACTTGTCCTAAAATTTGAACATCCATTTGCTACCCATTATTAACCCTTCTCTTGCTGAACATGACCTGCCCTGTCTTAGCAAACAGTGTAGATCCAGATCAGTTGGCTTCTGAAGAAGTCATTAAATATGTGAATTTCTATCAAAAATCCAGATCAAGTAATCTGATTAGCGGGAAATAAGAAGTGGGCGTGGCATCTTAATTTATTCAGCATGACAAGGGTTAAAGTCTAATGCCTGTTGGATGAGTGGCAAACAGTGTAGACCCTGATCAGATATCACACTCCAAAGCTAAAGCTTGTTCAGGCCTATCTGTCAGAATACTTTGGATAAAGACGGTTATTCGTGTTATCATGCCAGATCACCATGCTAAATATTTCGAGCTTAATGAGGCCTAATTCACCAAAACCAGTTAGTGTTGCCCAGAAAACTTGACATTTCAGCAGTTTTCAGTTTGTGTGCGTATTGCTTTCAAGGGTCATTCCTTTTTAGAAACTACAGAAGACTCTTATTATCTCAACTTTGTTTACCTCGAATAACCACTTATCTCGAAGTGAAAACCTGGTCCCTGTGTAAACATGGAACTCTAACAACAGGTTACAAAATGTTGTGGAAGGAAGGAGCAATTTTTCCTCTGTTCCATAATATTTTCAATATATCTTTAACTTCAGGAGTCAAATTACATATTCATTTGTGAAATGTGGTCATTGGAGTTATTTTTTCCTCAATTCTGCAAATCTGATACGCAGAGGTATGGACACCTTGAAGTATTTCAGAGAATCTCTTGGACTTTGAGATAATGAGAGTTGACTGTATTTATCTATGTTCACTACAGCTGGTGTTAGTACCATGTGGTGCCTGTAAAATGTTTCCCTTTACTCCACTATAGCGTATAGTAATTTATATTTTTTTGTCTTTGTGATCATTATGCCCAATCTGGGATTTTTTTTTAAAAATATACATATGAGGGTCACTGATGAGGCCTAATTGAATCAAGCAGGGTCTTCACCTTCCATCCAGTGCCTTCCACTCATAACTGGCAAAATGTTGCAGTCTAGATCAGACTAGGTGGATACACAGTCTGACCTCAGCATTTGCTGTTTACATAAACACTGAAGCCCCTATTTGTGAGTTTTGCATAGTTCCACAAAGGACATTTTCTTCAACCAAAAATTGTCAATACTTTTCTCATTTCTGCACAAAAACATAGGTTGTGGTACTCATGAGAAGGGCCTTGCAGAGGCCCTTCTAATGGGTACCACAACTTAGGTTTTGTGGTACTCTTGTAAGCTAGACCTAAGGATTTGGCTCATATTTAAATAACAAAATACAGGATGATCTATTTTGGAACTTCGTCAACAAAGCTATAGCCTTACCTTTTGTGAGAAATCTCGGACTGTCTTATACAATTTCTTCCCCTCCTCTGCAAAATATTCTGCCTGTACGAACAGATCTTGGGTAGTTTTCAGTGGACCATCCCCTCTTGTAAACAGGTACATGGAAAATGCCATACTCGACATATTCTTTGCCCGTTTCACAATGTCATTGTCTGGCTCCTCCCATTTGTCAGCTTCTGCATCCATTTCTGATGTAATTAACTTCATCTCTAGTCCTAGTTTTGCTATCTTGGCTTGTTCCTATGAAACAAAACGTGTTAGAACATAGTTCCAGATAAGATAATTTCAGATAATTTTGTGTCGTATCCACAACATGAATTATATTTTTGTGTGGAAATAAGGAAAATATCCATACTTTTTGGTTGAAAAAAGCATATTACTGTAATAACCCTAAGTATTGGGGCAGATAGGCCTTTGCAAACAGTGTAGACCCAGACCAGACGCCAGAATGCGGCATCTGTTCAGGGTCTACACTGTTTCCCATACATACAGCAATATTTTAAACACATCAACAGGTAGTAGAATGGACTATTTGAAATTTTACAGGTATATACCAGTAAGTAGATAAGGTGGCCCAATACTTAGAGTAAATATGGTACAGTATCTGGATACGTGGTACTCAACGAGAAGATTTCAATGAGTATCCACAAGCTCTGTTTTCGTGTAAAAAAAATATATATACATTTATATCTTCTAAATACATATCCTTCCCTAGCAGAAGTTTGATTAGATGAGCAAGATCACCAGACAGCACTGCATGACCTAAAAACTTCTGCAACTGAGTTGGTAAGGGGAAGTATTTGGTGATTTATTTGTTTGTGTTAAGGTTTTTAGGGTCATGTCGAGTGTGATCAGTTTACCTAACCACACATTTTCCTGGGCAGGCTTAGTCCTCTAAGCGGTTAACCAGTACTTGTGCACATTCTTTCGCCAGAAACTGACAACTGCCCTTATTGAATCAGCGGAAGGGCGAGAATGACTATAGAAAATATTTCATGATAAATCTCCACAAAAGAATGCAGCCGGACCCAGTGGGGATTAAACCCGTGACCTCCTGATCACCAGTCAAACGTGCATCCGACTGAGTAACCGAGGCTGGCTAGGTATTTGCTGATAATTCTGGGATAATTTATCTTATTTTTCCATAAAAATCTATGTTGTTGGTACTCATTAGAAGTGCCTCAGCAGGGGGCCTTTGCTAAGTATACAGACTTTTATGAAGAACTAAAGAAAATCATCCCAGTTTTTCTCTAACTCCATTTACTTAGATAATGAACTCGTCGGAATTCAAAGATGGAAGAGTCTACATCGATATCAGAAGCCCTTGGTAAATAAGGTTCAACTCTTTCACTGCTGCAGGCATAATAACAGGTTTTTTGCAAACAGCATAAATCCAGATGAGAGGGCTCATAATGAGCCGTCTCATCTGGATCTACGCTGTTTGACATTCATTCTTTCAACTTTACATATAATTTTTTTTTTTTCGAAGTGACAGTTCACTTAAAAAAATGCGGACGATAAATGTCGTCTGAAATTTGGCACCGAAAGAGTTAATAAGGCTAGCTGGTCCCTGGCTCAGTTTACTTACTTCTGCATCTAGTTTTGCAGGTCTCAACAATTTTGATGTTGTTCCATGTTTCTGAAAAAGAAATATTTTCACTTGATGGACTCTGGACATAAAAACAAAATATAAATGAAGTTAGGGGACTTGATACAAATGGTAGGTTTCCACAATGTTTACCAGTGAGATACTTTTGTGACTTCCTGACTGCTTTCTAGCACACCAAGTCCCTTCTGAAAAGGGGTCTGCTCTAAAAGGAAAGAATTTGCTCCCAAGGGGAGCAAATTCTTTTCTTTTAGAGTAGACCCTTTTCAGAAGGGAGGCAAATCATTTTTTACAGAGTTGCCTCCCTTTAAAGTGTATTCCTTCCCCTAAAGTCAAATACAGGCAGTAAAAGACCACATCAGCCTGCTCGTCTGCGGACAGATGCCTAAGCTAATCTCAGTGCTAACAATCTGCATAAGACATAACTGAGTCCTCCGTGAAATCACCTGACCAGTATATGACACCAAAACCTGACCAACCAAAATAGCTTACCAGTTAACGGTTAATGTTATTGCTTAGACAAACAATATTACCTATGTACTTTTTCATTGATAAATACAGGTACACATGCAGTTTTCATTGACAAATACAGGTATCACGATATTGTTTGTCTAAGGATTTACGCATGGGCGTGGTTATAGCCTTCTGACGGAGGAGTCAATTACTCTTTTTTCTCAAGGTGTGACTCATTTCTAATTCTAGATATATACTGACCAAAAAAAGAAATGCAATACTTCTGAACTGCATAGAAAAGTAAGATTAATACATTTTTTTTCTGTTGCAATATAAATTTATCTATACATATTGGGCCATGATTTCTTGCATGTTTACTTTAAATTAACTAAAAAGATTGACATTTTCGGCAACATTTTTTGTAACATTTTGATGATAAAGTTGGAATCATGAGGAATGAATAATTATCTTTTATGGATTTTATCAATGTGATAACTCTGACAAATCTCTCACAGACTTCCCAATGGGCACATCATAAATTTTTTGGCTTTATTCAGTTTGTGAATGATTCACTGGAGATTACACATCTATAAAATCCACATAAATAATAATTCATTCCTCATTTCAACTTTGACATCAAAATGTTATAAATGTTGCCAACAACATTCTTTAAAGTGAAAATAAAATTCTTCCTATAATAATAAAAAAAAATGCTCCCAAGAGTAGTGTTGGGGAAGGGAGACAAATATCTTCAGATCAAAGTTATTTCCCTTTGAGGTGTATCTACATTAGATTACCTTCCTTTATAATGGTAAACTCAACTTAGCTCATTTGCCTTATCATCATTGTAGGAGTCCTAATGTGAAGGAATGTATCGTTTGACATGTTTGCCTAGCTAAGACTCAGGTTTGAATATCAGAACAGTCTGATGATCCTCTATGAATAGTGATCTCAGGCTTCCTCAGGTGGGTAGCAAGGACTGACCAGAAACTGGATTTGCAGTCTGAGTAGAGCAGGGATCAATTTTAGCACTTGCTAACTTGCTAAATGCTGGTTAATTCCTCAAAAAGCAAGCTGCAATTTCCATCACTTGCTAATTCTAGCAAGTTGGAAAGATTCTCTTTAACTGGCAGAACCTGAGGCATTGCTGCTGAAGTTTTGCAATTTCTTTTCCAAAAGCAATGATGATATTTTTCTTATTTTTCCCAGAAAACAGGTTTTGACATTACATGCAAATTGTCTCCATAGAAGACAATTTGCATGAAATGTCAAAACCTGTTTTCTGGGAAAAATAAGAAAAATATTCTAAAATGTCTGCTGAAATTTTTACCCAGAGTGCTAAGGTTTACAGCCACATTTAACAGTGTTTATAAGTGTGAAAAAGCAAGTTGGCTGAAAGGTTTAGCAAGTAAAAAATAATGCCACTTGCTAATTTTAGCAAGCTGTCAAAAAAGTTAAATTTGAACCCTGCTGAGCTTACTGAGCACATGTCCAATGGCGTCTTATCTCACACTGCGGTCCTTATATTTTACTGTCCCAATTTTAGAGTATTAACCCTTAAACTGCCAATCACAACAACTGTCGTCTGCTTTGTCATCTGCTTGTGATTTTAAAAGTCACTTTTGCAAACAGTGTGGACCCAGATCAGACTGCTCCTGATCAGGGTCCACACTGTTTGCCTGTATGCAAAATTAGGTTTGAAAAGTTTGCAAGAATATTCAGGAGACGACATGAACAGACGACATTTTCAGTTGCAGTTTTTCTTGGCATGTTAAGGGTTAACACTTGAAGTGCTAATCACAAATGAAGCAGATGACACTTTGGTATTTATTTTATTTTATTTTATTTTTTTTTTTGAGAAAACAGGGCTTGACATTTCATGTGAATTGTCTGTCTAGCAGACAATTCACATGAAATGTTAAGTCTTATTTTCTTCAAAAAATAACAGAATTAATTTTAGAATGTCATATGCTATAAATCTGCTTAAGACATTAAGGAATAAGATGAAGCAAGAAAATCAAAAAGTGCTCAATGAATAAAAAGGCTTAAAGGAAACTGCACAGCTAATGACAAAAATATGAGAAAATAAAAATCCTATTAAGATAAGCATTTTGGAGAAAATTTTATCAAAATTAGTTGAGAAATATGCAAGTTATTAAGCGCTGAAGATCTAGAAAATGCTGTAATGGAAGCTGAAATTTTTGAGAGTAAGTGACATCATTAACCATCTAATTAAATATGCAAAAAATAAATAAATCACATCTGCAAAAACATTTTGTGGTTTTGTACCTGCAAGTGTTTATTTGCTTATATACTATCAACTAGCCCATATGAGCAGTGTATTCCTTTGAACAATAAACTTTTATTGGTCTCTTAAAAACTTACTCAATGTATCTAAATACAAATGTATTCAAAATGGTGGCATCAATGCTCAAAGTTAAGAAACTTCAACACATTTATGTCAAGTGGACTCTTCTACCACAACTCTTTGGACCAGTCCATTTACAATAGTAGGGTGTCCTGTTAGCTTTTATCATTACATTATACTATGTTTTATAGAAATTCCTGTAGTTAATGCAAACAGTGTAGACCCTGATTAGACACCACATTCTGTTGCATCTGATCTGGGTCTGCACTGTTTGCCAATTACCCTTTTGGAGGTCTCCAGACTAATATGGGTTAAATGCTAATGTCTTTCCTCATTTCTCAGCAGAGTTTATTCAAATCTGCTCCAATTTATTTGTTTTCTAATACTGAATTTTTAACCCTTGTCCTGCTGAACCCGGATATACCCAGCCTTTGCAAACAGTGTAGATCCAGATCAGTTGGCTTCTGAAGAAGCCAACTGATCTGGATCTGCACTGTTTGCCCTTAAGTATGTGAATTTATAGCAACAATCCAGATCAAGTAATCTGATTGGCTGAAAATTAGAAGTGGACGTGGCATCTTAATTTATTCAGCAGGACAAGGGTTAAGACATACAATGAATTCAGACATCCTTTCTCTTTAAATTCCATATGAAACACAATTTTCTTACAGTAGTTTGAGATGACATTGTAAGGAACATATAGCAAACTTAACCAGTACAGTGAAACCTGTATAAGAGCCACCTCTGAGACAGATAATAAACAGTGAGGATTTGTTTGTGTTGAGGTTTTATGGCCCAGTCAACCCAATGGGGTCATGTCGAGCGCGGTCAGTTTACCTAACCACACGTTTACTGGGCAGGCTTAGTCCTCTAAGAGGTTAACCAGTATTGTGCACATTCTTTCGCCAGAAACTGACAACTGCTCTTCTTGAATCAGCGGAAGGGAGAGAATGACCGTAGAAAATATTTCATGATCAATCTCCACGAAATAATGTTGCCGACCTCGGCGGGGGTTGAACCCGCGACCTCCTGGTCTCCAGTCTGACTGCGTATCCAAATGAGCCACCTAGGCCTAAACAGTGAGGGTTGATGTGGAAAGGTGGCTGTCTTATAAAGGTACATGTCATGTAATTTTGATAGCAAAATTACAGGACATGTACCTTTATATGACAGCTACCTTTCCACATCAACCACTAAAGTCAGTCTCAAAGGTGGCTTTCTTACACAGGTTTCACTGTATTATCCTTTATTTAGACTGACTTAAACAGTAGTTTGAGTTAGAAGTGTTTGAGATAACAAGAGTCAAGTAAGCTAAATTCACATGTACATTTTGCAGGACAAACAACTAAGTTAATCATTAATCAACGGTAAGACTAGTGTTTGCATGGCAACACATTTTCTTCCTACAGTGCTCTGCAAAATCTCCCACTGCCGCACTCCCCACCCCTCTCCCAATTAACAGATAAACACAACCTGTTTGTGTTGAGATTTCACGGCCAAGTTAACCCATTGGGGTCATGTCAAGCGCCGTCAGTTTACCTAACCCCACTTTTAATGGGCAGGCTTAGTCCTCTAAGCAGTTCACCAGTATCGTGCACATTCTTTCGCCAGAAACTGACAACTGCCCTTCTTGAATCAGCGGAAGGGAGAGAATGACCGTAGAAAATATTTCATGATCAAATCTCCATGACAAATGTTGTCGACCCGGCAGGGATAGAACCAGTAATCTCCTGATCACCAGTAGGACGCGCATCCAACTGAGCCACAGAGGTCAGCCAAAAAAATGGACTACTATCTGTTGTACACATAATAACTAATCAATGGGAATATGTGTATATGTGTTTTGCTTATCTGGCCAATACAGTATCGTCAGTTTCTAAAGGTAACCATTTCTAACCATTAAAGCACTAAGCAAAATTGTAGTAGACATCATTTCTAAATTTTGTTTAAATTACCCGGTAGTTTTCAGAGAAATTAAGACTTGGCATTTCAAATGAATGAAGATGAGTCACATGAAATGTCATCTTATTTTGCCTGAAAAAATACTAAAATACACCACAACCTCTTTATAACACTATTGTTGGGGTCCATAGCATAAACCGTGTTAGTTAAACAACCGTGTTATATCCAAACAAAAATGTATAGATTATATTGAAAAATGACCATTTATGGTCATTTTTCAATATAATCTATACATTTTTGGGGTCCATCTTTGAACCGTGTTATATCCAAAACCATGTTATAACAAACTGTGTTATAAAGAGGTTGAAGTGCACAAAAAAAAAAAAAATGAACTTAGGGATTCATATATAAAATATATTATACACATACACACTACTTCATTATAAATGACATTAAAATTGTTAGCCATCAAAATTTGTAAATATGTAAATATACTTGGGGTTTTAGATAACCACTGTTTTTTGTCGGAGCTGCTCCACAGGTTAAACTAAAACATGATGAAAAACAAGCAACTTTATTCAGGGATCTATCTCCTGGTAAAGGTAAAGCCTTTAGTGATTCTAAATACCGGGAGAAGATCCCAAACAACAGTAAACAGTGTAGACCCAACTCAAACAACTCCTAAGGAACAGTCTAATCAGGGGCTACACCATTTGGCAATCAGCAGTAATTTTGCGACACACAAGGTTTCAAACTTTTGGAGGCACTATGGAACGCTCGGATGTGTCTCAGTATTTAGATTTACTACAGTATCAAAAGCCTTTAGCGGAGCATAATTTGAGCTGCAACAATAGAAAGTGTACTTTTGGACATGTGCACCCAGTGAAGACTCAGATCAGCCTGCACATATGTGCAGGCTGATCTGAATCCTCACTGGGCACATTTACAATTGCCGAAGTTTCTTCATGCCGACAAAAAAGACTCAGATCAGACTGCTTCAATAAGCAGACAATACGAAACTTCGCTGAGCTGACATATTCCGAAAGTATGATTTCTGACATTGTGGCTCATTTGTACACAGCAGAAATTGAGAAACACGGACAAGTAAGACAGAGAAATAAAGTTCACAAATAGATACAACTACATGTAGACATCTGGGAAATTAAATCACAAAACAATATGTTAACAATTATTTATTTTCTACTCACTGTCTGCACCGGTTGAGAAGCCTTTAATAAATTCAGATGGATTATGTTTTCACAAAGATATATTCATGATTACCAAAACTCCAGATTTATGAGATAGCCAGATAAACATTTGAGCCAGCCCAAGACAAAGCCTACAATAAGACCTATGTGATCAGCAAAGACTCAGATCAGCCTGTACATCCACCCAGTATGACAAGGGGTCTCATTTATCCCTCTCTGGAGAGCCCGGAGGCTGTAGTAGGCACATGCGATCACTGAAGACTGATCAGATTGTGCAGGCTGATCTGAGTCTTCAATGGTCAGACAAGTCTTATTGTACATTTTGTTGTGTGCTGCCTCATTTTCTTATTTCTCCACAAAAATGTATGAGCTAAGTTTGCCAGACTTTGAACTTTATCTTTCAGTGTACATACCTGCACCCCACCCCACTCACCTCTAGCCCAAGTGAGGCCATATGGTCAGCTCTCTGGCAAAAGTTTACCCTTGGCCTATCATTTATGTGAGCAAACGTCATAAGTTCTGGAGATACTGTGTGGATGCACAGTCTCGCCTGATTTGTTTGTGTTGAGGTTTTACAGCCCAGTCAACCCAATGGGGTCATGTCGAGCATGGTCAGTTTACCTAACTACACGTTTACTAGGCTGGCTTAGTCCTCTAAGCGGTTAACCAGTATTGTGCACATTCTTTCGCCAGAAACAACTGCCCTTCTTGAATCAGCGGAAGGGAGAGAATGACCGTATATTTCACGATCAATCTCCACGAAAGAATGTTGCCGACCTCGGCTGAGGTTGAACCCGCGACCTCCTGGTCTCCAGTTGGACGGCGCATCCAACTACGCCACCAAGGCCGGCCGTCAGTCTCGCCTGAACCTCTGCTATTCTCGTATGTTCAAACGGCTCTTCTCCTGTGACATGGCTTGTATGTTGTCGGTACTCATTAAAATGGCTTCACTGAGTACTCTAATGAATACCCATAGGAAATAAGAAAAATATCAATAATGTTTCGGTTGATGATGATGATGAGTTCAGGTTTAATGATGTGTCAACCCATCAGGGCCATTTGCATTAAAATGTTATATACTTCAACCTCTTTATAACACGGTTTGTTATAACACGGTTTTTGATATAACACGGTTCAAAGATGGATCCCAAAAATGCATAGATTATATTGAAAAATGACCATAAATGGTCATTCATTTTTCAATATAATCTATACATTTTGTTTGGATATAACACGGTTGTTTAACTAACACGGTTTATGCTACGGACCCAGACAATCGTGTTATAAAGAGGTTGTGGTGTATTAACTTGATTTGGTATTGAAGCTGCTATAATGATAACAAGTCATATATGCATGTTAATATAAAACTAGAACAAATTTAAAAATGAAATAGTTAGATTTTGTTAAAAGGGTTAATGTGTTTTAAAACCATTAGCGTGTTATCAGCTGGTGCATCTTGAAAAAAATATCTTAAGTCATATTTTTTGAAAAATTGACGCCTTACATGAGAGAATTCAATGCAGTGGCTAAGAAAGCATTTTATGGTAAATGGCTTATTACAGCTTATGTTTTGGTTGAAAAAAAAAAAAAAAAAAATCTTATCTAGAGCAATGAAATACACAATCAAAAATACTCTTCAAATGTTTTATTTATTTTTTTTTTCCACTGAAGGCAGCTATAATACTACTGTTTATGCTCTGAATATTCAAACATGCATGCCAGAACAAACTACAGACCTAGATCAGTCTGAACAGTCTGCATTATTTACCATTCAGTCTTAAGGAGACAATATTAATGAATTATTGATTTTTGATTTATCTGCCTTTGTCAAATCCTATTTTCAGGGAAAAATAAGAAAAGTATTTCAAAATGTTGTCCATAGGTCTGGATAAGGAAGTGTAAAAGGGATAATTTTCCACATTTCTCAGAAGAACCATATGTTGTGGGTACTCATTAGAATTGCCTCAAGGAGGCAATTCTAACAAGTACCCACAACATATGTTTTTATTGAGAAATAAGAATAATTATCCCTCAATTATCCCGTTTACGCATCCTTATCTGGAGCTACGGTCATCTGCTAAAATTTTTACTCTGCCTGTTGAACTGTATGATTCAATAATTTCACAAAATTAAAGAATAACATCCTATTTAGATTTTCTTTTTCAACAAATCAGGTTATGGTGAGACAGGGTTTCTACTGCTTTGAGAAACTGTGGGAAAACATTCTGTTTTTCCTTGCTTTTGTAACCCTCAATGTATAGAGTCCTTTTATGTTTGGGGGTATACTAAAAATTTGTGGGGCAAAAAATCCTTAATACAGGGTACATGGGAATATTCATTCCCATTTTTTTACTGTCTTTTAAAATATTGTTTTTACCCTAAATATTCAAAACAACATGCCTGCAAACAATGTAAACCCAGTTAAAAAAGTTTTTTGCCAATCGGTTAGCATTTTTTAGGCATTTTATTTAGCACAACGATGCTCCTCTGCTTACATTAAGCACCAGTTGTATTTTGTCTAAATCTAAGTCACCGTTTTTGTGGACATGCATTTCAGGTTCTAATAATAAGTGGTTCTCAGTAACAAATATATCATTTATAAACAATATGAAGCGCAATGCACAAAATGGGCCCCTATGCATTTTGTGGACAATGAAGGTCCATTTCAGTGCGTGCGTCTGTGCAGCCTGATTTGGGCATTTTCTGTTCATAGACATATACTACAGTATCCACTGATTCTCTAAGTGGACAACATAGGCCCAGATCAGCCTGTGCTTATGTGCAGGCTGATCAGGACCTGCACTGTCTGCAAATTACATAAGGTCCCTTTTCATGCATTGCACATCATGTTATACCTACCCCAGGCCGTGGTAATGATAGGTAGACCAGTCTGTCTGTTTTGCCTTGACAGAAATCATTGACTTCCTTCACTAATATGGATAAATCATTGATCTGTGACTCCCAGGCATCAGAAAATAGATCAAGGTTTTCTTTTGCTATCTTGCTGGTGGGATACTCAGCAAGTGTTCTAGCGGCATGTAATATCTGAAAAAAAGTATAGTACATTGTATTGACTATAATACTCATAAAGATATCAAAGCTTCAGAACAGGTATTTTTTCAACCAAAAAGTATTAACATCGTATTCGACCTAATTACTGCATCGTGCACTTGGGTTTTTCAAATTTACTGGGAAAACTTGTAGTAAAATATGTATCCACCTATTATAAGTGAAACAAGATCAGTAAATGACTTATTTAATGGTGCTAACATGATGTTTTGTGTTCTTTTTTTTCTGATTTTCTTTCTAAAAGCATATGTTATGGGTACTCATTTGAATTGCATCGACAAGTCGATGCAATTCAAATGGGTACCCACAACATATGCCTTTATAAAGAGAAGTAGTTTCTAAAAGCATATGTTGTGGGTACTCATTTGAATTGCATCGACAAGTCGATGCAATTCAAATCGGTACCCACAACATATGCCTTTATAAAGAAGTAGAAAAAAAGTACACCAGCTGTAATCTGAAGACTACAGAATTACTTGACTGTGTGTTTATAGGGGTATGTGCGGTAATTTGGTTGAATATGGCACTTTTTTTTTACTTCTCATTGAAGTGCTTCTAATGAAAATGATGAAAAGTGATACCCTGTGGTTAATCACTGATATAGAGAAAAATTATATTGTTATATGACTGCCAGCAAGGTCTTCTCTGATTGGCTGACACTAGCTGTAACAGGTTTTTACAAATCCTGATGTTTACTAAAATTAGCTGCTGCTTGTTAAAAATTGCCTGGCTAAGGTCAAGTACCAGTCAACATCTCTTGTGTCACTGCTGCCAGACAGCTAAAAATTGTCATATAAGAAAGAAATGTGTCTAAAGGATACAAATGCCCCCGTCTGAAAACCTTAAACATGAATTGCTAATGCAGACAGAGACGGGCGGACTGTGGTAACACTATATGCCCTTTCCACCGTTCTTAGAATGGGGTGTGCATAAAAATTGATGCATTCTATATTGAGGCTAACATCAGGATTTGCAAACCTAAAAAATCATGTTCACCTCAGCTTCTCCTTGAAGAACATTGCTTTCTCAGGTTGACATATTCCGATTTTTACCTCAATAGAATGCATCAATTGTATAATGTCAGCCATAGAGGTCTTAGAGAGAAGACATATACCAGTACGAAGGATATGTCTAGGGCTTGTTATACGGTCAAATGCCTGGAAATTATTTTGCAGTATAACAGCAAAGCTTCTCTTGCCAACCAATCCTACATAAAGGAATCAAGTTATGTGACCCAATATTGTCTTTTGTTTGTGTTGAGGTTTTATGGCCCAGTCAACCCAATGGGGTCATGTCGAGAGCGGTCAGTTTACCTAACCACACGTTTACTGGGCAGGTTTAGTCCTCTAAGCGGTTAACCAGTATTGTGCAAATTCGTTTGCCAGCTGACAACTGCCTTTCTTGAATAGCAGAAGGGAGAGAATGACTGTAGAAAATATTTCATGATCAATCTCCACGAAAGAATGTTGCCGACCTTAGCGGGGGTCAAACCCGCGACCTTCTGGTCTCCAGTCATCCCAATATTGTTATACAGGAAGTGTCAAAACATATATAAGAATATTACATACAGAATTTACCCTACATATTTGGACAGACAGGCAAACCGAAAAAATGTTAACAGAGATCAGATGCTAAAGAAAGCATCATCTGATCAGGGTCTACACTGTTTGCCACTCATCCAGCACTTTTAAGACCCATCAAGGGGTGGTAAAACTGGGCCTGTTCAAATTTTTGGACAAGTATGGTAAGAAGTTAAGGTAGACAGGCAAACAGAGTAAACCCAGATCAGATGTCGCAGAATGCGACACATGATCAGGGTCTACACTGTTTGCCACTCATCCACCACTTTTTAAGACACATCAAAGGGTGGTAAAAATGGGCTTCTTCATATTTTTTAACAAGTATAGAAAGGTGTAAAGTGTCCAAATACTACTCGTATGAGCATACTGGGTAGCTATTATAGTACTCACCAATGGTCCCATCGAACGTAATATCATCTCATTATGTTCCGCTGTTATCACAAGAGGTTCTGTAGAAGCTATGTGACGGAATAATTTACATACCTATAATATCAGAAAAAAGGGTACGAGTTATTTGATTTTGAAATTGCCATCATCACTCCTGAAAATGCATTTTTTTTTTTCAACCAAAAATTGATTATAGTTTTCTTACCTCTCCACAAAAACATATGTTGTTGTGCTCATTGGAAGCACCTCATAAAGGTGCTTCTAATGAGTACCGTCAAGCAACAGGTTTTTATGGTTTTTTTTGAAAGACAATATTTTTCTCCCACCTTTGCTTATATGATAGGCCTTTTGTCCATGTGAGAAACTTCTATCTCACATGACCATGTTGATCCTAGGAACAGTCCACTTAAAGGTGGAGAAAAAAATCCATCATGAGCCAGTCCATGCAGGATAGGAAAATCTCACTCTCGGGGTAGGAATTTCAACCAGGGACTAGCTCGTCCCTGGTTGAAATTCCTACTCCGAGGATGAGATTTCCCTATCCTGCATGGACTGGCTCATGACGGATTCTTAAAACCTTATACTCCCTTTTATCTGGTGTTATGGCCATATTTACCCTAAATTTTCAGACAGGCACTTTTTATGACCATTTTCTTATTCCTCACAAAGGCCCTTCTAATGAGGACCCACAACATACATTTTCGTGGAGAAATAAGAAAAATATCTGGATACTTCTCTTATCTGGAACTATTAGACATGCTCAAGCAAACAGAGTAGAGCCAGTTCAATCTTATCTCAGTCTACTCTGAGAGGGCCTGCAGTGTTTGTCATTAATAATCTAAGCCAATATTTTTTTCAGACACATTACTACCTTGCTTTCAACATCAGTTGTAAAGATGTTTTCAGCTTGGCCCATTACCCAGAAGGGATAAATTTGCAAACTTTTCATTTAATGCAAAACCATTTGTCGTAATATCTATGCACAAGCTTTGTTTGTGTTTGTGTTGAGGTTTTACTGCCCAGTCAACCCCATGGGGTCATGTTGAGCATGGCTAGTTTACCTAACCACAATTTAACTGGGCAGGCTTAGTCCTCTAGGCGGTTAACCAGTAATGTGTACATTCTTTCTCCAGAAACTGACAACTGCCCTTCTTGAATCAGTGAAAGGAAGATATATATAATTTATCCTGCAGTAAAAAATGTCTATAAATTTTACAAAAATCTATAGGATATGTAGTTTGGAAGCAGATTTTCAACAAACTGTCAAATTCTGTTTTCAGGGAAAAAATAAGAAAAATATTTCAGTATGTGGTCTACTGAAAATTTTACCAAACATGCCAAGCATTAACTGCAAGAAATTATCATCTTGAATACTACTTACCTCTTCTAACTGCTCAATGTGCTCTTCAAATTTCACAGAGAGTTCCTCAACCTTGTTACATTCTCCCTCTATCCCTGATGTTCTCAGACCTTGCAGTAAGATGTGATCTTCATTAGACTTGAATAGTTCCGAGGCCTGATCCATTGCTGTATCTAGTAACTACAGAAATACATTTACATTATCAGTGCAGGCAATTTAGATGAACTTACATATTTTCGAGTGCATTCATCATTCAATCATGCAATGGCTTTTATGTCCCACTCACACGCTGTTCATGCCTAATGATATACTTGCAGCTAAAAAAAGGCTTGTCTCTTTATACTCAGTCCCCTTATTGCTTAAATTTGACAGTTTGTCCAGTAGTGACCTAGAAAAATAGGCCAAGGTCACCAAACCCAATCAGTTCATCTAGTTCCAATGATATACCTATGTAAATTTGGTAAAAATCCGCTAACTGGTTCATGAGATATCTGCCAGACAAGAAAGTGTCACTCAAACCCTATGCAGACATCAATGGATTCCACACCAAAAAACAATATGTCTCCTCCCCTTTAATGAGGGGACATAACTTCATAAACAACGCCCTATTTATCATAATGATTAAGGCAGACATGATGTAAGAAATGGCAAAGTCATTAAATTGTGAAAATATGCCAGTCATAAAATGAAGCCACACAGTTTGAGTCCTCCTTAGGGAGAAAGTGTATGCCAGGTAATATTATTGTAGGTGTAATGTATTCAGCAAAAGATTTGAATGCCAGCATAGTCACGAATGTTGACTGATTTTTTTTTTTTTTTTTTTGATTTGGGTTTTACGGCCCTTTCAAGAATATTTCACTTATATCGAGCCGATCGTTCATCGAAGGTGGGCGAAAACCGGAGAAAAACCACCTGATCATCCGTAAGCAGAACTTGGCTTTCCCACATATGACCCGAGCGAGGCTCGAACCACAGCAGTGAGAAACCTAATGGATTAAGAGTCAACTCTCTTATCCACTTGGCTACGGGGGCCCGCCTAAATGCTGACTGATGGACACATGGATGAGAAACCGGATCCCTATATTGCACCTGCTTGCTTAAGCTGGTGCGATAATGATGATGCATTTATGAGTCCTTGTTGGGAAGTATGTGTATGCCAGATAAGATGATTGTAGGTGTAATAGTCTAATAATCGAAAATGGACTTGAATGCTAAGGTGGCAGGAAATGTTGGGCCCAGTTGTTCAAAGCATCATTAGCTTAACAAGCTCATTAACAACAAACTCCTTAACTGTTGGAGTTAAGGTATTTTCAAATACACCAATATTTTTGCTGCAAAAATGTGAGTAGAAGCTACTCACATTTTTTTTTCAGCAAAAATATCAATGTATTTGCCATATTTCAAGATAGACACTTTAACGTCACGTTAGCTACCAACTTCGTTAAGTTTTGAACAACTGGGCCCAGACAAACAGAAAACCAAATGCTAATATCACACGTTTGCTTTATAAAGCAGTGCAACAAAAATATCAAACATTTGTCATTGATTTAACTAAGTGTTTTTTGGGATAAGGTTAAATGGTAACGACTTACCTGTTTCCGTAAACATTTTGAAATATCAAGGGTTTTAAGAATGGCTGTTTCTAGCTCTTGTGTGGCCAATACATCTTTTTGATTCTAAAAACAAAAAGGTAAGCAGAGATGTTAAGAAGGAGCATCTAAGGATAATTCTGGGATAGTTTTCTCCAATTCTCCATAAAAAAACATGTGTTGTGGCTACTCATTAGAGGTGCCCTTTCGTTCCTTTTTTTTTTCTCTCTCAATAAAATTTACATTTTGTATTCAAAACAGGAGCAAAGGAAGACCTTAGCATTATTTTGTTATCATTTCATCTCAAAATTGGTATGCGTTTTTACAATTAAACACAAAACTATGTGACATTGTTTTGCATTACAATGTAACATTGTGAATAGGTTACCCAGATTTTATTTTATTGGAATTGGTGTACAGCATTTCTACAAGACTGCATCTGCACTCAGACTAGACTCAAATCAGTCTGCACATCCAAGCAGTCTAATTAGTCTTGGTAAAATACTCTGTGGGTAGCCTAGAATCCAAAGTGTCTCAAGCTGACAGCACAGACTCTGATCAGCCTGCATGGATGCACAGTCTTTGTGTGGCGCACATGCTATCTTGTAGGAAATACTCTGCCCTGGCTCATTTTTCTACATTTATTGACTTGAACATGGTCTATGATATCTTGAACATGTTTAAAGTTATCAAGCAAACATAAGCTTGCCACAGAAACTGCTACTGACAAGGTTCAAAGGGACATAACTCAAAACATATTTATAAACAAGTTATGGTTCTTAAGTTCTGCATGTCATTTTGTGGTGCTTATTATTTCTTTGATAATTTGACAAGATATCCTGAATGAAGCAGACCCCTTTTAAAGAGGGAAGCAAAAACAATCCTGGTACATCAAGTCCCTTCTGAAAAGGGTCTACTCTAAAAGAAAAGAATTTGCTCCCATGGGGAGCAAATTCTTTCCTTTTAGAGTAGATCCCTTCTGAGGTAAAAACAGCTCTGACAGAGTTGCCTCCCCTAAAAACATTAACCATTCACCTTAAAGTACTCACCTGTAAAGATCCTGTTTTGATTAGGACATGAACTGACTGTTGTAATTGTTCTATAGTCTCCATGATTCTTTCTCGGTGTTCATGTGAGGTATAAGCCGAGTCTGTAAAATCCTGGGATGTTTCTATCACAAGTTCGGAGGCACTGTGGATCTTGTCTGCAATATGCTTGTTGACATAGGTTACCCTTGCCATCTCTATCTGGTCCTACAGCAGATAAAAGAAGTTCTACATAAGGTACTTTTTTCAACCAAAAAAGTACTGATAATACAGACGACCCTCTCTATAACAACACTAGATACAATGACAAAATTCCTTACAATGATAATTTGACAGTCATGAAACCTTTGCTTAAGAGGTAACAAATAGTCACAAATTAGGTCTATGAAAGTTGTTTCATTCTGTCTCTCCTGTTACCCGCCGTCTTCGCGCTTACACAAGACGGGAATCAGTTGTTAATAAATAGTTATCTAGGAAAACTATGCGGAGGTGGAAATAACAACAAAATCATGCCTTTTCTGTTTTTTCTTTTTTTTTTTTCTTTTCACATACCTGACTTTATTGATGATGCCAGCTTTGATCATACATGTTATACCCGGACTTCCGTCACACAACGGAGCTGAGGTGTATTATTTAAAAAAGAATTATAGGACTGTCAATTGTCATTAGTTTTCGTGACAGGTGATATTATATTTTTTTTTTTTGAAATAGGTGCATTGATGACGTCATCGTCATCAGCTGGACCAATTCAGATTTCAGAATTTCCAGAGCCCTGCCATAAATGGTAATTTTTCTATATAATCTATGCAGTTTTACTTGGATACAACACTTTTGGGTTCAATCTTTAGACTGTTATATATCCAATAACGTCTTATCATGAACCGTCTTATAAAAATTCGGCTTACATCAAACTCTCGTAAAGCTTTATGTGCTCTTGGCTGTGGCCCACCCAAGGCTATCCCAGAGTCCCCATTCAGCATCATCGGTGAAACATCATCATGGCCGTTCGTCTGATATGAGGTGTCGGTGACTATGTAATGAATTAACTCTAAGGCCTGGTGCATCTGGACGAATAAACCATGACGATTTTTTCTGGCTGATTCACACTCTGGATGCCGCAAACATGTCTGAAAAGAGAAACGAGAAAACATGATAACCGTAGCTCTAAGTAAGAGGGGGGGGTGGGGGGACGACGTATCAGGTAAATATTTGTCAGATTTCTCCATGAAAAAATATCATGTGGGTAACCATTACAAGCACCTCAGAGGTGCTTCTTCTAAGTACCACAACTTATATTTTTGTGGAGAAACAAGAAAAATATCACTATTATTTGGTTGAAAAAAGTGTCTCATCTCTAACTATGATAACAATGGCAAAATTCAGGTCAATCATACTGAAAAATGTCCTTTGACGTCACTTGAAACGACAACTTTATGACTGACTTCTTATTTTTAATGAAAACAGTTAGCTGTGATTGACAAAATCTTATCAGAGATCATATGTCATTTCTACTTTTGTGATTTGTTTCTACCCATATAGCCAAAAATAAAATTTACAGTGCCACAAGTTGTCTCCCTTGTCAAAAAATGGCTAAAAATGTACCAAGTGTATCCATTCATCTTAACCACATCCACTTCTAATTTTCAGCCAATCAGATTACTTGATCCAGATTGCTGATATAAATTTGCATACTTTATGGCAAACAGTGCAGATCCAAATCAGTTGGCTTCTTCAGAAGCCAACTGATCTGGATCTACACTGTTTGCAAACAAAGGCAGGACATATCCGGGTTCAGCAGGACTAGGGTTAAATCATGACAAAACTTATTCTTTTGAATAAAGCACCAGGAGAAAATCGACTTTCTGTCAGCTGTCAAAAGCCAAGTAGTAAATCTGAGCAAGCACATGAAATATATCACAAACAAAGCCATTTCAGATGTAAAAAAGGTCTAAAGCACACGCTGTCCAATGGGCGAAAAAGTGCCTTGTGCCATATATGAACAGCGAAGGTTCAAATCAGCCCCTGTATCATCAATATTGTAACAATCTTATTCTGCTTCTGACATCTTTCAGAAAGTGTTTTTTGCAAGGAACTTTCCTTAAGTATACATGGCACTTTACTAAAAAGTAAATTTGCAAACTTCTGTCATGATTCAATGCAAAGTCATTTGTTGTGACTACTTATACACCAAACATTTTATTCTACTCATTGGTTTTAAAAAAAAATATTTTCATTTTTTCCCACTGCAGAAATCACTACCACTTATGCAAAAATTAACAGGGTAGGTAGTTTGTATCCTTGTTTTCAACAAGTTCCATTTGTTCAATTTTTCTGGAATTTTCATAATTGTTATTATGGAACATCAATAATTTAAAAATCATAAAAACAAATACTGCTTTTAGATATGTTCTAATATGCAAGGAAAAGATTTTATAGTGGTATCTTGGGTTTCTGCAAAGATATATTGGGTTTCATGTACATGGCAATCACTGCTCCTTATATCATCCACAAAAAATATTTCTCATTTCTGGATGAAAACATATTGAATGGCCTTCTAATAAGTACCCCCAACATTTGTTTACATGGTGAAACAAGAAAACTATCAATGCTTTTCAGCTGAACTGGAATTCTTATTTCAGGCTATTTTATCAAATTTCTTCACATTTATTCACCACAATGCCAAATAGAGAGGTTCCCATTTCACTTTTTACAACTTGCCTATCACAATATGACCACAAAAATTTCAGTAAAATGTGAAAAAAAAATATTTTCCTTAATTTTAAATTTTCCAATTAGTTGACTACTGTACGAAAATTCTTTCTGGGCCCAGATGTTCAAAGCGTCGTTAGCTTAACGAGCTCGTTAAGGGTCATTTCGTTGTTTTAGCGGATTCAATACACAATATTCTGAAATTTTTTGCTGAAAAAATGTGAGTAGCTTTTGCAGTTTTTCAGCAAAAAATCTCAGCATATTTGCCTATCACTTGATTGAAATTTTAATGAATCGTTAACTAACGACGTCGTTAGCTTTGAACAACTGGGCCTTGATCATTAGAAGAGACATAAGTAACAGATGATTGTTTACAATTGGTCATAAAGACAATAATAATGGGTACTTATAAAAAGCTTCACCAAATCAAGGCTAAAGCCATTCCCAATAAAGGAACTTACTTTACAGGAAGGCAACAGCATCATGGTAGACTTCTCCAAGACTGCTCTTGCTGAGCCCATCTGTGCTCTGTGTTTATCACTTTTTAGATCCTGAAATGGATAAATATGAATAAACCCATCCTGCTTGTCCCTGATATGCCCTGCCTATGCAAACAGTGCAGATCCAGATCAGTTGGCTTCTTCTGACTTCTGCATTGTTTGTCAGTCAGTATAAGAATTAATATCAACAACCTGGATCAAGTAATCTGATTCACTGACAATTAGAACTGGGCATGGCATCTTAATTAAATCAGCATGACAAGGTTCAAAGTTCACAGGTCTTGATCTGGACTCTCGAACCTTATGGCTTATCATTCTGGGTAAAATTTTCAGCGAACAACGTATTGAAATATTTTCTTATTTTTCCCAGTAAACAGATTTTGACATTTCATGCTAATTATCTCCAATGGTGACAATTTGCATAAAATGTCAAATCCTGTTTTCTGGGAAAAATAAGAAAAAAAATCAATTTGTCGTCTGCTGATTTAGCACAGAGAATGATATAAGTTAAATTGCAAGAACGGATAACAATATGAACCGTCACCCTAGTATCCTCTCACTAGTGAGACAATACTAGGGTGAAGGTTCATATTGTTTTGCAACGAGTGCCTGTGATAGGTGGGCCTATTTGCATTCATATCAGGTTCACCAGAAATAATGCAATCATAGTTCCAGATAAGCCATATTTTCAAACAGTACTAAAATTTGTCTTATTTGTCCGTGAAAAGATAAATTATGTATGCACTTCTAATGATTAGTTTTTAATACATTTTGAGAAAATGACTTTTCAACATTTTCCCCATACAAATGCATGGGGACGCAAATTTGACCTTGCCATAAAAGGTCAAAGGTCAACCAAGGGTCATCATTTGAACGTACTTGGCAGACCTTGAGTCCATGATGCTATATACCAAGATTCGACCCCAAAGCTTTCTTGGTTCTGGAGAAGCTTTTCATGTGTTTTTACCATATATGGGCATGACAGCCATCTTGATTAACTGACTGTGACCATTTGTACAAATTTTCAATCTCCCTTTAACAGAAGGCTCCACATGAAGTTTGAAGAAAATTGGCCAAGGGATTTCAGAGGAGAAGTCATTCAAAGGTGTGGACTGACAGACGGACCCTTTGTCAGATTAAGATCACATTTAGCATGCTAAGAGATACTGGTCCTTAGTTTTATACAGAACCATCCTCTGCCCTGCCCTTGACCTTGAGGTCAAGATAACCCGCTTAGAATTTTTACGTTTCACTTTTATATTAAAGTTTTAGAAAATCTACATCTCCTGAATCCTAAATAGATTTACTTGATACTTGGGTTCATGTTAGCATCCAAAATTTTGTTCGTTGCAAGCCCGTCAGTGACCTACAATTGAGGTCACTATCTTAGACTTTTAGAAGTCACAGTCACTGACAAACTTTGCATGTTTACATTAAAGGTGTTAGATAGGTCTGTATCTCCTCAAAGCCTAAACTGATTTAGGTGATAGCCATAGGCAGTCTCGATAACAAAAATCTGCACAGAATAGTGAAAAGCTACACACCACAAAACTTTAAAGAATATAGTTGTTGTAGTCTCTCAAAAAGCCGCAAATGTCATTGATTACACAGGATAAGTCCATTCTATCTAAACGATACCATTAAAATCATTTAATCTAAATGGATATAAAGCTTAATCACATTACATCTTTTCTCCAAAGGCAATTTCAATTAAACTACCATTATCAAAACCACATTATCCTAACATTTTGGAAAATACTTGTAATGCAAGAGATTAATTAACCTTTACCATTCTCTACTTTAAGACTACTTCAGCAGACGACAAACACTTCATATTTTTCTTATTTCTTCCAAAAATAAGCTTTGGCATTTCATGCAAATTGTCTCTATAGGAGACAATTTGCATGGAATGGCAAAGCCTTTTTTTCTGGGAAAAATGAGAAAGATATTTCAAACTGTCGTCTGATGAAAGTTTTACACAGCATGCTGAGCATTAAAATGCAGACACAGCTCCGAATTAAACTGCCATGGCTCTAGATAAGTAGGATATTTCTCCATGTAAACATTTTGTGCTTTGTTAAACCTAAATACTGAGACATAAAAAGTTTTCGAATAACCGAGACATAATATACTGAGACATAAAAAGTTTTCGAAGTGAAATTCTGGTCCCTGTTTTAACATGGAAATCTAACAACAGGTAGCAAAATATTATGGAAATGAGAAGGAACTGTTCCTAAGGAGCATTTCTCCTTTTTTTCCACAATATTTTCAATAAATCTCTGACGTCAGGAGTCAAATTACATATTCATTCATGAAATGTGGTTGTTCGATTTACATGTATTTTTACTCTATTCTGCAAATCTGATATGCTGATTTTGATTGTGTTGGGGCTTAACAACACTTCAGCCCTTGTGGATTATTTTGTGTCGTCTCCCAGAGAAAAGGAGAAAAGAGATAGAAGAGATAGTAGAGATGAAAGAGAGGGATAGGGAAGAATGAGGGAAAATGAAAGTGGAGGAACAGAAGAAATAACAACATTTACCCTCTATCCTTACCTGCTGCAAGGACAGCAGGCCTTGCCCAACTGTAAGCCAATATCAGTAGGGTGCCCCTGCAACAAAAACTACAGGACACCTTCACTTCACCCAACCACCCCCATCTGATATGTTGAGGTACGGACATCTCAAAGTATTTCAGAGAGTCCCTTGGACTTCGAGATAAAGAGAGTCGACTGTATGTTAAAATATTTATCTGGATATCCCACTTATCAACATCGTTAAGGTCATGTCAAGCCAGTCAGTTAACCTACTTGCACTTTTCCTAGGCAGGCTTAGTCCTCTAAGCAATTAACCAATACTTGTGCACACACCTTTGCCAGTAATTGATAACTGCCCTTCTTGAGTCAGCGGAATGGGGAGAATGACCATAAAAACAATTTCACGATCAATCTCCACAAAAGTTATGGGACCGAGCTGGGATTTGAACTTGTGACCCTGGATCTGAAGTTTGTTAGTTTGTGTTGCAGTCAACCCATTGGGGTCATGTCGAGTGCAGTCAGTTTACCTAACCACACTTTTCCTGGGCAAGCTTAGTCCTCTTAGCGGTTAACCAGTCCTTGTGCACATTCTTTCACCAGAAACTGACTACTGCCCTTCTTGAATCAGCTGAAGGGAGAGAATGCCCACAGAAACTATTTCACGATCAATCTTCATGAAAGAATGTTGCTGGACCCGGGGGGATCGTACCAACGACCTCCTAATCTCCAGGTGGACGGGCACCCAACAGAGCGGAGCCACCAAAGCTGGCCTGGATCTGCAGTCAGATGCTATACTGACTGTGCTATGGAGCCCTGCATCTGAAGTTATGGTTGAAATAATTCTGGGATAATGTTTCTTATTTCTCCATAAACTAGACTTCCAGAAAATAGGCTTTGGCATTTCATGCAAATTAGCTCCTATGGAGACAATTTGCATGGAATGCCAAAGCCTATTTTCTGGGGAAAATGAGAAAGGTATTTCAAAATGTCGTCTGCTGAAAGTTTTACCCAGCATGCTAAGGGTTAAATGTGTTAAAAGCACCTTACCAAGGAACTTCCAATGAGTACCCACAACATATTTATCCGAGAAAATAAGGAAAATATCAATAGTTACGGGTTGAAAAAAAAGTGCATTACCTGAAGATACACATGATAAAATAACAAAGGACTTTCATCCTTAAAGTGCCATGCAAAATTTGCAGCAGATAACATTCTATTTTTTATTTCATTTTTCAAAAACAAATAGTCTTGACATTTCATGTGAGGCAGATGATTCACATGCAATGCCAAGACTTATTTTCTTTTAAAAATAGAAAAAAAAAAAAAAAAAAGTGTCTGTTGCAGCTGTGATTGATACTTTAGGGTTAATTGCTTACATTTTGTCTATCACCGGTCAAATGCGCTAACTCCACCATACTACTACCAAACTTGCTGAATGCCTTCACAAAGTCTGTGAAGTTGTCGGTTGTTTCCAGTTCTGTTAGAATGGAAAGAACCTGAAAATATTTAAATAAATGAAGATAATAATAGGTAGCATAAAATCATTACAATGAAAATTTACAATTTAGTATTATACTGGAGCAGCATTATTACGCTATTGATTTTAAACCAGCAATGCTTGAGTAACTTGAGTCACAACATGAGAAAACATTCCTTTTGCACAAAATGAACTCAAATCAGACTGCACATCAGTGCAGTCTGAACAGAGTCCTCATCATTTGCATGAAAAAAACATCACATCCTGGGTTATCCAAAATGTGTCCAACAATTACAGGCTTATCTGAATCTTCGCTGTGCACACGTCCAAACTTACGTTTTCTGATATTGTGGCTCAAATAGTAATGGACGAATAGAAGATCGTACCCCTATATCACACATGCTTGTGTAAACAGGTGCCAATGCAAGCAGGTGCTACAAAAAGATGAGGCATTAGCGGTCTGCCCCAGGTCACAATTTTATGATCAATCATCAGTTTTTGGACAAGTGACTGATGATCAAGTAAACATCAAGTAATGAAACTGCTAATGTCCTTGTATAAGTAGGCAACTTTATCCAAGAGCTGTTTATATATTATGTCCTGCTACATTTTTGTTTTTGTTTGTGTTGAGGTTTTACCGCCCAGTCAACCCATTAGGATCATGTTGAGCATGGTCAGTTTAATACCAAACCACACTTTTTCCTGGGCAGGCTTAGGTTAACCAGTACTAACTTGTACACATTCTTTCGCAAGAAATTGACAAATGCCCTTCTTGAATCAGCGGAGGGGAATGATTACAGTTCAATCTCCATGAAAGAATGTTGCCAGACCTGTACATGTACATCCACATCAACCTGCATAAACTTTATTGCAAACCAACTTGGAATATCATAGTAATAGTTCTACTGTTCTTTTAAAGAATTTGAGACCAACTAACTATATGTAAGTTGATGGTTTGGTGTTTTACGCCTCTTTCAACATTGTTTAAGTCATATCGAGATGACGGAAGATAGATAATCAAAGGGTCTGTGCAATGAAGTCATGATTCCTACCCATGAACCAAGTGCCGCGTCCAAGGTCAGAAGCGCAAACCATTCGGCCAACCTGACACTTCTGTATGTACTAGAGTTCAATCTTAGGACATAAGATAATCGATAATGGCAAAATGTGATTGATTACTCACTGAATTGCTGTAAACCAGGGCCCAGCTGTTCAAAACTTAACAAAGTTGTTAGCTAAACTGACCTTAAAATTTCTATCTTGAAATATGGCAAATGCACTGATACTTTTTGCTGAAAAAAAGTGAGTAGCATTGCAAAAGCTACTCACATTTTTGCAGTTAAAATATCAATGTATTTGAAAATACCAAAGCTACAACAGTTAACGAGTTCGCCATTCACAAATTTGTTAAGCTAACGATGATTTGAACAACTGGGCCCTGTAATGCTTGAGTAATTTGAGTCACAACGCGAGGAAATGTACATGGGCACCCAAAGTAGACTCAAATCAGCCTGAGAAGTCTGATTAGTCATTGTTGTCTGCATGAAAAAACTCTGCACTCTTGGCTATCCAAAAATTGCCCAGTGGAGATTCTGATCAGAATGTGCAAATGCACATTCTGATCTGAATCTTCACTGGGCGCATGTCGGAAGGCATGTTTACTGACACCGCAAACCACTATATGAGATATCACCCACCTTGTCCTTGGATGCTATCAGCTGTTTCACTATAACTTTATCTGCTATCAGAAGAACTTTAGTAATTGCTGAGAGTAACTTCCTCGCAGCTCTCACCATCGCTGTCTTCTCGGTGAATGTCTTTGGTTGGCCTTCGTGGTTAATGTTGTTTATAACTGTCAATTTCTGGATACTAACACCTACCAAAATATACCATAGGTCTGGATGAGACACTTTTAGTACCAAAAGGTACATAGCTCCAGATAAGAGGGGTTATTCATATACAGTTAACTCTCGTTATCTCGACCTCGCTTATCTCGAATAACCGCTTATCTCAAAGTGAAAATCTGGTCCCTGCCTTAACATGAAAATCTAACAACAGGTAAAAAAAGATTGTGGAAAAGAGGAGAAATTGCTCCTAAGGAGCAATTTCTCCTCTTTTCCACAAAATTTTCAATATATCTCTAACTTCAAGAGTCCAATAGCATATATATTTGTTACATGTGGTTGTTCGAATTATTTTTTCCTCAGTTCTGCAAATCTGATATGTCGATGTACGGATATTAGTATTTCAGAGAGTCCCTTGGAATTCAAGATAATGAGAGTCAACTGTAATACTTTTCTTATTTCTCCACAAAAACATTTGTGGGTAGGGCTGGGTACCGCCAAAATGGGTACCGCCAAAAATACTGTATCGAGGTACATTGCCTAAGACATTAAGGCTTACTGTCTGCAAATGAAATTCAAAAGTTTATAACTGAAGCACACCATTTGAAGTTGCTTCAACTTCAACTCTTAATATTTTGGAGATTTATGGTTTTCTACAATAGACTGTTGCTAAAAATATAAAACAGAATCACCAGAATACGGCAGTACAAGCAAGAGAACGGCGGTACATACCATGCCAAAGGGAAACCTCGGTACACCAGTGAACCGGTATTTTTGCACGCCCCTAGTTGTGGGTACTCATTAGAAGTGCCTTGGGGAAGTGCTTCTTATGAGCACCATAACATGTTTTCGCAAAGAAATAAGAAAAGTATCAATACTTTTCGGTTGTAAAAGGTGCCTTATCTGGAGCTATGAGGTACTGATTTTTTTCTTTCTACACCCAAAAACATGTTATCAGTACTCGCTGGAAGTACCTCGGTGAGTACACATAACATAAGCCCTGTCCTACGAAAGACCGGTAGTGACATTTCAACTACATTAATTCAAGGTTTCAACTTCACGAATTCACGATTTCAGCTTCACGAATTCACGATTTCAACTTCATGAATTCATGAATTCAACTTCACGAATTCACGAATTCAACTTCAAGAATTCCACTTCACGAATTCAACTTCACGAATTCACGAATTCAACTTCACAAATTCACGAATTCAACTTCACGAATTCATGAATTCAACTTCACGAATTCCACTTCACGAATTCAACTTCACGAATTCACGAATTCAACTTCACGAATTCACGAATTCGAATTCATGAATTCCACTTCACGAATTCCACTTCACGAATTTAACTTCACGAATTCACGAATTCAACTTCATGAATTCGCGAATTCAACTTCACGAATTCCACTTCACGAATTCAACTTCACGAATTCACGAATTCAACTTCACGAATTCAACTTCATGAATTCAACAATTGAATTCGTGAAGTTGAATTCGTGAATCCGTGAAGTTGAATTCGTGAATTCATGAAGTGGAATTCGTGAAGTTGAATTCATGAAGTTGAATTCGTGAATTCATGAAGTTGAATTCGTGAATTTGTGAAGTGGAATTCGTGAATTCGTGAAGTTGAATTCGTGAAGTTGAATTCGTGAAGTTGAATTCGTGAAGTTGAAATCGTGAATTCGTGAAGTTGAAATCGTGAATTCGTGAAGCTGAAATCGTGAATTCGTGAAGTTGAAGCCTTGAATTAATGTAGTTGAAATGTCACTACCGGTCTTTCGTACTGTCCAGATAAATATTTTATTTACCTACCGGCAACCCTCTTTATACTGATACTCGATACAATGACAAAATTCATTATAATGACAATCTGACTGTCACAAAACCTTTGCTTAAGGGGTAACAATTAGTCATAAATTATGCATGAATATTGTATTTAATAATTTAAAGAAACATATGTTTTGGATATTTGTTAGAATCACCTCAGTGAGGCAATTCTAACAAATACCCAAACCATCTGTTCTATGAGGAAGCAAGTACAAAACAAGGTCTTTCTTACATATCATTGTGTCCATTAAGGATTCTTTACAACAGCAAATTCATTTCAATGGCTACATCTTTGGGAACAAATGCTGTCATTGTAATGAGGGCTCACTGTATTTCCTTCCAAGAAGTACCCATAACGTATGTTTTTGCAAAGATATAAAAATCTTTATCTGGCTACTCCTCTTATCTGGAGCTGTGAGATTAGCCTGACTGGATCAAAGAATCTTCAGCTCCAGATAAAACACCATTTTTCAATAGAAAAGTAGCAATATGTTTCTTATTTCTCCATGAAAACATATATTCTAATGAGTACCCCATAACATGTTTTTTGTGGAAAAATATGCAAAATTTTGTGTGGATACCCCTACTTATCTGTAGCTATGGACATTTATGGTAAGGTGACCCAATATTTAAGGTAAATATGGTATGCAAACAAAACCGTCAACAAACGTATCAGTTTCACATCAACTCTACCTTTCCTTGGCCATGCCAAACGAAAATGTGCCTTTCAGTATATGCAAAACTATTAGCTCTACAAAATAGGGGGTATCAGGTTAACCTATTGTAGACTGAATGAACTTGCCCACACTATATATTGAAAGATCCTAATTTCTATTTTAGGTATGTCATGCTGAGCGATTTAGATATTCCTAGAATATTGGTTGAACTATTTGCAAACAGCGGAGACCCTGATCAAACTACTGCATCTGATCTGGGTCTGCACTGTTTGCCAATTACCCTTTTAGGGGTCTCCAGACTGCAATGGGTTAATATTTTTTCTTATTTCTCTGCTGAAAGCATATGTTGTGGATATTCATTCGATGCGCCATGGTGGCAAAAGTTTTCGCTGAGACATGGTGGCAAAATATTAATAATAAAACAAATATTTCAACTGAAACTATGAGGAAAAATACAAAGATCCTGTTTCATATAGTATCTCTTGAAAATTCCTATTTGGACTCTGACAAAACTGACTGGTCTGGACCTTAACTGTTTGTTTGTGTTTGTGTTGAGATTTTACAGCCCAGTCAACCCAATGGGTCATGTTGAGCATGGTCAATTTACCTAACCAGACTTTTACTCAGCAGGATTAATCCTCTAAGCGTTTACCAGTATTGTGCACATTATTTTGCCAGAAACTGAAAACTGCCCTTCTTGAATCAGCAGAAGGGATAGAATGACTGTAGAAATTTCTTCATGATCAATGTCCATGAAAAAATGTTGCCAACCCAGCGGTGGTCGAACCCACAACCTCCTGATCACCATTCAGACAAGCAGCCAACAGAGCCATCGAGGCCGGCGAGGACCTTAACTACTCATTCATAGGAATATATCGGGTTTTTTGGGGGTTTTTTTTGTCTTTTTCTCTCAAGGTTTCATGGTAACTTATTTACCTGCTTGTCTGGCTTCAAAGCAGGTCTCACACATGTCTGTACGCAACTCTGGATTCTCATCACCGATAGATTCTCCAACTGTAACAAATCTGTCTACTGCTAAACTAACGGCTTCTCCAACCTTAGCCAGCGCCCGCGCTGTCTTCTCTGTAACCTTTGTCTTCTCCTTGTGGTTAACTAGTGTCGTAATCTGAAAATAGATATTGTCTTCTGAAACATGCTAAATGTTTTTATGATACTCTTTTCTCTCTTTTCAAGTATACGTTGGGGGGGTGGGGGTGGGGGTGGGGGTTGGGGAGGGGGTGTGTGGGTGTCTGACCATAGCAGATGTCCCACTTTGCCTCACGCATACCCACGTGCCCAGTTTGTCAACATGCATGGAATATGTCTCACTCATTTTGTTCTGTAACATTTGATTGTAATTTTCTTAATGGAGGTTAAATATATACTTTGCGTTGTTTTATTTATGTGTTATTCATCTTTACCGCATGTGCAGTGTACAGATGTATGAATGTATGACACCAGGGAAAAAGATGAACAGGGGCCCAGTTGCCCATAGTTCTTAAATTTTTGGCTGGGCCGCTAACTTTTCAGAGAAAATACCTATACCCCTCTTGCTGAATATTCCTTTTTGGCAGTCTGGGGCTCTAAGTAAAAATTGTTCGTTTATCCTGTGATGCCCTGTGAATGTATGTAGGGTCTTTATATCTGATCAGACAGAAATGAATCTATCATTTCTGTCTGATCAGATATAAAGACCCTATAAAGACTACAGAATTGCTTGACAGTGCAATTTTCAGGGTATGTGCAGTAATTTGGTCAAATGTGGTATTTTCTGCTAATGTGTCTTATGGAAACTGATCAGAACTGCCTTATTTCAGTGAGACAATTTAAACTAGTACCCATCAGACAGGTTTTGACGCAGAACCAAACAGTAATCTTTTGATATATCTCCTTTTATTTGTCTGGAGCTCTCTCTATACATGTATGGCTGCCCAAAGGCTAGCATGGCCTTTAATTAAAATCCGATTCATAGCTCTACAAATAAGGCACATTTTTTGTGCAAAAAGTACTGATATTTTCTTATTTCTCCAAGAAAACTTATGTTGTGATACTCATTAGAAATGCCTCATTGAGGTGCTTCTAACGAGTCCCACAATGTATGTTTTTGTGGAGAAATAAGAAAAATATGTGGTTATCACCTCTTATCTGGAGTTTACCAGTTTATTTTACACTACCATATTTATCCTAAATATTCGGACATCTCAACTCCTTACCATACTTGTCCTAAAATCAGATATAGTCCATTCTACAACCTCTTGATGTGTCTAAAACATTGCTGAATGTATGACAAACAGTGTAGACCCTGATCAGATGCCATATTTTGCAGCATCTGATCTGGGTCTACATTGCTTGCAAAGGCCTCAACTCCTTACCATAAGTGTTCTAAAACTTAAACAAGTACAATTTACTACCCGATGTTGTGTCTAAACATTGTTGGATAAGTGGCAAACAGTGTAGACCCTGATAAGACACAACGTTCTGCAGTGTCTCATCTAAGTCTACACTGTTTGCTCAGGCCTGTCTGTTGGAATACATACGGTAAATATGGTATTCACTATTCAGCATTACTAGCTGGGAACCTGATCAGATTACAATGATCATCTCAGGTTTAATCAAGTCTGATGAAGGTCTTATGGGTCTAGACAGCAAGAAAGTTGGCTGGACATTTTATTCTTGTTTACTATTTTTACTTGATCAAGCAATACCCTGAACAATTTCAACATGGCTTCAGATAAGGTTGTTGTTGTTTTTTTGTGTGTTTTTTATTATATAATTTTTTTTTTTCTTTTTATTTCACCAAAAAATAATGGTATTTTTTCTTATTTCTCCAAGAAAGGATGTTGTGGGTATTCATCAGAAGTCATAGGTCAATTTAGGTGCTTTTTTTCAACTGAAAAGTACTTGTATTTTTTGTACTTCTGCATAAAAACATATGTTATGGGTACTTAACAGAAGCACCTCCGGGAGGTGCTTCTAATGAGTACCCACAACATATGTTTTTGTGCAGATATAAAAAAAAAAAAACTATTATGTGGATATCCCCATTTATCTGGAGCTATGGAAGTGTCTCAGTGAGGCTCTTCTAATGAGTACCCACAATATACATGTATATTTTCATGAAGAAGTTAGAATTTTTTTTATTTGATACCCCTCTTATTTGGTGCTATGTGAAACAATTTTTTTTAACTAATTGTAGACTGAATAGACTCTCCCACACAATATAATGGAAGAGTCCAATTTCAATTTTAGGTATGTCTGGCTATGAGATTTACATATTCCTAGAGAAAAATGGCTAAACTATTTGCAAACAGTGGAGATTTGTTTGTGCTGAGGTTTTACAGCCCAGTCAACCAATGGGGTCATGTCAAGCGAGGTCAGTTTACCTAATCACACGTTTACTGGGCAGGCTTAGTCCTCTAAGCGGTTCCTCTAAGCGGTTAACCAGTATTGTGCACATTCTTTCGCCAGAAACAGACAACTGCCCTTCTTGAATCAGTGGATGGGAGAGAATGACCCTAGAAAATATTTCATGACCAATCTCCATGAAAGAATGTTGCCGACCTCGGCAGGGGTTGAACCCGCGACCTCCTGATCTCCAGTCGGACAGCGCATCCAACTGAGCCACCGAGGCCTGCTCAATTTTAGGTACGTCTGGCTATGAGATTTACATATTCCTCGAAAAAAAATGGCTAAAATATTTACAACAGTGGACAGCCTGATCAGACTCATTGGATTTGCTACTCTGACTGGCAATTCTAAAGTGTATACTCATAACTCCAAACAATAGCCGGCCTCGGTGGCTCAGTTGGATGCGCCGTCTGACTGGAGACCAGGAGGTCGCGGGTTCAACCCCCGCTAAGGTCGGCAACATTCTTTCGTGGAGATTGATCATGAAATCTTTTCTACGGTCATTCTCTCCCTTCCGCTGATTCAAGAAGGGTAGTTGTCAGTTTCTGGCGAAAGAATGTGCACAATACTGGTTAACCGCTTAGAGGACTAAGCCTGCCCAGTAAACGTGTGGTTAGGTAAACTGACCACGCTCGACATGACCCCATTGGGTTGACTGGGCCGTAAAACCTCAACACAAACAAACATAACTCCAAATAAAATGTTTGTTTTTCGACCAAAAAGTACTAATTTCTCCACTAATTCTCTACTGATTTCTTTATTTCTTAATTTTTTCCAGAAAATAGGCTTTAAGATTGAGATTCCATACAAATTGCCTGTTTTGGAGACAACTGGCATGAAATCTCAAAACCTATTTTCTCCTAAGAGATAATTTGCATGAAATCTCAAAACCTATTTTCTCCTTAAAGGCTCCATATTCCTCAAAAACAGACATTTTTAACCAAGAAAGGTTTGATAGATATATAGAATTGATATGATCCTAAAATTTCAAATAGTCTCTGGTTTTTTTAACTGAATCAAAAATAAAATGATTTTTTATCGTATCTCTGAATTAATGTTGGCAACATTAATTCAGAGATACGATATTTACAGATCATTTCATTTCAAGAATGAGAGACGAACTAAAATTTTACAGGCTGTCAGGTGCCATATTTTTTAACTTTTAGCTCTGGCGGCCATCTTGTTCATCCGAGCGGAACGGTTTGAGCAATTTTGGTAGAGGGTCACCAAAGGAATATTCCTGTGAAATTATTTTGAAATTGGGTCTGTGGCCTTGGAGGAGATGTCGTTTTAAGGTTTTTCTATTTTTAGCTCTGGCAGCCAATTTGCTCAGTGGTACAGAACCATTAGGCAATTTTGGTAGAGGGTGCCCCAAGGAACATTCCTGTAAAATTATTTCAAAATCTGTTCACTGGTTTAGGAGTATTTTAAGTAAATTGTTGACAGATGAGAAGACGTTTAAAGGTTTTTCTATTTTTAGCTCTGGTGGCCATCTTGTTCATCTGAGCGGAAAGGTTTGAGCAATTTTGGTAGAGGGTCACCAAGGAACATTCCTGTGAAATTATTTTGAAATTGGGTCAGTGGCCTAGGAGGAGATGTCATTTTAAGGTTTTTCTATTTTTTAGCTCTGGCAGCCATTTTGCTTAGCGGAGCAGAACCTTAGAGAGTCACCCAAGGAACATTTCTGTAAAATTATTTCAAAATCCATTCACAAGTTTAGGAGGAGATGTCTTTTAAGTAAACTGTTGACAGACGCACGACAGACGACACAAGACGGGCATCGGCCAGTCACAAAAGCTCACCTAGAGCATTTGGTTCAGGTGAGCTAAAAACAACATCAAAAAATAAACCTCCTCTCTGGAGCCTCTCAAAACATATTATTACATACATGTTTCAGATAAGGCTTTTTTCAACTGAAATATACTAACATTTTCCTAATTTCTCCATGAAAACATATGTTGTGGGTCCCTATTAGAAGCGCCTCAGCGAGGCACTTCTAATGAGTACCCACAACATATGTTTTGTTTTCATGGAGAAATATATATATATATACACATGTATATATATATATATATATATATATATATATATATATATATATATATATATATATATATATATATATATATATATATATATATATATATATATATATATATATATATATATATATATATGTAGATACCCCCTCTTATCTACAACTACATTTGTATCTTATTGCATAGAACTCTGCTTCCAGATTTACACCATCAGTCTGAACCTGCTGACAAATTAGCAGTATACAACAAATAACAATTTCCTTCTCTAAAATTAGCTTTCTCACACCTAGTGCCAGTTTTTAATAATGCCTGCACTATATCAAGGTAATGAGGTAGCACAGGCTTTGCATCAATGTGTTTTCAATCAGATAAAATAAGTCTTAACATAGCTACAGATAAGAGGGGGTATCCACATAATATTTTTCTTATTTCTCAACGAAAACACATGTTGTGGGTACTCATTAGGAGCGCCTCGCCGAGGCGCTTCTAATGAGTACCCACAACATATGTGTTACTGGAGGAATAAGAAAGATATCAGCATTTTTTGGATGAAAAAAACGCCTTATCTGTTGCTATGTCTTAACCCTTGTCATGCTGAATAAATTAAGATGCCACACCCACTTACAATTTTCAGCCAATCAGATTACTTGATCCAGGTTGTTGATACAAATTTAGTCTGACAAACAGTGCAGATCCAGATCAGTTGGCTTCTGAAGAAGCCAACTGATCTGGATCTAAACTGTTTTCAAAGATAGGATATATCCGGGTTTAGCAGGACTAGGATTAAGCCTAAGTTTTCTGGGTATAAATATTCTGCAGTGTATACATTTTTGACATATTTTTCATATTTTCTTCCAAGGAAATATGTTCTTCCCAGAAAATATGTTTTGACATTTCATGCAAATCGTTTCCTTAGAATTTTTTTATGAAATATGAAACTCTTTTTAAACAACAGCATTAATGTCCAACCACAGCTAGCTCACCTGAGTGAAATAGTTACTGCATATCTAAATGTTTCCAGTACTGCTACAGCAAGTAATAATCAAAGCACTGGGAGTACTGATGGGGCAGTTGCATGAAATTCTATCTCAGCTCCAGATAAGGCACGTTTTTCAACCGAAAAGTAATGATATCTATTTTATTTCTCCACAAAAACATATGTTGCGGTACACATGAGAAGGGCCTTGCTGAGGCGTTTATAATGAGTGCCCACAACATATGTTTTCATAGAGAAAAAAAGAACAAGAGCTCCGCCAAGCGGGGCATTATACGCCCGTGGCAAGTAATAAGATGTAGCACATAAACTGGCTCCTGCATAATTCAGTGCTCCGGATATAAATTGTAAGTGGAATTACAAAAAAAATTTTTTTTTTAAATTTCATTGGGGCATATCTCTGCTGATATTTGGTGAACTGTAACCTGTGGATCCAAGCTGGCCCAGAAATTAAGGGAGAAGTGACGTCTCCCTCCTGGGAAAATAGGGAGAAGTTTGCTGCTTCTAGGGAGAAGTGCTTTCTGACGGAGGACACACCACAGAAGCATGGCTATATTATAAGCTCATATGAGCTGATTTGTTTTTCCTATACTTCAATATCTGACCAAACAATAACAAAACAAAAATAAACAACCAAAAAAAAAAAATACTGCAAGAAATTTTTTTGGTAAACCTTTAACTTGCTTAATACTGATTTTGTTCAAGGGAGCCAAATCAGAAGAGTATTAAAAAAAAACAAATCAAAAAGAATTATGTATTTATAAAGATTTAATGACAACCTTTCCTTGCAAATCTAATAAAAGAAGATGTTAAAAAATAAAAAAAAAAAAATCTTGCACATATGACCAAAACTTTAGTTATTTGCAAAAAATATACCTATTATATTAAAATTTGCACACTATTACCTCTAAGCAATATGCAGCGAAAAGTTTACAAAAAACTTTCATAGGGGCATAAATCTGCAAATATTTGGTGCACTGTAACCTCAAAATAGTATGTGCTGCTCCACATCATCGTGTAACTACTTCTGAAGTTCCAGCTTGATCGGATGTAAACTGCAGGAGGATTTAGCCGAAAACAAAAAAATTAATAGAAATTTTCAAAGGGGTTTAACTCTGCTAATATTTAGTGGACTGTAACCTTGAAACAATATGCTCTGCTCCACATCATGGTCTAATTACAAATCAAGTTTCAGCTTGATAGGATGTATACTGTAGGAAGATTTAGCAGGAAACGAAAAGTTTACTGAAATTTTCAAAGGGGCATCACTCTGCTAATATTTGGTGGACAGTAACCTCGAAACAATATGCACTGCTCCACATCATGGTCTAACTGTACATGAAGTTTCAGCTTGATTGGATGTAAACTGGAGGAGGATTTAGCCAGAAACGAAAAATTAATAAAAATTTTCAAAGGGGTATAACTCTGCTAATATTTGGTGGACTGTAACCTTGAAACAATATGCGCTGCTCCACATCATGGTCTAACTACAAATCAAGTTTCAGCTTGATCGGATGTAAACTGTAGGAGGAGTTAGCCGGAAACAAAAAGTCTACTGAAATTTTCAAAGGGGCATAACTCTGCTAATATTTGGTGGACTGTAACCTCGAAATAATATGCGCTGCTCCACATCATGGTCTAACTATATATGAAGTTTCAGCTTGATCGGATGTAAAATGTAGGAGGAGTTAACCGGAAATGAAAAGTTTACAGAAATTTTCTAAGGGGCATAACTCTGCAAACATTCGGTGGACTGTAACCTCGAAATAATATGGGCTGCGCCACATCATGGTCTAACTATATACCAAGTTTCAGCTTGATCAGATGTAAACTGTAGGAGGAGTTAGCCGGAAACGAAAAGGTTTACGGACGGATGGATAGACGCCATACCCTGTAACATAATACGTCCCGTTTTTCAAACGGGCGTATAAAAAGTAAATGCAGGAAAGACGAAGATCATGATCTGTGATACGGCCTGGACCTCTTGCAGAGTTCAGGCAAGTTTCCTTGCGCCATCTGTCGCCCTGTAGTGGGCAGCAACAGCATCTTCTGCAATGGCTGCAAGCACAGGGTGCGCAAGAAATACAGTGGGCTCAAGCGCTTGACAAAGTAGCCTGATTACAGATGTACTTGGTGCCAGGGAAGTGCACGCCCCTTGGACGGCAGACCACAGAGGGAAATCCAAGTCGAACCTGACAAGCTGGGGGTGGTAGCTTCCTTTTGCTACCTAAAAAATGTAGGAACCATGCTCTCAGCAGCGGTGGCTGTGAACTTTCAACCACAACACGTGTGCAAACCGCTTGGAAGAAGTTCAAGGAGCTGCTACCAGTTCTCTCTCCCCCCCACCCCTCTTTCAAGACACATGGCCACGTGTATATCTCTTGTGTGCAGAGCACAATGCTCCATGCCAGAGAGACTTGACAACTGACAAAGCCAAACCTCCAACGTCTGCAGTGGAATGACAGGGCAATGATCAGACAGATCTGCAATGTCATACGACAAGACAATGTCACCAGCAGTCCAATGAGCTACATGTACTTGTGCGGTTTGGCATTGAGGATCTTGATCGCAGAGAAGGCTCCGCTGGTATGGACCTGTGGAACGCTCCAATGGTTCAGTCAAGACAGCCTGTGACATTCAGGTTAATGGAAAGTGTGGGCCTGGGAGGCCCTAGATGACATGGAAGCAACTGACAGAGAGGGATTGCAGGGAGTGGAAGCTCTAGGCTATCGACCCTCATGATAGACATACATGTACCTGGAGATCTGGTGTGAGATCGCCATGCATGCAGCAAGCCAGCTACCTGGAAGGGGGCCCACTGATATGGATGTTGCCCCTGTACCTGCACGTTAACCGAAAATCCGCAGTGGAAGTGTGCTGGGCCCATAACCCAGAGGTCCGAGGATCTTAACCTTGCTCTGCTACCATTGTTAAAGTCACTAGAAAACGCTAACTGCCAGTACATCAAATAAATATTTTTCATGTGCCCACATTAAACAGACAAATGATAAATGTTATATAAGGTAGATTTTAAATCACTTTTATTTTCCACCTTCATCACCATGAAGGCAAAAGACATATCTCCATTTCTAGGATTCAGATTATTCCAAAAAACAAACAATAAAACAAAACTTTAAGTTAGAGTAGCTCAAATTTTATTTTGTTTTTAATGACAGATTCATCTGTCATTCCTTGCTGGTTATGCATTTTCAAGCTGCATCCGGCTTTCACTACCACTAAAATATGTGTCCGCTCAAAATGTAGTCCGATTTATATGAATAAAGCTATCTTTATAGCGCCATGCAATTTTTAAAGCAGACGACATTCAGATTCCTCCCTTATTTTGCAGAGAAAACCAGACTAAGCATTTCATATGAATTATGTGCCAGCGGATGAATCGCATAAATTTCTCTGATAAAATAAGAGAAAAAAATGAAATTGACATCTGCTACAGTCGTAGTATGCAGTTTAAGGGTTAACATACAGTACAGCTCAGGTAAAAGAACCAAAAAACTCTTTACTCCGAATATCGGCGTTTCGCGAACTTCCCAAAAACACTCGGAATCAAACCGAGTAAACGTTATATTCGGCGGACACCACTCGCAAGTCCGCCGAAAATATGTGTTATGCGAAGTTATGCGAAGTTACTCGGAATGGTAATATTGTACCCGGAGGCAATATTTCTCACGAAGTGATGCGAAATTCCTCGGAGTAATCTGACTAAATACCTGTCCGATTTTTATATATTTATTTATTTAATAAATAAAGTTATTAGATATTTCTTTAACAAATATTATTTTTTATTTATTTATATCTTTATTTTTCCATCATATAGTACAGTCTGCGTGAAGGTTATATCGTCCACGCTCATACGGATGCACTGGTTGATCTGAGAGTGCACTGATCACAAAGGTCTTATTGTCCCAAAAGTGTTTCCCAAATTTCCGCATTCCGATCCCCCAAAATTAGGTCCATTGTTTTCTTAAAATATCAACCAATGCTGCCTTGTTCCCTGAATATATTTGGGTGCTCCCTAGGTCCAAAGATAACCCCGGTAGCTCCATTCATTGTTCGAGCACGTAACATGGGCCTCAACAAAGCTCCATATGAAAATGTACCGGATTCTTTGGCTTAGTCTAGTCCGTCCACACAAATGGGTCCGGCATGGTCATTTTTATTTAATGTGCCGTAAAAAACAAAACAAACACACAAAAATCACAAAGAGAATCAAACATCTGCCCCCAATCGACGTATTACGTATTTATATTTGGTATTCCTGTAACGACCTTTTCCCATGCAACAACCGCATGGGCTCAAAATAAATGACGTACTATGGTAAAAGACCGGGAAATTCTCACTCGCGTGCAGCAACCGCACGTGTCAATAGGAATTTACTTAAAGGGGCGCTTCTGCTATCAAAGAGGCATTGAATCAACAAGACAGCACATGTGAAAAGAGTGTGTGTCACACAAAAAACTCACTTTACGCACACGAGGCTAATGACAATTCAAACGAGTGAGTGAGTTGTTTTACGTCTTTATGTCCTACTAACAGCTAGGTCATACGGAGATGTGGACCTTGGTTTAAAGTCCAATATGAAAGGCTTGAGAAGCCTGGGATCGAACTCATGACCCCTGGATGACAAGACGAGAAGCTTCACACTACACCACCGAGACACAATTTCCCAATATTTCTTACTGTTAAATATCTAATAAAAGGGCTGCAGACATTTCACCATGCCCCGCCACTGCACTTACATCAAGCAAGTGTCATGACTCTGTTAACAAACTAATAAAGTTTCAAGAAAATATCTCAAATAGTTTTCAAGTTACAGAGTGGACAAAAAAAAAAAAAAAAAAAAAAAAAAAAAAAAAAGAAAAAAAAGAAATATTACAGAAACCACTAAAATAGTTTCGGTTTTCAAAGGGCCATAACTCCAAAAGTAAGCTCTATCGTCAAGTATATGAAAGAAAAGAAAGGCAGTTATCAGTTCCTGCTGAAATGATTAATAGCTTATGAATAAGCCCACCCTGGAAAAGTGTGCGTGCTCGACAAGACCGAAATAGTGTAGACTGGGCCGTTTAACTCCAGTTCAAACCAAAATTACGTCGGTACAAAGTTATTATGTCTGAAGTATGATGAACGTTCACTGAATCGGACAATACTACAATGTACGTGCGACCAGCAAAGACTCTGGTCAGCCTCTGCATCGACCCACTAGAAAAAGCAAGCTTCTTGGATAGCCCGAAGAAGGTGCATACTCTACGATCAGCGAAGGGTCTGATCGGAATGTGCTGTTGCAGTCGCACTGTTTATCCCGCTTTGGATAGCCCGGCTATCGAAGGTAAATATGACCAGCGAATGCTTTTGTCAGAATGTGCAGTTGGCAGAATGACACGAGTCTTCGCTCGTCGCACAAGACGTTTTGTTAAACCCAGAGATTGTAGGCGGTACATACGATTAGCGAAGGCTCTGATCAGACTACTGATGTGCAGGCTCAGAGTGTGCAGGCTGATCCGTCTCTTCGTACAAGTTTTATTGTAGGTTTTGCCATGCACAGACCAGTGCGCGATCTGTTTGTGCAAACCATAACGCCTAACACTCTGGGTAAAATTTTCAGCAGGCGACATTTTGAAATATTTTTCTCATTTTTCAAACAGGATTTGCATTTCATGCAAATTCTCTCCTTTGCATGAATGTCAAACCTGTTTTCTTGGTAATAAAAAAAAGTAAATAGCGATTTTATTTTTTTTTTTTTTTTTTTTTTTGTCGTCTGCTGAATTAGCCCAGATAGTGGTAATTCGATACCCGCGAGCACCAAGTGTTATAACTTAGAATTGGTTTCTAACCAGGAAGACTCTGCCTGGAATGTCCGCGAGGGCATATGACAATATTATGGTCAATTGTCATTTTGAAGATTATTTCCCGCCGATGCTAGGTTTCTACATACGTCACTTTTACTCGTTTAATAAATTACGGTCTTCGTTTTGCATATCGCATGTTGAAGACACAAAAACAGAAACTTTACATGGAAATGAAAGTTTTGAAGATTGCTCTATAAACCCATAAAGATAATGTTATTAATGTATATACTGTAAGAGAATAACATAACATAATATTCATTTGTACCCTGATAAATGCGGGGTAATGTCCTAACAACCGCAGGTTGTTACTTTTATTAAGGGAGCTTTTGTTTGTGTTGAGGTTTTACGGCCCAGTCAACCCAGTGGGGTCATGTCGAGCGCGGTCAGTTTACCTAACCACACGTTTACTGGGCAGGCTTAGTCCTCTAAGCGGTTAACCAGTACTGTGCACATTCTTTCGCCAGAAACTGACAACTGCCCTTCTTGAATCAGCGGAAGGGAGAGAATGACCGTAGAAAATATTTCATGATCAATCTCCACGAAAGAATGTTGCCGACCTCGGCGGGGGTTGAACCCGCGACCTCCTGGTCTCCAGTCGGACGGCGCATCCAACTGAGCCACCGAGGCCGGCGTTAAGGGAGCTAACTGCAACTGACTATCAGAAGGGAGTTAACTGCAATTGCTTTACGAGTATGGCCCATGCGAAATAGGATTGGGAACAGCATTTTTTATGAATCGCGCCAGTAAAGAAGGGGGTGGGGGGTGGGGGGGGCGGGGGCATGCTTCTACAATAAGCGGCTAACCAGTACACTGAACCCCATTCCGCCAGAAACTTGTAACTGCCAATCTTGAAGCAGTGGAAGGAGCGAATGACGGTAGCAAATACATGTGTTTCATGATAAGTGGGGATCGAATCGCGTTCGATTCCCGCCGGTGCGATATCATTTTTCCAATAAAGTCAGTGCAAACAACTTCTACCTCGAAAGGAGATATTTGCATCTTTGCATGAGGGTAAAAAGAAAGAGCTTTCCAGAGAGAGAGAGAGGGAGAGAGAGAGAGAGTTTGCAAAACTTGTAAGATTCTGGCTCGTCCATTTTAAGTACATCCGGCTATGAGATTTTGATATTCCTAGAGAAAAATAGCTAAACTGTTTTTGCAAACAGTGAAAACCCTGACCAGACGCCGCGTTCTGTCATCTCAATATGACTTAAATTTTTTGTTATTGTTGAAAGAGAGAGGACACCAAGTCACCGTCATCATTAAGTGGTGACTTGAATGGATAGTCCTAACCCTGGTCCAGTCAGCAGCCGTCCAGGCCTCGATCCGAGCAGTGTAGATACATTCCAGCGTGTCCGTTTCAAATGAAATGTATCCCTACTTTAACCCTCGAAGCGCTTAGCATTTTCAGCAGACGGCATTTTTATTTTCTTCTTATTTTCCTGCGTAAATTGTGTGGCGTAACATGTGAATCGTCTTCTAGGCAGACGATTCACATGAAATGTTCAGCCTTATTTTCACTGTAAAATACTAAAACAGTTCGATCGACATCTCCTCTAGAATTTTCAGCAGTGCTTCGGGGGTTCAAATTATTTTCTTGGCAGCCGCAGCACGTGCAAAGTGACACGGAAAAAATGGGCCAGCCTGGATAAAAGAGCGTGTCACATGAAAACGAATGTAGGAAGACTCAGGCGACCATCACCCTCAATCCAAAACTAAAACTGGGCGATTTGAAATCATCCGAGGCTTTGGGCCAAATACGTCACCGGCCTTGCGCATTGGGGCTACCAACAGTTGTTCGGATATACCCTTCGATACTCGCAGCTGAAACATAAAAAATCAGTCGCAGAGTTGGTTGTCCGAAGCAGAACTATTTATGTAAGTGGGTACATTTTGCAGTCTGATCCTGCTGCCGCCAGCTGTAGTTATACGGGTATTTATTGTATTCACAGTTGTAACAATTTTTGTTTGATTATCGTCGTGCGAGAGAATGATCTGAGTGGTCAAACTTACCTGTACAAAATAATCTATCGCCACTCGCAAATACTCGCAAACACTCCGAATATCATGGGTACACTGAGGTCCGCTGAATGTCCTCGGAATATCGAGCGCATAACTTCGAGTAAAATTTTTTCACTCGGAGTGGTTTACTCCAAACTACTCGGCGGAAAATCGCAGATTGTAAAATTAGTCCGCGAAATGAAAAAAAAAAATGGTTCTTTTACCTGAGCTGTACTGTATCAACACACTTGTGTATCAATACGCATGCGCTGGACTAAAGATGTAGCGCGAGAAACTAGATCGAAAGCTATTGTTACCATCAATATAAACACTGTCTAATCAGCTATTACTGTCCAAATTTAATATAGATTCTGAAGATTTTTTTATGCTTGATAATAAAAGAAAAAACACACAAAAAAACGCTGTGCTCATAATCATGCTGCCAAGCATTTTCTTCGATATTATCTCAGTGCGTTACATGTAGATAGATTGTAAGGTTTGTTGTTGTTAGCTATTAATAGAACAGGCGTCGCCTCATGACCCGCGTGTCAAAAATTAACCTGGACAAATTCAGCAGATATTTTTACCGTAAAACGTCATTTGACATTTCATGCAAATCGTCTCAAAAGAGGAATCAATTTGCATGAAATGTCAAATGCTGTCTCCTTGGGAAAAAAAAAATTCAAAATATGGTATGATTAATCTTTTATACAGAGCACTTGCTCATTTGTTTGACGTGTGTAAAAAATTCAATACTGTCGGATTAAAGGGACAGGGCTTTACTCAAACATTACAAGATGCTTTTCTCGCATTTGTTGATTTGCTTAACATTTAAATATTTTAGCTGCGGCATTTTAATAAAAAGGATGCTTGGGTTTAAAGTGTAAATTTTTGTCAGAAAAAAAGGAAAGTGTTGAAAATCTATATTGCTATCTGCAGCGCAACGTTAACTACTCAAGATACTTCGGTTATTTCCTTTTATTGAATGCTCGCTTGTGAAAGTGAAAGTAGACAACAAGTTGGCTTCTTTAAAAAGAACCCAACGAAAGGTCCGCATCTTGTTTTAAATTTGCAGGTTTGCACAGCAAATTTAATGACATCGTTTGAAACCAATTTTTAAGTACAGGTATTCAGTTATTGAAGATAATTTAAGTGGAACTTCATAGCACTATACAGCACTATATAACAAATCTGAAATCTTTTTACTGGACGGCTTTTCAAAAATCCGTGCTTTAAAAAAGCGAAGTCCGGGCAGGCATCATCTGGCAGGTTTATCTTTTGGTTAACCTTTCTGATAAACCCGTCCATAATGCCGTTAGGCGTTCTTCTTGTAAAGGTTTTTTTTAATGAATTTCTGATAGAATCTGTCATTTCAGTGCCTTTGGCGCTTTGATTTTTGTATGCCAGTGCTTACCATTTTGGAACCAGTATGATTCCTGTTTTAGAACCCAAAACATGTTTTGGATCACTGAATCATGTTGTAATGTTGTGGAAAACAGAACAAAATACACCAAGAAATAAGGGCTAGTTATAAAATACCAAGGAAAAAATTTAACTTTTCTCAGGCAGGGGCCACTTTGGGCCCTTGACTTGCAAAATTTAGCTGCCCAGGTCAGATTTTAGGGGCCCAAGTACATGTAGCAATTGCTTACTGTTTAGGAACCTTTTACATTTTCTCGGGTTGTTTGTTTATACTGAGGTTTTATGTCCCTATCAACAATTTGTCATGTTGGTCTGCACAACATACAGTACAGCTCAGGTAAAAGAACCAAAAAACTCTTTATTCCGAATATCGGCGTTTCGCGAACTTGCCAAAAACACTCGGAATCAAACCGAGTAAACGTTATATTCGGCGGACACCACTCGCAAGTCCGCCGAATGTATGCGTTATGCGAAGTTATGCGAAGTTACTCGGAATGGTAATATTATACCCCGTAGGCAATATTTCTCGCGAAGCGATGCGAAATTCCTCGGAATAATTTGACTAAATACCTGTCCGATTTTTATATATTTATTTATTTATTTAATAAAGTTATTTAGATATTTCTTTAATAAAAATATTTTTATTTATTTGTATCTTTATTTTTCCATCATATAGTACAGTCTGTGTGAAGGTTATATCGTCCACGCTCATGCGGATGCGCAGGTTGATCTGAGTGTGCACTGATCCCAAAGGTCTTATTGTCCCAAAAGTGTTTTCCAAATTTCCGCATTCCGATACCCCAAAATTAGGTCCATTCCCTTGTTTCAACCAATGCTGCCTTGTTCCCTGAATATATTTGGGTGCTCCCTAGGTTCAAAGATAACCCCGGTAGCCCCCTTCATTGTTCGAGCACGTAACATGGGCCTCAACAAAGGTCCATATGAAAATTTACCGGATTCTTTGGCTTAGTCTAGTCCGGTCTCACAAGTGGGTCCGGCATGGTCATTTTTATTTAATGTGCCGTAGAAAACAAAACAAACACACAAAAATCACAAAGAGAATCAAACATCTTCCCCCAATCGACGAATTACGTACATGTATTTACATTTGGTATTCCTGTAACGACCTTTTCCCATACAACAACCGCACGCGCTCAATATAAATGACGTACTGTGGAAAAAGACCGGGAAATTCTCACTCGCGTGCAGCAACCGCACGTGTCACTATGAATTTACTTAAAGGGGCGCTTCTGCTATCAAAGAGGCATTGAATCAACAAGACAGCACATGTGAAAAGAGTGTCTGTCACACAAAAACACACTTTACGCACACGAGGCTAATGACAATTCAAACGAGTGAGTGAGTTTATTACGTCCTACTAACAGCTAGGTCATACGGAGATGTGGACCTTGGTTTAAAGTCCAATATGAAAGGCTTGAGAAACCTGGGATCGAACTTATGACCCCTGGGTGACAAGACGAGAAGCTTCACACTACACCACCGAGGCACAATTTCCCAATATTTCATACTGATAAATATCTAATAAAAGGGCTGCAGACATTTCACCATGCCCCGCCACTGCACTTAAATCAAGCAAGTGCCATGACTGTTAATAAACTAATAACGTTTCAAGAAAATATCTCAAATAGTTTTCAAGTTACAGAGCGGACAAAAAAAAAAAAAAAAAAAAGAAAGAAAGAAAAGAAATATTACAGAAACCACTAAAATAGTTTCCATCCCGCTTTGGATAGCCCGGCTATCGGAGGTAAATACGATCAGTGAATGCTTTTATCAGAATCTGAGATCAGAATGTGCGGTTGGCAGGTTGACACGAGTCTTCGCAAGACGTTTTGTTAAATCCAGAGATTGTAGAAGGTACATACGATTAGCGAAGGCTCAGATCAGACTACTGATGTGCAGGCTCAGAGTGTGTGGGCTGATCCGTCTCTTCGTACAAGTTTTATTGTAGGTTTTGCCATGTACAGATCAATGCGCGATTTGTTTGTGCAAACCATAACGCCTAACACTCTGGGTAAAATTTTCAACTGACGACATTTTGAAACATTTTTCTCATTCTTCCAAGAAAACAGGATTTGCATTTAATGCAAATTGTCTCCATTGCATGACTGTCAAACCCTTTTTTCTTGGTAATAAAAAAAAAAAAGACTTTTTTTTTTTTTTTTTGTCGTCTGCTGAATTAGCCCAGATAGTGGTAATTCGATACCCGCGAGCACCAAGTGTTATAACTTAAGATTGGTTTATAACCAGGAAGACTCTGCCTAGAATGTCCGCGAGGGCATACAGGAAGACTCTGCCTAGAATGTCCGCGAGGGCATATGAAAATATTTTTGAAGATTATTTCCCGCCAATGCTAGGTTTATACATGCGTCTCTTTTAGTCGTTTAATAAATTACGGCCTTGGTTTTGCATATCCCATGTTGAAGACTCAAAAACAGAACACTTTAAATGGAAACAGAAGTTTTGAAGATTGCTCTATAAACCAATAAAGATAATGTTATTAATGTATATACTGTAAGAGAATAATATAACATAATAATCATTTGTACTCTGATAAATGCGGGATAATGTCTTCACACCGCAGGTTTTTACTCTTTTAAGGGAGCTAACTGCAACTGACTATCAGAAGGGAGTTAACTGCAATTGCTTTACGAGTATGGACTATGCGAAATGGGATTGTGAACAGCATTTTTTTATGAATCGCGCCAGTAAAGAGGGGGCATGCTTATACAATAAGCGGTTAACCAGTACACTGAACCCCATTCCGCCAGAAACTTGAAACTGCCAATCTTGAAGCAGTGGAAGGAGCGAATGACCGTAGCAAATACATGTGTTTCATGATAAGTGGGGATCGAATCGCGTTCGATTCCCGCCGGTGCGATATCATTTTTCCAATAAAGTCAGTGCAAACAACTTCTACCTCGAAAGGAGACATGTCATATTTGCAAGAGAGTAAAAGAAAGCAAAAGAAAGAGCTTTCCAGAGAGAGAGAGAGAGAGAGAGAGAGTTCGCAAAACTTGTAAGATTCTGGCTCGTCCATTTTAGGTACATCCGGCTATGAGATTTAGATATTCCTAGAGAAAAACGGCTAAACTGTTTTGCAAACAGTGAATACCCTGACCAGACGCCGCGTTCTGTCATCTCAATATGACTTAAAGAATTTCTTTTATTTTATTTTTTGTTATTGTTGAAAGAGACATAAGACATCAAGTCACCGTCATCATTAAGTGGTGATTTGAATGGACAGTCCTAATCCTGGTCCAGTCATCAACCGTCCAGGCCTCGATCCGAGCAGTGTAGATACATTCCAGCGTGTTCGTTTCTGTCTCCCTTGTCAAATGAAATGTATCCCTACTTTAACCCTCGAACCGCTTAGCATATTCAGCAGACGGCATTTTCATTTTCTTTTTCTTCTTATTTTCCTGTGTAAATTAAGCGTGGCGTAACATGTGAATCGTCTGCTAGACAGACGATTCACATGAAATGTTCAGCCTTATTTTCACTGTAAAATGCTAAAACAGTTAGATCGACATCTCCTCTAGAATTTTCAGCAGTGCTTCAGGGGTTCAAACTATTTTCTTGGCAGCCGCAGCACGTGCAAAGTGACACGGGAAAAATGGGCCAGCCTGGATAAAAGTGCTTGTCACATGAAAATGAATGTAGGAAGATTCAGGTGACCACCACCCTTAATCCAAAACTAAAACTGGGCGATTAGAAATCATCCGAGGCTTTGGGCCAAACACGTCGCCGGTCTTGCGCATTGGGACTACCAGCTGTTGTTCGGCCATACCCTTTGATACTCCGCAGCTGAAACATAAAAAAAAATTAGTCGCAGGGTTGGTTGTCGGAAGCATTTTATGTAAGTGGATATTGCAGTCTGATCCTGCTGCCGCCAGCACCAGTTAACGAGGGTAAGTATTATAATGGCAGTTGTAACAATTTTTGTATGATTATCGTTGTGTGAGAGAATGATCTGAGTGGTCAAACTTACCTGTACAGAACAATCTGTCGCCACTCGCAAATACTCGCAAACACTCCGAATATCATGGGTACACTGAGGTCCGCTGAATGTCCTCGGAATATCGAGCGCATAACTTCGAGTAAATTTTTTTCACTCGGAATGGTTTACTCCAAACCACTCGGCGGAAAATCGCGGATTGTAAAATTGGTCCGCGAAATGAAAAAAAAAATTGGTTCTTTTACCTGAGCCGTACTGTACAATTAACTGATCAGCAACAGGGAGAGAGTTTGTTTTTTTTATTTTTATTTCATCAAAAACTAAGGAGCAGTCTGATCTGAATTTGTCCAGGTTAATTTTTGACACGCAAGCCACTTACTAAACATTCGAAGACATTGAAATCGCCCCTCGTCCAAATATACTGATCTACATGTACCAATACACATACCTGTATTTCCAATCTACTTTCTATTTTTTGAAGAGTGAATTTATTTCCCTAAAACAACAAAGGAATTTTTGCAACATTTCATGTGTTTTTCTTAGGTGTACATGTATGTGTCAATTTAAAGCCAGGAACACGAGTTTATCGACGTTTGGTACAGACCGAAGTTCAGCATCTTCGAAAATCGGCTTCATATTTTATGATTTCATGAATTGTTTCCCCGCATACTTTGTTTTACGAGTTTCTGTCAATGATGGACAGTATCTGCAAACTTTTTCTGGTCATGTTTTAATTAAACACTAAGCGTATTTGTTAAAAAGCACAATCTGATGTGTACGGCATTTAGTTGTTGACAACCAGGTAGATGTACGGACAATAGCAAATGTGTACGGCAAATAGGAGCGGTTTCTCCTTTGTTATTTATTGTTAAAAGCCAATGATGGGCAGGTAGCCCCCCAAATTTTCTTAACTTTACAGTTATATTCACCTTTTTCTACCATGGTACAAGTCATTTGGAGCCACATGTAACAGAAGGGCTGAAGTGTAAATCTATGTCTGTTGCATGGTCCACCGGTTTTCAGCTGGTGGTTTTCTGTTGCTCCAGATGCATGAGCTCTCATCCTTGAGTCATCAAGACTTCTATCTGTGATTTATTTGTTAGATCTGCGAACCGTTTGCTACACATGGTGATTTAATGATAAGTTAGAAAACCTCAGTGCAAACCGTAAAAAAGATGTTTAAACCACAATGAAAGATTGGGTGATGGTCAGAATCACATTAAATGAATTTAAACCCATCAACAATATTACTGACTATTCCAAGATGGTGGCATGGACAAACCTGAAACTATTCCCTGCGCCATCATATTCTGCAATTGGTTTTTTGAAGAGTTTGCCGAAATTAATGAAACAATACTGGTGGAACACACTTGAACTCTTGCGGTAGTTCCGAGGACCTGGAAATTGGTAACAAAGATAGGTACGCTCGTGTGTTTTGATTGAGCGAATAATATAAAATTTTGGCGATGCTATTCCATGTTAATATGATTAACCTTTCTAAGCAGGCCGAAAGAAATATTGAAAAAATCGTTGCCGAAAGTAGGCGACCGTAACAAAATCAAACACAGGGTTGTCGTGTCAACACGAATGAATGATGCAGTTGTTTTGTAAGTTTTCACTTAGAACAAGATCCTTTGGCGCATGTTCTGGATATGTTGGCCCTTATTCATCATTTAGATGTAAAAATTTTAATCAACCCATGTACTGTGAAGGAGTAATGCCGAAATTTTCAGGCGGAGTAGCTCCCACATCATCACGGCAGCTCCCAAAACACGCTCTAGTTCTCACAAGTCTATCATGCCATCACCTGGAGAGAAGTTTATAGTTTAGCTTTATAGTTTAGGCAATTTACATGGGAGCTAATATGCCTAAAAATTTCGGAATTACTCCTTCACAGTACAAGGACTGATTAAAATGTTTACAAAAAAATGATGAATAAGGGCCTACATACCCAGAAAATGCGCTAAAGGAGCTCATTCTAAGCGAAAACCTACTAAACAATTGCAGCATCCATTCGTGTAGACATTAAACTAAAGTCAGACAAACCTGTGTTCGATTTTGTCTCAGTCGCCTACTTTCGCCAAGTTTTTCAATATTTCTTTCGGTCTGCTTAGAAAGGTAAATCATATTAAAATGGAATAGCATTGCCAAAATTTTATGTTATTCGCTCATTCTTCTACAATAAATCAAAACAAGTGAGAGTACCTACCTTTTTCTACAATTTCCAGGTTCTAGGACCTACCGTGAGAATTCCTGGATGTGTCGTGGGAACAAATTTACGTTAATGTGATTTCACGGTAGCTCCCTTGAGGTCCACCCGTGTTTATGCAGATCATATTTTTCACTTCCTTGGGATCACTGAACCCATTCTGGTCACAGATACTTGGGGTCAGTAGGGCAGTGCAGGCCCAAAAAAATATCTTGTATATATTTTTTCTCAAGTTATTTTTGTATTTTAGTACAACAGAAACACTGCTGATAAAATATAATCATATTCTGTGACTTCTGAAAAGGTTCTAAAAAACATCACATTTCGCGCAAATGGTAATATATGGACAAGATAACAATCAATGGCCAGCACAGATCTAGGGGGTCCCCGCATATTTACACTGCTACGCTAACAAAAACAAATGCAACATGCAACTAACTTACATCCGCTATTTCGGCAATCATTAATCTTTGCTGCCATATAGGTGTCATAACCATCTCTTGTTGCATCGCTTCAGTTTTGGCTGAAATATTATCACCAAATGTCAATAAATTCTTCCACTACATCAACGAGCTGTAGATCAGAAATGGGTCATATTCTGGATGCCAGCTTCCGTTATGTAAATCACAAATACAGCGCAAATGAGCCGAGAACCAGAATTAGACGGGTTTGAAATTTCATCACGATTTATTTAAATCCTATGACAACGATTTCAAACCCGTCCAAATCTGGCTCTCGGCTCAATTGCTATGTATCTGTGATTTAAAAAATGGAAGCCAGTATCCAGAACTTGACCCATTTCTGATCCACGGTTTGTAGATGTAGTAGAAGAATTTGTTGACATTTGGTGAGAATATTTCAGCCAAAAATGAAGCAGTGCAACAAGATCTGGCTTTGACAACGATATGGCGGCGAAGACTAATAATGCTTGCCGAAATAGCGGATGCAAGTTAGTTGCATGTTGCATTTGTTGTAGTTAGCGTAGCAGTGTAAATATGCGAGAACCCCCAGCTCTGTGCTGGCCATTGAGTGTTATCTTGTCGATGTTTTTCAGAACCCTTTCAGAATTCACACAATATATTTTATCAGCAGTCTGTTGTACTAAAATACAAAACTCGAGAAAAAATATATACAAGATATTTTTTTGGGCCTGCACTGCCCTACTGACATCAAGTATCTGTGATTTTGGTTACTTTGAATATTCAACACTGCTTTAGCCGGTGCTAGGGTGGGTATGAAGGCTTGCAAATTGCCTTGTTGCATATGAAGACCATAAAACTGAGACTGTGAGCTCCAGTTTCCTTCTTTTGTGTCAGATCTACTACAGGCAATTTATTCTTTCAAAAACTGTGATGTTGCCACTATATTCCTATCATACTCCTCAGACTTAAGTTGACCAAATTTTCTAATCGTGACGGATGAGGAGATATTAATAAACTATTAATTTTTCTTCATCTAAGATGCAGCGGTATCAACGTTGTAAGCGACCCATTCAGCCTCAGCCTCTTTGCATCGCTTCGATTAGGGTAAGTCTAATAACAAATATAAAGATTGCAGATTACTTGCTACTACAAACTACTACTTACTTGCGTTACAAGTGGAATTAAAGTCTGTTCAATTGATTTTGTACGTATTTCCAGGGATATTTTAGAATCATTTCGTCCAAGACTTGACTGTCTTGTTGCTGCCATTGCGGAACATCAGCCTCGCTTTGAAAACAATTTTAAGGTTGTGATAACCAAATTTAAATTGCAACTGTGCGTGGGTATGGACTCTCGAAGGGTGTGTCTATCTTGTGGCCAAAACATGTTATGTAAGGTAAAAAAAAAAAAACTACAGGAAGTAAACGGACGAACTATTGATGGCTCCGGATCGTTTCGGCCAGTTTTGGGGATGGGTCGTTTCGGCTCAGTAGCTGGGGCGTTTCGGCCCAATTTTAATATGGTAGGGTATCATAGGTTTATAAGATGGACAGAGGGACAGACGGACGGATGAGGCCAGGATATACGGAAGGAATAAAAAGCAGCCGCAAAACGCAGCCGTATTAAAAATTTAGGAAAAACGCAGCCCCGGGCCTATACAGGTATAAATAAATAAATATTGCCTGTACCCTACAGATTGATTTTAATAGGTTGATTTCGTCAAATAAAGTTGATTTCGCGAAATCAAGCTGGTTGCGTGGATTAGCTATACCCGGTAATAGGTAATGCAGCCAATATATGTAAATTGTGAGAAGGTGTTACTACCAGACCTTCTTTTATACCTTTTGTACAATGTTAAGGAAGCATGAAGTGTATGATGTTATTTGTTCTAATTGGTTTGGATATTTATTTTTTTAACCTTTACCACTCTTTTGGGTTAATTCAGTAGACATATAATTGGTGCTATTTTTCTTTCTTTTTTTTTTTTCCAGATGGAGACCATTCGCATGAAATATCAAATCCCGTTTTCTGAATAATAATAATAATAATAATGATAATAAAAGAAAAATATTCCGATATGTCGTCTGCTGAAAGGTTTGCCCGGCCGGACTGTTAAACGTTTATTGAGCGTGAAAGTATTTACTCTAAATATTGGGACACCGTAACTCCTTACCATATTAGTCCTATAAGTTTTAAAAATCTGTTCCACTACCTGTTGATGTGTTTGAAGTATTGCTGGACGAATGGGAAACAGGCTTCTGCGACGTCTGAACTGGGTCTACAGTGTTTGCCCATGCCTCTGTTACGGTAAGAACGTTAGCAAACATTTCCATCTGAAAAAGGTAGTTCTATAGATATGAAAGACACATTCCATAAAAGAAAACATAATATTAAATAAGAATTAAATATGAAATAGAAACATCATCTCTTTTTTTCATTATTATTATTATTGCAAATAGTCTCCATCTGGGAAAAAAAAATAAGAAAAAATAGCACCAATTTATTGTCTGCTGAATTAACTCAGAAAATGGTAAAGCTTACTAAATATAATAAATAATTAAAAATAAATAAATAAATATCTAAACCAGTTAGAACAAATAACATCAGACACTTCACACTTACTTAACATTGTACAAAAGTTAAAAAAAAATGTCTGCGATTAACACCTTTTCATACTTTACCTATATTGGCTGCATGGCCTATTACCTGTATAGTGGCTGCGTTTTTACTATATTTTTAATATAATACCGATAACTTTATTTCGGCATTAAACATTACAGGATGTTTCTAGCCTACATCAGCAATATGAACAATGAAAACATGAAATGATAGCATGCAATACATTTTAACATAGGAGAAGAGCTTAGCACTGATCAAAAATACATAACATAAACTACTAACATAACATGAACACAAATTTTATTCTGACGAGCATGGTACAGCTCATCGCCATAAAACACATTTACAATCTACATGAAATAATACATACAAGAGAGTGTTTTATAAACATACAAGTATGACAAACTATAAGTTAAAGTCCTGAAGCTTTATCACCCTATATATAAACCCTATTGCAGAAAAAACAATCAACCAAAATATATATATATATATATATATATATATATATATATATATATATATATATATATATATATATATATATATATTTTTTTTTTTTTTTTTTTTTTTTTTTTTTTTAATTACGGCTGCGTTGTGCGGCTGCGAGAAAGATCAACCGATCAATCAATACACTATTTAAAATAGATAAATGTACTAACGTGATAATTAAAGACGTTTGCTAAGAGCACATGTTTTCACACCTCTCCATAAATCGCATAAACAAGGTGATTAACAGTATGGATCACAGCAGTTAAAACTTAATTAAATTTGATTAAAAAATACAATGAAACTCGACATCGATTCACCAAACGAATATTTTCTTTCCTCTCTGTCTTCATTTTCCCGTTATTCAAATAATTTAAAAACTATTATTATGCGATCATATTGTATTTTATTATTCATGTTTTGATTTGATTAATTAAATCTTCCTCCAAAAAATTTGATTAAAAAATACAATGAAACTCGACATCGATTCACCAAACGAATATTTTCTTTCCTCTCTGTCTTCATTTTCCCGTTATTCAAATAATTTAAAAAATATTATTATGCGATCATATTGTATTTTATTATTCATAGTTCTTCCTGTTTTTGTCGATTAGTTGATTACTGGCGAAATATCACACACACACACACACACACACACACACACATTTAAACTGTATAATTGTCGTTCTTGAAAATGTTTGTGTTCTTACATAAACTGTATTCTTCCTCCATACAAAATACAAATGTTCATAACCAGTTTTATGTTTTTATATTCACACACACACACGCGCGCGCGCGCGCGAAAGAAACAAAAGAAAACGGCTAAACATGGTTAGGGACGAAATGACAAGGGGGATATGGTTTGTGGCGAAACGGCTATGGGCTATGGGGAAATGGTATTGGGGGTGCGAAACAATCAGGGGTGGGAGGAAACGCCTCTGGGGCGAAACGTCTTGTTACCACAAAAAAAAAAAAAAAAAAAAAAAAAAAAAAACTCTAAGAAAACAGTGAAGAAAGGGAAATTAGAAATGGATAGAAAAAAACTTTATGAAAAGTTAAGGAAAAATCTTCCTCCAAAAAATTATATCAACTGATACGTGGGAAAAAAGGAGCTAGAACAGGCTCGACAGAGAATATTATGTATATTATGTTCGTCCCTTAGGTTGTTTTGTGTGCTGAGTGGGTGCGTCCAGTTTAACAATCGCGAGTTTTACCGCTCTCGCTAATCCACGCATAATCTCGTTAATCCAGAATGAGGAGTGCGTTGTTTCACAGATAACAATGACGGATAGTCAGACCGTGACTAAGTACACAATAGAAAATTTGTGAAAATTTCCGTGTAATAAGCAGTCCCATTTCTTCTTCATGACTCTCCTCTAAATTGCTTTTCAGTTAAATTCAGTACCCAACCCCAAAGAAGATGGTTGCTGTCTGTATTAAGTGATCTTGAGTGTTATGGATTTTAAGTGAAATATATTTTAATCAAAACTGATTTAAGCTCTCTTGTATGCTATCGCAAACTTGTATATGAAATATATCCGCACATTCTGATCATGATTGATTGATTGTGTTGGGGTTTAACGACACGTCAACCCTTGAGGGTCATTTTGTGTCGTCTCCCAGAGAAAGAGAGAAAAGAGATAGAAGAGAGAGTGGAGGAGATGAAAGAGAGGGACAGGGAACAGGAATGAAAGTGAAGAAACAGAAGAAATAAAAACATTCCCCCTCTACCCTTACCCACTACAAGGATAGCAGGCCTTGCCCAACTGTAAGCCAATATCAGTTGGACGCCCCGGTGCATTCTGATCATGATCACCTCTGCTGAGCTTCCCGCAAAACGTCATTTTAATGCTTACATATGCTGTGATCAATATGCGCTACGAAGAAATATCCGGTACTTGTTTTTTACTTGCTGATATTTCGATCTACTGCTTTGATTCGCGGAAACAGTCTGGTAATTTAGTTCTGTTTTAATATGTGTCTGTTTTATATGCATAACCGACAAGAAAACGCTCTACAATCCAACATGGCAATAGTTCGTTTTTCTCCCATAACGGTTTCCCCGCCACGCTGTCATCTGACGTTACCATTACGAGAACGCGCTACCGTTATGAGCACGCGCTTTTTTCATGCGAGAGCTATAGAAAAAATTATATAAGAAACGCGAATAGTTCAGTATATCGTTGTCTGGGGTGCATCTGAGCATCCCATAAGATGAAACTCTACATAGGGTTTACGTGATGGATTCTTAGAAACGGTTTTAATGCCCAGCAGGAATAACCGTTTTGATGTGCAGGCCTCGCAAACTGATAAGGTACTATTTTGCTTGGGTGCTCGTCGTCTTTCGGCAGAAAACGGTGAGCGTGCGTCTCTGAAGTCAATGACAAAAAATCGACATCCGAAAATTTTGAATCGGAAGAAAAGATCAATTAAAAAACAAAACAGCAGCAGAAAACAAAAAAAAAAAAAAACAACAACAAAAAAACTGCCAGCCTCAAGTGATAAAAGACATGACACCCGCGTGTGCATCTCGATGAATCAATCGGTCGGGTCGGTAGAGGCAATACACAATGAGGGAATGGGTGCATAACGGTGTCAGTCGCATGCTTTAATTGCTGGACCAGTTAACGATCGCTGAAGTGTTAACTGCCAACACCTGTTTAACTATCGCTTGCTTAGCAAGTAGATAACGGTACTGTCGCAGTTGTGAAAAACTAGCGGCGGATTATTCTTTTAAGATGCAACCGACGGTAAGAATAAAACGTTGCGGACATCAGTCAAATAATTCAATCATAATTAGTAGTAGTCCCACGGGGAAAAACATGCGTCCGGCGGACTCGGCTTTGGAAATTTTTAGGAATCCTGTTCCGGATTTATGCGTCCCGGGACGCAGGATTCTGCGTCCCCCAGAACCCTGACTTTATCACAGGTTTTAGCGAGTGTCTTTCATTTCCGCACTGTTAATACACCGCTAGCCTCGACATGTTTCCGGAAATTTTCTGCTCGGCAATTACGAATGTGAAAAGGCAATAATATTGCGCCTTTGTTTGAAAATGTGGTAAGTGGTAAGTGTAACAATGAAATTTATTTATATAGATTTTAGGTGATACATGTATGTATGTGTAAACTGTGTATATGTGCATGGGCAGAACAAACCCTAATATACTGTCAATAAACGATAGACAGATAAAGGTCCGATACGGGAATTTAGTACTGGCTTATTGATCTCATCCATAGGTAATATCTGATACACTTTTGGATAGGTCGTATCACGTGCCAGTCAGTCCATATCTTCAGCTAAAAGGGTTAAAGCAGTCATTTTCTGATGATCTAGAAACAAATTCCGACAAAAACAATTAACTATAAAATAATAAAAGGGTACGATGAATGAAGATTTGAGCGTTTCGTGTACGTAGTGTGTTCTACAAATAATGTACAAATAAAAGTGGTTTGGTTTATACCAGGGGGATGGGCTGTGCATGGGGTCAGGCTGTCCTGGCCGGATTTCGTATACATTACGTATGCGGAATACAGGGAGATGCTGTTTGGACGTCGGGCCCGCCACATGTTCCCTGTATCAGCAGAGCCGGGATGTTAAGCAGATTGCGGCTGGCACAACTGGTCTAGGGCACTGTCCACTCCGCTTTGCCGCTATCTGAAGCTTTCCTTCACATTTCTGTTAATTATTCACCTTCTCAACAGCATTAGTCTAAACAAGACGTTTCGGTCCTAGGACGTTTCGCCCCTACGTAGTCTTTCGCCTCCGGTCGTTTCGGCCCTGAGTTGGAAGTTGGTCTGTAAAAAAACGTTCTGGAAAAAAAAAAGACTAAACAGAACATACTTTATTCAATGTATATCAACTATTGGCGGCCTTCTTTCTTGTATCATTATTTAGATCATCTAAATTTTTAATCCGTTTTATGCACTCTGGTTTTTAATCACATTGTTTGTTGTTTGGTGGTGAAAGTTAATAAGTTGATAAGCTGGGGGTGTGAAAACAACCGTCTTTAGCGCCTTTAATGGTGTTGGTAAGTGTCAGTATTATAATTATTTATTTATTAGAGTCTCATCATGGTACACATAAGAACATAAGAATATACATAAAATACAGCCATACTATAAAGTACCATGTCATTTTATGACAGTATTACGTAAAAGAGACTATAAAAAATACATATCACATTGTACAAGACACATATTAACAAAGATATACCCAAAGCTCAAACATCTCGCGCACTGATATGACAGTATGACCTCGAGCCCGAAGTAAAGGAAATGCCCAGGTGGCTGGGTCAGATCCTTCCGTCAAGACTGTTGGCAAGCTCGACGACAGACCGGCAATATGTCCACGAAGCATCTGAGAGTATTGTTCCTAAAGTACACTCACTCCCTCACCAACACTCTCTCGCACCCATACATTCATATTTTCACAAGTAATTTATTTACACAAGTAAAAAGACCTTCTCTTAAGAGTTTTTAAACAGGTTTTGGCAATAGTCCTGATCATATATTGGTTGGAGAGTAAAAATATAAACTTATTTTCAACGTTAAATGTGTTAAAACCCGGTTTATAACTGATAATACAGGTCAGTTCTAAAATCTATATATAAACTACAATTAAGATTTACAAGAGTTTCGCTCTCTACGACATTACAGAATGGGCACTTACGTTCCTCTAAAGGTCTTTTCTCACACCTGTCAGTATGTGATAACTTTGTCGGTGAACAGCCACATGTACACACAGTCAGATCAGAGTCAACATTTTGTGTAGATAAGAGGGATGTACATATATAAGACCTCCAGCTAAAATATCGTTACTAATTATTATATCCCCTTAGAATTATTAAAATTCTCTTTTTAACATAATTGTTATCCTTCCTTGAATTTGATTTCTGTAACAAATATTTCTGGTCTCCTCTACCTTAATGCACTTATATTATTTACGTATTGTAAAAGCTATAAGCGACCTAGAAGTCAAAGGTCGTGCCAGGCGGTGCTGTGTTTACAATGGAAAACAGCTGGTTTTACAAAAAATATTGGTAGAAGAATAGATGTAATATGACAGTGACAGCAGTAGAAATAAAATTAAAATGGATTACTCTCCGCCAACAAGACAGAAGTTGAAGAATAATGTACGTAAGAATTTGTTTTATAATGTTGTCAACTGTAGGCGGATCTCGCGTCCCGTGCACATAACAGAATGACAGATTTTTTTTTTTTTTCATTCTTTATTGATATATCTTATATCTGGTAAAATTTAATGTATATTATCCAAAATCAGTGTATGTACAATGAAATTACCAATATTGGCTTTTATTCGAAGTATTGGGAGTGCGTGATTTATTTCCTAAAAATTAGAAATAAGTCCTGAATGTGTCCATTGATGTCACTGCATTTGTTGCAGATCATTTCGGCTAAACATGACAGGTAGAAAAGAATTCAGGTCACAATTACAGCCTTGCTGTTGGAGCTAGCTTTTGTGGCAATGCTATATGGTGGTCTGACTTTTCTACAAAGTTAAGCTGCATACATTGAGGTAAGTACCTGAGTAGGCGACCCTACATGGGGGACCACTAGTTAACTTGGCAGAGATACAAGATATTTATTACGAATTTTCAGCTCACATAGAAGCATATACAGATGCATCAAAATGTGCTAACAAATGAATAATCAAGGAAAGAGTTCCAAATGACAGAAAATAATTACTAAGAAAGAAAGACAGAAACAATGGAACAAAAAAAAAACAAAAAAAAAAAACAACCATATTATGATTTATATGATATAGTAAATGTTATCTATTGTTAATCTATATACCCTATTCCCCCAAATGGGTCCGCTCAGTTTGCTCAGTTTCATTTGCTGCTGCAGGCAGGGTGATGAAAGCAGGCCCAGGTGATTATACCCAAATGGTCCTTTTATGACCTGTCCTTGGTCCTCTTATCCTTAGGTTTGTTTGTTTGGTTTATTCCAACTTTGCCTACTCCCATTTTGTCTATTCCCATTTTGTCTACTGTCCCATTTCATCTACTCCCATTTTGTCTACTTTCCCATTTCATCTATTCCCAATTTGTCTACTTTCCCTACTGTATGAAGAAGTCCACTGAGTATTTCCAAAGCACTTGGATTTCTGGGAACTTTCCACTTAAAACATGGAACCACTATGAAAACACAGGACTTAGAACTAATTATGCCCTTGAGGGCTGGCATGGACGCATTAATTGATATGTGATGAAACTGCACCCAAATATATTTGGGTTCATTGAACTGATAAAATCAGAAGAAAGGGCCAGTGAAGTTTTGATAACTCAGCTGCAAACTGGAGGTGTCCCTGCGAAAAGGCGCAAGACTTACCGTAAAGTTGACTAAAAACTTGATTGCCTCAAGGAAAAGTTCCAGAACAATAAAATTGGAATGTGTGACTACTTAAAAGCAGTGGGCTACTTATTTGCCCAGTGAGGCTAAGTGAGACTCCCCTCAGGGTTAGCTGTGAAAATGGTGCTTTTTATTCAAATTTCAGAGAAAAAGTTTTAGAACAGTAAAATGGAATCAAATCTTAACCCTTAAAGTGCCAAACAAAATTTGTAGCAGACAACATTCGTTTCTTTTTTATTATTTTTCAGAGAAAACAAATCTTGACATTTCATGTAAATCATCTGCCAAGCAGACAATTTGCATGAAATGTCAAGACTTGCTTTCTCTGAAAAATAAAAAAAAACTGTCTGCTGCAGTTGTGATTGGCGCTTTAAGGATTAAATACAATTTTAGAACAAATTTAGCCACTTTATAAATACCTTATTTATGTTTTAGGTGTGTAAATATTTGTTATATTTTACCCACTGTAATAAATTTTATGTTTTTATATAATGTTTCAATTCCATTCCCATTTTGTCTACTCTCATTTTGAAAACTACCATTTCAATTACATTTGTATAAATTATTATCGAAAATGTCAAAGTAGACAAAATGGGAATAGACAAATGGGAGTAGATGAAATGGGATAGTAGACGAAGTCAGGGAGCTAGTAGACAAAAAGGGAGTAGACGTCACAAAATGGGAGTAGACGAAGTGGGATGATACCGTTTGTGTTGAGGCTTTACAGCGCAGTCAACCCAATGGGGTCATGTTGAGCGTGGTCAGTTTATACCTAACCACACAAGGTTTTTACTTGGTAGGCTTAGTCCGCTAAGCATTTAACCAGTATAGTGCACATTCTTTCTCCAGAAAATTGATAAGGTAAAAGTCCTTGAATTATACTGAACCCCCAGGTGATTCCCTGATCCTGTGTGCCATAGCACCAAATAAGGCACTTTTTCTTCATCTGAAAAGTATTGATATTTTTCTTATCTCTCCATGAAAATATGTTTGGATACTTATTAGTGCCTCACTGAGGCACTTCTAATGAGTTCCCACAACATAAGTTTTCATGGAGAAATAAGAACAATAATCATATTTTGTGAAAACCCCCTCTTATCTGGAGGTATGGTATGCTTTCGGTCCTCATTCTTGAGTTTGCTCCTTTAGCATTCTCAGCTGACTTCAAGGACAAAGTCAAAAGATAGGGAAGAAATGTGACAGGGAAAGTGTATAGATTACTAATACAGTTGTGCAGTAATTTCATATGAAATATCATATCATGAGATAATAATTTCCCCGAAGCATGAAAAATAGTCAATTTTTGAATGGCGCTTTAAAGGTTAATATTTTTTTTTATAGTCAAACCTTTCATGCAGTGCATTATGTAGATCTTGGATAATAACTTTATATTGTTCTATATTAACTAGTATAGCTCCAGATAAGGTGCTGCCCTGACATTACGAAAACACACCTATTCAAATATATAGAAAACTTCACCTCCAAAAACTGAAAATTTTTAGATGAAAAACTCTGATATTTTTTCATATTTCTGCACAAAACATAGATTGTGGGTACTTGTTAGAACTGCCTCGCCGAGGCGGTTCTAATGAGTACCCACAATCTATGTTTTGATCAGAAATAAGAAAAATAATGTATACCCCTGTAAACCCCAGTTTTACTATATAAAAGTGGGGTTTAAGGGGGTCAAAATTATATAGGTATGTTTTCGTGATGCAAACAGGTTCCTTGTTCTCCACCACATTACGAAAACACACCTATTCAAATATATTGAAAATATCACCACCAAAAACTGAAAGTTTTCAGATAAAAAATTCTGATATTTTAATATTTCTGCTCAAAACTTAGATTGTGGGTACTCATTAGAACTGCCTCACTGAGGCAGTTCTAACAAGTACCCACAATCTATGTTTTTGAACAGAAATAAGAAAAATAATGTATACCCCTCTAAACCCATTTTACTCTATAAAAGTGGTGTTTAAGGGGTTCAAAATTATATAGGTATGTTTTCGTGATGGAAAATAATAAAAAAGGCATGCATGTATTACCATGATTATTGTATCACCGGAGTTGTTATTTGATGGTAATTCTAAGATAATTTTATTTTCTCTAGTTCTCCATAAAAGCATGTTTTGGGTACTCATTAGAAGCACTGACCACATTTCTCCATAAAAATATATATTGTAGGTACTCATTAGAAGCATCTCAGTGAAGCATTTCTGATGAGAACCCACAACATACAATATATGTTTCATCGAATACCTGTACCCACAACATTTTTTTGAGAAATAAGATACCCCAGAATTATTAGCAGATACTCAGGAAAAAAGTTCCTTAAAAACTCCCCTTTTGTATGTACTCATTAGAAGTGCTTTGCTGAGGTAATTCTAATCACAGCTTCCACAACGTAAGTTTTCATAAAGAACTAAGAAAAAATGGCATTGGATTGCTGAAATTATAGCATTTTATCTAGAGCAATGATTAGTCTCATTGATTTAGTTGATCAGCGATTTGTGAAAGATTTGATCAACGATTTGTGAAGAAATTAATTCAATACTATATTATCCTGTCATATGTCCAAATAAGAGGGAATATGACATGAATATTTTTCTTAATTCTCCATGAAAACAGACATTGTGGGTACTCATTAGAAGTGCCTCAGTGAGGCCCTTCTAATGAGTACCCATAATGTATGTTATCATGGAGAAATAAGAAAACTGTCAACACTTTTCAAATGAAAAAAAAAAACATGCTTTATCTGGAGTCACGGTACTTTGCGGCTTATGACATTATGTGGTCTATATGTTTTATCATTCATAATAGATGTTAAATATACTGCTTAATGCAGTTAACTATAAGTGGTGTTGAAATCTGATAAATAAGATAAGAGACTTAAAATCTTCTTATCCCAAGGATAAATCTTGTTTGCTTTGATGCGCTTGAGTTTTGGTAATTTTCATTGAATGGCCCAGAGTACAATTGAATTTATTTTCATTTCAGTCGAGTTGTATAATTTTAATACCTGCTACCAGATAATTATGGCTACCATATTGTACCCTTAGAGTACAATTGAATTTATTTATTTTTATTTCCGTCAAGTTGTATAATTTTGATACTGCTGTCAGGGCCCAGTTGTTAAAAACTAACAATGTCGTTAGTTAACGAATCATTAAAACTTTATCATAAAATATGGCAGATATGCTAATATTTTTGCTGAAAAAATGTGAGTAGCTTTTGCATTTGCAAAAGCTACTCGCATTTTTTCAGCAAAAATACCTCTGAATTAGATATTGTACTTACTAGAACAATTAACATTTTGACCACTAACAAGCTTGTTAAGCTAATGATGCTTTGAACAACTGGGCCCAGGTAGCTATGGTTGCCATATTTACCCTAAGTGAAAAGTGAACTTTTCCCTTAGTAAACATTGCTTCAAACTGTGCAAAAACCTACTGTACAGGTAGTTTGTTTGCAGATTTTCAACAAGGTTTGTCAGTTCAAAATTTGGAATTGTTATAATATTGTTATGGAGCACTGATAAATAAAAAAAAAATCTGTAATTTAAAAATCAACAAAATCAATGAAAATGTTTCGAAAATCCAATTCACTACATAGAAGTACATGTAAATTGATATAGGCCAACACAACTGGCCTGCCTCTTTGACCTTTTGATTATAATATTTATGAGTATACATGTACTTTTACTGCATAACAAGGTATTACCTGAGATGGTGGGCATAAGCTGACGCACATGGAAGGATTTTCTGACTCTCTTGCCTGTATGCTATAATGTATCCCTATGCATATTAAATGTCAATGTGAAAGTGACAGGTTGGTTTGGTCAATCTATAATAACAATGATTTAGTTCTAAACTCAACCAGGAGCTTCAAATGAGTACCCATAAAAGAATGTTTTCATGGAGACATAAGAAAAATATAATTAGTACTTCATAGTTTTTATGCTGCCCTTCTTGAATCAGCGGAAGGGAGAGAATGACCGCAGAAAATATTTCATGATCATTCTCCACAAAAGAATGTTGCCGACCTCGGCGGGGGTTGAACCTGCAACCTCCTGGTCTCCAATCAGATGGCACATCCAACTGAGCCTCCAAGTAAGGATTTGGAATCATAGCACCGCTCCAGTAAGGCACATCTTTGGACCAAAAAGTATTGATATTTTTTTTTTTATTTCCCCATAAAAGATCAGTCATTAGGAGCACATCACTGAGGTGCATCTAATGAGTACCTACAGTATATACCATATTTGACCTAATCACCGCACATACCCCTGAAAGCACACAGTCAAGCAAATCCATAGTCTTAACCCTTGTCCTGCTGAATAAATTAAGATGCCACGCCCACTTTCAGCCAATCAGATTACTAGATCCAGATTGTTACTATAAATTCACATACTTAATGGCAAACAGTGCAGATCCAGATCAGTTGGCTTCTTCAGAAGCCAACTGATCTGGATCTACACTTTTTTAAAGGCAGGGTATATATATGGGTTCAGCAGGACTAGGGTTGAGATTACAGCCAGTGTACTTTTTTGTTTACTTCATTATAAAGGCATATGTTGTGGGTACCCATTTGAATTGCATCAGCTTATTGATGCAATTCAAATGAGTACCCACAACATATGCTTTTATAAAGAAAATCAGAAAAACATGCACAAAAATATTGTATAAGCATCATTTGATAAGTCCTTCGCTGATCGTGTTTTAAGTGTACCCTTAGTATAGGTGGATACATATTTTACAATACTACACGTTTTCCCAGTAATTTTGAAAAACTTAAGCACATGGTGCGGTAATTAGGTGGAATACGGTATTTTTCATGGAGACATCAGAAATACTTTTATCTTGATACTTCTCTTATCTGGAGCTATGGGGAGTTTTTGACTCTTTACTCTGAAGGCTAGGGTGTTTTTCTGCAGAATCTTTAGTTTTTGCCACACCCATACATGCCATTAGCTGTTCACAGAAATCTGTGAGATTTTGCAAATTTTTAGGGGAGATTTGATGAAATTTTGTGCGATTTTTGTGAAAATCACTTTCAAGCTTACATAAGTAAGTTAAAGGCCATTATTTTAATGAATTAAGCTTGGGATATCCATGCTAATGTGTGATTTATTTCCAATTCTTCAGAAAATAGCTTATTAAATACTATGAAAATTCTGTGAGATTTGAAAATCTTATGGGAAACGGGGTCTAGAAGGGCCAAAATTTTGTGAGATTTTGTCTCACAGTGTGAGGTATGGCATGTATGCACTCCCAATTTTATCCTTTACCGTGCTCCAAATGGGCTGATTCAGCAGATGTCATATTGATATTTTTCTTATTTTTCCAAGAAAATAGGCTTTGACATTTCATGAAAATTATCTCCAAAGGAGGGTATTTGCACAAAATGTCAAAGCTTATTTTCTGGGAAAAATACGAAAAAATATTTCAGAATTTTGTCTACTGAAATTTTTACCCAGCATGCTTAGTATTGAACAGTGAGGAGTTTTTCTGACAAAATTTGCATTCTCTGCTATCTACTTTGGGGCCTCTCTAGGCATACTTTATATCCTAAATCAAAGAAAATCATTGAAACAGGAGTGGGTATAAAACTGTAAACAAAGGCCGCCTCATAAATTATTAGCACCATTACTTTGTTTACTGAAAATTGCTTTCTCAAACAGTGTTTAGACACTTAAGATCACCCTCAAGATGGACAAGCACACAAAATTTATCATCTTGAAGTTTTTAATCAGGATAGATTGAGGAAGTACCTTAGAGGGCCTGCATGAGTGTTTGAATTTTGTTTAAGATAACTAAGGTGAAAGGATACATTTGGTAGATTTTCCACCATTTTTGACAAGGATGACAACTTTTGTGACTTCCTGTTTGCTTTCCTGTAAACTAGCCTCCTTTTGTAAAAAAAAGGGGTATACTCTAAAGGAAGAATTTTCTCCCAAGGGGAGCAAATTCTTAGCAAGCTCTTTCCTTATAGAGTAAACCCCTTTTCAGATGGGAACAAAAACAATCTTGTTAGAGTTGTCTCCCTTGAAGGTGTATTACTTCCCTTCAACTGTAAGATGCACTGAGAGTTTGTGTTTTTTTTTTGGGGGGGGGGGGGGGGGTTGATTGTTTACAATCGAGCCATAGTTTACATATACCAAAGATTTTTTAAGATTGTTGTCCACTATGGCGTGATATATGTTGCAATATTGTATCTGATAATATATTTGTTCCATATTAAAAATATGTATTCTATATTAAGATATTTATTGCCAATAAAATATATTTATTCACAATAAAACATTTATTTGCGATATAAAAATATATTTCTTTGCTACATAAATATTTATTTCCAATAGAAATATATTTATTTACGATAAAATATTCATTGGCAATAAAAATATATTTATTCACAATAAAAATCTTTATGTGCGATGTATATATATTTTTTGCAAATGAAATATGCATTGATACAATATTTTATGTGGACAATAAAAAGTCACAATATATAGAATATATATTTATTTGCCAAAAAAAAAAAAAAAAAAAAAAGAATTATTGACATTTTTTTACAAAAAAGTAATATTCTTTGTAAGTTAAAAAATATATATATATTGGGTAAAATTAGCATTGTGGGATATGATGTACAGTAGCCTTGTAACAGATAATTTCATTGGCTCGACAAAATTTCTGGTGGTTTGGTCCTTGGTCAACTTGCTGCTTAGATTTTCACACCTTAGACTTTCGTCCTTAGATGCCCCCATGTTTGCCAGTTACCTAGAATGTTAGACCTTGTTGCTGTTTTGTTACCACTTCTATGAGAACTTTAGCTCTAGTGTAACGATACATCGAAATATCGATGCATCGTGATAGTGACTGCTGTGATTGTGCTATTGTGATAGTGTTTTCAACTATCGATAACTATCGTCGATAGTCTCTTCAACTATCGATAGTTTTTGTCCCTGTAGATTTTCTGCTTCTGTAATATCATTGTGAAGTTTTTTTTGTCTAAATTATCAAAGTATGAGAACAAAAGGATTTCGATTTTGCAAAAATGTTTGTTAAAATGGTAGCAAAGCTGATATTTAATTTTAGGTATCTTTACAGGTCGTCTGGTTTTATAAAATCAATGAAATTCATTAAAATACTGTGTGATTTGGAGATGGTGATAGTATCGTGATGCATCGTGATATTAGACCCTTGATAGTGATAGTATCGTGATAGGGATATCTCTGATAGTAATGGTATCGTGATAGTCATAAGTTGGCATGATAGTCAGCCCTACTAGTTTCCCAGTCTGAATGGAAACATTAGGACCGCTAGACACGTATGGACTAATGGTCAATGATCAGCCCCGTTATTCTGCGCAGATTACAAGTCACATCCAAAACAAAGAAACTGCAACACACAAGAGAAATACTGAGTTGACTTGTGTCCGGGGGTGCGATGTGACCAAGAATCAAAAGATGCGAACTGACTATGGTCGAAATGGCCAAGGATTGAGTTGACCATAAACTGCGAACTAAAACAAGATGACAGCGCACTGTGTAATCAATAGAGGCTGCCATTATTAGATTTCACAGAGCCAATGAAATTCGCTGATACAAAACCGTGTCATATCCCACAATGCTAATTTTACCCAACATATTTCTTAGCACATCGCAGATAAATATTTTTTATCGTGACACAACACAATATGTATCAATTTTATTAATATTTTATATTTTGAATAATTATATTTTTATTGTCAATACATATCTTTTGTTGTCGATGAATATACTTATAGAACAAATATTTTTATTGCCAACAAATAAATTTAATTGCCAATAAATATATTTTATTGCCAATGAATATTTATTTTGCAAATAAATATTTTTTTATTGCCAATAAATAAGATTTATTGCCAATAAATATCTATTTTGCATATAAATAAATTTTTATTGGGCATAAATATCTTAATATAGAATACATATTTGAATGTGGAACAAATATATTATCAGATACAATATTGCAACGTATATCACGCCATAGTCCACGTGATTATCATTGACCAATAAAATTATTCTGCTCATTTGTACAAAATCCAGGTAACGGTTATCCATAGCCATGCTATTCTTGTCGCTGTGACATCAGAGTGCAATGCAAAGAGGGTTATATGTAAAACCTGGACTGGGACATTGGCAAACAGTGCAGACCCAGATTGTTCAGGGTCTGCACTGTTTGCTTAAATTACAGGAAATTAAGAGTTAAATGAAACAGTCCTAAGTCCCCATTCAGGACCATTTTCCCAGCCTACACTCAGAGACAATCAACCCACCAGTGCTGTCAGTGCTTTGATTTCTATCTATTGATGTGTCCAAACTGCTGGGTTCAGTAGGACTAGGATTAAGAATTTGAAAACTGTATATAGTTCAAATGTGGATTTGGTTTGGGGGATGGGATGAGATGAGCAGGGAAGGGCTGGGGACAGGGTTAAGATGAGGAAATTTTGGGGATGCATGTGAAACTTCTTTTGGATGCATGGGGTACAAAATTCTCCTTGGGGGTATAGTTTACAACAGGTAGTTATTTGTATGAAATTTGGAAAAATATTTTCTGGGGAAAATAACAAGAAAACGCTAATTTGTTATGTGTTAAATGCGTGAAGGCACCTCTCTTATTTTTTTCCCCAGAAAATAGTGATTATTAGCATTTGAATTTGATCATCTTAGATGTTGAGGCTAATGAGCCCTTTTTCCCTGAAAAAAAATCATGACCATTATAAGGTAGAATTTCTTCTACATGTATATTTGACAAGCTACTTTGTTGTGTGCTGCCTGAAAGCAGTTCCCAGAAAATAGTAATTTCCATTTGCAAAACACCAAATCATCATCATCATCATCATCATCATCATCATTATCCTCTGCTAAGTTCAGCATCATATGTTGGGCATAGAATTAGGGAAATGGATATACATATTAAAAGGGAAAACTTGATTCCTTGTAGGAGAAAATTCTTTCCTTAAATTGGAGTACTCCATTTCAGAAAGGGACTGAAAGCAAATAGGAACTCAACAAAGTTGTCTCCCTCATCAAAAAATGGTAGAAAAGCTACGAAGTGTATCCATTCACCTTAACCCTTGCCCTGCTGAATAATCAATTTTCAGCCAATCATATTACTTGATACAAGTTGTTGCTATCAATTCATATACTTAATGGCAAACAGTGCAGATCCAGATCAGTTGGCTTCTGAAGAAGCCAACTGATCTGGATCTATACTGTTTGCAAAGGCAGGATATATCCGGGTTCAGCAGGACAAGGGTTAACCTGTACTAGACAACATGACCCAAGACAAAATTTGAAATATTTTTCTTATTTCCCCAGAAAATAGTCTTTTACACTTCATTGCAAATTGTCTCCTAAGGAGACAATTTGCTTGAAATGTCAAAGCGTATTTTCTGAGAAAAATAAGATAACTATCATACATTTGTTGTCCGCTGAATTTGCCCAGAGAGTGGTAAAGGGTAACTTGAAATATGAGCTCTAGGTAAGAGGATTCTGCGGATAAATATTTTTCTTATTTCTCCACAAAAGCATATATGATACTCAAAAGAAGCACCTAGGTGCATCTAATGAGTACCCACAGCATTTGTTTTCAATAAGTAGCAAGAACATCAATACATCATTGGTGGTTAACCCTTGTCCTGCTGAAGCCGGATAAACCCTGCCTTTGCAAACAGTGTAGATCCAGATCTGGATCTGCACTGTTTGCCATTCAGTATGTGAATTTATATCGGCTATCTGGATCAAGTAATCTGATTGGCTGAGAATTAGAAGTGGGTGTGGCATCTTAACCCTTGTCCTGCTGAACCCGGATATACCCTGCCTTTGCAAACAGTGTAGATCCAGATCAGTTGGCTTCTGAAGAAGCCAACTGATCTGGATCTGCACTGTTTGTCATTCAGTTATGTGAATTTATATCAACAACCTGGATCTAGTAATCTGATTGGCTGAAAGTTGGAAGAAGGCCTGGCATCTTAATTTATTCAGCATGACAAGGGTTAATTTATTTGACAGAGCAAGGGTTAAAACTTGCCTTGTTTAGGGCTTTGTAATAGATGGTGTTATTTTATTATTTTGAACTAACGATGACTTCTTAATTATTACCACAAATGCCGAGTCATCATTTGTTGTTTTCTTGTAACATACTGTTATGTTCCTTCAGTTATAATTTATCGTTTATTGCTAAAAAAATGACATTTGAGCCACAGTGTAAAGAAACATACTAAGGATACTTGCGCCCAGTAAACATTCATATCAGTCTGGGCATTCATGCAGTCTGATCTCTGATCAGAATCTTCATTGGGAGCATTCTGGATAGCCAAGTATGCAAATTTTCTTCATACATAATTGCAGACAAAGGAGACTCTCACTGGTCAGACCAGTTTGGTAATTGTCCTAAAATTTTGAACACCAAAGTGACTGACAAAATGATATATGCAAATCAGTGCAGACCCAGATCAGACTGCTCCTGACTGATCATGGTCTACACTGTTTGCCAATCCACTAGGTATTTTAAGAAACAAATGCATAAAAAACAAAGCAAAATTTAGCCCAAAAAAACTGTGGAATAAAGTGTTCGAAATTTTAGGACATGTACCGCAAGAAAAATTTTTTTACCTGATAACCCTCTTATCTAGAGCTAATTAGATAGGGCCAATATTTAGGGAAAATACAGTATTATATTTTTAGTATACTTTTTTTCCAATGAAAATTATGTCTAAATATTTTGGATATTAATTATAGAATTTTTTTTTCATGTGATTTACTCACTGTCCCATTATTTTTGAGATGTTTACTTTATTTTATTACCCTTGGGATGAACCCTTGTCCTGCTGAACCCATATATGTCCTGCCTTTGCAAACAGTGTAGATCCAGATCAGTTGGCTTCTTCAGAAGCCAACTGATCTGGATCTGCACTGTTTGCCATTAAATATGTGAATTTATAGCAACGATCTGGATCAAGTAATCTGATTGGCTGAAAATTAGAAGTGGGCGTGGCATCTTAATTTATTCTGCAAGACAAGGGTTTTAATATATTGTCTACTTTTGGTAAGGTGTCTCCTAACAAAAACCTTTACTTATCTTGTTTTCATTGACTCAGGGTGTATGGAAATTCAGGTTTCTTGATTTGTATGCTAATAATGATTGTACTAGGATGTGTCTAGCACAACAATATTGTACGATACAATTGAGCTGTATTGTGTAAAAAGGCAAAGTATGGAAACAGCATTGTCCCAGATCAGGCTGCGCATCTGCGCAGCCTGATCTGGGTCTTTGCTGTTTACCTGAAAAAAAAAAAGCCTGATCATGGGGACAGTTTTTAGCTGCAGCAAGGGTTCCTAATCAGTGCATGGATGCATTTAGTGTGGTTGCTGTCTTCGCTGTGTGTGACCCAAGGTCCCTTTTTGTGTGACAGAGTTTAGTTTTATTTCCACCTACATATTATATTATTTTCTGTATAAATAAGTTTTGTTTGCGTCAAGCCTTTTTTATTACATTAATGAATTAGTCAGGAGAAAAACAACATGACCCAAGTTGCCTTTTGTTTGTTTGTTTGTGTTGAGAGGTTTTATGGCTGAGTCAACCCATCAGGGTCATGTCGAGCATGGTCAGTTTACCTAACCACATTTTAACTGGGCAGGCTTAGTCCTCTAAGTTGTTAACCATTATTGTGCACATTCTTTCACCAGAAACTGACAACTGCCCTAAACTTAAATCAGCGGAAGGGAGAGAATGACCGTAGAAAATATTTCATGATCACTCTCCATGAAAGAATTTTGCTGGACCTGGCGGGGCTCGAACCCGCAACCTCCTGATTACCAGCTAGACATGCATATGACTGACCCACCGAGGCCGGCCAGTTGCCTTTTAGGTTTCTGTTAAGTAGACTGTAACAACACTATAGGAAGGGATAGGCCATGAGCAAACAGTGTAGACCCAGACCAGATGCAACAAAATGTGGCATCTGATCAGGGTCTACACTTTTGCCACTCATCCAACAGTTTTCAGACAAATCAACAGGCAGTAAAATGGACTTGTCCAAATTTTGGACAAGTATAGAGTGAGGGTGTTCCACTATTTAGCTTATATACAGTAAATGTCTGTAGACAGCATTTTGAAGTAAGGCAGTCTAGCAAATATTTCAAACTGTTAGCTGCCAGAATTTTTACCCAGCATGCTAAGCATTAATGCATACACAGTCCTACTGTTTAGAATTTAATGCTAAGCATGCTGGGTAAAAATTTCAGCAGACAACATTTTGAAATATTTTTCTTATTTTTCCCTAGAAAGTAGGATAAGACATTTCATGCAAATTGTCTGCTACTGAGACAATTTTAATGAAATGTCAGATCCTGTTATCTGGGAAAAATAAGAAAAATATAATCAGTTTGTCATCTGCTGAATTTGCCTAGAACATGCAAGAGTTAAAAATGGTTCCTAAAGCCTAAAATTGTACCCTACATAGGCAGACCTCAGTGGCTCAGTGGGATGCGTATATGACTGGAGATCCCTGCCTGGTTCGGTAACATTCTTTTGTGGAGATTGATCTTGAAATATTTTCTACGGTCATTCTCTCTTATGCTGATTCAAGAAGCGCAGTTGTCAGTTTCTGGTGAAAGAATATGCACAAGTACTAGTTAACTGCTTAGAGGACTAAGCCTGCCCAAGAAAAAGTGTGGTTAGGTAAAATTACCATGCTCGAAATGAACCCACTGGGTTGACAGGGCCGTAAAACCTCAACACACAAAATTGTACCCTACAGAGAGAGTAAAAGTTATCATTAAAACAATGTCCCCTTTGAAGACCTTAGTTTATTGAAGCAGTATAGATAAAAAAAAAAATGTCAAGAGTGGTTAAGTGGTATTGAAGTATAATTGGTTGGTAATTAATTGTTATAGCTTGTTGGGTAAAAATTTCACTAGGCAATGATTTTGAATTATTTTTCCTATTTTTCATAGAAAATACAATTTTACTTTTCATGCAAACTGTCTCCTTAGACAATTTGCATGAAGTGCAGATCCTATTTTCTAGGAAAAATAAAAAAAAGATAACATCAATTTGTTGTCTGCTGAATTAGCCTAGAGAGTGATAGGTTAATTGTTATAGTATGTTTGCTTTGTGGACTGTACAGTATGGGATGTCATGGAACGTATGTAAAATACGTCAAATGAGCAATGTCATGAAGAAAAGGTTCTTCGGACGTGTGTGATCAGCAGAGGCTCTGATCAGCCTGCATATCTGTGCAGTCTCACTCTGATCAGTGACTACCAGTTAATTGGCTTTCATCTGGCAGAATTATTTTTTATCCAAAAAGTATTGATATTTTTTTTTTCTTATTTTTCCATGAAAACATTATATTGTGTCATTTGTGACCATTCATCACGAAAACATGTCTATATAATTTTGACCCCCTTAAACCCCACTTTTATAGGGTAAAACTGGGGTTCACAGGGGTATACATTATTTTTCTTATTTCTGCTCAAAACATAGATTGTGGGTACTTGTTAGAACTGCCTCATTGAGGCGGTTCTAACAGGTACCCACAATCTATGTTTTGCGCAGAAACTTGACAAATATCAGAATTTTTTTATCTGATATTTTTCATTTATTGCTGGTAAAAGTTTCAATATATTTGAATAGGCATGTTTTTGTAATGTAGAAGCGCCTTACCAAAGCACTTATAACGAGTACCCAAAAAATATGTTTTTATGGAGAAATAAAAAAAAAATATTTACCTGATACCCCCTCTCATATGGAGCTATGATTTTCAAGCAGACAGGTCAGAGCATGTGTAGTGTAGACCCAGATCAGCTGCTACAGAATGTCATGTCTGATCTATTAAATAGGTACATGAACCTGCGCACAACAAAACCTACAATAAGACCTGTGTAACCAACAAAGACTTAGGTCAGCCTGTACATCAACTAAGGCTGGCACAATTAATCGGATAATCGATTAATTGATCGATAAATTTTGCAAAAATGATTATCATTACTGATTTGCTAATAATCGATCATTTAATTTCTGTGTTTTTTACTTTACCGTATTTACCCTTAGTATTCAGGCATCTCAACTCCTTACCATATTTAATCTAAAATTTGAACAAGTACAGTTTACTACCCACTGTTGTGTCTAAAAAAAAGGCTGGATGAGTGGAAAACAGTCTCATCAGGGTCTACACTGTTTGCTCAGGGCTGTCTGACCAAATACATACAATAAAGTATAACAAATGGTAACAGTCATGCTCAAACGGGTAAAATTGTGACCATATCTTCAGTTATTACTAATCGATTATTGGTCACAATGGCAGGACTGATAATCGATTATCTTTTCAGCTCCGATTAGCCAGTCTTAACATCAACCCAGTATGGCAATGGTTCTTGTGTATACATCTTTGGATTATAAGCCTGGAAGCTGTAGAAGGCACAGGAAATTAGCAAAGACTCTGATCAGACTGAGTGGATGCGCAGCTGATCTGAGTCTTCGCTGATCACACAAGTTTTATTGTAGGTTTTGTTGTGCACTGGCTCAGATATGTTTTCTTAATTCTCCATGAAAATGGGTACACATAATTGAAATCACCTCACAGAGCAATTTTCCTTGAGTACCCACAATATAATATACTTTTGTGAGGAAATACATATAAGCAAACTGGTCTTGTTGAGAAATAAAAATTTGCAAACTTTTACATAGAAATTATGTGATCTAGAGAAGTGTCCGGAGTAATGATGTGTTTAGCACTGACCTGACTTCAGATCACTTTTTTCAGCTGAAAAGTACTGATATTTTTCTTATGATATTTTTTCAACATATGTTGTGGGTACTCATTAGAAGACCTCATTGAGGTGCTTCTAATGAGTAACCCACAGCATATATTTTTGTCGATAAATAAGCACTTTGTAATGTTGCTACCCCCACTTATCTGGAGCTATGGTCTTGGTTCGAATCTCACTGGATGCGGAATTCAGCGCATGACAGTACCATGCTTCATTACACTCAGGGCTTTTCACTATTACCAGTAGCCTTTCATTGCCTGGATGTTGAAAGGGGCATCATATTAAAACACCAAATCACCATCATATCTTATCTGATCAGACTGCATAGATGCTTGAGCTGTCATCTGGCTAAGTCTTACTTTTCATTTAGTCTTGTGGTACATTTGCCTGCATGTGGTAAATATTTAGCATGCTGGGTAATATTTTCAGCAGATGACATTTTTTAAATATTTATATATTAATTGTTTTTCCTAGAAAAGGAGACACTAGGAGACAATTTTCCTGAAATGTCGAAATCCATTTTCTGGAATGGTTCTGGAAAAATAAGTAAAATACTGTCAGTTTGTTTGCTGATGTAGCGAGTGGTTTAAAAGTTTAATAATGTATGCACCAGGAAACAATGTAGTTGAAACATAAAAAGAAAACAAGTACATTGCGAAAAGTACAATTTCGGAAAAACCTACTTATAATGTCAATTATGCAATAGAGATTACATGTTCCAAGAGCCGCAATTAATCCTTAACATGCTGATTACAACTGCAGCAGTGAACATTATTATATTATTTTTTTTTTAAGAGAAAATAAGGTTAGAAATTTCATTTGAATCGTCTATCTAGCAGATGATTCACACAAAGTGCCAAGTCTTGTTTTTAACAAGTCCCTTTTACTGCCTGTGAATGTGTCTAAAATTGCTGAATGAGTGGCAAACAGTGTATACCCTGATTATGGTAGAAAAAGCTCCTACATACTGATTACTTAGTGCTAATAGGCAACTGTGTGGATTTCAAATGCATTTAAGTATGCCTTACCGCCACCCTGCAACCACAAATGATCCAGACTACTGTAACAATCCTATTAGTATTCAGACAGATAGGCCTTTGCAAACAGTGTAGATCCAGATCAGATGCTGCAGAATGCAGCATCTGATCAGGGTCTACACTTTTTGCCATACACACAGCTATATTTTAGACACATCAAGTCAGGTAGTAAAAGGGACTATTTCAAATTTAAGGGCAATTATGGTAAGTAGATCCCATTACTTAGGGTTATTACGGTATATTGCCTGTGATTATTATGACATAAAGCTCATAGCTCCAGATAAGACCCTTGATTCGAACAAAAAGTATGGATATTTTTCTTATTTGTATGGCTATTCTCTCCCTTCCGCTGATTCAAAAAGGGTGGTTATTAGTTGTTGGCAAAAGTGTGGGTACAAGTACTGGTCAACTGCTTAGAGGACTAAGCCTGCTCAGGAAAGTGTGAATAGGTTAATTGACTGGCTTGACATGACCTTAACAGTGTTGACTGGGCCATAAAACTCGGATTACTCCAACTCAGATTAACTCACAGTCAGTTTTCTTATTTCCGCATGAAAAGGTTTGTTGTGAGTACTCATTAGAAGCACCTCATTAGGGCACCTTTAGCATATCCTCAACATATAATTTCCTACTAAAATAATGAAAATGATTACTTAACCCTTAAAGCACCAATCACAACAATTGTCGTCTGCTTTGTCTTCTGCCGGTTACTTTAAAAGTCATTGTTGCAAACAGTGTGGACCCAGATCAGACTGCTCCTTGAGGAGCAGTCTGATCTGGGGCCACACTTTTTTTGCCTATATGCAAAATGTAAGTTTGAAAAGTTTGCAAGAAGATGCAGCAGACGACATAAGCAGACGACATTTTCAGATGCAGATTTTCTTGGTGCTTTAAGGGTTAATTGATATTCCCTTTTTTCTGGTGCTATGAATTAATGTATGTACAAAGGAAAACATAATATTTGGCCCAGATGTCCTGATCCACTCATATATATGCCTTGATTTTATAGTACATTTTCTACCACTTCTGTTCAGAGGAATTGTTAAGGAGGAGTATTTGATGATAATTCTGGGATAATTTTTTCCAGTTCTCAATAAAAACATATGTTGTGGGTACTCATTAGAAGCACCTCATTGAGGTACTTCTAATGAGTACCCACAACATGTGTTTTTATGCAGAAATAAGAAAAATTATCCCAAAATTATCATCAAATACTCTGCTTTAACAAGTCCTCTGTCTGTTGATTTATACTCATTAAATATATACCCGACAAAGATAGCAATATCGAGATATATTGATAACATGTGCAAATATGGACTATACAATCAACCGGATTTAACATTTCTCTAAATAAGAAGCCTTTTTCATCCAAAAAGGATTGCTATTTTTATTTATTTCTCCATAAAAGTATATCTTATTTGTACTAGTTAGAATTGCCCCAGTGAGGCAATTCTAATGAGTACACACAGCATTTGTTTTCCTGGAGAAATATGAACAATATAAGTTGAGATACCCTGCTTATCTATGGCTCTGAGTTTAAGGAGTTTAAATTATAATATTGACATTTTATTTTTGGTATATCGGAACTTAAAGCTGCTGTTTTGAAAAAAAATTCAATACACTATTTACCCGAAGTATTCAGCCAGACAGGCGTGAGCAAACGGTGTAAACCCAGATGCTCCTATAGCCCCAACTTCAAAGAAGTTGAAGGGGCATATTGCTTTTGAGTCATTTGACCATCCATCTATCTGTTTGTCAAGCTTTTCACGTTTTCTTGTGAGCAAGATTTCTCAATAACTATTTGAGCTATAGGGTTTTAAAACTTGGTGAGTTTACTGGGGCTGAGTAGTAGATCATTGTACCTGGTTAACCTTTGAAAAAAATCAGATTGATTTTGTGAGAGTTATGTCCCTTTTAAACTTTGTCATTTTGTAGGGACAAGCATATAGTTGGGGGCATAGTTTTCTACAAACACACATTTCTAGTTATTAGCCCAAGTGGTCTTGGATGCATTTACTTACATCTTTCTGTGCAGCACGAAGGATCACAGCATCTAAAAAATTCTCGGGAAATTACAAAATTAACCCTTGTCCTGCTGAATAAATTAAGATGCTACACCCATTTCTAGTTTTCAGCCAATTAAATTACTTGATCCAGATTGTTGATATAAATTCACATACTTAATGGCAAACAATGCAGAGCCAGATAAGTTGGCTTCTTCAGAAGCCAACTGATCTGGATCTACACTGTTTGCAAAGGCAGGACATATCCGGGCTCAGCAGGGCAAGGGTTAAAATGAGGACACCAGGACTGATATGAACAGGAAGACGATTAGATACACTTGGTAGATTTTCGGCCATTTCTTTTTACAAGGCAGACAACTGTTGAAAACTTCCTGTTTTCAGACAACTTTTCCAAGGGAAGCAAATTCTTTTCTTGTAGAGTAGTTTTCCTTTTTCAGAAGGGAGGCTAAAATCCTTTTGACAGAGTTGCATTGAAAGTGTATCATCCCCTTAAGATGTTTGCAAAAATTGTTTTCTAAAGACCCAGTATTTAAAAAAAAATATGTATGCAGTTTCAACGGTATATTTTCTATATAATCTATACATTTTTGTTTGGTCATTTTTCTATATAATCTATACATTTTTATATATATAATCTATACATTTTTATTTCGATACAACACTTTCGTGGACCATTTTAAACCATGTTATATTTGAAAGTGTCTTCTTATAAAGAGATTCCAGCGTATAAATATATTTTCTAGATTTACCACTTACATGCATATGAATTAAATAGTGACCTAGTCATGTACTCATAGTGTGCTTTAAAATAGTGACCCAGTCATGTACTCATAATGACACAGTCATGTACTCATAATATGCTTTAAAATAGTGATCCAGTCATGTACTCATAATGTGCTTGAAAATAGTGATTCAGTCATGTACTCATAATATGCTTAAAATAGTGACCTAGTCATGTACTCATAATGTGCCTTAAAATAGTGATTCAGTCATGTACTCATAATGACTGCTTTAAAATAGTGACCCAGTCATGTACTCATACTGTGCTTTAAAATAGTGATCCAGTCATGTACTTAGAATGTGCTTTGAAATAGTGACCCAGTCATGTACTCATAATGTGTATTAAAAATAGTATCCCATTCATGTCATGTACTCATAATGTGCTTTAAAAATAGTGACCCAGTCATGTTCTTATAATGTGCTTTGAAATGTTGCCTTAATATTATATATACCTATTCAAGGTTATAACAGGGTTAGTCCCTTTAATGTCTATACAGTTTAGTTGTTGACATGCAGTCGGTAGATTTGGTAATTAATTGAGATGTTGATTTCACATGGAGTGGATTATGAAGAAAAAGGTAATAATTGTTTTATAATACTGCGCCCAGTTGTTCAACTCGTTAGTTAATGATTCGTTGAAATTTACATTGAGTGATACGCAAATATTTCAGAAAATTGTATATTGAATCCGCTAAAACAGTTAACGAAATGACCCTTAACAAGCTCGTTAAGCTAACGATGCTTTGAACAACTGGGCCCTGAAAAAAAAAATTCATTGTTTGCTTTTCTGGACATCTGCTGTAATTATCCTAAAATTAGGACACCCTAATGACCAACATCACAAAAACACGCCTATATAATTTTGACCCCCTTAAACCCCACTTTTATATAGTAAAACTGGGGTTTACAGGGGTATACATTATTTTTCTTATTTCTGCTCAAAAACATAGATTTTGGGTACTCGTTAGAACCGCCTCGTCGAGGTGGTTCAAACGAGTACCCACAATCTATGTTTTGAACAGAAATATGAAGAATATTTGAATCTTTTGTCTGAAAATTTTCAATTTTTCGGTGATTAACTTTTCAGTATATTTGAATAGGCATGTTTTCGTAATGTACAAAGACATCTTCACTAACAGTCGCCAGACCACAACAGCCACCTCCTTAGAACAACCACTTTTCTGATATCTCTAAGAGCAGTTTTACTATTCAGCCTCTTTTACAAAGGCCACCTTCATACAACAGCAAGTTTTATTTGTTCCCAAGAGTGCCATTTATGGTGGGGATGGAGTGTGTGGGGGAGGGTGAAGTGGGGAGGGACAGGGATGAAGGAATTATATTGTATATAGTTATCCTATTTTTGAAAGTGACTTCACCTATCAGCCAGTATGTTACGTATAGATCTTTTTAAACACTACGTCACACAATAAACATCATTCAATACCTCTCGGTCTTGAACACACTGTACATTCTAGCCTTGTACCTATTGGATGGCAGAAAGTTGTTGTTTATGTTTACCTGACAGTATAACTGCCGATGTTTATTCAGAAGATAAAGCAGTTTCATTCGTCAAAAACTTCTTTTCAGAAGAGATTCTCATCGAGTGATCATTTAAATGTCATAACCACAAATATCAACATACCGTATTCGACCTAATTACCGCACATACTCCTATAAGCGCACAGTCAAGCAATTCCATAGTCTTCAAATTATAGCCAGTGTACCTTTCGTCTACTTCTTTATAAAGGCATATGTTGTGGGTACCCATTTGAATTGCATCAATGTCGATGCATTTCAAATGAGTACCCACAACATATGTTTTAATAAAGAAAATCAGGAAAAAAAAAAAAAAACTCGCATAAACACCAAATAAGGCCTTTGCTGATATTTGTTTTTAAGGGTATCCTTAGTAAGTAGAGTCATATTTTGAAAAACCTAAGCGCACTGTGCGGTAATTAGGTCGAATACGGTATATTTCGACCATATAGTAGCTAAAATTAGGTGTAAAAATGGTCACCATAAAGTGGTATTACTGTTGCACGCATGCCTGCTGATATGGGAAAAATATCATTGAAACAGTTGTATTTGTCTTAGGCAAAGCAGTCCATTACGAAAACACGCCTATTCAAATATATAGAAAATTTCACCTCCAAAAACTGAAAATTTTCAGATAAAAAAACTCTGATATTTTTCATATTTCTGCTCAAAACATAGATTGTGGGTACTCGTTAGAACTGCCTCGCCAAGGTGGTTCTAACGAGTACCACAATCTATGTTTAGAGCAGAAATAAGAAGAATAGTGTATACCCCTCTAAACCCCAGTTTTACTATATAAAAATGGGGTTTAAGGGGGTCAAAATTATATAGGCATGTTTTCGTGATGCAGATTGCTTCTTAAAGCTGTATTTTAGAACACTAGATAAAATTTATGATTAAATATTAACCAAAAGTGATTTATTTTCCAAGTAAAATTTGGCTTGAATCAATTGGTATCAATGGAACCGGAAATGTTTTTGCCATCCACAATTTCTGGTCACGTGGCATAACACTGTAATCAGTAGTGGTCAGTAGCCCGGATAAAAACAATAACATTAAAAAGATCTATAGTTAGCTTTTCCAAAATTTCCAGTCAGGTCAAAAACATGAAACATGAATGGGATGTTTACTATCAAAATTTAATCCTGTTTTAAACATCCTGCTGTTTTCAGTTCAAAAGACAGACTATTACATGGTGACTTAAAGCTTAGTACTCTGGGTAAATTTTCAGCAGATGACATATTGAAATATTTTTCTTTTTTTCCAGAAAGCAGGATACGACATTTCATGCAATGTAAACAATTTGCATGAATTGTTAAAGTTTGCTTTCTGGGAAAAGTAAGAATAAAAATCATCAATTTGTCTGCTGAAATGCCCAGAGTGGTAAAGGTTAACCCTTAAAGCGCACCAATCACAACTGCAGCAGACGACAATTTTTCATTTATTTTTTCTATTTTTCAGAGAAAACAAGTCTTGACATTTCATGTGAATCGTCTGCTTGGCAGATGATTCACATGAAATATCAAGACTTGTTCTCTGAAAAATAAAAAAGAAAAATTTAGAATGTCGTCTGCTACAAATTTTGCTTGGCGCTTTAAGGGTTAAGTATGTTACGCCCATGTTAACCTTTACCACTCTCTGTACAAATTCAGCAGATGATAAATCGGCGACATTTTTTTAAATTTTTTTTCCAGAAAATAGGCTTTGGCAATACATGCAAATTTCTCCTAATTTGCATGAAATGCCAATTCTATTTTATAGGAAAAATATGAAGAAATATTTCAGACTGTCATCTGCTGAAATTTTTACCCAGCATGCTAAGAATTATATAAAGGCAGTGATACTAACCTATTTTAGTCTCGAGACCCCCCAAAGATAATTGGCAAACAGTGCGGACCCAGATAAGGTGCAGCAGAATGCGGCATCTGATCAGGGTCTCCTCTGTTTGCAAATAATTTGGCCATTTTTCTTTAAGGAATATCTAAATCATATAGCCTGACATACCTAAAACTGAAATTTGACTCTTCTAATATATAGTGTGGGGGAATTTATTCAGTCTAAAATGGGCTAAATGAGATAGGCTGTGTGAAAAAGGTGTACTCTGAATTAAAACAAGACAAGAATTATCCTGATCAAATAGCATAGCCAAAGTTCTTTGCTAGACAAAGATACGAACCAGCGCATGACAAAACCTACAAAATGGCATGTTCACCCAGCAAAGACTCAGATCAGCCTGGGCATCTGCCCAATCTGATCAGAGTCTTTGCTGTGTGCTCAATGGGTAGTTAAGGACCCAAGCTATCTTCATGCTGACAGAGAACTCTGATCAGACTGGGCGGATGCCCAGGCTGATCTGAGTCTTCGCTGGCTGCATATGTCATTTTGTAGGTTTTGTCATGCGCTGGCTCATATTTTCTCCTGTGTCTACTACGTTAAGTGTTATAAAATTTTGTACACCAATACTTCTGACAAAATGAATTCAGAAAACAGTGTAGACTCAGATCAGCCCACTACTGAAGGAGATGTCTGATCAGGGTTTTCATTGCGGTTGCCCTTAGTATTTTATAAAACAACTGCATAAAAAGAGGCCAAAAAAGTATGGAATAAAGTGTCAGAAATTTTAGGACATTTACTGGATCATTAACAATTCTGTATGTGGACAGTGAATGCCCTGATCAGACAATGCAGATGTGCAGTTTGATCTGCCCCTCCCCTGTCCACATACAGTCAAACCTCAATAGCTCGAACACCTATGGCTCGTTTACCATGGCTAATTCGAACTCGTTCTTGAGTCCCTGCGAAATTCTTTCGATAGCTCAAGAAAACAAATATTCAGGGAAATTTTCTTATTTTATCATGAAGTTGTATGTTGTGTGTACTCATTAGAATCACCTGATCAAGGCCATTCTAATGAGTAACACTCAGCATACAATTACTGTGTGGAAAATTGAGAAAAAATTCCCTAAATTATCACTATTTGCTGCCTGACCTGGCACCATGATTTACCCTCAGTGGCTCGAACTACCGATGTCTCGAACAATTTTCTATGGTCCCAAAGATGTTCGAACCATTGAAGTTTGACTGTATGCCCTTTTTTCATGACTGCTGCTCAAATGATGACTTGGTGGTTTACTTCCCTTTCAGCATTATTTTAAGTCATATCGAGATGATGGAAATTTGATAATGAAAGCCTCTGTGCAATGATTGAGTGCCATATAGTCTTGAGCACCACACAAATAAATGATGCACAAGACTAGGTAGATCATATAATGTGCTAATTGTCGGTAATAAAAGCCAAGATCAGCCCGCATATTTGCATATTTGATCAAATCATTGGATATTGAAGCATATATCAGCAACAGAGCAACAGAGCTGTGCAGATGAGCAGGCTGATATGGGGTTTGTTTTTTACCTAGGACATAATGACCAGGGCCCAGTTGTTCAAAGCGTCGTTAGCTTAACGAGCTCGTAAAGGGTCATTTCGTTAACTGTTTTAGCGGATTCAGTATACAATATTCTGATATTTTTGGCTGAAAAAATGTGAGTAGCTTTTGCATTGCAAAAGCTACTCACATTTTTTCAGCAAAAAATTTCAGCATATTTGCGTATCACTCGATGTAAATTTTAACGAACCGTTAACTAACGACGTCGCTAGCTTTGAACAACTGGGCCCAGTTTCTTATTCATTATTTTTTATTATATATTATGCTATGGCTCATATATAATTTTTATAAACTCATCTTAACCCTTAAAGAACCAATCACAACTGCAGCAGACGACATCTTGATTTTGTTGTGCAGTTTGCAGAGTAAATAAGACTTGACATTTCACATGCTAGGCAGATGATTCCTACTGAGGATTCCTATGAAATGTAAAGTCTTATTATCTCTGAAAAAAAAAAAAAAAAAGGTGACTTCCTATTGTTTTTTCTGTACATAAAGAAATGATTTACTCCTTCTAACTGTAAATCAGTAAAAACTTTTTTTTTTAGGGGTATGGGGGTGGGGTGGGGTGGTGGGAGGGGGAAGGATAAAGATCACTACATTATGAAGATTTGCCTTAATCATTGTTAAATTTAACACAAAGTAATTCTTTAGGGAAATCTTGCTAATCAATACAAAAATATGGCCACCAACCCTTAAAGTGCCAACATCAACTGCAGCAGACATTTTATCTATTTTTTAGAGACCTTTATCAAGAAATGTCAAGCCTTATTTTCTGTGAAAAATAAAATAAAAAGCAAAACTGAGAATGTCATGATCATGTGGTATGGTTTACATGGTACTTTTAATCATGATTGTTTACCCTTTAAGTGCCAATCACAGCATTTTTTTTTTTTTTTTTTTTTGTATTTTTCATAGTAAATAAGATTTGGCATTTCATATGAATCACCCCATTTAGCAAGCAATGTACATGAAATGTCGAGACACTTTCTCTGAAAAATGAAAAAAAAAAAAAAAATTAAAGTTTTAGAATGTAGCCTGCTTCAAATTTTGCTTGAAACTTTAAGAGTTATAGTATTAAATTCCCATCAAGACCCCTGAGTCTACAGTAACATATGCACAGGCTTATCTGGACCTTGGCTGGATGCATATGCCTTTTTGCTTAGTAAGTCTTCTTTTCTTTAAAAAGATGCAGTAAAATTCCCCTATTATTAAAGACTGCTTGAAATCAAAACCACTCTAATTAAAAAATAACACTGCCCATGTTCACAATTATATGAAAAATAGATTACAATATCTTTCTTACTTTGATCAAATTCTTTCCAACTTTGATCAAATTTGTGTCAAGATGCTTGTTTCTAAGGCTGGACATCACGAAAACATGCCTATATAATTTTGACCCCCTTAAACCCCACTTTTATATAGTAAAACTGGGGTTTACAGGGGTATACATTATTTTCCTTATTTCTGCTCAAAAACATAGATTGTGGGTACTCGTTAGAACTGCCTCGCCGAAGTGGTTCTAACGAGTACCCACAATCTATGTTTTGAGCAGAAATATGAAAAATATCAGAGTTTTTTTATCTGAAATTTTTCAGTTTTTGGAGGTGAAATTGTCTGTATATTTGAATAGGCGTGTTTTCGTAATGATATCTCTGAGTTGGATATTGTAAGGCATATAATGCATTTAGTGGGCCTTTCCTTTTAAGAGCAACTTTAGCAAATCCTAAATTATTACTTTCTTAATTATTATTCTGTATTTAAAATTAACCCTTGTCCTGCTGAATAAATTAAGATGCCGTGCCCATTCTAATTTTAAGCCAATCAGATTACTTGATCCAGGTTGTTGATAATTATTCATATTATTAATGGTAAACAGTGCAGATCCAGATCAGTTGGCTTCTTCAGAAGCCAACTGATCTGGATCTACACTGTTTGCAAAGGCAGGACATATCCAGGTTCAGACTAGGGTTAAGACTACCCTACTAATGACCACTTTCAGGTAGTTCCATCCCACTAATGACCACTTTCAGGTAGTACCAAAGGTGGTCTGGATAGTTGAATTTTACTGTACAAAAAATATATATATAGTGGGTATATATAAATAAAAAGATCAAAATGTTGCCTGCTTACTGGAGCATTGTATATTGTCACAGGTGTGCCTTTGGTATGAATAGCAGGTGTATAAATTTGAAGGATATTAACCCTTCTTTTGCTGAACACGACATGCCCTGTTTTAGCAAACAGTGTAGATCCAAATCAGTTGGCTTCTGAAGAAGCCAACTGATCTGGATCTGCACTATTTGTCATCAAATAAGTGAATTTCTATCAAAAACCCAGATTAAGTAATCTGATGGGCTTGAAATTAGAAGTTGGGGTGGCAGCTTAATTTATTCAGCACTGGAGGGGTTAAATAATTTTTTCAATGTTTGAAATGTTGACCAGTACAAGTACCCTTTTTGATGTAAATTTACCCCAGTATGGGTATTAATACTGGAAAAACTTTTGATAAAGTATCCTCCTTAAATACAAAAAAGATTTGCTGAAATTTTTACCCAGCATGCTAAATATTAAAACTCCCAAAGACATCTTGGGGAGTTTTAATGCTTAGCATGCTGGATAAAAATTTCAGCAAATGACATATTGAAATATTATTCTTATTTTTTCCAGAAAATAGCTTTCGACAGTCAATGCAAGTTGTCTCCAAGGGAGCAACATTTTTACTTTTAGAGTGGATCATTTTCAGAAGGGAGGCAAAGACAATGCCAACAGAGTGTCTCCCCTTAGGGTATTTAAGCATTGATTTTTGGAAAATCAGCATTGGAATTTAAGCTGAGGGGGTAAAAGTACTCAATGAAATTTTGGATTTCAGCACTGAAATAAAAATTTATGGGGTTCCCCTCAGTGCTGAAATCCAGAAATTCAACATTTTCAATGAACTTTACATTTACAATGTAACAGGAAAATGATCACTGTCAGTTCATTATTCATACCTGAATTTTAGATTGCCAATATCGATTCTGCTGAGATGATTTCTCTTTATAAAGCCATTCTGCAGACACTGTACATTAGATAAGTACCAGTGACAAATGCAGCAGATGACATTTTTATGCTTCCCAATGGGAGAGCATACAGTCGCGGCTTTGTCCATCCATCCCTTTGACCGTCCGTCCATCTGTCTGGCCGTCCATCCGTTACACTCTTGTCCGGAGCATATCTCTAAAAGTATTGTAGGTAATTTAATGAAACTTGATACACTGATAGAGGGCCATGAGGGGTTTTGCAGAATGCAAGAACCATAACCCAGTATTCACTGAGTTACTTCCCTTCTTAATTTTTGCAATAAAAAGCTTGTCCGGAGCATATCTCTGAAAATATAGAAGGGAGTTAAATGATACATTGATAGATGGCCATCAGAGGAATTGCAGAGTGCAAGAACCGTAACTCTATCACAAGTAATTACAGCATTATTTCCCTTTTTAATTTTTGCAATAGTAAGCTTGTCCGGAGCATATCTCTAAAAGTATTGAAGATAAATAAATGAAACTTGATACAGTGATAGAGAGCTATGAGGGGAAATCCAGAATGCAAGAACCATAGCCCTATCATCAGTATTTATCGAGTTGTTTCCTTTCCTAATTTTTACAATATTAAATTTGTCTGGTGCATATCTCTGAAAGGATAAAAGATAATCAAATGAAACTTGATACATTGAGAGACAGTCATCAGAGATAGTGCAGAGTGCAAGAACTATAACTCTGTTACAAGTAATTACTGAGTTACTTCCCGTCTTAATTTTTGCAATTATAAGCTTGTCCGTAGCAAATCTCTTATAGTATTTTACTCTTTCACTAAAATAACCCATCCACTACTGCGCATCTTTGGGGAGCATCCTTCGGTTTCACCGATTCTGTTGTTTCTTTTTTCAGAGAAAATAAGGCTTCTTGTGAATTGTCTGCTAGGCAGAAAGAATGGCTTGGTACTTTAGAGTTTAGCATTTAAAATGTGTATTTCAGCATTAAGCTTAAAGCAGGGGGTACAATACCCATTGTACCAAAACTTTATCTGGAGCACTGCTAGATAATGATTATCCCCAGCAGTTGATTGGTCAAATTTAACCCTTGCCCTGTTGAATAAATTAAGATTCCATACTCACTTCTAATTTTCCACCCATTACTTGATCCAGGTTGTTACAAACTGACAAACAGTGCAGATCCAGATCAGTTGGCTTTTGAAGAACCCAACTGATCTGGATCTTCACTGTTTGCAAAGCAGGATACATCCGGGTTCAGCAGGACCACTGGGTTAAACCATTTGCACTGTGTCACAGAGTGTGTCTGCAAGTATTACACCTGGGGGACTGGTAGAAAACTGCACATGTATATAAATAAATCATTCAGAGGGTTTGTCACTGCACAATTAACATATGATTTATTAGGGCAATTAACAAAAATAACATTTGAAAGCTGGTGTTCATACAGAATTGATAAATACACAGAAGTGTATAAGAAGTGTATAAGAGGGTTTTACATTTCATGTGAATTATTACTGAGATGATTCACATGAAGTGAAATTTGAAGCCCTATTTTTGTTAAAAACATAATTGCAAAATGTTTGTTGTCTATCATTTTCATCATTAGCATTTAACCCTTAAAACACTAAGCAAAATTGTAGCAATTATGATGTTCTATTTGTTTTTATTATTTGCTGGACACATTACAGTAAAACCTGTGTAAGAGAGCCACCTTCGAGACTGACTTTAAATAGTGGTTGATGTGGAAAAAAGTTGCCTGTCTTATAAAGGTACATGTCATGTAATTTTGCTATGTACCTTTATAAGACAACCACCTTTCCACATCAACCACTAAGGTCAGTTTCAAAGGTGGCTGTCTTACACAGGTTTTACTGTATTCGCATTAAGTATCAGTCCTCATCTTCTCCAAAAACTACAAAAAAGAAAAAAAAAATGTCTGCTGTAGCTTTGATTAGCACTTAAAAGGTTAAAACAATTTTATATTATCAGGTAACTGAACTGAAAAACATGTGTTGGGTTACAAGTTGGTATATCAAAGGACACATGCACCCAGGTGCATTTATGATATGCTTTTTTCATGCTTAGCATGCTGGGTAAAAATTCCAGCAGGTGACATTTTGAAATATTTGTCTTATTTTTCCCAGAAAATAGACTTTGACATTTCAAGCAATAGGTGATTTCTATAAATACCCACAGCGTTTGTTTAGGCGCAAAAGTAAAAGAATTTTTTTTTTTTGAACACTCACTTTATCTAGATCTTTAATAGCTCCAGATAAGGTGCTTGGTTTTTTTTTTTTTCAACCAAAAAGTACTGATATTTTTCTTATTTCTCCACAAAAACATATGTTATGGGTACTCATTAGAAGCACCTCAATGAGGTGCTTCTAATGAGTACCCACAACATATGTTTTTGTGGAGAAATAAGAAATTTATACAATGGAATCAAACAGCCACCCCAATAATATAATAATAACAGCCACTTTTCTGATCTCCAACAGAGCCAGTTTACTATATATTTAACTTCATTACAACTGCCACCTCCCTTCAGCAGCCAGTTTTTACCTTCTAGAGGGTGGCTGTTATGGAAAGATTGGACTGTATTTCATAGCTCTAGTAGCTTGCTCCATGCTATAAGTTTTACTTTTCTGATCTATATAACAAAGGTAAAGTACTCCTCCTTGAATATTTTTCTGCACATATTATCTCCCTTACCAGTCAGAAACTCATAAATGATCCGCCAAATCAGAGAGAAGGACATTCCAAAAGATAAGATTTTTGTAAACTTAAAATAGTTTTTATGCTGATTCATATATCAGTTAGACGGGAGCCAGTCTATAGCTCTAGATAAGGGGCTTTTTTCAACCAATAAGTATTGATATTTTACTATTTCTTCACGATAACATACATTGTGGCTCTCATTAGAAGTGTCTCAGCTAGGTGCTTCTAATGACGTGAGTACCCACAACATATGTTTTCATGGAGAAATAAGAAAAGTATCTATCAGGATACCTATCTTATCTGGAACTTTGTATTTGTGGATACCCCCTCTTATCTGAAGCTATAAACTGGCTCCCGTCTAACTGATAAGAATCAGCATAAAATAATTTATATTTAACAAAAAATCCTATCTTTTGGAATGTCCTTCTCTCTGATTTGGCTGATCAGTTAGTGAGTTTCTGACTAGTAAGGGACATGGCATGTATAGAAAATAGTTGAGGAGGAGTATTTTACCTTTGTTAGAATTCATAGCAACAGATAGGGCGCTTTTTTCATCCGAAAAATGCTGATATCTTTCTTATTACTCCACGAAAACATATGTTGTGGGTACTCATTAGAAGCGCCTCAGTGAGGCGCTTCTAATGAGTACCCACAACATACGTTTTCGTGGAGAAATAAGAAAAATATTATGTGGATACCCCCTCTTATCTATAGCTATATCAATATATTTTCCAGGTCCCAGTCATTAATGGTAAAAGAGTGTCCATAGGAGCTGATCTGCACCACCTCGATGTTGACAAGACCATTTCTACCGACCCGGTAGAAAATACACGTCGAAGAACACTGAAACTAAACAAGAAAGATAATTCATGGGGCTTCACACTACAGGTATTTAGTGTTCTTAATTCCCTTACAATGTAGATATCAAGAAAAGGCTGCAGTCACGAAGCACAGACTTCCGCATAGGTCTAGGTAAGAGTGGTTATCTGGTAAATAGTTTTATATCTACATGAAAACATATGTTGTGGGTACTCATTAGAAGCACCTTCAGGTGATTTGCAACATTTACGCATGGATAAAATCCACAAAAATGAAATAAATTACAGTAATAGTTGACTCCCTATTCCTCGGACATTGATTACTTGAACTACTGCTTAAATCAAAGTAAACAAAGGATGACATTGATTTAGTTTGTTTTGTGTTCTTTCTGTTTCTCCTGTCTTTATCTCAACTACTATTATCTCAGACCAAAAATCTGGTCCCTTGGAGTTTAAGCTAATGAGAGTTGACTGTATTTGGTCTTGCGGCTGAGAAAAGGGACCCTAGAACATATGCAGAAAGCAAAGATCCAAACCAGCCTGCCCATCTGTGCAGTCTGTTCAGGATTTTCACTGTTTGCTTATACCATATAGGCACCTTATTGAAGATATAGGACTAATAGCGAAGATCTTGACCCGACGCATGGCTGCGCAAACTGGTCCGGGTCTTTGCATTCGTATATGCCCTAAGGGCCTTTTTGTCAGTCAGCGGCCCACTTATTCTTTTCCAGACTTATGGCATTAAACACAAGAAAACAAATGAGATTGAGGTCATGACCTACGTAGACTATGTGGAGATCGGTGGGGCTGCATGGTTTGCTGGCATGAGACGAGGTAAGTACATGTGAAACTCTTTATAATGCAGTTTAACCCTTAAAATGCCAAGAAAACCTGCATCTGAAAATGTCCTCTGTTTATGTCGTCTGCTGAATATTCGTGCAAACTTTTCAAACCTATTTTTTGCATACAGGCAAGCAGTGTTGACCCTGATCAGACTGCTCCTAGAGGAGCAGTCTGATTTGGGTCCACACTGTTTGCAAAATTGACTTTTAAAATCACAAGCAGATAACAAAGCAGACGACAATTGTTGTGATTGGCAGTTTAAGGATTTAGGTGGGCTTGGTACACTTGTTAGAATTTATGCTATTTTTGTCACATCTGCATTAGCATGGATGACTTTGGCGTACACGTTTCTATCCGTCTGTCTGTTCACTCATCCATGTACTTACATGTATCCTAGCATCCACCCTAGTGTCCACCCTAAATGAAGTCTACAGTCTTACTGGAAAACTTTAGTTTTACTTCACTGATTGTTTTATCTCACTGAGCTAAACAAGGATGATAACTCTCACTCTTTAGGTGCTTCTTTTTGCATTTTAGTACGCAGGTGAGACATAAACTTCAATGAAGTTCTTTCTATTTTTTGACAAGGGAGATAGCATTTACGACTTCCTGTTGGCTTTCCTGCACACCAAGCTCTTCCTAAAAAGGGCTTTCCTTTTAGAGTAGACTGAAGCCAGAAACAAGTTGGACAGAGTTGTCTCCTTTGAAAGTGTATCCATTCTCCTTAAAGATGGGCCCAAAATGTTGAATCAAAAAAAAATGTTTAGATTTATACAGTAAAGGTCCTTGACATTTCAAACACTTTATTCTGTACCTGTTTAGCTCAAATTTAGCATTTTATGCATTGTTTCTTGGAATGGCAGACAGTGTAGCCCTGATCAGACTGCTCCTGAAGGAGCAGTCTGATCTGGGTCTGCCCTGTTTGCCTGGGCCATTTTATCAGACAAGTTGGTGTATGAAATTCTAAGATAATTTACCTGTATAGAAAAATAACCATTTATGGACATTTTTGTGTATAATCTATACATTAAAGTAGGATATAATATTGTAGTAAAAATGTATAGAATAATATAGAAAAGTAATTTATGGTCATTTTTTCTATATAAATATATTTTTTTTATTTTGATACAACATAGTAATAAAACTATTGAATATATAGAAAGGGGACCATTTGTAGTCATTTTACTATATAATTTGTACATTTTATGTTCTTGAACACAACATAGTTGTTTTGCAAAAAGGGTTTACCTTTGGATCCCAGCAGTAGTGTTATGAAGAGATGGTGTCACTCCCTGGTTCTGGAAAAAAAGAAAGAAAGTAGTGTGAGGGCAGTCTGGCATTGACCATTTTTTTTCTGAGGTTTTATATATATCCATACAAAGAAATGCTTCATTTATTTAGAATTCAGGCAAGGTCCTTAATTCACCACTTTTTGTGCTAAAAAAGGAGAGAAACAAGGGATCAGAAATTTGAGAAAGTTTCTGTTACAGTTTTGCCTTCTTATGTGGCTTATTCGCTAGTACATGTGACCTTCTTATATCTTTCAGGGGATGTCATATTGTCAGTTAATGGAGAGCGGGTAGGGGAAGTAACTCACAAACAGTTGGTGTATAAAATCAAAAGAGCAGGCGATACACTCAGGTACAGTGTACAAACTTCAGTTTCTAGTCTGTTTAATTGTATTTTTCTGGTCTGTTTAATTGTATTTTTCTGCCCCAACCTTTGGGTCCACTATGCCTGTCCATCCATACTAGTGACTGGGTAGTTTAAGGTAGCTTAAAATAAAAAACAAAATCAATGTAAGTCAACTCCTGTTAATACAAATTCATCTGAATATTGCAAGTCAGTACATATAAGCAGTTCTTTTTAACCTTTACCTTTCTTTTGGCTAATTGAGCAGACGACATACTGATGATATTTTTTCTTGTTTTACCCAGAAAAATAGGCTTTGACATTTCATGCAAATTGTCTCCTTAAGAGACAATTTGCATGAAATTTCAAAGCCAGTTTTCGGGGAAAAATAAGAAAAGATTCTAAATATCATCTGCTGAAGTTTTACTCAGCATGCAGAGCATTAAAGGAAACCAGAAATGAACTTCAGGAATTAGGTAGCCAGCAGAATGAACCATATTCTATTTAAACATAAAAGAGTTGTCATGGAGGTAATAGTTGACAATTTTTCTGGGATAATTTTCTCCAGTTTTCCATAAAAAAAATACATTGTGGGTTTCATTAGAAGCACCTTGGTTTGACCACAGAGGAGTTGTTAAGGAGTAGTCGACAATAATTATGGGATGAGTTTTCTCCAGTTCTCCATAAAAACATATATTGTGGGTATGGTAAATGTCCTAAAATTTTGAACACTTCATTCCATACGGTTACACTTTAACCCATTTATGCCTAGCGTCCCATAAAAGGGACACTGGCAAATAGTGTAGACCAAGTCACTAGACCCAGATCAGATGCCGCAGAATCGGCGTCTGATCAGGGTCTACACTGCATTAAGTACAGGGATTTCTAGAAAAGCTAGTAATAGGAAAACTAATCAGGCATCCTTTTACTTGGGAATGGACCAATCCAAAGAGTTATGGTAGAAGAGTCCATTCGGCTTAAATGGGTTAAAGAAAGATCAGCAGAGAACTTCATGAGTGGTGTATTTAATGATAGTTACACAATATTTTTCTGACTTTCTTTATAAAAGCAAATGTTGTTGGCACTCATTTGAATTGCCTCAACTTGTTGAGGCAATTCAGATGAGTACCAACAACATAATTATGCTATTATAAAGAAGTACACTGTAGATACATGGCCTATAATCTGAAGACTATGAAAGTGCTCAACTGATTGCTTATAGGAGTATGTGCAGTAATTGTATTGAATATGTTATATGTATTTGTATGTATTTTCAGACTTGTGGTTTTGTTTGAAGACTGCTGTAGGAAGGTTGAACTCCATGAAAGATTTATCAAATTAAAGGTAAATAATGCCAAGGTGTAAGTCTGACTGCAGATCCAGGGATTGCATATTCCAATCCCAGCTTGGCCACATAACTTCTGTGGAGATTGATCATGAAATTATTTCTACAGCCGTATCCCTCCTGCCACTCATTCAAGAAGGGCAGTTTTCATTTACTGGCAAAAGTATGTGCACAAGTATTGGTTTAACTGGTTAAGCGTTTAGAGGACTAAGCCTGTCCAGGAAAAGTGTTAGTTAACTGACCATCTCAACATGACCTTAAAAGTGTTGACTGGGCTATAAAACTCTAACTGAAACAAATATGCACAAATATGGCATGCATACTGCCACAAATATTGATGAATACCTACCATGTGAACAGCAGAGAGACAATCAGCCTATACACGCATGCAAGCTTAACTCTTTCGGCACCAAATTTCAGACGACATTTGTCATCTGCCTTTTTTTTTTTAACAAACTATCACTTGGAAAGAAGTTTATATGTAAAGTTGAAAGACTGAATGTCAAACAGTGTAGATCCAGATGAGACGGCTCATTGAGCCGTCTCATCTGGATCTGTGCTGTTTGCAAAAGCCTATTATTATCGCCTGTGGCAGTAAAAGAGTTAACTGAGTCCTGTTGTTTGTAGGCTCTACTTTGTTGGTTTTATTGTGTCGGCACATATAATCTTTTTCAGATGGTGCTAAAAGATAAACTTAATCAGTTAAAGGAGCTGGAACTTCAAGAAATGCAGTTGATAGATAGTAAGTATATACTGGAATAATTATAGTATTACACATAGTTCCAGATAAGGCACTTTTTTTTTCAGCCGAAAAACACTGACATTTTTTTTTCTTTTTTTTCACAATTAAAATGTTAGTTGTGGTACTTATTAGAAGCCCCTTGTTGAGGCACTTCTAATGAGTACCCACAACATATTTTTTATGTAGAAATAAGAAAAATATTCTACAGTCAATGGCTACAGTCAATGGACATAATTATTCACTACTTTGTAGTGTATTTCCATACATGTTTTTGTAAAAATGTCCAAGCTAACTTTATCAAAGCTGCATAGCTCTGGATAAGGAGATTTTTCAGTCCAAAAGAACTGATATTTTTATTATTTCTCCATGAAAAGTTGAAAACATATAGTGTGGTACTCATTAGAAGCACCTCACTGAGGGGCTTCTAATGTGTACCCACAACATATGTTTTTGTGGAGAAATAAGAAAAATAATGGTGATACCCACTCCAGTCTCATGCCTGTTAACCCTTGTCCTGCTGAACCCAGATATACCCTGCCATTGCAAACAGTGTAGATCCAGATCAGTTGGCTTCTGAAGAAGCCAACTGATCTGGATCTGCACTGTTTGCCATCAAGTATGTGAATTTATATCAACAATTTGGATCAAGTTATCTAATTGGCTGAAAATTAGGAATGGGCGTGGCAGCTTAATTTATTCAGCAGGACAAGGGTTAAAACAATAAACATAATTTCAAGAAGTCTGTAAGCTTTTAACTTTTTATACCCTGCCACATGATAGTGATGGTTATGGTTTCATGTTGGTCGTCTTTTTGTCAGTCTGTCTGTCTCACTGAGGGGCTTCTAATGTGTACCCACAACATATGTTTTTGTGGAGAAATAAGAAAAATAATGGTGATACCCACTCTTATTTGGTGCTATGCTGCATCAATGAAAAATATACAAAGTATAAAAATTGCTTAAAACAGGCATGAGACTTTTCAGATTTTTGGCAGATTTCAGATTTTTTAGTTTCAAAATATGTTCAGCAGAATTACATGGTTTTATCTGAAAGTTGCAAAATTGACATTTTTGGAAAAGGTGACAGGGGTTTTCAGATTTTTTACCTAGAATTCAGATTTTTTCGTCAGTCCTCCAGTCTCATGTCTGTTAAAACAATAAACATAATTTCAAGAAGTCTGTAAGCTTTGTACTTTTTATACCCCGCCACATGATAGTGATGGTTGTGGTTTCATGTTGGTAGTCTTTTTGTCAGTCTGTCTGTCTGTCATATGTCCACCTGTCCATCTGTATTTTTGTTTCCGGATGGTAATTTGAGTAATCGATAGATTTTCACCAAACTTGGTATGTGCATTGATATTGTGGAGGTCTGTTTTTGGATTGCTTATGGGCAAATTTCATCAATTTTTGACAAGAGTTATTTGCCTGCCACATGAAAGTAGCAGGATATTATCATTTCATGTTTTTATTTAATAAATAGTATGATTATTTCACATATCAACCATTAATGGTAATATAATTCATCTTTCAGATTATTACTTGTCAAAAGGGCTGAATAGATATGATATGATCCGACAAAGTGTTATCAGCACTGCCTCATCTAATAGTGACAGTTGGGATGCATACAGTATGATATCGTCTCCCAATCTCTTACACCCTACCAACAACCATATGAACCAGTTTTCATCTTTATCTTCATTGAAGAGTTTTAGCATGGGAGATAACTCTAGTGTCTTGGAGGAGAGTTACAATGAAGGCTACCATGAAGACTCACTAGACTATATAGACACTGAATCAGACAGCGATGGAATTAGTATAAACGTTACTTCACGGAAATGTGAATCAGATTCCATGAGTGATTCATGTATTGGTGCTACTTCCAAAGATTTATTTGTATGTTCAGATAAGGTTATAAACAGAAGTGTTCCAAATATAGTCATAAGTGGCGGTGATGATGAAGTATTTGAAGACAAAAGAAACGCCACTGATAAAATTGTCACCTCTGTAAAATCTGCTGGCAGGTTTTCAAATTCAGTTGGTGGAAACATGCCATACGAAGTACTCAAATCTAGCATTCCAGACATTGTCACATTCCATGCTGAGAATAGACAGATGGTTTATATAAATGATACAGATGAATGTACAAAATTGTGATACACATATATGGACATCATAACTCCAGATAAGAGAGGGGATCCACGTAATATGGGCTGTGTCAAGTGAAAACTTGTCTTTGAGCATGCGCCAAGTGAAAACATGTCTTTAAGCACGCGCAAAAATATATGGATTCACATCATCCTGTATGTAAACAAAGTCGCATCCAGGCATTTGCTCTCCATTAAAACTTTCTATAGTATCCAATGATATACATGTATTTGCAGTCAGTGAAGGCCCTGATCAGACTGCACGGATGTGCAGGCTGATCTGGGCCTTTGCTGTCTACATATGCCCAAAGACGTTATCACATGGCGCAGTCCATATTGTTCTTATTCCTCCGCAAAAGCATATTATGTGGCACTCATTAGAAGTGTCTCATCAAGGCACTGTTAATGAGTACCCACATCACATGTTTTTGTAGAGAAATAAGAAAAAGATCAGTAATTTTCAGTTGGCAAAAACTCCTTATCTGGAGCTATGGACATTATGTTTGATAGCAATGAATACACTTTCAAGGGAGACAACTCTTTGGAATTTTGATTTTGCTTTCCTTTTGAAAGGTGTTTACTTTAAAAGGAAAGAATTTGAGTCCCTTAGGAGCAATTTCTTTCCTTTTAGAGTAAAACCCTTTTGAGAAGGGTCTTTGTGTGTAGAAAAGCAAACAGGAAGTCAAAAATATGTCCCCCTAGTAACAAATGATGGCAAATCTACAGTCCTCTTAACCTACAGTTTGTTGTTAAACTTTAAATATGTAGTTATATTTATGATAAATAATGAGATACAACACTTTTGGCAGCCACCTTTAAACAGTCTTATATCCGAACAGTCTTATATCTGAACAGTCTTATATCTGAACAGTCTTATAATGAACTGTCTTATAAAGATTTTCCAGTATACTTAAGTATGATGCTCCCTTTATCTGGAGCTATAGAGTGGGTACTTATTGGAATGGGCTCACCGAGGCTGTTCCAGTGAGTACCCACTACATGAGCCAACATCAGAAAACGTACCTTTGGACGTGTATGCCTAGCAAAGATTCAGATCAGCCTAGCAAAGATTCATGCAGTCTGATGAGAATCTTTACTGGGTGCATTTTGGATGGCCAAGGATGTAGGTTTTTCATGCAAACAAGGAAGAGACTCTGATCAGACAGGGTGGATACTAAACTATAGCTCTGGATAAGGTGCTTGTTATAACCAAAAAGTGTTGATATAAACATTTAACAGAAGTGCACAACCCAATACAATCAAACCTGTGTAAAAAAATTGTCAAACTATTCCTAATAGTTGAAGTATTATGGTCATTTAATAACTGACTACATAAAAGAATTTTGACCTTAGCTTTGCCTTGGTCAATGAAAAAAATGGCATGTTTTTGACAGTTCCTTTGGCTAGATCTTGTTACCATTTATGTGGCTACAAAATTTCATTAAAATATCCCATATGGTAGATGATCTATGGCCATTTCCATATTTTTACACTTTGTGCCTGGCTTGAGCAATGAAAAATGGCATTTGGCAAGACCATTGGCTAGATCTTTTTTATATCAGTCTGCATGCAAAACATCATTAAAATATTCCAAAGGGTTCAAGATTTATGGCCATTTCCACTAACTGGCCATGGACGAACAGATTCACAAGTCGATTGTAGGGCACAAGTCAGTTGTGCAATTTCTCTTATTTCTGCATGAAAAAATGCACTGTGGATCATCACAAGAAGTACCCCTTATACAGACCTGTGGTAAAGCCATGTATTTTTGAGGAGAAACAGAAAAAAATATTTTTATCTCCAAACAAAATTCTCAATGAGAAGGGCAGTCAGTACCTTCTGATTGAGAATAGCTCCATAGAGGGGTTTCAGGCCCCGAGGTTATAAAACTTTTTTCATGCTCAACTCAGCTGAGCATGAAATTTTCTCTGCTAATAAATATGAAAATGCCAACAATAGTTGGCATCTTCATATTTATTAGCAGAGAAATTTTCATGCTTAGCTATGTTTAGCAAGAAAGAATTTGCAATAGTTAGTAATTTGAGTTTTATTAGCAGGAAAAATTTCATGCTCAGCTGAGTTGGGCATGAAAAAAGTTTTATAACGTCAGGGCCAGGTATATATTTTTCTTATTTCTCCACGAAAACATGTTAGTGAGGCACTTCTATGAGTGCCACAACATATGTTTTTATGGAGAAATAAGAAAACAGAATGAAATAGAGAAGTGTCTGGGTAGCCGAGTGGTTAGCACTCCCAACTTTGGATCACGAGGTCTGGGGTTTGAATGCTGCTGGAGGCAGAAGTCAGCTCATGACTGTACAGCGCTTCATTGCACAGAGCCTTTCATTATCACACATCCATCATCTTGATATTACTTAAATGATGTTGAAAGGGATATAAAACAGCAAGCCATCATCATCATAGAAAGAAATAACTAGAGCTATGCTCCAAAACAATGACTTGTCTGAGATCCATATTTTTCAGAAGTGACTTTTTTCTATCAACCCATAAAGTGCTAAGCAGAATTGTAGCAGATGACATTCTGATTCTGTTTTTTCAACTTTTTGAGAGAAAATAAGTCTTGGCATATCATGTGAATCATCTGTTAGGCCTTATTTTCTCTGAAAAAATACAAAAAAAAATAAAAATAAAAAAAATGTCTGCTGCAGTAGTGATTAGTGCTGTAAAGGTTAGGTTATTGTATGTGTACTTTGTTTTTAACTGTGATTCCATTTTAACAACTATAAATTGTTAATCATAAATTTTTATAATTATGCTAGTCAAATGTGCTCGTCTTAAATTATATTTTTGACTGTATTCTATATACTCATAATTTGTGCCATACATCTCATCAAGAAAAGTAACTCTGCAAACAGTGTAGATCCATATCAGTTATCTCCATTTCCAGATGGTGCAACATATTTGGCCCTTTGCAATCATTATAGGAATTTATTTCAATTTTGTTGATTTTATCAATGTGTTAATGCCAGCCAATCACTCACCTTCACGAAAACATGCCTATATAATTTTGACCCCCTTAAACCCCACTTTTATATAGTAAAACTGGGGTTTACAAGGGTATACATTATTTTTCTTATTTCTCTTCAAAACATAGATTGCGGGTACTTGTTAGAACTGCCTCGTTAAGGCATCAAGGTGGTTCTAACAAGTACCCACAATCTATGTTTTGAGCAGAAGTATGAAAAATGTCAGAGTTTTTTATCTGAAAATTTTCAGTTTTTGGAGGTAAAATTTTCATTATATTTGTAAAGGGGCGTTTTCGTAATGCAAACTGATGTTAAATTTATGAATGATTCGCAAGCATTTACACATTGTTAAAATCAACATAAATAAAATTTGTTTATTATAATTCCAACTAGGACATTTACATTGAAAATATAGGTAAAATAGCTCATTTTAGAAAATGCCAAAGGAAAAAAATTCAAGGATTTCTGCTCATTTGATTTATCATAATATAAATAATGTTTTCATATTGATCTTGGCCAATCAAATTGGTTAAAAACTTGTAAGCCCGTTGAGTTGGAATAATTTACTTGCAATTTTTTAAAGATAGACACATGTATGTTTGATCATTAAGATGTTGTATATTGTAGGCACGAAATATGGAGGAAAAAGACAGTCCCTATGAACACCTGCCTTAAACATGCCTTAAAACAGATTCTACAGTGAGCATAAACAGCAGTTTACACATTTTTGTTTGCAAGCATCATTTATTTTTGAGACATTGTTCAGAGACTTCATACACTTTTAGATTTTCTGCCTTTTTTAGCTCACCTGAGCTCTGCTCAGGATGAGCTATTGTGATCACTTTTCGTCCGTCGTCCGTGCGTCCGTCCGTCCGTCCGTCCGTTAACATTTTCAAACGACTTCTCCTCTGAAACCGCTGAGCCAATTTTGCTCAAATTTCATATGGAGCCTCCTTAGGATGGGGGAACGAAAAATTGCTAAAATGGTTGCGGTCCGTTGACCAAGATGGCCGCCACGCCCATATATGGTAAAAACCTTTAAAAATCTTCTCCTCCAGAACCGAGAATGCCTTGGGGCTGAACTTTTGCAGGAATCATCGGGGACGGGAGGTTTACCAAAATTGCTAAAAGAATTGTCGTACGTTGACGTTTGACCTTTTTACGGCAAGGTCAAGTTTGCTTCCCTATGCATTTGTATGGGAAAAACCTTTAAAAATCTTCTTTTCCAAAACCCAGCATGCCTTATGGCTGAATCTTTGCATATATCTGTGGGAACAGGAGAGCTACCAAAATTGCTAAAATAATGGTGGTACATTGACATTTGACCTTTTTACGGTAAGGTCAATTTTGCTTCCTTATGCATTTGTATGGGAAAAATGTTCAGAATTTCAAACAACTTCTCCTCTGGAGCCTCTGGGCCAATTTTGCTCAAATTTCATATGGAGCCTCCTTAGGGTGGGGGAACAGAAAATTGCTAAAATGGTCACGGTCCGTTGACCAAGATGGCCGCCACGCCCATATATGGTAAAAATCTTTAAAAATCTTCTTCTTCAGATCCGAGAATGCCTTGGGGCTGAACCTTTGCAGGAATCATTGGGGACGGGAGGTCTACCAACATTGCTAAAAGAATTGTCGTACGTTGACATTTGACCTTTTTACAGCAAGGTCAAGTTTGCTTCCCTGTGCATTTGTATGGGAAAAACCTTTAAAAATCTTATTTTCCAAAACCGAGCAGCCTTATGGCTGAATCTTTGCATATATCTTCGGGAACAGGAGGGCTACCAAAATTGCTAAAATAATGGTCATACATTGACATTTGACCTTTTTACGTTAAGGTCAATTTTGCTTCCTTATGCATTTGTATGGAAAAATGTTCAGAATTTCAAACAACTTCTCCTCTGGAGCCTCTGGGCCAATTTTGCTCAAATTTCATATGGAGCCTCCTTAGGTAGGGGGAACAAAAGATAGCTAAAATGGTCACGGTTCGTTGACCAAGATGGGCGCCATGCCCATATATGGTAAAAACCTTTATAAATCTTCTACTCTAGAACCGAGGATGCTTTGGGGCTGAATGTTTGCATAAATCATCGGGGACAGGGGGTCTACCAAAGTTGCTAAAATAATGGTCATACATTGACATTTAACCTTTTTACGGCAAGGTCAAGTTGCTTCCTTATGCATTTGCATGGGAAAAAACATTTAAAATCCTTAATCTCCAAAACCGAGGATGGCTTGTGGCTGAATCTTTGCATATATCATCTGGAACAGGCAATCTACCGAAGTTGCTAAAATAATTGTCATACATTGACATTTAACCTTTTTAGGGCGAGGTCAAGTTTGCTTCTGTATGCATTTGTATGGGCCCCATACATTTATATGGAAAAAATGTTGATAATTTCAAATGGCTTTTCCTCAGACGCCTCCGGGCCAGTGTTGCTCAAATTTCATGCGGAGCCCCCGTGGGCAGGAGAATGAAAGATTGCTAAAATGGGTATGGTCCATTGATCAAAATGGCTGCCATACCCATATATGGTAAAAACCTTTAAAAATCGTCTTCTCCATAACCAAATATGCCCTGGGTCCTAATCTTTGCACAAATTACGGGAGACAGGAGACCTACCAAAATTGCTCAAATGATGGTTCTATGTTGACATTTGACCTTTTTGCCTCCAAGGTCAAATTTGCTTCCCTATTTGTGTGGGCCCTATACATTTATATTGAAAGTATCGAAGTGACTTGTAGATCAACAGTAGTTAAAATTGTTCTGATTGGAAATCTGAGATGGCCATCATCTGGTTTATATTTATAATATTTCCCTGCCACTGTGCTGTTTACATGTATAAAATCACGATTCTTCAGAAACCACTTAGCCAATTTCCACCAAATTTCACATTGATCCTTCTGTTAAAATTCAGAAACCACTTAGCCGAATTCCACCAAATTTCACATTGATCCTTCTGCTGAAATGTGTTTGATAGTTTATTCAAATGATCATGCTCCATTGACTGTCAGGCTCATATATTCTTCTTCAAAACTAAGAACTGTTCAAATGATGATATTTTCATTAGTTGCGATGATAGGACTGGCAAAATTTTGCATAACATCTGCATGTCTGCAGTGGCTATGTCACTCAGGTGAGCGAATTGTGGCCCGTGGGCCTCTTGTTATTATAGCCCTGCTTTGAAAAAGTGGGGCAAGACTGGATTTGCCATGTCCTACTGTGATTCTGTGACCCCTTCATTCCGTAACTCCGTCATTCCATGATTCCGTGACTGCAAAATTAAAATGCATTGTGCATAATAACTTTTATGTTTGTGGTGTTACTTCAATGAAACTTATAGTACACTTGGTCTCTGAGGTAAGTAAGGTAGTGGCAGAATAGTGGCCGAGGGCCCATAACTCTTGGGAGTAAAGTCCCTTGGTAGGTTTTCAAAATTTAAAATGCATTTTGCTTAATAACGTTTTTGTTTGTGGTCCTACTTCAGTGATTCTTACACCACACTTGGTCTCTAAGGTAAGGAAGGTGTATTGGCAGAATGGTGGCCAAGGGCCGATAACTCTTGGAGTTATGGTCCTTGATATGTTTTCAAACTTTGCCATTCTTGAAAATTTTCAAAACAGATTTCTCAGGAACTATGAAAGCTAGAAAGTTGAAAGCTCGTATAAATATGGACAATGACTGCATGTATCGTATACACCGGAATAGGGGCCATGGGTCCATATTTCTTTGAATTATGTCGCTTGGTAGGTTTTCAAAAAATTAAAGCGCATTTTGCTTAAAACTTTTGTTTGTGGTCTTACTTTGATGAAACTTATACCACACTTGGTCTCTAAGGTAAGTAAAGTGTAGTGGCAGAACGGTGGCCTAGGGCCAGTTAGTTTGGCAATAACTCTTGGTGTTATGTCCCTTGGTAGGTTTTCAAATTTTGCCATTCTTGAAAATGTTCGCAGCAGGTTTCTCAGGAACTACGTAAGCAAGATAACTGTAAGTTTGTACACATGTATAAACATGGACAATGACTGGATGTATCTTGTAACCCAGAATAGGACCATGGGTCCATAACTCTTGGAGCTATATCCCCTGGTAGGTTTCTAGAAAATTAAAATGCATTTTGCTGAAAAACTTTTATGTTTTTGCTCCTACTTTGATCAAACATACCATATTTTGTTTCTAAGGTAAGGAAGCTGTAGTGGCAGAATAGTGGCCAATGGTCCATAACTCTTGGTAGGTTTTCAATTTTCTTAACTGATTCCTCCCTTCTTTCTCTCCAGTTTTTCAACATCAAAATTTATCAACACACTTGTCTTTTTCCTCTGACGGCACTGCAGCAGGGCTATAGTCAGATCCTCTGACAGCTCTAGTTGGTTTTACAAAAAACAAATAATATAGAAATGTCCAGGAAGAGTCACAATCACAGAACATAGCTTACTGATGACACCGTTCTGAAGTTTGATCTGGTTCTACACTGTTTGCTTAGGCATGTATTTCCAAGTATTTAGAGTAAATACATGTATGGTAGGTGAATTATAAAGAGAATGACCAGCCAGTGCAAATACACAAGCTGGACTGGGTGCTTACTGTTTCTCATAGCTCCAGATAAGAGTAGTGTCCAGATAAACAAGCTGGAACATCAGAAAACCTACCTTCAGACATGTGCACCCAGCAAAAGTTCAGGGCCCAGTTGTTCAAAGCATTGTAAGCTTAACAAGCTCTATAGTGGTCAAAATGTTAACTTTTCTAGTAAGTACAATATCTAATTCACAGGTAATTTTTGCTGAAAAAAAAATGTGAGTAGCTTTTATTTTTTCAGCAAAAATATTATCGTTTATGCCATATTTAATGATCAAAGTTTTAACGATAAGTTAACTAATGACATCATTACTTTTGAACAACTGGGCCCAGATCATGTTTTCATGGAGAAATCAGAAAAATATTATGTGGATACCCCTCTTATCTGGAGATATAACCTTAACTCCTTACCATACTTGTCCTAAAATATGAAAACGTCCATTGTTACTACCTGTTGAATAGCCTGAAGGACTGCTGGGTTGGCAGACAGATAGAAATATCTCTTAAAAAAAAGCACCTGCCGGGGGCTTTTGTATCCCATGGACAATTTTTCTAGTTATTTTTGCATCAAAACATAACTTATTGGTACTCAGTGGAATTGCCTTGGTGAGACAATTCAGGTGAGTACCCACATATATGATTTGGTGTAAAAAAATCGCAAAATTATCCTGAATTATCTGGAGTAATGTATAGTAACCTTTAAAGTGCTAAACAAAATTGTAGCAGACAACATTAATTTTTTTTTTTTTTTTGCGGGGGGGGGGGGGGGGGGGGGTGTGGTTTCAAAGAAAATAAGACTTGGCAATTCATGTGAATTGTCTTCTAGGTAGACAATTCACATGGCCTCGGTGGCTCAGTTGGATGCACCATCCGACTGGAGACCAGGAGGTCGCGGGTTCAACCCCCACTGAGGTCGGCAACATTCTTTCGTGGAGATTGATCATGAAATATTTTCTACGGTCATTCTCTCCCTTCCGCTGATTCAAGAAGGGCAGTTGTCAGTTTCTGGCGGAAGAATGTGCACAATACTGGTTAACCACTTAGAGGACTAAGCCTGCCTAGTAAATGTGTGGTTAGGTAAACTGACCGCGCTCGACATGACCCCATTGGGTTGACTGGGTTGTAAAACCTCAACACAAACAATAGGCAATTCACATGAAATTTCAAGCCTCATTTTCTCTGAAAGATAATAGTAATAAAAAAAAAACATTTCAAAATGTCATCTGCTGCAGTTGTAATTGGCACTTTAAGTTCTAACAAAGTTTGAATCACAGCAGTGAGACGTGATCTGAAACCAAATGCTTCAGACCACACAACCACCGAGACAATTTTAGAAAGTTAACTATGCAATATTAATTAACCAACTGTGATAATCTATTGTATACTCAGTTTTGTACGAATGGCATCTTACAGCATGGGGCCTTAGTATATATTAACTTAAGATTAGCCTGCGCATTTGCACAGGCATCCGTATCAGCACAGGCTAATTGAAGTCTGTGCTGTTCACCATACAGGAAGCTTGGATAGTGTACTAGGTCTGACAACATTCTTTTGCAGAGATTGATCATAAAATATATTCTATGGTCATTCTCTTTCTTCTGCTGATTCAAGAAGGGCAGTTGTTAGTTTCTAGCAAAATAATATGCACTAGTACTGGTTAACTGCTTAGAGGACTAAGCTTGCCCAGGAAAAGCGTGGCTAGGTATACTGCCCAGTTTGTCATAATGTTTATAGTGTTGACTGGGCTATTAAATGCCAAACCAACCTAATATCTTGTTAAGAGATGTCTGTAGAAAAATATTTATCGTATGTCTGTAGAAAACATATATTGTGGGTACTCATCAAACCCTGAATTGCTAAGTAAAATTATTGCACACAACATCCTAACTATTTTTACTATTTTTCAGAGAAAATAAGACTTGGTATTTCATGTGAATCATCTGCTGGGCAGATGATTCACATGAAATGCCAAGTCCTATTTTGTCTGAAAAAATATAAAAAATTCAATGCTGCAGTTTTGTTTAGCATTTCAAGGGTAAAATCACATCACTGAAGCATCTCTAAAGAATACCCACAATAGCCACAATACTCAGATCGCTGTACACATAACATTTGTTTTTGTGGCATGATAAGAAAACTATCAATATTTTTTTCTTGAAAACAGCACCTCACCTAGAACTGTGGATGGATTTACTTTTAACCCTTGTCCTGCTGAATAAATTAGGATGCCACACCCACTTCTAATTGTTAACCAATCAGATTCCTTGATCCAGATTGTTGATATAAATTCACATACTGAATGACAAACACTGCAGATCCAGATCTGTTGGCTTCTGAAGAAGCCAACTGATCTGGCTCTACACTGTTTGCAAAGGCAGGGCATATCCGGGGTCAGCGGAACAAGGGTTAAAAGTTGATACCTATGCTACTTTGGATGTAACAAAAGTACTCAATCTACCGACACCAGATACAGTAACAAAATTTGTTATAACATGAATTTGACTGGCAAGAAACCTTTACTCAAGAGGTGACAGTTAATCAGAAATTATGCAAGAACATTGTATTTAATAATTCAAGAAACATGTTTTGGATATTTGTTAGCATAAGAACTTTGTTTTAATACTTCTAGAAATATGTTTTGGATATTTGTTAAAATTGCCTAACTGAGGCGATTCTAAAAAATACCTAAAACATATGTTCTATAGGGAAATAAGAACAAAACAAGGCCTTTCTTACATATCAATGTGCTCATTAACCCTTGTCCTGCTGAATAAATTAAGATGCCACGCCCACTTCTAATTTTCAGCCAATCAGGTTACTTGATCCAGATTGTTGCTATAAATTTGCATACTTGATGGCAAACAGTGCAGATCCAGATCAGTTGGCTTCTTCAGAAGCCAACTGATCTGGATCTACACTGTTTGCAAAACAGGATATATCCGGGTTCAGCAGGACAAGGGTTAAGGATTCTTTACAGCAGCAATTTTATTTTAATGGCAACATCTGTGACAACAGATGGCGTCATTGTAACGAGGGTTTCCTGTAACAGGAGCTTCTTTTTTTGTTCCAGACTTCTCTTTTCAGATGTTATCATAATTATTTTCTCAGTAATGTTAACTAGAAAAAGTGTTCTGATTTTCAAAGTTTCATGAAAATAATTAATGCTCTCATTGAGGATCTCAAGTACACTCATTGAAATATACATGCTTATAAAATATAGAAAAATGCAGATGATACCACAAAGCTTTTAAAGCCTTTAGATTATACAAATTTATTTTACATAAAGTGCTATATTTTATATCCATCACGAAAACATGCCTATATAATTTTGACCCCCTTAAACCCCACTTTTATATAGTAAAACTGGGGTTTACAGGGGTATACATTATTTTTCTTATTTCTGCTCAAAAACATAGATTGTTGGTACTCGTTAGAACTGCCTCATCGAGGCGGTTCTAACGAGTACCCACAATCTACGCTTTGAGCAGAAATATGAAAAATATCAGATTTTTTTATCTGAAAATTTTCAGTTTTTTGGTTGTCAAATTTTCTATATATTTGAATAGGCATGTTTTCGTAATGAATAATCTTCCATAGTACTTTATTAACCAGTGCTCAGTGGCATTTATAGCAAACTAGGGGCAGCTGAATATCACATTACGTAAACAGGCCTATTCAAATATATAGAAAAATCTTACCCCCAAAAACTGAAAATTTTCAGATAAAAAGCTCTGAAATTTTTCATATTTCAGCTCAAAACATAGATTGTGGGTACTTGTTAGAACCGCCTCGGAGAGGCGGTTCTAACGAGTACCCATAATATATGTTTTTGAGCAGAAATAAGAAAAATAATGTATACCCCCGTAAACCCCAGTTTTACTATATAAAAGTGGGGTTTACGGGGGTCAGAATTATATAGGTATGTTTTCGTGATGATTTGGAACTACTAATTTAAGATAACACAAAAAGTAAGGTTATATCAAAAGTAGCTCTGGTTACCTTTAAGCCTTAAGCTTGGACCCAATATACACGGGACTAGTAACTATGGTACAGGTATTGTGTTTATTGGAAATATGTTGTCGTGGCTGAGTTTTCATAATTTTGTATGATGAAGTAAAAATGCTTATATTTCATTTATTTCTCCAAATATCTGAGATTTGTTTTCAAAAAGCAATAGTTCAATATCTTACCTTTAAGACTTCAGCATTATATTTAAGGAAAATCAAACATTTTTTGTAAACATCAACAAGAAACCTAGGTACCCATTTTAGCAATTTTCGTCACTTTTAGCGGAAAATCGTCAGAAATTCACCCAAAATGATGATATAACTTCAATTTTATTAATTGTGACTGAACATTTTTCAACTAAACCTATTAAAAACAATTTATTACAATTTCAGTTATTATCCAAAATCATTTTTAATGACCATAGTGCTGTAGAATAGCGCTAGAATCAAGCCAAGACAACATATTTTGGTTGTTCCATTAGTGACAAGTCTGGGTATTATTAGGTCCAAGTCTTAAGCAAACTTGTAGCAGACATCATTCTAATTTTTTATTATTTTTCATAGGAAATAAGACTTGGAATTTCATGTGGATCATCTGCCCATGGGCAGATGATTCACATAAAATGTCAAACTTTATTTTCTCTGAAAAATACAATATAAAAATATATATGTCAATATGTCTACTGCAGTTGCGATTGGCATTTGAGAGATTAACATATGCCTAAGGTCTCTTTTCTGTATTTACTCTTATTATTTGGACACTTTAATCCTTGTCATGTTGAATAAACTAAGATGCCACACCCACTTCTAATTTTCAACCAATCAGATTACTTGATTAAGATGGTTGATATAAATTCACATAGTTAATGGCAAACAGTCAAGATTCAGATCAGTTGGCTTCTGAAGCAAACAGTGCAGATCCATATCAGTTGGCTTCTTCAGAAGCCAACTGATCTGGATCTACACTGTTTGCAAAGAGAGTGTATATCCGGGTTCAGCAGGACAGGGGTTAACTGCTAGTTGTACTTGTTTTAAAATTTGATCAAGTCCAGTTTACTCCCAGCTGAAGTGCCTAGAAACCGCTGGATAAATGGCAGACAGGAAAGACTCTAATCAGATGCTGTGTTCTATTGCATTCAGTCTCAGTCTTCTCTGTTTGTTCGGGCCTGTCTGTCCGATTACTGAGAGTAAATACAAGCCGTGTCTAGCTGATCATACATAGAAAGAGCTGTAACATCAGAGAAGGCACCTTTTGACATGTGCAGTCAGCAAAAATTTACACCAGCATGCACATTCACAGTCTGATCAGAATCTTGAGGCCCTCCCAGAAGTTATGGGGAACATGGAGATAATGTCATTTATTTCAGGGGAACAGGGGAACACAAGTCTAAATATGAAGGGAACAGGGGAACAAATGTAATTTTGGGGAGTAGGGAACATAGCAAATTAAGATTTTGATTTTGGGGAACAAGGGAAAATGCTGAAATACTTCAGGGGAACAAGGGAAGAGGTACCTCTGCCCTCCCTAGGAGGGCCTCAATCTTCCCTGGGCACTTTTTGGATAGCCACGGATGCAGTTTCTTCATGTGGACAATGAAAACTGATCATACTGTGTGGATGCACAGGCTGATTTGAGTCTTTGTTGGGTACAAAAGGTACATATTCTGATATTGCAGCTCAAATGTATTTTAAATTCATACATTATGTACAATTGATTACAGTTATATGTTTAACCCTTAAAGTGCTAATCAGAACTGCAGTAGATGACATTTTGATTTTGTTTTGTTTTGTTGTTGTTTTTTTAGAGAAAATAAGGCTTGACATTTCATGTGAAACATCTGCCTAGCAGATGATTCACAAGAAATGCCAAGTCTTACTTCCTGTGTAAAATAAGAAAAATTAGAATATCGTCTGCTTTAATTTTGCTTAGCACTGTGAGAGTTTAGTCACAATAAATTTCAAACAATTACCTCTTCAGATGTTGGCTATTTTATATAGTAAAAGAAAATAACCCTTAAAGCATCATGCAAAACTGCAGCAGAAGATATGAAAAATAAGGATTGACATTTTATGTAAATTGTGTGCTATACAGAAAATTCACAGGAACTGTCAGCCCTTTTTTACTCAGAAAATAAAACAAAACTAGAGCAAGTTGATGGTGGGCCATCGCATATCCCCACACCCCGTGGGGGGATGGGTGTGGGGGTATCACAGTATCCCTGCTTTTTCTTCGAAAAGCGCAGGGATAAAAATGTATTTTAGAATATAGTCTGCTGAATGATCGTTGCATTAAGGTTAAGTACTTTACATTTACGATCCCTACAGATTGAGTGGTTAGAGCTCTTGACTTCGGATCTCAGGGTGCCAAGTTTGAACCCTTTTGACGGCAGCATTTAGTTGATGACAGTACAGTGCTTCGTTATGCAGAGCCTTACTTTATCGCCATTCCATCATCTTGATATGACTTCATCATCTCTGCATCATGAAAACATGCCTATGTAATTTTGACCCCCCTTAAACCCCACTTTTATATAGTAAAACTGGGGTTTTCAGGGGTATACATTATTTTTCTTATTTTTGCTCAAAAACATAAATTGTGGGTACTCTAACGAGTACCTACAATCTATGTTTAGAGCAGAAATATGAAAAATATCAGAGTTTTATATCTGAAAATTTTCAATTTTTTTTGGAGGTGAAATTTTCTATATATTTGAATAGGTGTGTTTTCATAATGGAACAAGGCATGCCCTGTCTTAGCAAGCAGTGTAGATCCAGATCAGTTGGCTACTGAAGAAGCCAACTGATCTGGATCTGCACTGTTTGTAGTTAAATATGTGAATTTCTATCAAAAACCTGGATCAAGTGATCTGATTGGCTGGAAATTAGAAGTAGGCATGGTGTCTTAATTTATTCAGCATGACAAGGGTTAAAAATAGTGTTGAAAGTGACGTAAAATGCCAAATGATTGACATGATCCTCATCTTTATGCCACAGGTATATGAACAGACAAAGAGACTGAAATCTTAGCACATCTATGCAGTTAGATGAAAAATATAAATTTTGATAACCAGGAAAACATTACGAAAACATGCCTATTTAAATATAACGATAATTTTACCACCAAATAATGAAAACTTTCAGATTAAAAATTCTGATATTTTTCATATTTCTGCTCAAAACATAGATTGTGGGTACTCGTTAGAACTGCCTCATCTGCTCAAAACATAGATTGTGGGTACTCGTTAGAACCACCTCATCGAGGCGGTTCTAACGGGTACCCACAATCTATGTTTTGAGCTCAAAACATAGATTGTGGGTACTCGTTAGAACCGCCTCATCGAGGCGGTTCTAACGAGTACCCACAATCTATGTTTTGAGCAGAAATAAGAAAAATAATATATACCGGGTAACCCCTGTAAACCCCAGTTTTACTATATAAAAGTGGGGTTTAAGGGGGTCAAAATTATATAGGCGTGTTTTCGTGATGAGGAACAAACAATGATAAAACAAACCACCAATGCACAACATAGAAGAGTAATCGCCTCGGAGTTGTCAGGAGAAAAGGGGACTGGTGGGCTTAAATCAGTTTTTTGGTCAATTGTTTACAGTCAAGCCATATACATACACTAAAGTTTCCTTTAGGTTTTATCCACGTCATTATCATTGACCAATGGAATTAAACCGTGCGTTTGTACCAAATCCAGATAACGGTTATTTATCATTTATAACTGCAACTCTCGTCACTGTTACGTCAAAATGCTGTATAAAGAGGGTTCTCTATAAAACTTGGACTGGGACATTGGCAAAGAGTGCAGACCCAGATCAGATGCCACAGAACTGGCATCTGATCAGGGTATGCATTGCTTGCTCAAATAACAGGAAGTTAAGGGTTAAAGGATACAGTCTTAAGTCCCCATTCAGGACTATTCCCCATTCTAAACTCAGAGACAGTCAACTCACCAGTGCTTTAATATTATTGTGGTATCTGCTTTGGTAGATTTGTTACCTACGGGTCAGGTTTTTATCCCCTTCCCCCTCCCCCACCCCCCTCCCCCTCGGCCGAAGGTAAATGGGGATATGGAAATGGTCTACGTCTGTCCATCCATCCATGTGTCCTTCCATCACACTTTTGTCCAGAGCATGCATAATTCCAAAGCTATTCAAGATATTTTGTTGAAACTCTATAAAGTGACAAAGGTGTGTGATGTGCAAGAAGCATAACTCTAGCTTGCTTACTTATTTAATTATTTCCCTTAATTAAATTTTCTTTTCTGGGGCATAACTCCAAAATTATGCAAGAGATTATGTTGAAACTTCATAAAGTGATAAAGAACACTGAGAGAAAGTGCAGTATACAAGAACCATAACTCTACCTTACTTATTTCTTGAATTATTTCCCTTTATGTAATTTATTTGTCCAGGGCATAACTCCAAAACCATTTAAGAGATTTTGTTGAAACTTTATAAAGTGATATATGACATGGAGGGGAAGTACAGTATACAAGAACCATAACTCTTTCTTGCTGACTTTTTGCATTATCTCCCTTTAATAAATCATCTCCTCCGGGGCTTAACTTCGAAATTATTCAAGGGATTTTGTTGCAACTTCATAAATGATAAAGGGCATTGAGAGGAAGTGCAGTGTACAAGAACCTTGAGTCTGCTTTGCTTTTTGAATTATTTCCCTTTATTAAGTTGTCTTGTCCTGGGCATACTTCAAAACTATTCAAGGGATTTTTTTAAACTTCATAAAATGATAAAGGACATTGTTGGGCATTGCAGTGTACAAGAACTTTAAGTCTATCTTGCTTCCTTTTTGAATTATTTCCCTTTATTAAATTTGCTTGTACAGTTATTTGGCTAGTTCCGGGTTTTAACTAATTCTGAATAAGTGAAAAAAAAATCATCAAATACACGACAGCGGTCAAATTTAAAAAGGAAAAATTTGTATGGTTCTGTTGTTCATTTATTCTTCTTCATATACCAGAAAATAAATATGGTAAGTATAACCTTATTGATCGATACCATCCGATTTCCCCTAGCAACTTACGCATAACATGAATTTTGTAAATGTGCAAATAACATTCGCCAAGATATCCTTAAGTAGATAGCCAATTAAAACATTTTTTTTTTTTTTTTGTTCAACTATTGGGTGGAACATACTTTTCAACATTTGCTTAATTGCTCCTTGCAAGGATTTTAAACAAAGTGCTTGTTTTTCAACCGTCAGTCGATCGCTAAGTTATGCATCCGATTTAGTCAGTTCCGGGTAATGTGTTTACACATTGTGTTTATTAAAGGTGCACGTGTAGATATTGATGTAGTGTATTAAAGAATCTAACACACATGACAGACGATTGAAGCGAAAATATGTGCACCTGCTTTATGATATGTCAGCACCGTTGTTGTTTGCTGTCTAGACAGTATACTCGAAAACCTCGAAGACAGGTTTTCCCGTGTCGTCGCTTATTAATGACAGATTTCTATCTGTCATTAATGACAGATTTCTATCTGTCATTCCTTGCTGGCAGAAGCGTTCTCAAGTTGCTTCCGGCTCTCAAGTTGCTTCCGGCTTTCACTACCACTGAAATATGTGTCCGCTCAAAATGTAGTCCGATGCTATTAATATCTTTATAGCGCCGTGCAATTTTTAAAGCAGGCGACATTCAGAATTCTCCCTTATTTGCAGAGAAAACCAGACTAAGCATTTCATATGAATTGTTTGCCAACGGATGAATCGCATGAAATTCTCTGATATAATAAGACAAAAAATAAAATTGACATCTGCTACAGTCGTTGTATGCAGTCTAAGGGTTAACATATCAAAATACTTGTGTATCAATACGCCTGCGCTGGACTAAAGACGTGGCGCGAGAAACTAGAGCGTAAGCCACTGTTACCAGCAATATAAACACTGTCTAATCAGCTATTACTCTCCAAATTATATATAGATTCTGAAGATTTTTTATGCATGATAATAAAAAGAAAAAAAGGCTGTGCTCATAATCATGCTGTAAAGTGTTTTCTTCGATATTATCTGAGTGCGTTAGATAGGTTGTAAGGTTGATCTGCGCAATTTGTTGTTAGCTATTAATAGAACAGGCGCTGCCTCATGACCCGCGTGTCAAAAAATAGCAGATATTTTACCGTAAAACATAATTTGACATTTCATGCAAATTGTCTCAAATGAGGAATCAGTTAGCATGAAATGTCAAATACTGTCTCCTTGGGAAAATAACTATTTCAAAATATGGTATGATAAAACTTTTACACAGAGCACTTGTACATTTGTCTGACGTGTGTAAAAAATTCAATACTGTCGGATTAAAGGGACAGGGCTTTAGTCAAACATTACAAGATGTAATCTCGCTGTTGTTGATTTGCTTAACATTAAAATATTTTATCTGCGGCATTTTAATAAAAAGGATGCTTGGGTTTAAAGTGTAACTATTTATCAGAAAAAAAGGAAAGTGTTGAAAATCTCTATTGCTACTTTGGTTATTTCCTCTTATTGAACGCTCGATTGTGAAAGTGAAAGTAGACAACAAGTTGGCTTCTTTAAAAAGAACCCAACGAAAGGTTCGCATCTTGTTTTAAATTTGCAGGTTTGCACAGCAAATTTAATGCCGTCATTTGCAACCATTTTTTAAGTACAGGTATTAAGTTATTGAAGAGAATTTATCACAATTTTAGCTCTTTATTGCATGTGATAACTGGCTTTTTGCAACATTTTGAGACAAAATATTTCTTTTGAAACTTCAAAACATCAAGTGGAACTTCATGGCACTATATATATATACCTCTGCAAGCATTTGATATCTGAATTTGTAGTACTACATTTTTAAACAAATGTGAAACCTTTTTATTGGACGGGTTTTCAAAAATCTGTCCTTTAAAATAGCGAACCCCGGCAGGTTTACCTTTTGGTTAACCTTTCTGATAAACCCGTCCATAATGCCGTTAGACGTTCTTCTTGTAAATGTTTTATACAAATTAAGACTTTTTATGATGAATTTCTGATAGAATCTGTCATTTCAGTGCCTTTGGCGCTTTGATTCCTTGCTGGCAGAAGCGTTCTCAAGTTGCTTCCGGCTCTCAAGTTGCTTCCGGCTTTCACTACCACTGAAATATGTGTCCGCTCAAAATGTAGTCCGATGCTATTAATATCTTTATAGCGCCGTGCAATTTTTAAAGCAGGCGACATTCAGAATTCTCCCTTATTTGCAGAGAAAACCAGACTAAGCATTTCATATGAATTGTTTGCCAACGGATGAATCGCATGAAATTCTCTGATATAATAAGACAAAAAATAAAATTGACATCTGCTACAGTCGTTGTATGCAGTCTAAGGGTTAACATATCAAAATACTTGTGTATCAATACGCCTGCGCTGGACTAAAGACGTGGCGCGAGAAACTAGACCGTAAGCCACTGTTACCAGCAATATAAACACTGTCTAATCAGCTATTACTCTCCAAATTAGATTCTGAAGATTTTTTATGCTTGATAATAAAAGAAAAAAAGGCTGTGCTCATAATCATGCTGCAAAGTGTTTTCTCCGATATTATCTGAGTGCGTTAGATATATAGGTTGTAAGGTTGATCTGCGCAATTTGTTGTTAGCTATTAATAGAACAGGCGCTGCCTCATAATCCGCGTGTCAAAAATTAGCAGATATTTTTTACCGTAAAACATAATTTCATGCAAATTGTCTCAAATGAGGAATCAGCTAGCATGAAATGTCAAATGCTGTCTCCTTGGGAAAATAAAGACAATATTTCAAAATATGGTATGATAAAACTTTTACACAGAGCACTTGCCCATTTGTCTGACGTGTGTAAAAAATTCAATACTGTCGGATTAAAGGGACAGGGCTTTAGTCAAACATTACAAGATGTAATCTCGCTGTTGTTGATTTGCTTAACATTAAAATATTTTATCTGCGGCATTTTAATAAAAAGGATGCTTGGGTTTAAAGTGTAACTATTTATCAGAAAAAAGGAAAGTGTTGAAAATCTCTATTGCTACTTTGGTTATTTCCTCTTATTGAACGCTCGATTGTGAAAGTGAAAGTAGACAACAAGTTGGCTTCTTTAAAAAGAACCCAACGAAAGGTTCGCATCTTGTTTTAAATTTGCAGGTTTGCACAGCAAATTTAATGCCGTCATTTGCAACCATTTTTTAAGTACAGGTATTAAGTTATTGAAGAGAATTTATCACAATTTTAGCTCTTTATTGCATGTGATAACTGGCTTTTTGCAACATTTTGAGACAAAATATTTCTTTTGAAACTTCAAAACATCAAGTGGAACTTCATGGCACTATATATATATACCTCTGCAAGCATTTGATATCTGAATTTGTAGTACTACATTTTTAAACAAATGTGAAACCTTTTTCTTGGACGGGTTTTCAAAAATCTGTCCTTTAAAATAGCGAACCCCGGCATGAATTTCTGATAGAATCTGTCATTTCAGTGCCTTTTGGCGCTTTGATATATTATCTGCACTTTGACGAAATAAGGGGAGACGTTGTTGGCGGCATTACACGGAGCTAAACACCAGCTACAATTGGATTAATTAACACCTAATTTTACTACAAGTTTATTTTATTTTCGGGCTTCAGAATGGGATATTTGTTTGTTTGTGTTGAGGTTTTACGGCCCAGTCAACCGAATGGGGTTATGTCGAGCGCGGTCAGTTTACCTAACCACACGTTTACTGGGTAGGCTTAGTCCTCTAAGCGGTATTGTGCACATTCTTTCGCCAGAAACTGACAACTGCCCTTCTTGAATCAGCGGAAGGGAAAGAATGACCGTAGAAAATATTTCATGATCAATCTCCACGAAAGAATGTTGCTGACCTCGAAGGGGGTTGAACCCGCGACCTCCAGTCGGACAGCGCATCCAACTGAGCCACCGAGGCCGGCTCAGAAGGGGGTAAAATAAGACCTTATGCGCATACTCCTTTCAACTTCATAAACCTCACTGAAATATTTTTATATTGGAAAGATTATTAAATCCAGAAAATAGGAGCTAAATCTTGCAGAAAGGAGGACGTACATGCCGAAAAATCGTTATGCCATGAATTATGCGATTGCAGCTTAAAGGGCCGGTTTTAAGGCCCTTGTGAACCTGTTTCTTTGTGACGAATGTCTTTATATTGATTTAATTTTGTCCGTAACACATAATACAAGTTAATAAAGTAATATACAGAGTACAGGGTGGCCACACATTTTTAGCAATCAAATTCCCTGATTTTTCCCTGATTTGATTTGATTTTCCCTGATTAAAAACCTTAATATTATCGCAATGGCCCCTACTTTTAGAAGTCATATACTGATTCAAATGCTGTCAAGTGACATATTTATACACAATGCTGTCACAATATTCTTAATCAAATGAAAATTTATCTAAAATATGATGTACATGTGCTAATTTACTTTCATGGTAGTCAAAATCAAAACTGGTAAAATATATGGCCTCCAACCTCCCCTTGTAGCCACACCTTCACCTCCAATTTATTAAAACAGTAGGGGTTTTTTTGTTCTTTTTTTTTTTTTTTGGTTACACGGTAGACTGTCTAAGGCCATTCTTAAAAATTGCTTATTTGCAATTACCTATTCAGGTGTTCAAGGAATGGATAGACAGGTTGGGATTTTCTTTTTTCATGTGTTCAAGGGGTGGGTATGAAGACTAGAATTTTCAAATTGGGAACAAGTCTTGATATCAATTGATTATGCAACAGTAATTAGCAATACACATACTCATATGTCAGTTTAAAGCAAATTTTGCTTCATATTAGCTTTTTAATGATACAGCCATGAAGAAAGAAAACTTCCACTTCGGAATGAGAAAAAGAAAAAACAGAATATACAGCAAACAAGTACTCCACCTTTAAGTAAGATTAGATCTGCAGGTATTTTAAGCATATGGCAGAAAGAAACCACCAGTAGCCACATCTGAACAGCTTTAAAATTTGAATATTTTGACCTTACAAAGATAAGATTTTTTGAAATTCCCTGATTTTTCCTTGATTTTCAGCAAAATTTCAAATTCCCTGATTTTTCCCTGCAGGGAATTTTTTTTCATCATTTTCCCTGTTTTCCCTGTTTTCCAGAGTGCGTGGCCACCCTGAGAGAGAGGCTGTTGCATTATCCGAGGGATTTTTTTTTATAGATCCCTCATTCATTATTCGGAACTAGCAAAACTATTCGGAACTAGCCAAATCAGTGGTGTACTTCACAGTCGTCGCAAGGGCAGATAACCAAAGATGAATGACGAATTCTTTGGTGGTGTATTTCAAGGAAGGACAGTGCTCTGTTTCAGCCAAAAAAAAAAAAATAAATAAATAAAAAAATAAAAAAAATAAATAAATAAATAAATAAAAATAATCCAGTTTTGATCAGCCAGTTACTTGGAAATCGTTATGAAGCATAACCTTACCCGGAACTAGCCAAATGACTGTAGCAATGGCCTTAATCCAGACATCTGTTATTACACTTGTCTGTAGCAATGGCCTTAATCCAGCCATCTGTTATTACACTTTTGTTATATATATATATATATATATAGAGAGAGAGAGAGAGAGAGAGAGAGAGAGAGAGAGAGAGCGAGAGAGAGAGAGAGAGAGAGAGCCATCTCATTTTTGTACTGAAATTTTGCTTTCAAGTTAAAGGGGAAACGATTCACCGAGTGTTCGGAGCATTGTGGTTCAGAAACTACGGTTCACGGTACGTTTTGTTCATTTCAGCTCGGTTCGTTCGTCTATTTACGTCAATGTCGAGTTTTTTTTGTTTTTGTTTTTTTTGTTTGTTTTTTTTTTTTATCATATCAATTTAAATGCAAAAAACAGTCAAAACTTGCAGAAATCATCAGAACTGTTATTTTGTTCCTGATTTTACTATTTAATTATACATATATATATATATATTAAAAAATATATTTTAATATTCCAAGTGGCTTACGACAGCTGCCGATTTAGGCTACTTTTTTCGGCCATAATGCACACGCAATGAAGTACTTTCGACCCTATATATTGGCGCGTTTTATACAAAATAAAAATCTTATACTTGTCATCTTTTTGTTGTTCTTTTGTTGTTAATGTTTTCTAAGAAATGGTTTTGATGAAAACAATAGTAAATTATTGCTCATTATCAAATCTTATTTTGCCATTATATGTGGAACGAATATACACGTCACGAATATAGTTGGGCCGAAAATAATCACCTTGACCTTCATTTCACAACACAAGAAGATAAAGCGAAATCAAATTAAATACATGACACCAGAACGGTGGTTGTTGTATCGGCGGCAGATTCAAAACGCCGGTTCGGAAGTATTTCGGTTTAAGCAAATTACTTCTGAAAACGGGGTGAAGGAAACTCACAAATCTGATTTCACATTTGTTATAAAATCTGCAAATTATGCATCAGCAAGATGAATTAGGCTACCGCTGCACCACAGTGCACCTCCAATGGGTAGGCCTACTTTTCATGTGAATAATAGCCATAGGCGGGGGATTGGCCATGTCCACATGTCTTATTGATTGGGCTTCAGACGTTTGTTTATCAACGTTTACGCGAAGCCTAGCCAAGACCTGACATTCTGGTTGATTACGAGAGCTATAAGAACGCTTAAAAAAATTATGATCTAATGTGTTTTTAACTTTGTCAGTTTTTACTTCAACCATAATATTGAACTGTATGAGAGATAGCAGCAGTATTTCTATTACCTCCCTTCACAGTTGAAGTTCAAGGTAGATAATATACTGACCGGGTCCTTCTAATTGGAAACCTCTGCTTTTATCATAGGTCAGTGGAATTTAACAAATTCTTAACTTTACATTTCTCCATATCCACATGGAAGATTAATATTATATATTTCATTGCACAGAACATGTTTCGTTTAAATATTTTGGAAGCTGTATTGGCATATGACCTTGTTAAAATTAGATTTATTAAGGAATGGAAACACTAATGATAAAAGCAGAGGAATCCAAATAATTGGACCTGGTTATTTACAGAAAGTAATCAAGAGAGTTAACTGATTGCTTTCTCCTATTAGTATAGAAGATGTCCCGGGTTAGCCACAATCACAGAACATAGCCTACCAATGACATCAAGAGAAAGAGCAAACATTACGAAAACATGCGTATTCAAATATATAGAAAATTTCACCTCCAAAAAAACTGAAATTTTCAGATAAAAGAATTATATTTTTTTACTTTCTGCTCAAAAACATAGATTGTGGCGGTTCTAACGAATACCCGCAATCTATGTTTTTGAGCAGAAATACGAAAAATAATGTAGACCCCATGTAAACGCCAGTTTTACTGTATAAACTTGAGGTTTAAGGGGGTCAAAATTATATAGGCATGTTTTCGTGATGCAAACCATCACAGACGATCACACACCACAATCAAAGAAAAGCAAAGCAACCAGCTCTTTCTCCCCACCAAGATGATCACAGTGCAGGACTACATCAATGCATATGCAAAACGTGGTCAAATTCCATCAATTGCTCCTAAGATATTGAGCGGAAATGGAATTTTGACAATAGCCAAGTGTCTTAAATGTGTTGTATATTTGCGAAAAAATGACGCATAAAAATCCCAACCTAGATCTGGTCAACCTCAATGCATTTGCATAATTTGGTCAAATTCCATCGATCGTTCTCAAGATATTGAGTGGAAACGAAATTCTGACGATAATCAAGGGCCATACTCCTGTTGTGAATTTGCGAAAATTGATGCGTAACAATCCCAACCTAGATCTGGTTAAGGTCAATGCATATGAAAAATTTGATTAAATTCCATCGATTCGTTCACAAGATACTGAGCGGAAACAAAATTTTGACAATAACCAAGGGCCATAACTTTATTGTAACTTCGCGATTATTTACGCGTAACAATCCCAAGTACATATGCAAAATTCGATCTAATTCGTTCACAAGATATTGAGCTAAAATCAGTACGTAACGTTCGTATGGGTTTGGGGTGTGTGTGTGTGTGTGTGTGGGGGGGGGGGGTTGGGGGGGGGAGTGGGGGGAGGACAAAGGACAAAGTCTGTCTCAAACTGTTTTATTATTATTGGGAGCCTCTTCCAATATCAATATTATTTAGGCACATGTACCAACACCGAGTCATGACCATAACGTAATGCAATAGTTATATGAGGTCTGCGCCGATGTGCAGGCTGATTAATGTCTTCGCTTGGCGCACATCTCAAAAGTACGTATCCTTTTCGATGCCTCATATATTTCTCATAGGTGTGTTAACTCTTTCGGCGCTAAATTTCACACTGCTTGGTTGTTTTTTTTTTTTTTTTGTAACAAATTATGTATTGAAAAGAAGTTTATATGTACAGTTAAAAGACTGAATTTCAAACGCCGTAGATCCTGACAATTATGAGCCATCTCATCTGCATCTAGGCAGTTTGCAAAAGCCTTTTACATTACGAAAACATGCCTATTCAAATATACTGAAAATTTTACCACTAAAAAAAGAAAATTTTCAGATAAAAAATTCTGATATTTTTCAAATTTCTGCTCAAAACATAGATTGTGGGTACCCGTTAGAACCGCCTCGACGAGGCGGTTCTAACGAGTACCCGCAATCTATGTTTTAAGCAAAAATAATAAAAATAAGGTATACCCCTGTAAACCCCAGTTTTACTATATACTAGTGGGGTTTAAGGGGGTCAAAATTATATAGGCATGTTTTCGTGATGTTATCGTCTATGGCACAGTGAAAGAGTTACCATAATGGGCTTCGACATCCACTGTAAAAAGTTACGTGATTGTGTGCGCACTGAAATTTACGCAGAGTCAATCACAAATAAAAAAACACAAAATAATGACAACACGTCTTCATGGTGCTCATAAATTTCCGCATTAAAATTAATATGAATGCAAGAAGGTATGTCAGCATGCACTTTACATGTATTTTATAGTTCGACCAAACTGTACTGTCGCTTTGACTTTTAGATTTAATGATCATTAGGATACACCCATTTAGCAATTTATGAATGCCGGTCAGGAAATTTCACAATTCATGTGAAACAGGTTAGTTTGTGTTGAGATTTTACGGCCCAGTCAACTCAATGGGGTCATGTCGAGCGCAGCCAGTTTACCTAACCGCACTTTTACCGGGAAGGCTTAATTAGTCCTCTAAGCGGTCAAGTAGTATTGTGCACATTCTTTCGCCAGAAACAGACAACTGCCCTTCTTGAAGGGAGAGAATGACCGTAGAAAATATTTCATGTTCAGATCTCCACGGAAGAATGTTGCCGACCCGGCGGGGGTCGACCCGCAACCTAGTGATCACCAGTCGGGCATGCATCCAACTGAGCCACCAAGACCGGCATGTGGAAGAAGTATTCGCTCACTTATAACGTAATACCTGTGAACGCAGTAAACGTGTACCGGGTTCGATATTGAATGCAAATTGCCTCCTTTATTTTGCATGAAATATTAAATTCTATTTTTCTGGAATATATATATACACACACACACACACACACACACACACACACACACACACACACACACACATATATATATACACACACACACACACATATATATAAATAGGGGCTACTCTGGAAGGAAAGAAGCCAAATATTTTATGCTAATCCCAGTCAGCAATCTACGTAAATCTATATCGGGCCGTCATCGGCCCGTCAGGGTAGCTGACGGACCGATGACGGCCCGATGTAGATTTACGTAGATTGCTAGCTGGGATGCCACTTTATTATAGATATTTTTACGCATGTTACGCACATGAGCCGGGGCACAGCATTCCCTACAAAATTGCATGTGCGCCCAGCGAAGACACAGAACAGCCTGTGCGGATGTCTTTGTTGTCCGCTTGAGCTCTGCTTTGGGTTTTGGCTACCCACAGTGTGTTCTGCGAGTGCTTTGGTCAGCCTGTGCACATGCGCAGGGTGATCTAAGTCTTCGCTTGGCGCACGTGCATTATTATAGAAAATGCGGTTCCTATATCATTTTTTTCTCTTCCATAATCGTTTGAATTGCATTGTATATTGTTTTATGTTGCAGTCGAATATGTTTTTAATTTAGAACAGATCATGTAAACAAGATGTCAAACTCATAATTTGACAAGTATATGGTTTAATATATAAATCGCAACCCAGGTAAACAAGATGTCAAACTCTTAATTTGACAAACATATGGTTTAATATATAAACCGCAACGTTAAAAACGTATCTTCTGACATGTTTGACCAAGAAAAACTCAAATTAGGCTGCACAGCCGTGAAGTCTGACCAGTGTCTTTATTGTCTGCATGAAGACATTTTGTATCCTTGGCTAGCCAAAATACGCCCAGTGAAGATTCTATTCAGACTGCACGAATACGCAGGCTGGTTTGAATCTTCGCTGGTCGCACATGTTCAAAAGTAAGTTTTCCGACGTTGCGGTTTGTATATTTACGTGCTAACAACATAACGGTACCTCAAGATTTACTGATTCCATGGACAGAATTGTAGTGACGTCTCACTGGAAATATAAATTAACCCAACATGAACGTTTATACACATATTACTTACATCGCTTGTGCGTCGATGGTGGCTGTATAGATTAAAGGAAACAAAAATATACAATGGACGGCTATCTTTTTATTTTCCTTTGCATTATTGCTGCAGGTAATAACAATTTTATGATAACTCTCTGTAACATATATACATGTACCGACATACGAACAGATAAGACATACAACAGAGAAACGGATTAGAACTTTATCAGAAAAACTGCTGGATGCGGTAGGTAGCTACTGGAAGAGGTAGGCGGGGAAGGATGCGATGCTTAAACCAGTTTTACTCGACTGAAACGTCGCCCTTAGTTCTGATGCAGCACAAAGCTTCAAAATGATATTTGGTCGGTCCGCGCAGGCACCATCTACCTCATCATTGAACCAGCACAGTAAATTAGTTCTGAGAAAAACATGTATAAGGACAACATAAGGACAATGCTGACCCTGACAATATTCGTCAGGAGCCAACCTGCTAAATCAGACTATGGAAGAAAGCATTATTCACTCCGTGACCCGACTCACAGTCGTGCAGTTACCGAGGGAAGCGATGTTATCAACTGGATGTCTATAACTTGGTAAACTGTGCATGCAGTTTGTCGCAGAACACATAGCTTAAGCTTATCTTTTTGTAATGGGTACCAATTGGAATTAGTCAGTTCATGTATTAGCAGTTATCTGTCTGATTTTATAGATAAGGTCAGCATAAAATCGAGGTCTGATCGACCGTTTTTGAGGTGCGTTTTCATGCCAACGTTATATCTAGAAAATTGAGAATGACGGCGAGAAACAAATTTGAACATGATTCATGTAGTTTGTGAAAGCAATCCCAGTGGCGCAGCCAGAAATAAATTATGTTTATGCACACTCAGGAAAACTCTTGAAAATATCTCCCTAGTATCGCTTCCAAAATAGGGGCTACTCTTTAAAGAAAGAATTTCCTCCCAGAATGAGCAAACTCTTTCTTTTAAGAGTGGTTCCTATTTTGGAACCAAAAAATTATTTCATTTAAGTCCAAATGTAAAGAAACAAATATGTTATTTAGTTGGTATCTCATCACAAAACATACGTATATAATTTTGACCCCCTTAAACCCCACTTTTATTTAGTAAAACTGGGGTTTACAAGGGTATACATTATTTTTCTTATTTCTGCTCAAAACATAGATCGTGGGTACTCGTTAGAACCGGCTCGGCGAGCCGGTTCCAACGAGTATCCACAATCTATGTTTTGAGAAGAAATGTGAAAAATATCAGAATTTTTTTATCTGAAAACATTTAGTTTTTGGAGGTAAAATTTTTAATATACTAGCGGAAAAAAAGAAACGCAAGTATCAATTCTGGGGTTGTGTTTTTAAAGAAAGTTGTGGATTTCATTTGATTGTTTAATATTTTTAATTCTTTATTTCATTTTCTGTTAAATGCTATTGGTTTAGTGTCGTATAGCAGACGACGTTTGCAATAAATAGCGTTAAATAATAGGTATCAATAGCGCGTGTGTCCACCACGGGCTGCTGTCGCGGCTCTCACTCTTCTAACCATAGACCCGACTAAGTTGTCAGTGTCCTTTGAGGGATATTATTCCACTCTTGAATAAGAGCTAGCTGGAGCTGTGCGACGTTCTTCGGTACGTTGACGCGCTTCCTGACCCTCCTGTCCAACGCATCCCAAAGGTGCTCGATTGGGTTTAAATCTGGACTGTATGGGGGCCAATCGAGCACTTGGACATTATTCTGGTTAAGGAAGTCGCGACAAACCCTGGCAACATGCGGTCTCGCGTTGTCATGCTGAAACGTGAGATTATGAGCATTGACAAGCGGGAGGACGTGAGGCATAAGCACCTGATCCCGATAGCGTTCGGCTGTAAGATTACCCTGAATAACCACTAGGGGCGTTTTCACCCCATGAGAAATCCCACCCAAACCATTACGGACCCCCCTCCCCCAAATCTGTCGACTTCTCGTACGCAAGCGTCAGAATATCGCTCACCAAGACGTCGATACACCCGTTGTCGCCTATCTGACCGCTGAAGCGAAAATCGCGACTCATCGCTGAACATTACACGCCGCCAGTCAGCCAATCGAAACCGATTTGGTGCATGGGCACGCAGCCATTGCATGCGGCGTTGACGTCGCCTGGGCGTAAGGTTCGGGCCCACGTAAGGACGACGTGGACGTAAATCGAACTCTCGCAAGCGATTTCTGACTGTCCTTGGACACACACGACGGCCATGTGTTCCGATAACTTCTCTTGCGGTCTCTGTCGCCGTCCTTAACCTGTTACGAAGGTGTACAAGACGTATACGTCTATCTTGACGTTGCGTCGTAACGCGCGGACGTCCGCTCCTAGGACGGTCAGTTAACCTACCGGTAGCCCTAAGACGCTGAACTAAGCGCGATATCGTCGACTCGTGCACCCCAAATTGCTGTGCGACGTCACGTTGCGACCGACCTTGCAAAATTAGAGCAATAGCTCTACCCCTGTCCAGTTGCGATAAGCGTACCATTTCTCTCAACAAATTCAAACAACAAACATTTTGTGCAACCGATACGAATGGAACGAAAGTTCGATTTGGTAGTGTGTTAAAGTCTCTACCACGCGACACTACCCGTGCAGCACGGATATAACGAAATTCAGGTACAACGATATTGTGTAGCCTGTGTTCACGCTTCAGTGATTTTGTGTGATCCATACACGGGGAAGTACACTAATGTCACCAAATACAGAAAACTAGATCAGTTTGTTCACAAACAAACTTTCAGTATTTAAAAATTTGAACTTGCGTTTCTTTTTTCCCCAAGTATATATTTGTAGAGGCGTGTTTTCGTAATGTTTATCGCAAATAAAAGTGTATTTTTGACGCATTTTACGAACGTGCACAGTGTGCGTAATGAGCATTATGCCTATGAACACATCCGTTTGAATAGTTTCGCTGTTCAATGTGTATTCCGATTAAAGCCACTGACTCGGAAATGTTGTGCAAGGCGTTTTTAGCCTGTTTTCAAAAGTTGCTGTATAAATTCCGCCTTATATAAGTACAAAAAGATGTCGAGCAACGATATGCAATTAATACCCCCTAGGAATACCGATTGTTTGTTCAAACACCCCATACAAGATTATTGGGGGCGGTTGCCAAATCTCCACTAGATTTAACTATACCACATTTCGACAAATTCGTTTTCTTGTCATGCACTACCAGCCTAATAACTACCTTACAAATAGTTCCCTATTCTTCATACAAACATATCAGCCTCATACACTCTCTGATGCTGAAAAATAGCGAACAAATATACAAAACCAAAGAAAACTCCAACATTTGAAGAAATACGATTATAGTCATACTGAGTACAATATCGGCGGACGAATATGAATAGTCCAGTCAAACACCGTTGGGTAAAAAGTGTAACCCGAGCCAGGATCATACTAAACACCGAAAAGGACCTTTTCCACCGAAATACCAATCAATTCTAGAGGCCTATAGAATTCGGGCAACCGCCCTCATCAGTATTCTCTGGCTTTGATATATTATCGAGCTGGAACTCGAGCGTTGTCCGTTAGTGTCCTATGCAGACGGTTCACATGACATGAAATGCTAGGCGAGTCATACGAAATGCAATCCTTATTTTCTCTGAAAAAAAAAAACAACAACAACAACAAAAAAAAAAAAAAAAAAAAAAAAAAAAAAAAAAACAACAAAAAAAAAAAAAAAAAAAAAGAAAACAATATGCCGTCTGCTATAGTTGTGACTAGCGCTTTATGGGTTAACATTTTCAGCCCTGCGGACCAAAATATTGTTTTGAAAATAGTGTAGATCGTGATGAGACGGCTCGTGATGTTCATATTGAGCTGTCTCATCAGGATCTACACCGCTTGCCATTATTTATTATTATTATTATTTTTGACTAAGATCCCTGTTTTGTTTGGAACAATACTTCTGATAGATTCAAAGATGGAAGAGTCCACTTCAGAAAGTCAGGGATGAAAGAGTTAATGGTCGCTTTTAGTCACTGGTAATATGCAAGGACGTGCACATAAGACTTTAACCCTATTAAAACAAGTTGGCTTCTGTAAAAAGAATCCAAACGAAAGGTCTGCTGCTGTCTGTTGAACAGAGTAAAAAAGAGAAGGTGAACTGCTCTGTTTATGGTGTAATTACTTCAATGCAATATGATTTATTCTCCTAAAATTGATTTTTTTTTTATTATTATTATTTATACTGTAACTAGTGTAAGCCGTGTTAGTTAAATATTTACCTTAAAAGTCCATGTATATTGTTCTTGTACAGTGGGCTCTCTTTATACCGACAATTCATGATCGGAATTTTTCTGATGTTAAACTCAGGGAACTTGCTGTAATACAGAGCCCGGTCTTTGACTGATAGTGCGTTTACTTAACATTGACTAATAATGTATATTGAAATACTATATTCTTGTTGTGGTGAATGTCGTTATAAAGAGGCCAAAGCATTCTAAACTTTGCGATGATTAGGAAATCTTTGTACTAGTTGTATCGTTTCATTATTCAATAGCTTACACTGCTTTCTGTTTTCTTCCTTGAATATGTACTTATGGAAAAAGTGTATAAAATATTTTGTCGTTTACACGTAGTTGTGAAACCGCCTTATATGATACAGCTGTTTGAAGGAGATGAACTATATAAGCTTTCAATAGCTTTCGTTCAAATCCTTTAACTTCTGATATATGTAACTTGCTATTAAATATGTATATTTTATGAAATAAATATGTTTAAACTAATGCAATATGAAACAATATAAACTGTGTCATGCAGCAATAAATTAACCGGCATTATATCATAACCAAAAGTAATTTTCATCACACTTTGGGCAAATACAGCAGACGGCAAATTGATAATATTTTTCTTATATTTTTTTTTTCCAGAAAACAAGGCTATACATGTATCTTTTTGCATGAAAAGTCGAAGCCAATTTTCTGAGAAAAGTAAGAAAAAAATACAAAATATTGTGTGCTGAGTTTTTACCCATTAAGAAACAAACATACTGGAATGTCTTTATTATAGGGTTCGTTATAGCACAGTTGTGGATATAAGACATTTCACAGATGGAGCACAGAATATGTTGTATCTAAACAAACATCCCAGTCAGCATTCTACGTAAATCTATATCGGGCCGTCATCGGCCCGTCAGGGTAGCTGACGGGCCGATGACGGCCCGATGTAGATTTACGTAGAATGCTAGCTGGGATGTATAGATCATATCGAAAAATTTCCATAAAAGGTCATTTTTGGTTTAAGTATAACTCGCTTGTTTACCCGGCATGAACTGCGTTCAGTTAAGCAAGACGTTCGCAGCTACTCGCAAAGCAGAGCAAACTTTCCGTCCAGTTGTAACAGTTTTCTGAGGAGGATAGAGAATACCCGCAAACTTCTCTCAAGCTATATTTATTGCATATTCAAAATGGCGGCCTATGCGCGATTGTTTTTATTATTATTATTATTTTTATTATTATTATTATTATTATTATTATTATTATTATTTTGCACGCTTGTTCATAACAAAACTATGGAATTGTTTACTGGGTTGATATTATTTATTTGATTCTATATGAAATTAAGAATTATTGATATAATGTATTCGCTCTAATATCAAGACCCGCCAACGAGAATAACGACTACTCTCTAATGTGAGGTCACCAAGACGTGATGTTTACTATAGCCTTTCAGAAGATGGGAAATAGTTTTTGAAAAAAAAAATCTCGTGAGCGATTTGCTTCATTGAACGCAGTCCTGGTTTTAAGTTTACACAAACGGACAGAACTGAAACCATTTGATCGAAACGGGCCGAAATGAACACTCATTTTAGAATATTAGAAGTTCATTGGAATGATAATATTTTGCTTCCTATCATGGTTGCTTTAGAAACTACAGAGATGTTAAAATGGATAGCGGAGGTTTCGCGACTTACAAGTTCGCAGTATGTACAGTTTCGCCCCTCAGACAATTTCGTGAAAAGAGGTTTCGCTACCTAGTACCTACATCTGTTCGCTACCTGTGTTTTCGCCACTAATTAGGATGAGACTATAAAAAATGTACTTGGGTGAATAAATTCAAATGTTTATTATATACTAAATAAATTAGAAAAGCATATTGTAAAATTATGAAAATTTTTAAGCACAATTACGAATTACAGACGAAACGGCCCCAGCACTGGAGCAAAAATGCTATATTTCAAAGTGAATATTATTGCATAAAAAGCAGTGTCGCACGTTATTAACAGCCGTGCATTAACCGGCGAAAAGCACGCGCTGTTAATGCACGGCTACGCAACTTTCAATATGTTCGTACCGGGGCCACAGATTTGCTGCCGTTACGAGATGTATACTGCCAGGCCCTAGAACGAGCATAGTCAGTGGAAATTACGTTCGCGAGACATCGGTGAAAAGGAGAAACAAAATAGTGCAAGAAATAACGCGAAATGTAGCAAATGTTTTCAGTTTTTATGCAATAATAGCAACAGAACATGGTTTTTTCGGCCTCGGTTTTCAACACCTCCCACGGGACCTGGCGAATGTTAATGCATGAAAAACCATGTTTGATCCCTATGTTATGAAATGGACCTTTCCAATATATGAGCCGTAACATGAAAACGTACCTTAGGACATGTGCGTCCAGTGAATATTCAAATCAACCTGCGAGTTCGTCCGGTCTGATCAGAATTTTCACTTGGCACATTTTGGATACTTAAGGGCGCAAAGTCTCTTCAAGCGGAAAACGCAGACTCTGATCAGACCGCGCGATGCGCATGCTGATTTGAGTCTTCCTTATGTGCATATGTAAGAAGGTACGTTTTTTCACGTGACGGCTTAAAAATGATAAAGTAACTCTGAAAAGTCTTGTAAAAACTATAAAATAGTTCCGTAAAAAACACAGAGGCGGATCCAAGATGATTTCTAAGGGGCTTCGATTTGATCAAATACCGTACTTACTCTGCGTTTTCAGACCTAAGCAAACAGTTTAGACCCAGATCACTGATTAGGGTATATACTGTTCGCTATTTATCCTGCAGTTTTACACACAATTGCAGGTAGTAAAATGAACTTGTTGAAGAAAGTATAAGATAAACAGTAGAAGGTGTGAACAAGGTGTGAACATTTATGTATATACGGTATTTCAAATCTATCTAAAAATTCCCATGAAAATGAAATTTTGAGTCAAAGGGGTGTGCGTTAGGGGTCGTACTGACTCCCCCACCCCCCACCCCACTCATGCCCACCCCCACCCCCACCCCCATCGAACCAAGTTATTTTACTTATCTATGACGTTTCTTTTACATGTAAGTATCGACACAGAGACCAAACTACCAGTTCCCTGGCGGCGGATTAGCCAACATTTGTTATCGCCATGGAGAAACACCATTATATGACTTTCAAGGACGAATAAGAAGATGTGCTTATACCTTTCCTCCTTGTCCTTATGGCTCATCCTGTCGAGATAATGGAAGAGATTACGTATGCTGTAGGAGGCGACCAGGTATCTCTCTCTCTCTCTCTCTCTCTCTCTCTCTCTGACTACAGAAAAAGTTTGACATCGGCTTTGCCTCAGTTGATGAAAATGGCATTTGACAATTTCTTTGTTTATTTCTTGCCAATATTAATATGTATATAAATGTTGTCAAAATATCCTCTATGATTAAAGGTGTTCAGCCATTTCCATATTTTTATGTTTTTACGCTTTTGACCTCGTCTAGCCTCGAGAAATTAAACATGACCGACAGATCGGTCGGTCGGCTTTCCTGGGGGTCATGCAGTTAAGAGAAAAAAATCAGAGCACTCTCGAACAGATATATGAGATTCTAACAACACATTTTATTGCTTACCCTCGTTTAACATGATCGGGTTTGAGACAGGGTGATAAAATGTACAATCATATAGATGATTTCTTAACTGTTTGAGTAGTACTGTATTGCTGTTACTGAAATGACAGACAATAAGGACCCTAGTCAGATCCCATATTCAGCGATGACTGAGATTTTATGTTTGACCTTTGTCTACCCAACGGGCACACAACGTTGAAACAACGTCGTGTCAGCGTTGACTCTACCTCCATGACGTTCAATATAAAGAAATAGAACAGCTCTAGCCGTGAATTGTTGAGTAATAAATCACAGGTTGGAGGTCAACTGTAATGTAGATCAAATCACGACCGCGCAGCGCGAGTGATTTATCCACTTTCAACTGACCGACAAACTGTGATTTATTGCTCAACAGATCACGCGCTAGAGCTGTTCTATTACGATTCTAACACACTTAAGATCGACAAAAATGCCGTTGATTCCTTCAGATTCCCCCAACCTTCTCCCAACCATCCGCCCATTGTTCGATGAAACCCCGCCAACTTCCTTGGCTGTAACATATGTATTTACGTCTATTGGTAACGTATCTGATGCAAAAAAAAAAAAAAAAAAAAAAAAAAAAAAATAGACGTTACACAGTCTGACGTCCAGGAAACATCAAAATCTAAAAAAAAAAAAAAAAAAAAAAATGAAAAAAGAAAGAAAAGAAACGTCTCGAAACGACGGCACTTTACGTAAAGCTCTTCCGCCTTCCGCACAGTGATTTATTGCAGAATAAAACAGTTTATTTCCGTTGCCTATATAGGCGTGCTATTCTTTCGTGGAGATTGATCCTGAAATGTTTTCTACGGTCATTCTCTCACTTCCGCTGATTCAAGAAGGACAGTTGTCAGTTTCTGGAGACAGAATGTGCACAATACTGGTTACCCGCTTAGAGGACTAAGTCTGTCCAGTAAACGTGTGGTTAGGTAAACCGACTGCGCTCGACATGACCCCATTGGGTTGACTGGGCCGTAAAACCTCAACACAAACAAACAAACATTGTTTAGCAAATGTCCACGTTTTTGAACTGCTAAGCATTATTATGTTTATTTCTTTCCAGATGGAGGTCCTCGGCGTTGTAGGGATGGAAGTTTTCCGGTGGGTCGCTGCTATCATGACGGCGAGTGTCCTTTCCGCTATAGGTGTGAAAGATATGGATTCCAGCGCCCCGGCCGCTGCTGTCCACGATTCGGCCCTTTTCCATTTGGCGGCAGAAATTAATTAATAATGTCCTGTTTAGCTAACTTTGAATAAAAGCGCAACCATTGATGTAGTTTACTTGTCAAATGAAGCTCATTTTAAAACATTATACCGTATTTTCAGCGGGCACATGACGTTTATACAGCATTGCATTAACGTCGATGGAATATGACGTTTACAAGTCACGTTAACGTCAATGCAACGTCATAATCTTTATAAAACACCACATTAAGGTCGATGCAATGTCATGATGTTTACACATCACATTAACGTCGATGCAATGTCATGCCATTTAAACAGCTTCACATTTACAACGATGCAGCATCTCACACACACGTACGCACGCACGCACGCTCGCTCGCGCGCGCGTGTACGCACACACACACACACACACACAAGTAATACGAAAGTTTCTATATATAGCATACCTTCAAATAGATAATACACCCTTCCGATTTACGCACTGAAAGACATTTGGACATTCGTAAATGTCACTCCCGGTTGTGCTAACGTTATAGATACAAATAATGATACATGATTTGTAAATCAAACGCTGATGTTCTCCAGTGCCAAGAAAGCTTTAAGGCTGAGTCATGGTAGAACATTGGGGGCTCAAAATCTACCAAGTTTGTTCAAATGACGATCGTAGGTTGACCTTTGACCTCTTACGGCAAGGTCAAATTTGCGTCCCTATTCATTTGTATTAGGAAAACGTTGAGAAAACATTTTCTCAAAATGTGTTTAAGACTAATGGCTGAAGCATACAATGTATGATTAAAGTAGTAAAGCATATAAGTTACAATTAAAATTTTGTCCCTCATGGGTTATCTGCCCTTGCCCCTGGGCTATATACATGTATAAAATCATGAAAACCTTAAAAACGTCTTCTTCTTTGAAACCGCTCGACCAATTTTCACCAGATTTCACGTAGGGCCTTCTGTCAAAGGGGATTGAACATTTGTTCAAAGGTTCTACACCACTGGACATGATGGCCGCCATGCCCATATATGGTAAAACCCCTTTAAACTTCTTCTGCAGAACCAAAAAAGCTTCGAGGCTTAATCTTGATATATAGCATCGGGGACTCAAGGTCAACCAAGTTTATTTAAACGATGATCCAAAGATGATCTTTGACTAATTTCTCCCCTGAAATCCCTTGGTCAATTTTCTACAAATTTCACGTAGAGCCTTCTTTTAAAGGGGGGCTGAAATTTTTTTGCAAATAGTCATTGTTCGTTAATTAAGACGGTCGCCATGCCCAAATTTGGTAAAAACACTTAACCGAGAAAGTTTTAGGACTGAATCTTGGTATATAACATTGAGGGCTCAAGATCTATTAAGCTTATGGCAAGGTCAAATTTGCATCCCCATAAAATGTATTAACTTCTGGCTGAAACTGGCAATGCATGAATAAAATACAGTTGACTCTCGTTATCTCGACCTCGCTTATCTCGAATAACCGCTTATCTCGAAGCGAAAATCTGGTCCCTGCCTATACATTTAAACCTAACAACAGATGGAAAATATTGTAGAAAAGAGGAGAAATTGCTCCTAAGGAGCAATTTCTCCTCTTTTCCACAATATTTTCAATATATCTCTAACTTCAAAAGTCCAATTACCTATCAGTTTGTTAAATGTGGTTAATCAAATTATTTTTTCCTCAATTCTGCAAACCTGATATGTCGAACTACGGATATATCGAAGTATTTCAGAGAGTCCCTTGGAGTTCGAGATAACGAGAGTCGACTGTAGTAAAGCGTTTTTAGTTACAATTAAAATTTTGTTCCTCGGGGATTATCTACCCTTGCGCCTGGGCTATATACATGTATAAAATCATGTAATCTTAAAATATCTTCTTCTCTAAAAACCACTCGACCAATTTTCACCAGATTTCATCCGGGGCCTTCTGTCGAAGAGGTATTGACAATTTGTTCAAAGGTTCTATAGAACAAGATGGCCGCCATACCGGTATATGATAAAAAAAAAAACAACAAAAAAAAACAAACAAAAAAAACCCTTAAAAATCGTCTTGTGCAGAACCAAGAAAGCTTTGGTATATAGCATCGGAGACTTAAGGTCAACCAAGTTCATCCAAAAGATGACCCTTGACCTTTATACGGCTCGGTCAAATTTGTGTCTTAGTTGCTGTGGCAATACTGGAAGAATGCAATGGTTGTTTCACTCAGGTGAGCGAACGTGGCACATGGGCCAAAAATAATTTTAATGTTAAAACGTAAGAGGACTGGATACATATGGCAGATGTCCCCACACACCTAGACAGATTTTCAAACTTTCTGTTTACTTTTCTGCATACCAAATACCTCTAAAAAGAGATCTACTCCAAGGGGAAAGATTTTGCTATGATGGGGAGTAAATGCTTTCCTTTTAGATCCGGCCCGAGCTTATAAAAGTTTTTCATGCTCAACTTAGCTGAGCGTGAAACATCCGGCTAATAAATCTCAAATTACTAATGATTGTAAATTCTTTCTTGGTAAACATACAGTTTAGCATGAATATCTCTCTACTAATAAATATGTAAATGCCAACTATTTTTGGCGTTTTCATATTTATTAGCAGAGAAAATTTCATGCTAAATTGAGGTGAAGATGAAAAAGTTTTATAACCTCGGGGCCAGAATCCTTTTTAGAAGGTTTATTTTGATACTGTTACGTCCCCTGAAAATGTATCCAATCTCCTGGGCCCCAGGTTATAAAACTTTTTTCATGCTCAACCCAGCTGAGCATGAAATTTGGCCTGATAATAAGTCTCAAATTACTAACAACCACAATTAATTTCTTGCAAAATATAGCTGAGCATGAAATTTTCTCTGCTAATAAATATGAAAATGCCAACTGTTGTTGGCATTTTCATATTTATTAGCAGAGAAAATTTCATGCTCAGCTGAGTTGAGCATGAAAAAAGTTTTATAACCTCGGGGCCAGAAATCTATGCCAGAGGCTTATAATTCTACTAACTTAGCAGAATTATAATAGCCTCTATCTATGCATATTTATAGCGTTCGTTGACATAAGTGTTTCAAGCTTTTCATGTTAATATATTCATCGGTCATGAGCCGTTGCACAGCATTCCCTACAAGATTACATGTGCACCCAGCGAAGACAGATCAGCCTGCGCGGCTGTCTTTGTTATCCTCTTGAACACTGCTTTGGTTCATTGTCTATCCATGGAGTGTCCTGCAAGAACTCTGGTCAGCCTGTGCATGTGCTCAGGCTGATCTGAGTCTTCACTGGGCGTACATGCAATACTATATGACATGCTGTGACCCGGCGATTCATATTTCATTCTCTTCCATAATGTTTGGATACGTAGCATTGTATATTGTTGTATGTTGCAGTCGAATATACGTTTAAAAAAAAATCACGTAAACAAGTGTCAAACTCATAATTTGACAAATAATGGTATAATACATACACTATAGCCCTGGTAAACATATGTCAAACTCTTAATTTGACAAATTGATGGTTTAATATACATGTATAAACCGCAAAGTAAACAAAAAAGTATCTTCTCACATGTGCGTCCAACGAAGACTGAAATTAGCCTGCGCATCCGTGAAATCTGACCAAAGTCTTTCTTGAAGAAACTTTGCATCCGTGGCTAGCCAAAATACACCCAATGAAGATTCTGATCAGACTGAGTGAACGCGCAGGCTGACCTGACCCTTCGTTAGGCGCACATGGCCAAATGTACGTTTTTTGACGTAGCTGTTAATATATTTACGTGCTAACAGCATAACGGTACCTCAAGCTTTACTGATTCGATTGACAGAAATGTAGTGACGTCTTACGGAAAATATAAACTAACCCAACTTGAATGTTTACACATATCGCTTATACTACTTGTGCGTTGATGGTGGCTAAATAGATTAAAGGAGACAAAAATATACAAATGGACGGCTATCTTTTCGTTTTTCTCTGCATTATTGCTGCAGGTAATAACAATTTTATGATAATTTTCTATAAGACATATATAGTGCGTATATCCAAAATATTCATGAAGTTATCCAGATAAGGCCATAGTCACGAAGCACAGCCTTCCGAGACACCAAAATAAGAAGAGATGAGGAACAGGCAATGACGAAATTGCCACACAATATAGGGATCAACCATGGTTTTTCATGCATTAACATTCGCCAGGTCCTGAGGGAGGTGTTGAAAACCGCGGCCTCCCTAGGGACCTGGCGAATGTTAATGCATTGAAAAACCATGTTCGATCGCTATTATTGAATAAAAACTGAAAACATTTGCTACGTTTCGCGTAATTTCTGCACTATTTTGTTTCGCCTTTTGACCGGTGTCTCGCGAACGCAATTTCCACGGACTATGCTCGTTCTAGGGCCGGGCAGTACACATCTCATAACGGCAGCAAACCTGAGGCCCCGGTACGATCATATTGAAAGCTGCGTAGCCGTGCATTAAAAGCGCGTGAATTGCCTTGTTAATACGCGGCTTTTCGCCAGTTAATACACAGCTGTTAATAATGTTCGACACTGCTTTTTATGCAATAATTGCAGTTACTGACATAGAGAACACAGAGTAGACATGCAACAGAGAAACGGAATGGAACACTTAGCAGAAAACTGCTGGATGTAGTGGGTAACTACTGGAAGAGATGGGTGGGAGGTGGGCGGGGAAGGAGGTGGTGCTTAAACTAGTTTTACCCGATTAAAACGCCGCCCTTAGTTCTGTTGCAGCACAAAGCTACAAAATGGTATTTGGTTGGTCAGCGCAGGCACTCGCTACCTTATCATTGAACCAACAGAGTAAATGAGTTCTGAGAAGAGTACATATAAGGACAAAAGTATGACAACGCTGACCCTGACAACAGACGTCAGGAGCCAACCTGCTGCTGAATCAGACTGTGGAAGAAAGCATTATTCAGTCCCTGACCCGACTTATAAGTAGTATAGGCTGTCGCTAACAGCCTATACTACTCTTATAGTTGTGCAGTTACAGAGGGAAGCAATGTTATCAACTAAAACTGGGTAAACAATAAATACATGCAGATTGTCACAGAACATATATGTTTAAGCTTATCTTTTTGTAATGGGTACTAATTCGAATCAGTCAGTACAGGTATTACCAGTAATCTTTCTGATTTTTATAGATAAGTTCAACATAAAAAAAACGAGGACTGATCGACCTTCTTGGAGGTGCGTTTTCATGCCAACGTTGTATCTGGAAAATTGTGAATGACGCAGAGAAAAACTTTAACATGTTACATGTAGTTTGTGACAGCGATCCCAGTGGCGTAGCTAGAAAGAAATTATGTTTAAGCACACCCAGGATAACTTGAAACATTCTCCCTAGTATAGCTTCCAAATTAGGAACTACTCTTGTAGGTAAGAATTTTCTCCCAGTGGAGCAAATTCTTTCCTTTAAGAGTTGTCCGTATTTGGAAGCAAACAGTTTATTTCCTTTAAGAGCAGCCCTTTTGTAAAGAATCAAACAGCATCTGATGTTAGCTGACATCTCTTTACCGCAAATAAAATATATTTCTTACGCATTTTACGCGCGTGCGTATACTGTGCGTTATGAGCGCTACGCATATGAAGACACTTATTTAAAAGGTTTTGCAGTTAAAAGGTTATTCCGAACAAAGTCTCTGACTTGGCATTGTCGTGCAAGGAATTTTAAGCCTGCTTTCAAAAGTCGCTGTATAAAATCCGCTCTATAGAATTGGCTCATATTTATAAAAAAGAAGTCAAGCAACGGAGTGCAGTTAGTCCCCAAAGGAATACCGATTGTTTGTTGTATCGGGTATGCTATTGGCGCCTTTATGCCTAGCGTCCCATAAAAGGGACAGTGGAAAACCGTATAGACCTAGATCAGACGCCGTAACACGAGGCTCTGATCTAGGTCTATACTGTTTTCTACTGTCCCTTTTATGGGACGCTAGGCATAAAGGCGCCAATAGTGTACCCGATAGAGGCCACGTGGATAATAAATCATTTTATTTTTATTCTATTCGCTATCAGATGCACGACTACTATATCAACAGGCTTGGTAGTTACTTCCGCTTTGGGTTCGGTTTAATTCCCGTATTTGATGTGTGATTAGCCTAACTCCTACATACGTTAATATTTAGATCAGCCTGCGCAATCGCGGTCTAATCAGAAACTTCACTTGGCGCATTTTGGCTACTTGGGGACGCAAAGTTTTTTCACGCGGAAAACGAAGACTCTGATCAGACTATGTCAGAAGGCAAGCATTACGAAAACATGCCTATTCAAATACACTGAAAATTTTACCACCAAAAATTGAAAATTTTCAGATAAAAAATTCTGATATTTTTTCATATTTCTGCTCGAGGCGGTTAGAACCGCCTCTTCTCAAATAAGAAAAATAATGTATACCCCTGTAAACCCCAGTTTTACTGTATAAAAGTGGGGTTTAAGGGGGTATGCTTTCGTGAGGTTTTTTTCAAGTTTCGACTTAAAATCTGAATGGAGTAACTCGAGTAAGTTTTGTAAAAGCTATCATTAGAAGTGCCGTAAAAGCACAGGGGCGGAGCCAGAATGATTTCTGAGGGGTTTCAAGTTGATCAAATTACCGTACTTACTCTACGTGTTCAGACTGATAGGTCTGAGCAAACAATGTAGACCAGGATCAGACGCCACAGAACGCAACATCTGATCTGGGTCTACACTGTTTGCCATTCATTCTGCAATTTTACACACATTTACAGGTACTAAAACGGACTTGTTGAAGAGAAGTACAATGTATATGATAAAGTGTAGGAGGTTTGAACATTTATAGTATATACGGTATTCCAAATGTATCGAATTTGAAAATGAAAATGAAATTTTGAGTATAAAAAGGCGTATGTTGGGGATGTACTGACTCCCGACACCCCACCGAACCCATTTATATTACTAATCTATATCCCTTCATTTACATGTAAGTATCGACACAGAGACACTACTACCACCCTGGGGGCGGATTCGGATTAGCCTACATTTGTTATCGCTATGGAGAAACACCATTATATGACTTTCATGGACGAATAAGAAGATGTGTTTATTCCTATCCCCCTTGTCCTTATGGCTCAACCTGTCGAGATAATGGAAGGGATTATGTATGCTGTAGGAGACGCCCAGGTATTTCTCTGTCTGTCTGTCTATCTGTCTGTCTGTCTATCTGTCTGTCTGTCTGTCTGTCTGTCTCTCTCTCTCTCTCTCTCTCTCTCTCTCTCTGACAACAGAAAAGAAAGTTTGATATCGGCTTTGCCAAAGTCAATAAAAATGGCATTTGACAATTAACTTGGCTATTTCTAGTCAATATTAATATGTATATAAAATGTCTATGAAATAACTAATATGGTTGGAGGCCTACATCCGTTTCCATATTTTCACACTTTTGGCCTCAGCCTGGCCTCGAGCAATGAAATATGGATTTGGCAAATCCTTTTGCTAGATCTGCAAAATATCAATCTGTTTGCGAAGCTTCAAAATATTCCTAATCGTTCAAGAGTTGTGGTAATTTTTGCTTATTGATCACAGACGGACGGACTCACATCGATAATAGCGCACACTCCGAAAGTGAACCTCCGTCGGTCGACTTTCCTGCAGGTCATGCAATTGTGAAAGAATTTTAGAGCAACCTTGAATAGATGTAGAAAGTTCTTACTGCACATTTTATTGTTTATCCTTATATGACATCAACGGATTTGAGACGGGAAGCTACAATGTACATATAGATGTTTTTTTGTTTGTTTTTTTTGTTTTTTTTTTTTTTGTTTTTTTTTTTGTTTTGTTTTTTGTAATACCGAATGGCTATTATTGAACTGACAAACAGTGAGAACTCTGATCCGTCACCACATTCAGCGACTATTGAAATTCTTTGTTTCATCTTTGTCTACCTAGCGGGTGCACAACGTTGAAACGACGTAGTGTCAACGTTGTGTGCCTACACACAACGTTGAAACAGCGTCGTTTCAATGTTGATTCCACCTCCTTGACTTTGAATCAGCGCTGAAATGACATTGTGTCATCGTTGTCATTATTTGTGTCACCGTTGTCATTATTTAGCAAATGTGCCCGTTTCTGAACTGCTAAGCATTATTATTTCTTTCTAGGTGGAATTCCTCGGCGTTGTAGGGATGGAAGCTTTCCGGTGGGTAGCTGCCATCATGATATTCATTGTCCTTATCGCTATCGGTGTGAGAGATATGGATTCTATCATCGAGGCCGCTGCTGTCCACGATTCTTCCCTTTTCCATACGGCGGCAGAAATTAATTTATGATGTCCTTTTTACAGACAACTTTGAATAAAAGCGCAAACATTGCTGTAGTTTTCTTTTCAAATGAAGCTCATTAATAGGGATCAAACATGGTTTTTCATGCACTAACATTCGCCAGGTCCTGTGGGAGGTATTGAAAACCGAGGCCGAAGGCCGCGGTTTTCAACATCTCCCAAGGGACCTGGCGAATGTTAATGCATTGAAAACCCATGTTCGATCGCTATTATTGCATAAAAACTGAAAACATTTGCTACATTTCGCGTTATTTTTTGCACTATTTTGTTTCGCCTTTTCACAGATGTCTCGCGAACATAATTTCCACTGACTATGCTCGTTCTAGGGCCGGGCAGTACACATTTCGTAAGGGCAGCAAATCTGTGGCCCCGGTACAATCATATTGAAAGTTACGTAGCCGGGCATTAACAGCGCGTGAATTGCCTTGTTAATACACGGCTTTTCGCCTGGAAATGCACGGCTGTTTATAACGTGCGACATTGCTTTTTTTATGCAATACTGGATATTGTTGTATATATCGACGAACAGAAAAATGTCCAGATCAGACTACCCGGATGCACATACTCATCTGGGCATTCGATGTTTGCATATGGCACAAGGGCCTATTTCCCCCGTTCCGCATCACCGTATTAAAGCGATTGTGTTTCCGACATCTTACAGCTTGGACATTTACCAGAAAATTTCAAATTGCAAAGTTTTATAATATGGAACTTTCTATTCTCATATCATAAAACTGCCAACCCCTTTATACCGACACTCGATACAATGAAAGTATCCGTTTAATGGTAATTTGACTGGCACGAATCATTTGCTCAAGAGGTGACAAACGGAATTATGGAAGAATATGGTATTCAATACTTGATACTTAAAAAATTTGCTTTGGATATTTGTTAGAATCGCCTCAATGAGGCGATTCTAACAAATGTTCAAAACATATGTTCTAATTTAGTTTGACTTAAGTAGTAGCTCGAGTTATCAGTGTTTGAGATAACGAGAGTCAACTGTAATGGTATGCTGAGTGTACTCATTATAATAAGCTTAAATCATAGGAATCACACTGCATACATTTTCATGATGATATAAGATAATTTCCCTAAACTATCCCTTAATCCTTGTCATGCTGAATAAATTAAGATGCTACGCCACTTCCAATTTCCAGCCAATCAGATTACTTGATCAGAGTTTTTGATAGAAATTCACATATTTAATGACAAACAGTGCAGATCCAGATGAGTTGGCTTCTTCAGAAGCCAACTGATCTGGATCTACACTGTTTGCTAAGACAGGGCATGTCGTGTTCAGCAAGAGAAGGGTTAATATTTGTTTAACTGAGCCATCGGAAGAATTTCCTATGGACTCAATCAAAGCACTGACAGTACTGATGGTCGATTGTCTGGAATGTCCTGAACGGGGACTTACGACTGTTTCCTCAACCCTAAATTTCCTGTAATTTTAGCAAACTGCACACGCTGATTAGACGCCGCCTTCTGCGGTGTCTGATCTGGATCTGTATTGTTTGCCAATTTCCCAATTGTCCCAGTCCAGGTTTTATAGATCACCCCCTATCAGCAGCACTCTGACGTCACAGCGACTACTTAGATTTCGTCTAAAGGCGCTGTTTGATTACACTGGCTCGGCTGTAAACATTCAACCCAAAACGAGTTCGAATTAGCCATCGGTGTTCGAGTCATTGAAGTTGTTTGTTTGTGTTGAGGTTTTACGGCTCAGTCAACCTATTGGGGTCATGTCGAGCGCTGTCAGTTTACCTAACCACACGTTTACTGGGCAGGCTTAGTCCTCTAAGCGGTTAACCAGTATTGTGCAGATTCTTTCGCCAGAAACTGACAACTGCCCTTCTTGAATCAGCGGAAGGGAGAGAATGACCGTAGAAAATATTTCATGATCAATCTCCACGCAAAAATGTTGCCGACCTCGGCGGGGGTTGAACCCGCGACCTCCTGGTCTCCAGTCGGACGGCGCATCCAACTGAGCCATCGAGGCCGGCCATTGAAGTTGTACATTACTCATAGTATTATAGCTGAACTTCTGGGAGAATGTTGTAACTGTGCAATTTCAAGTCTACACTACCGTATTCGACCTAATTACTGCACCGTGCGCTTAAGTTTTTCAAAAGTACTTGTAAAATATAGTAAAAATAGCAAAATATCTACCTAAGGGCACACTTACAAGAAAAATGAGCAGAGAACTGAATGAGGGCGTATTTAATAATGTTGATGCGATTTCTTTTTTATTTTCTGTGTTAAAGCATATGTTGTTGGTACTCATTTGAATTGCCTCGACAAGTCGAGGCAATTCAAATGAGTACCAACAACATATGCTCTTCTAAACCAGTTATATAATGTTATTAAATGTATGTTTTTGTATTGGCCCTGTTACAGGTCCGAGGGAAATCGTATTGGCTTGAGAATTGATGCAACACAGCCTTCCAAAGGCCAATACGACTGGCCATCTTGGATATCGGAACGGAAGGATTTTAGCAATTCTTAACTTCTATGTTGCTCCAATGCCTCCCATCAAGTTTCCGCTCAAACCAACTTACTCACTCTGACTTAGGGTTCGGGAGCAGATGTGCTTTCAAGATTTCCAAGGTGGTCACCCGTCTTGGATAGCGAAACGGAACGATTTTAGCATTTCTGAATCTTTGTCGTTCCGATGCTTCCCACCAAGTTTCGGCTCAATCTGACCTACGGTTTGGGAGGAGATGTCGTTCGAAGGCCATCTTGGTTATCGGAACGGAATGATTTTAGCAATTTTAGCAATTCTGAATCTCTATGCCGCTCAAATGCCTCCCATCAAGTTTCGGCTTTATTCGACTTACGGTTTGGGAAGAGATGTGGTTTCGAGAATTTCAAGATGACGGGCCATTTCGGATATCGGAAAGTAACGATTCTAGCAATTCTGAATCTCTATGTCGCTCTGATGCCTCCCATCACGTTTGGGCTCAATCCGACTTACAGTTTGCGAGGAGATGTCCTTTGAAGAATTTCAAGATGGCCGCTCGCCGCCATGTCGGCCATCTTGGGTAACAGAATGGAACGATTTTAGCAATTCTAAATCTCCATGCCACAATGCCTCCCACTAAGTTTCAGCTCAGTCTATGGTTCTGGAGGAGATGTTGAATATGTAAAAAGCTAACGACGGACGGACAACATATGCTCTTCTAAAGCAATAATATAATGTTATTAAATGTATGTGTTTATATTGGCCTTGTTACAGGTCCGAAGGCAGTCGTATTGCCCGAGGATTGCTGTAATGGCCCGAGGTTAAGGCTTAGCCTTCGGCCAACACATCCTTCCAAAGGCGGAAAAAAACGATGGACAACAGGCCATGTCATAAGCTGACTTGAAGCAAAGCTCCAGGTGAGCTAATAAAAGTACACCATCTGTAATCTGCAAGACTAAGAACTCGCTTGACTGTGCGCTGATAGCGTCTGTGCGGTAATTAGGTCGGATACGGTTTTTCAAGTCCCACAGAAAAGAAACGATACAGACATGCTAACTTTTTATATAACAAATATATGAAATTTCAGAAGCATAACGGCAAATAATTAAAATGCAAATTCCGTTTCACAATAAAGGCAAGTGACTGGGTCAGCACTAAATGCAGCCAAGCCTAACCCAGCGGATACATGACGTTTATGAAACGGTCATCAAACAAACCACGACGGACAATATTATACAGCTCCCTTTTCCCCCATTATGAAAATATGCGTATTCAAATATATAGAAAATTTCACCTCCAGAAACTGAAAATTTTCAGATAAAAAAACCCTGATATTTTTCATATTTCTGCTGAAAACATAGATTGTTGGTACTCGTTAGAACCGCCTCGGCGAGGCGGTTCTAACAAGTACCACAATCTATGTTTTTTGAGAAGAAATAAGAAAAATAATATATACTCCTGTAAACCCCAGTTTTACTATTATAAAACTTGGGTTTAAGGGGGTCAATATTATATAGGCATGTTTTCGTAATGCCAAAGAGATGATTCGATTGCCAGACAGGGCCCACCAAACACAGCAATGAGACAACAAACAGGACTAAAACACGTAAAAGCCACCCCTAACCCGCAGCAAGCAGCCAGCCACAAAGCCCCATAAATAATGAACCACAATAGAACCACATTAGAACGATCAGTAGTAAAACCTACCCATTACGAAAACACGCCTATTAATATATATTGATTTTTTTACAACCAAAAAAAAGGAAAATTTTCAGACAAAAATTCTGATATTTTTCATATTTCTGCTCAAAACATAGATTGTGGGTACTCGTTAGAACCGCCTTGGCGAGGCGGTTCTAACGAGTACCCACAATCTATGTTTTAAAGCAAAATTAGAAAAATAATATATATCGCTGTAAACCCCAGATTTGCTTTATAAAAGTGGGGTTTAAGGGGGTCAAATTTATATAGGCATGTTTTCGTGATGCGTATAATGGATAATGGTTATTGTCCCTGATGGCGAGGGATATGAACTCAATGAATCAGCCTTGGTAAAAGTATTAAAAACACTCAGATGTTTCATGGTGTCGAAATACCGTATTTACCCTAAGTATTTGGACACCCAAACTCCTTACCATACTTGTTCTAAAATTCAAACATGTACAATTTACTACCCATGTTCTGTTTAAACCTTGCTGGAAGAGTGGCAAACCGTGTAGACCCTGATGAGACGCCGCTTTTTGCGACGTCTCATCTGGGTCTACACTGTTTGCTCAGGCCTGTCTGTCCGAATACATATGGTATATACGGTATTTGTCCCAAGTGTTTGAACAAACAGGCCTGAAAAAACAAAACAAGAAAAAAAAAAAAAAAAACAACAACGGAAAGCTCAGACGCCACAGAATCCCGCTTTTTACTGGTAGTACGGTAAAGTAAAATATGTATATTATAAATGATGTTTAATAAGGAAATACATTTTATGTAGCGAAGAATTGTCTTTGTGAAAGATCGATCTGTTTTTCTTGAACCGGTATCCTCAATCACATGCATTTCCACAGGTACGTAAATGTCTTCCTTTGTAAAAGCATAAGAGCAGAAACGTGAGAAAACGTACCTTCTGGTATAGTCTCCTAACTAGGACTCGGATCACATCACGAAAACATGCCTATATAATTTTGACTCCCCCCCACTAAACCCCACTTTTATATAGTATACATTATTTTTCTTATTTCTGCCCAAAAACATAGATTGTGGATACTCGTTAGAACCGCCTCGGCGAACGAGTACCCACAATCTATGTTTAGAGCAGAAATATGAAAAATATCAGAGTTTTTTATCTGAAAATTTTCAGCTTTTGGAGGTGAAATTTTCTATATATTTGAATAGGCGTGTTTTCGTAATGAGCCTGCGCATTCATGTAGTCTGATCAGGGTATTCGTTGTCCGCATGTAGAAGCATTGCATTCTTGGCCGACCAAAACGCGCCCAGTGATCAGATCTCGCGAATGTGCAGGCTGATCTGAATCTTCGCTGGGCGCACATGTCTGAAGGTATGTTTTCTGATGTTGCGTTTCATTAATTGGTGAGGCTGAACGCGAGAAAAGGGCGCTTAAGCTATATGCGGTCCTCAACGACCAATATTACCCTGCATATTAGCGCAGTCTGATAAGAGTCTTCTTGGCAGAATCAACGGAGAAAGTAGCATTTAAAGTATGTATACAGATTGTAAAGTAGAATTTAAAGTTGAATATAAAAAAGGTCCTGACCAGTCTGCGCGAATGCGCATGTTATATGGGCATTCGCTGTTTGCATATGACAGAAGGGTCGTTTGTTATGCAGCAAAATTTCAAACAAATAAATAATAAAAATAAAATAATAAAAATAATATAGCCACATTTATGTTGTTTATCATTTTTGGTACATCTTTAGATTTCTTTTTGTATATTTGTATTTTTTGTGGAATTGCTGACATATTGAATTACAGAAAGAATAATTTCATTAAAAAGTTTTTTATCGCATAAAAGATATTATGCAGATTTCTTCGCTAGAAGAATTTCACACATGGCTTCATCCGCCGTCAGGTGCATACTTGTGCAATTGATATGTCTGCGGGGGGTACTTTGGACGGCTTGTCTATCATAAGTTGAGCCTTTGTTAACACAAATAAATCCCTTATGTGATTATGATAAGTAGCCTTGGGGATTAACACTTAAGGTAATTGAAATGCAAACTAAAATTTTATGAATTTTCGAACTATTGAGACAAAAGTTAAAATATTAAAATATAAATTTGATTTTAATATGCTGTGAATCATAAACATTATTTAGATACCAAATATGCATGTAGCGTTTTATGAAAGTAAAAAACAGGTTTCCCGACTTTGAAATTTATCCTCCCCACGTGTTAAAATATTAGGCGGGAAATGCAAGCTCTTAACATGTTGTCACGGGTATTTTCATTGGCTGATTGTAATAATGGTGTGCTACGGAGTGTTTGATTGGTCACTTACGAAAGAGAGAGCGAGTGGGCGAAAAACAAAAAGAGTGAATTAAGTTTGAGATACGAGTGGTACACCATCGTGAGAAATAATTTGGATTTCCAAATGAAAAATAATAGCGCGAACAATTAAATCTGGAAGGCCAGTTGAACAATTAGAATTATTATTTGTTATTGGAACTTGAACTCTGTGTTGTAATTGTTGTTTTTGTGCGAACATTGTTGTTTTGTTATTTGAATATATAATTTGTGGATTTCCATAAAGGAATTGAAATAGAAACTTGTACTGTACTTTTTTCTTATTAAAAAAATCGAAATTTACTTCTGCCCTAAATCTACGGCATAATACGTTTATTTTTGTTTAATATCAAATGCAAATGCAACGGAATATTCATATGTCAGCGCACGACAAAACTTACAATACGACTTTTGCGACCAGCAAAGACTCAGATCAATCTGCGCATCCGCGCAGTCTGATCAGAGTCTTCGCTTGTCGCATGTACCTTCTACAGCCCCGGGCTATCCAAAGAGGGATAAATGAGAACCCTTGCCATACTGGGTGGATGTACAGTCTTTGCTGGTCACACAGGTCTTATTCTAGGTCTGTCAGGCGCGGGTTAAAAAATGCGGCCTTAATCCTAGTCCTGCTGAACTTGGATATGTCCTGCTTTTGCAAATAGTGTAGATCCAGATCAGTTGGCTTCTTCAGAAGCCAACTGATCTATATCTACACTGTTTATCATTAAGAATGTGAATTTGTATCAACAACCTGGATGTAGTAATCTGATTGGCTGACAGTAAGAAGTGGGTGTGGAATCTTAATTAATTCAGCATGACGTACAAGGGTTAAAAATAAAGACTCGCCGCCTACATTTTAAGGAAAATGGATACTCTCTCAAGCGAGGCAAATCTGTCGAAATTGTTTTTGTCTCCCTTTAGAAAAGAAGTCTACTCTCTACAAACAAAGAATGTCCTCCCCTTGCGAGTGAATACTTTCCTCTCAGAACCACTCTTCTGAATGGAATCGGTGTGCAGGAAAACAGGGTACAGTGAACTAATTATTTTTCCCATAGAGCTCCATAGTAATTCCACCCTTTTTGGTGGTTAAGAGTTCATTTCAGGTAAGGTTGGACTTCCAAATTTTGTTTTAATTCAAAGACGAGGCTTAGCACAGCAAAATATATAAAGAAAAACACCACTGTCACCAGCACCACTTTCTGGGACTTTTTGGAGGCTGAATGTAGCAACCCCTCAATTGGCAGTTATCAAAAATTGAAACTTTGCAATTTCACGACTTCTTCTTTTGGCTCCAGCCAGAACAAATAGAAATATTTCTTTGAAACAACCCGGAAATGACACACAAACATTTTTTTCTTCAAATTGAAATGATAAGTTTTAATTCATCTTTATTATTAACCAATCACAGGTCGCCTTACAAAGAATAACTACCCCGAGCTTCCCTACACTTTTTTGCACCAATCAGCAGTCCTGTTACAAATGGTTCTCTGTGCCCAAAAAGAAAACAAAACAGGAAGTCATAAAGTTGTTTCCGGTTTAAAATTGGCGGAAAATCCATGAAGTGTATCCATTTCCCTTGAAACGTTGTCATAATATTGGCATTTTTTTCTCAGTTTCAACTTCACAACTTGAATATATAAAGATAATCTGATATTAAGTTATTTAGACTAATTTACAAATTATTAAGCTTATGTGAATAGAGACTACTAATGATTTACTACATTGGACTCTCGTTACAACGATAGCATTTGTTCCAAAAGATGTTACCGTTGAAATGACTTTGCTGTTGTATAGAATCCTTAAAGGCTCCATATCCCTCAAAAATAGGCATTTTTTATTCAGGAAAGATTTAATAAATTGATTTATAGTATCAATACGATCATAAAATGCAGCATCTGACAACTTGTAAAATTTCAGTTAGTCTCTCGTTTTTCAACAACTGAATCAAAAAATGAAATGATTTTTTATCATATATTTGAATTAATGTTGGCAACATTAATTCCGAGATACGATAAAAAAAAAATCATTTCATTTCAAGAACGAGAGACTAACTGAAATTTTACAGGCTGTCAGGTGCCACATTTTATGATTGTATTAATACCATGTATCAATTTATTAAACCTTTCTTGGACAATAAAATGTCTATTTTTGAGGGATATGGTTCCTTTAAACGCAGCCGAATGATATATAAGAAACAACTTTTTTTTATTCTTATTTCCTCACAGAACATATGTTTTGGATATTTGTTAGAATCGCCGCACAGAAATGATTCGGATAAATAGCCTAAACATGTTTCTTGAAGTATTAAATACAATATTCTTACATACTTTCTGGATAATTAATCACCTCTCGAGCAAAGGTTTGCCACATTACGAAAACACGCCTATTCAAATATACTGAGACTTTAACCACCAAAAATGAAAATTTTCAGATAAAAAATTCTGATATTTTTCTTATTTCTGCTCAAAACACGGATTGTGACGAGGCGGTTCAACGAGTACCCACAATCTATGCTTTTGAGTTGAAATAAGAAAAATAATGTATACCCCTGTAAACCCTAGTTTTACTATATAAGACGGATTTAAGGGGGTCGAAATTATATACAGTCAAACCTGTGTTAGTGGTCACCTCTATTAAGCAGCCAACCTGTATTAAGCAGCCGGAGGAAAGTTGCCCCAAAATTCATATACCTATATATTTGAACTGTATTAAGCAGCCACCTGCCTTCAGCAGCCACATTTTAAGCTTCCCATGGGTGGCTGCTTAAGACAGGTTTGACTGTATATGTATGTTTTCGTGATGAGTCCGATTATCATTATAACGAATATTGTCCTTGTAGCGAGTGTCTGTACATTTATGCATATATTCTGAAGCCCATCAACCGTCTTTTTGTTTAAGTACAAAGAGAAAACAATACATACTACCTGACAGCAGCCCCTCTAAAAAGCCCCGCGTAACAGACAGAACGTGTAAAGAAGCTTCCGTGTCTTTGAAATGACTGACTCCATATTGTTTTCCAGGTCTGGATCAATGCAAAGGAAATGTGACTTTTCGGTTCTTCGGTTTCATTTGCAAAGATACCATTCAAAACCCATGATTTTGTCCATGTTTACTGCAGAACTTACTGAATTGGACGGTTTGACCATTTTTTGCCGCGAGAACGTGTAAAAAGACCTCAGAAAGAGGCAAAAACTCTATTATGGAACTACATCTATAACCGATGTCCTGTGAGATTTAGCATCCTGTGACCTACATATTATATATAATAGGTTATCCGCGAAGACTAAACATTTTTCAGCTTTCTGACATCCACACAATCTCACCCGTGCCCTATGTGTTTGTTCATATTTGTTTTCTTAAGTATCCAATGATTCTGTCATTACGTCAACATGTATGTATGCACTTTGTACCCTATGTTTGCCTATAATATATAGTGAAATCAGGCCCCGAGGTTATAAAACATTTTTCATGCTCAACTCAACTGAGCATGAACATTTCTCTGCTAATAAATATGAAAATGCACACATATTAAACGTTTTTCATGCTCAACTCAGCTGAACATGAAATTTTCTCTGCTAATGAATATGAAAATGCCAACAAAAAGCAGAGGAATTTTCATGCTCACCTCGGGGCTTGAGAAAGCAAGAAAGAATTGCATTTGCTAATTTGAGCTTTATTAGCAGGACAAATTTCTTTCATGCTCAGCTGAGTTGAGCGTGAAAAAAGTTTTATAACCTCGGGGCCTGGCATGTAGAGGTCTACCTTATTCATGGGATTTTTTTAGACTTTCGTATCCACGCAATCTGGTCAGAGTCTTCGTTGTTCGCATGAAAAAAAACTATGCAAATGCGCAGGCTAATCTGGTCTGAATCTTCGCTGGGGGCGAATTCCGGGATCTATGTATTCTGACATCGATATTCAAATGTGAAATAAACTATGACTACGAAAAGAGGTCTTAACCCATTTATGCCTAGCGTCCCATAAAAGGGGCATTGGCAAACGGTGCTTTACGCGGCGTCTGATCAGGGTCTACACTGTTTGCAATAACATTAGAAAGTCTCAATAATAAAAGCAGCTATCACGATTTCTGTATCTCGTAACACCCTTTTGATTATCCAATGAACCCTTCTAAAGTTCATGATGGGAGAGATTATTGAAGTAGGTGGACAGTTCCCCGCTATTATTTGACACAGGTAGGACACTTCCCCTCCTATTTGGTATAGGGTGGGCATTCCCCCCTCCTGATTTTGCTAAGGTGAATATTTCCCTTCTCACCTTTTAGGTCCACATTAGAACTGAGGCATGATGTATGTTTGGATCGATGAATGGATTGATTGAATGGATAGAAAAATGGATAGGTGGGCGCACGGGCGGGTGGGCGCGTAGTTGATGGATCGATTGATAGATGAATGGGGAGCATGGAAGCAGAGGTATTGATCTATCTCAGTGATGGATGGATGCCACAACAAAGGCAACGGTCTGTGAAGAAACTTGTCCAGTTACCACTTCAGGTGTGGTCACGTTTACCTGATGTGACCGTCTGCCGTGTCAAGCTGTGAATATTGTGAATATGGATATTCATTATTATTTTATACTATTTAGGATATTCAACAATACATCTTAATGAAATTAAACAATATAAAAGGTAAGGTTGCTACTTAGTTATATCTGCACGTTGAAGAGGTAATACAAAATAACATTGTGTCTAAATATAAATAGTACACTGGTACATGTATAGACATATCCAACGAGTGTATTAGTTTAGAAGCACGGTACAAACGATTTGCACTCGAACCGTGATGATCCAGACCCGCATGTTTACCAACACTGCGTGGTCGGTGTCCCCGCCGCTCATAATGTACTTATATGTTTCGAAACTGTAATGCACTTTCTTTACGAAGATATACAGACACCAACATCTGCTTAGTCTGGTCTGGACCCTCCATGCCCGTTGTGGACGTGTACATTATAAGACGCATATATCGAGGATTGAGCGCAAGACTATGGTAACTCAAACATATTTTTGAAACCCTTGTTTAGGGGCAACTTGGACCCCTTTGTAAACAATGCAAATTTAGGTGCCATTGCTCAGCAATGGCACCTAAATTTTCATTGTTTACAGAAAGAAATGTTGTAATCTTCATAACGCCTTCATGGTGAGGAGATTAGGTTTGGGGAAAAACAACCATCTGACTTACGCCAGTCTTGCGCTCAACCCTCGAATATTATATAATATTACAGACGCTGAGACAAAAAAAAAAGCAAAAACGACGCATTAATTAGTGGAGACCCGGACCACCCGCGAGGCTGGTAGATGGGAAAAAACAAAAATAGCATATAGCTAGATAATAGGAAATGTTCAGTTTGTTTTAGATTAGAAGATGAATACCATTTCGTATTAGAATGCAAAATGCATGCAGGATTAAGGAAAATCTATATATCTCCGTATTTCTTAAAAAAAAAAAAGTCCAAATCTGTTCAAGTTAATTGAATTACTTAATACAACGAACCGTAATTATTTACGTAAATTGTGTTAATAGTATTAGTATTAGATCTGTCGATATATGTTTCATATGTATTTTACGCGGTGCAGAGTACATTGGCTGACGTACGACATGCTGGTGTGAATAGTCCGTATCGTTTGCCAGTCAGTGCATGTTCTCCACAGCATATATATAGAAAAATAGTAAATCAGAATTCAGGAATGAGATGTACTGATCATGATGGTTAGTGATTATAGAGAGAGAGAGAGAGAGAGAGAGAGAGAGAGAGAGTAAATATTTAGTCATGTGTCTAGGGGGTCCTTTGTCTTATGTTTCGTATTGTCATTTGTATGCCTAAAATAAGTTGTTGTTTTTTTGTGTTTTTTTTTTTCAAAATTCTGAATATATATGTACTTATGTTTATAGATATTGACATGACAATGTTATTTTCAATAACAAGGGGGTAAACTGCAGGCATTCATTCCGCACACACTTGGTCCCCCGTCTACTCTGGGCACACTGTTCCTCGAGAGGCGGGTGGATGGTACGCGGAGAGGTATCTGACAATCTGGTAACAGTTCCTGGGTGGGCCATTACGTAATGGCTCACAGGTTCGTTCTTTAGGTCCTTTTTTGTGCGGAGTGTGTGTATCCCAATAATTGCGTTTCAAAAGTTGTAGAGTATCGAGAAGAATATGTTGTAGAATTCGCTATGTTGTATATTATTGTACTGTCTTTGCCACCATACATGCGTATATTGTACCTCATGGGGACGGGTGGGGGAGGTGGGAGTATGTTTGGATACCTGTTTTCTGATGTTGCGGCTAAATTATGCATAATGACTTCAAAATTATAAATGGTGTGGACCGAGAAAAAAGGATCCTTATTCGATATGCAAATGGCGAAGACCTAGATCAACCTGTGCACGGTCGCAGACTGTTCTATTCGTGAGTCCGTTGAATCTATATGCCCGTAACAATTTGGTTGACCTCATATGATTTCGGACCTGTCACGGAATCATACGAGATTTGATTCCAGACCGGTCACGGACTCGTACGAGGTTCGCCGAGTGTAACAAAAGCCTGGTTATACTATTGAAGCCTTTTTGGCAAGCATATACTCCCAGAAATAACTATCATGTTTTCTTTCTTTATCTATTGAACCAATCCAGCCACAGCTATTTCGCAAAGTTCTTCCGGGTTTCTGTTTTAATGCAAGCGACGAAATGTAAATGACGACTTCCCTCAATTAAACTTTAATTTACGTTGATTAATAATGACATCAGGGGCTCAGCCACGATAAAAACGACATATCACAATTTGCCTCATGTGTGCGAATGCGATAGCGACAACCCAAGCAAGTCTATATATGCTGCAGTTTGGTTAGAAATGTCAATGCTCCATTACGAGAAATTCCTCATAATATCTGATACACACATTTAATGATTCCCCTTTTTCCATATACATGTAACTGGCAAACAATGTAGACTGCACTGTTTGCAAACAGTTCAGCACTTTTTTTTTCTAGGAATATCTAAATCACATAACCTAACATACCTAAAACTGAAATTGGACTCTTCAAATATAGTGTGTGGGATTTATTCATTTTAAAATGGGTTATGTTAAAGTAAATATATGAATTCTGAATAACTGAAATATTTCTTTTTCTGGTATTGTACAAGTTCGTAGAAATAATTTATGAATTTTTTTTTTTTATTAAACCGCTCATTTAAAAGGGGTGGAGCCTGACTGCGAAAGCATATTAATGAGTCCCGAAGTTGAACTTGACCTTTTAACTTGCTATATAAAGATGAAAGCGGACAATATTTAAAACTATCGAAAGAAAATACGACTTGGCATTTCATTCAAATCGTCTCCTCAGAAATGTCAGGTCTTTTCTTGTATGGAAATTAAGAAAGGGCTAAAGCTTAAAATGTATATGGGACGGAATAAGTAATGAGTCAAAAAATTTATGTCCAGAGAAAAAGACCTACACAGATACATTCTACATAGGTAGAATATTGTTGCAAATATTATTTATTTAGATTTTGCATTTTTAATTAACCCTTGTCATGCTGAACCGGATATACCCTACCTTTGCAAACAGTGTAGATCCAGATCAGTTGGCTTCTTCAGAAGCCAACTGATCTGTATCTGCTCTGTTTGCTATAAAGTGTGTGAATTTATAGCAACAATCCAGATCAAACAATCTGACTGGCTGAAAATTAGAAGTGGGATGGCATCTTAATTTATTTAGCATGAAAAGGGTTAAAGCTTTATTGTGTCATTGGGCCTCATTTAATAATCAGAATGGCGGCGCCCTTAGGAGCAATTTTGAAATCGTCAAACCTTGATAACTGTCTTAATTTTCATCAGATTTTAATTAAATTTGCATCAAAATGCATGGTTTAACATGATCTATTTCAGAGCATAATTGCCCATTAAGGGTTGAAATCAAAACATTAGGATAGCGAACAGTGTAGACACTGATCTGACGGAGCGAATGCGCAACCAGATATGTCAGAAGGTCGTTTCTATTTCGAGAGGCTGTATAGACATGCATCGTTGCAGTATTGCGTATAAGGAATTCAAAGAAATGAGAGACGTCAGTTCAGTTTAAAGTTTTACTTGAGTTCCCAATCTTGTGTGGACAAAAACGCAGGAATGGGCGGATACAGGAGTATATTTATTTGTCTTTGTTTCGTTGTTGCAGGTAAGAAATAAGTGTCATGTCTTTTTGTTGTTGTTGTTTTATCAAACAATTTCATTTTTGCTATTCTTGACTATTTTTGATTAGGCCCAGAAGGCATTCTACATAAATCTATAGCGGGCCGTTATCGGCCCGTCAGCTACCCTGACGGGCCGATAACGGCCCGCTGTAGATTTATGTAGAATGCTAGCTGGGGGTCACCTAGTGATGATTCCTGTAAAACTTTGGGGTCTACAATGTGTAAGGTGTCTATATAGGCACACCGGTATACACTGGCACGCTCCAAGCAACCATAATTTTTAACATTTCAATATGGCTGGAACAATTTTTACAGCGGGTCACTCAAGGAACATTCATGCAGAAGTACAGTCGACCCTCGTTATCTCGAAATCCAAGGACTCTATGAAACAATTCGAGATATCCGTACTTCGACATATCAGATTTGCGGAACTGAGGAAAACAATCAATCGAACAACCACCATTAACAGAATGAATATGTAATTTGACTCCTAAGTTAGAGATATATTGAAAATATTGTGGAAAAGAGGAGAAATTGCTCCTAAGGAGCAATTTCTCCTCTTTTCCACAATATTTTGTTGACTGATGATAGATCTCTGTGTTAAAACAGGGACCAGATTTTCACTTCGAGATAAGCCGTTATTCGAGATAAGCGAGTTCGAGATAACGAGAGTCGACTGTATTTGAAAAATCGCCTGCATATTTTTAACAAGAAGAATTTTTAAGTTTCAATTTTGAACATGCATGGGAATATGGTCATGCCCCACCACCCGGCTGCCAGGTATCAAACAAAATCGACACAACTTTAACAGCTTTCACAAAGAGCCACACAGGAGACAGTATGAAAAAAACATCAATTTGTCCTCTGCTTAATTTGCGCATAGCATCCTAGGTATTAAATATCCAGTCGCTGGTTTTTGAAAATAGTTGTTGTTTTTTTTTAATCTTTAATTGTAAGCATAGAGGAGGAAAAAATCAGCCCTCCCCACTTCCCCCATCTGCCGCCCACTTCCACACACCCCACTCCCTCTGGTTGCTATGTTTTTTAACGAACCAATACGGCTCGAATAATGTTTCCAGAGGGTCACCCAAGAAACATACTTTTTATTAAAATTATTTGAAAATCGTTTTTGACAAGTTGGATTTTACAGTTTATACTATAGATATACAAGAAAAATCTGCCAGTCGTTACTGACAGCCATTTTTTTAACAGAGTAACATGACTTGAACAACTTTTATAAAGTATAACTCAAGAAACATTCTGAAAAAGTTCTTTGAAAATCAGCTGCTGGTTTTTGACAAAAAGATCTTAAAGCGTTCTTTATGGCACATAGCCAAAGTCGACCACGCCCTCCCCTCTGGCGACATTGTTTTTAAACAAATCGATATGGTTTGATTTGTTTTTAGAGAGGGTCACCGAAAATGCATTCTTGCAAAATAATTTGAATATCCAACTGCTGTTTTTTTGACAGGCAGATTTTTTTAAATACTAGATAGATTGCGTTTTGTTTTTAAACTAAAGGCAGCTGCGGCAAACGATAAAACTATAGTCTACAGAACTTCAATGACTCGAACATCTTTGGGACCATAGACATTTGTTCTAAAGATGGGTAGCTTGAGCCATTGAGGGTTAATCATAGCGCCAGGTCCTGAGGCAAATGGGGATGATTTAGGAAATTTTCTCAATCCTCTATAAAATAATGGTATGTTGAGTATATTCATTAGAATCGCCTCGAGAGTAAACACAACATACCTTTGCATTGATAAAATAAAAAAGTTTCCCTAAAATATCCTACATATTGTTTTCTTGAGCTATCAGAAAATTTTCCTAGGAACTCAAAAACGATGACCTCAGGAGAAAATTTGCATGAATTGTCCTAGCCTGTTTTCTGAAAAGAAAAGGAGAAGAAGCAGTTGAAAAATATTTCAAAAGTCGCCTGCTGAATTTTTTACCCAGTGCTAAGTTTTAATATTTTAGAAATTTCATTTTGAAAAAAAAAAAAAAAAAAAAAAAAAAAAAAAAAGGAAAAAAGAAATAGCGAATGTAGGACTATTTTGGTTATTATGCAAATTAAGACAAATAAAAGTTGCTAGAAATAGTCATCGAAAAGCCGGTTTAAAAACTTCAAACTTCTGCAAATCCGCCCCTCATTATGCAGACTCATGCATACCCCTTGTTTTAACTATGTACTATGTATGGGGAGATACAGGGTAGACATTACTACAATTGCTAACCTGGAGGTTTCTTTTCTAATCTTTTCCTTTTGTTCTATCTTATTTGTATTCTTTTGTTCTGTTCCAGTGTTGCATTTCAATCCATCAATCTCCCCCACAGACCCAGCCACGCATCTACCCATCCATACATCCATCCACTGACCGACCGATTCATCTGTTCGTCTGACCGTCCATCCATCCATCCATCCCCAACACCCATTCATCCATCAATCCACCAACGCACCCATTCATCAATCAATCCATCCACACATCATCTAATCATCCGTGCAATACCCACCACCCATCCAAACCATCCACCCATCCGTCCGTCCGCGCACACAAGGTACATAGGTGGCTGAAAATTTGGACAGTTTGCCACTTAAAAGTAGTCGGTCGTGAGTAAAGAATGTGAGTTATTCCGTAAAATTGACATTTAAGTGGCAAAATTTTGATCTTGGATGGGTTACCACGTTCGTTCGCTCACTCATTCATTCGCCCATCAATCCATCCATTTATCCACCCATCCATACGTCCATCCACCCACACACATCCATCCAGTCGCCCTTCCGCACATCCATCAACCCACCTATCCATCCATCCATTCATGCAGTACCCACCCACCACCCATCCGTCCATCCATCCATCCATCCACGCAATATCCATCCATCCATCCATTTCTTTCTTTTAAGTGCCAGCACAGGAGACATTCCACCCCAATATGCCATCTATAATGCCACGACGGAGACATCATGACCATAGTGCAGGAGAAATCTGCTACTGGTATGGCGAATTTCCGGTTCATGATAGAGGAGGTGACATTAGAAGATGCTATCGTGATTGGCATTGCCCTCCCGGTCAGAGATACACTTGCCGGCGATATTCTAGACGACGACTGGGTGCATGCTGTGGACGGGAGAGTAAGTTATGATCTCTCTCTCTCTCTCTCTCTCTCTCTCTCTCTCTCTCTCTCTCTCTCTCTCTCTGTCTGTCTGTCTGTCTCTCTCTCTCTCTCTCTCTCTCTCTCTCTCTCTCTCTCTCTCTCTGTTGCTCTCTGTCTCTCTCTGTCTCTCTCTCTTCGTCGCTTAATGCAAAGCTCCTGTGAAAGATAAACCTACGAAGTGTGTGGAAGATCTATAGAATAGATTTGTGGTTTAACAATCGTATGTCTGAGAAAAGCCCTATTCTTTCTAAACAAACACTAATGCCATCTAGCTATCTTTTCAAGTCGTTTAATGAAATTCTCCCAACCATTGTATTTATGAAAGATATACCTACCAAGTGTGTGGACGATATTATATATATAAAGGATTTGTGGTTCAACAACCATATGCCTGTGCGTCCATATAGGAAAGCCCTAGTACCACAAAACACCAGTCGCACCGATCATAATAATGAATTTCGACATGTTCAGGGGGTTTGGAGGAGATGGGGCGTATGTGGCGCCGCGGATGGAGCAAAACTACTCAACAGAGCATGTAACTACGGCAAAGACCTACGTCGTAATGCCTACGACGTATACATTTTACATGGGCGTGTTATTGTAATGAGACGCAAAAAATATTCCCAGCAGGCACACAACGTAGAAACAACGTCGATTCAAAGTTGAATTGGCGTTGTTTCAACATTGTATGTCTGCTGGATGGTGACTAACCAAGATATACCTTTTTGTCACACATTCTGTAGAGTTTAGGGAGTGAAACAGGCTTGTTCAAATTTTAGGAAAAGTATGTTAAAGAGTCAAGGTGTCCGAATATTTAGGGTAAATCGGAAGTTCTTTTCCTTTTCCAGGTTCTATTTCATACTGTTACGACGGTTCTTACTCTAGAGGTCCGTGTTATGAAGACTATCACTGTTATAGATATCCGGGTACCTATTGTGAAAGACACCATGGCTATGGCGGGGCAACATATGACATGTCCGGGCAGTGCTGCCGGTACCATGGAATACCATGGAATTCGGGTAAAACCTTACACCCCTACACAAAATATCTACAGTCGATTCTTGTTACCTCGACATCGCTTATCTCGAATAACCGCTTATCTCGAAGTGAAAATCTGGTCCCTGTTTTAACATGGAAATCTAAACAACACGTAACAAAATAATGTGGAAAAGAGGAGAAATTGCTCCTAAGGAGCAATTTCTTCTCTTTTCCACAATACTTTCAATAAATCTCTAATTTCAGGAGTCAGATTGCATATTCATTTTGACCTCGGTGGCTCAGTTGGATGCGCGTCAGACTTGGAGACCAGGAGGTCGCGGGTTCGACCCCCGCCGAGGTCGGCAACATTCTTTCGTGGAGACTGATCATGAAATATTTTCTACGGTCATTCTCTCCCTTCCGCTGATTCAAGAAGGGCAGTTGTCAGTTTCTGGCGAAAGAATGTGCACAATACTGGTTAACCGCCATCCTCGGTAACCCAGGTGTGACCCATTACGTTACACTCCATTCATCGTGATGAATGGAGTGTAACGTAATGGGTCACACCTGGGTTACCGAGGATGGTTAACCGCTTATAGGACTAAAACCTGCCCAATAAACGTGTGGTTAGGTAAACTGACCGCGCTCGACGTGACCCCATTGGGTTGACTGGGCCGTAAAACCGCAACACAAACCATTTTGGGCAATGTGGTTGTTAAGTTTATTTTTTACTCAATTGAACAAATCTGATATGTCGACGTACGGATATCTCGAAGTATTTCAAAGAGTCCATTGGACTTCGGGATAACGAGGGTCGACTGTACTTTCCACACTGAAACTTCTGTGTAAGGTAATAATACATGGAAACGTGGAGTTTCTTCATGTTCAATAAATTATATCTTCAGACCAAATGTTTCCCTTTTACGCTGAAACTCTGTGTAAGATGATAACGAATGGGGTATCTTCATTTCGAATAAATCAGATATTTTGACCAAATGTCTAATGTCTTCAATGTCTCTTGTTCACACAAACTGTATTTAAGGTGATGAGCCATGGCGTTTTTCCTTTTTTTTTCCCAAGAAAATTAATTCCTAAGACCAAATGTCTCCCTTTCTAACTGATACGTTGAAACGTCTACGCCCATTTACACATTTTCAGGAAAATGTATTATCTTTAGACCATGTATGTCCCTTTCATAATGAACCCACGAAACTTCAACTTTCATTTACAAATTTCAGGAAAAATCTTGTATATTGAGACCACATATGTCCCTCACACACACAAGCCATGAAACTTCAACCCAAATTACAAATTTTCAGGAAAACTTTTATATCCCTCATACACCACACATCGCATTTTCACACTGAATCCTTCTACCTCCATTATTAAATTTCACGACAAATTTTATATCTTTACTCCACTTACAAATTTTCAAATTTTATATATATATTTTTAGACCACATACATGTATATTTATCTCCCTTTCACACTGAACCATTGAAACATCTACCTCTATTTACATTTTTTTAGAAAAAGTCTCTTATTTTTAGGTCACGTGTTATTCTTTGAAGCTGTAAATATGTTTACATTACGAAAACACGCCTATTCAAATATATAGAAAATTTCACCTCCAAAAACTGAAATTTTTCAGATAAAAATCTCTGATATTTTTCATATTTCTGGTCAAAACATAGATTGTGGGTACTCGTTAGAACCGCCTCGGCGAGGCGGTTCTAACGAGTACCCACAATCTATGTGTTTTTTTTTTAGCAGAAATACGGAAAATAATGTATACCCCTGTAAACCACAGTTTTACTATGTAAGAGTGGGGTTTAAGGGGGTCAAAATTATATACTAGGTATGTTTTTGTGATGAGCTGATCACCCGTAGACTTTCTCGAAGCAACGTGTGAAACGATATTGATGACGTAATTTCAAGACAATGAAACCCAGTTAAGATGATAGAATATATCTAAAAGGATAAGTCGCCATTTTGTAAATGGAGAACGCTTTTTGCAGATAGAAAATAGTATCCTTCGATAGTTTTCAAGATGGGGGCTTTTCTCTTGTAATTGTAGAAACCATTTTCTCGTACAGGAATGTCATAATGTCAATCTACATTTGACAAACTAGCCATCATGAAAGCATATGTTGTGTAACGCATTCCGAGAGTGCTTCTAAAGCATACAACAACTTTTGTCTCCGGGGAGATATAGCAAAAATATCAATTCAATCAAAGCACTGACAGCACTGAAATGGTCCTGAACGGGGACGTAAGACTGTTTTCTTTTATTCTTGACTTCTTGTATTTTAAGCAAACAGTGCTGATCCTCCGATCTGGGTCTGCATTATTTGCAATTGTTTTACAGATAACCCTTTTTACACTGCATTCTGACGTCACAGCGACAAGAATAGCACGGCCATAAATAACCGTTACCTGGATTTCGTCTAACGCGCGGTTTAACAACATTGGTCAATGATAAACACGTGGGCAACTGCCTTGGCGTTGTATACTATGGCTTAATTGTTATCAATCGGCCAAAAAAGTGCCTTGCCTAGAGCGAATGGACTAAAAGTGTACACTTCACATAGTCGTGTTAGCGTAATACAAGCAATACTTTGTACCCTTCATTTTCAACACAGGGCACATTGAGTACATAAGAGGGATGTTCGAAATGAATTGCTAATTTCTATCTGGAGACTTCAAATTTCAAGTTAGCCCAAAAGTACTCATTTCATGCCCTCGAAGTACTCCCCGTGGTTAGAAATGCAAAGCTTCACTTTTATTGCGGCTCCTTCACCAGAGAAGAAGATTGCATACAAAACCTTCTTTGTACTCAAAGAACGTTTGGCAATTATTGGGCGTTTGCTGTGTTTAGTGGCCCAGATCTTATTGCTAACCTTTCTGACGGGCTCAAAATAATGGACCCAGGTTTCATCACCTGTGACGACATTGGCAAACTGCTTTTTATCATATTTTAGAAACATTTGAAGCAGCTTTTTGGCCACTTTAATCCGTTGCCTCTTTTGCTCGTCAGTCAACAGATGTGGCACCATCTAGCAGAAATCTTTCTGACTTTCAAATGCTTCTTCAAAATAAGGTGAACCGTTGATAGTGATATGCCCACTTTTCGTACAATATCACGAACTGTAAATCTGGCATCTCCCTCAATGATTTCCTTTATTTTGGAAACGATTTCTTTACGTGATGCAGATTTTGGCCTACCTGATTTCGGTGCATTTTTGATGGACTCTACACCAGACTCAAATTTCTTTTTCCACCGCCGAACTGTGTCATAAGACACACAAGAAGGTCCAAAAGCAGTAGAAATTTCAGTCATCAGCTTCTTCAAAGAACAACCAAGTTTTGAGCGAGCTTTGATGTAAGCCCGTATTTCATCTTTTTTGTCGATGCTTCTACCAACCCTTTTTACTGCAGTGGTCAATGACTGCATGTATTCAAATGGCAAATTTTATGTCTTACACTTAGTCTAACATGTACATTTATATATCATTGTGTAGATATTGAATAGCCTTATACAGGTATGTATTGGTTTCTATCGTGCCCCACGTGGATATCGAGCTAGAGGACAATAAGCAATTCATTTCGAACATCCCTCGTACCTCGGAGGGGGGGGGGGGGGAGGGGGTAACTTCCTATATATGGCATAGTACGGATGTGCGTGCCGAATAGCCCCCTTTTTCAGCACTGCCAGGTATATGATTGGCCCCCTTTTTTCAACAAAAAGTATATGAATGGCCCGATTTTTCTGGATTCCTATATGAAAGGTCCCATTTTTCTGACATCCAGGTATATGCACATTTTTTTCGCTCAGAGATTTTTCAAGGCTGCTTATCTCTTGGTATTATGAATTGACTGTGATATTTGTGTAATAACCAGCAAAAAATGGGTACAAAAAATCAAAGGGCAGTATATGAATAGGTTAACATTTTGGATGATCAAGTATATGAATGGGTCCGTTTTTTCGAAGGCCCGGTATATGAATGGGGTAGGTTTTGAAATACTGGCTCGTACACTCGTACCAAAATTACCCCTAAGTTACCCCCCCTCCCCCCTCCCGAGGTACATACTAGGTATAGCTGAATAAATTAAGATGCCACGCCCACTTCTAATTATAGCCAATCAGATGACTTGCCCTAACCTAATGACAAAGAGTGCAGATCCAGATCAGATGGCTTCTTTAAGCCAGCTGATCTGGATCTACACTGTTTGCAAAGAAAGAGCTAATCTGGGTTTGGCAGGACCAGGGTTACTGGTCCGACCACTTTTCACGAACGGAGAGAACCCCGCCATCTTCTGCTTGCATGTGAGGAGTACTAACTATATATATACCTGGCCACTGAGCACATCGTAGTACATACAAAATATACCTTAAAGTTTTTTTTCCAGGTTATCGGCGTGGTGGAAGTGCTACATCTGGACCGGGAGGTCACATCAACACGTTCAACGGTATTGTATGAACTGAGTTGCCGAGATCATCAAATAAAAGATTTGCAGAACACAGAAAATAGGACTGAAAATCATTCAAATTGTATGCAAATTGTTTCATACGGAGACATTTTTGCATGAGATGTCAAACACTTCTATATTTCAAAATGTCGTTTTGCTGAAGCACTTACCCAGCGTGCTAAGCGTACCGAATCATCTTCCGTAGTAGTTTCTTCCGTTTGTATGTCCGATTTTATGCTCATTGGCAGTATAAAATTTTATATTTTGAAATGTATTACTTAATATAAAACAAATAAATTCTACCTCTGAAAGTTGGTTTACTTTCTTGTTTAATTTTCTTTTAACGCTTTGGTGACTAGCCAAAGCTTATAATGCTAATTCATCACAAAAACATACCTAAATAACTTTGATCCCCTTGGTTCTAACGTGTACCCACAATCTATGTTTTGAGGAGAAATATGAAAAAAATCAGAATTTTTGGGGTTCATTGTGATTCTTTATATGACAGTTTTGTCATTACGAAAACACGCCTATTCAAATATATTGAAAATTTCACCACCAAAAACTGAAAGTTTTCAGATAAAAAATTCCGATATTTTTCATATTTCTGCTCAAAACATAGATTGTGGTACTCGTTAGAACCGCCTCGCCGAGGCGGTTCTAACGAGTACCCACAATCTATGTTTTTAAACAGAAATAAGAAAAATAATGTATGCCCCTATAAATACCAATTTTACTATATAAAAGTGGGTTTTAAGGGTGTCAGAATTATATAGGTATGTTTTCGTGATGAGTCAAGTTACGGGCACCTGAAGATTATTTACAGCAATAATTACGCATGGCATGGCAGTGTAAGGCGAGGTAGGTAATGTAATGTATAGGACATGATAGGGATATGAACTAACGCACCGTATCTTAAGCTTATACATCCTTACCTCATCTTACGTGGAAGTTCCTGCGAAAGTTCTACGGGGCCCTGTAAAATATACGGTAAAGGCGTTGGCAGCCAATCGCCAGTATTAACCGTAAAATCTAAGGGATTTTTTTTACAGTATATGGTGAATTCAAATTCAGAATTATGTACAATGTTCCGACAATGTTGTTTCAACGTAATCATTGAAGCGCAGTTACACATCATTGAGTGTTTGCTGGAAAGAACGTTGTCTAAATATCTGTTTCCTGTGTATATTCAACCCTCTTTATATCGACACTAGGTACAATGATAAACCATTGCGAAAACACGCCTATTCAAATATATAGACAATTTTTCCACAAAACAATGAAAATTTTCAGATAAAAATGTTGATATTTTCTTATTTCTGCTCAAAACATAGATTGTGTGTACTCTTTAGAACCGCCTCATCGAGGCGGTCCTAACGAATACTCACAATCTATGTTGATATTTTTCTTATTTATGTTCAAAACATAGATTGTGGGTACTCGTTAGAACCGCCTCGCCGAGGCGAGGCGGTTCTAACGAGTACCCACAATCTATCTCGGCGAGGCGGTTCTAACGAGTACCCACAATCTATGTTTTGAGCAGAAATAAGAATAATAATATATACCCCTGTAAACCCCAGTTTTACTATATAAAACTGGGGTTTAAGGGGGTCAAAATTATATAGGCGTGTTTTCGTGATCTAACTGGCACAAACCTACGCTCAAGAGGTGACATTTAATCATTTAAGAATATTGTCTTTAATACTTTAAGAAGTGTATGCTTTAAATATTTGTTAAAATCGCCTAACTGAGGCGATTCTAACAAATACCCAAAACATTAATTTTATAAGGAAAGAATAAAACAAGGCCTTTCTTAAACATCATTCTGCTCTGGAAAGATTCTGTACAACAACAAATTCATTTTAATGGCAACATGTTTGGGAACAACTGCTGTCGTTGTAACGAGCCGCCAGTAGTTTTCTTACCGACCGTTCCAAGGCTGTTGTTGACCGGCGCGTGAATCGCGCCGGTCTCTTAATATAGCTTTGGATTTTTATTTATGGTAGATTATTCGATTAGCTCTCTAAGGTCATTTACATTTGCCGGGATCGTCGGTTTGTGACGATCCCGGCAAACGATCCCGGCAAATACATATGTCAAAAAAATCTTATCACAAACTGTGTTATAAACAGATTAATGGCTATTTTATTTTCATTTCAACCAAGAAACTTCATAAATCTTAATAAAAACAAACATTAACACTTTCGGTGCCAATATCAGACGACATTTGTCGTCTGCTTTCCTTTTTTAACATACTATCGTTTGAATAGAAGTTTATACGTAAAGTTGAAAGACTGAATGTCAAACAGCGTAGATATGAGCCGTCTCATCTAGATTTATGCTGTTTGCCTGTGGCAGTGAAAGTTAAAGAATCACGTTGTTGTTCGAGTTTACCTGTTACATTGAATATTTATTAAACTTTAGTATACCCTTGTCCCATATCTCTATGTAAACATGAACAAAATTTTCGCCGATACTTAGACGTTTACGTCTAAATATTTTGTCTCGTCCTTCTGTTATAGTTCGTCTTTCTTTGTATGTCTGTTGTTTCATACAGTCGAACCTCAATGGCTCGAACATCTTTGGGACCATGGAAATCGTTCGAGACATGGGTAGTTCGAGCCACTGAGGGTTAGTCATGATACCAGTTCAGAAAGCAATTAGCGGTAATTTAGGGAAATCTTTTCGATTTTCTACAAAATGATTGTATGTTGAGTGTACTCATTAGAATCGCCTCGATGAGGCGATTCTAATGATAACACAGAACATATAATTCCATGATAAAATAAGAAAAAAAACCTAAATATTTGTTTTCGAGCTATTGGAAGCATTTTATAGGGACTGAAAAAAGAGTTCGAATCATCCAGGGTAAACGAGCCATCCGGATTCGAGCCATTGAGATTATACTGTATGTGTGTTTGTTTTACCATTGTTCCTCATCTCTCCTTCTTTTGGAGCTTCAGAACGACCGTGCTTCGTGATTGTGGCATTTCACTTATAAACGTTTCTTTTGAAGTTTTGTTGGTGGTGACCAGTTAAACACTTTCAAGTACATATAATATCTAAAAGATCATTTTGTTTGAAAACTTTTCATTGTCACAGAACAGCAGTGAATGGTATAGTCTAAAGTAGGACACTACCGCAATGTATGTTTATTGAACAACAAAAGAAACGTACACAGGTGATACAGCGAAAATTAATATTTTGTTTATAAATTTTCTTCTGTGAATGTTTTTATTATTACTTTTATCTTTTCAGTAGATACGTACACTGCAATGGACGATTTCCTTTTTCTGTGTGTGTTTATATGTATATCTGAGTTAAATGTTCAGTGCGCATTCCGATGTTACAAGCAAAGTTCAGTTGAACACTCCTGACATTTAATTTTATTCTTAAAACTGAGTTCTTCTAGCACTAAGTCATTTAGAGCGCACTCCGGCTAAATTACATAATCGCACAAATATATATCAAACCACTGACAACACTGGTGGGTCGATTGTCTCTGAGTGTGAGGTAGGAAAATGGTCCTGAACGGGGACTTAAAACTGTTTCACTTAACCCTTAACTTCATATGATTTGAGCAGACAGTACAGACCCTGATCAGACATCGCGTTATGCTTTCTGCGACGTCTGATCAGGTCTGCAATTTTTACCAATTCCAGTCCCGGTTTTACAGACAACCCTTTTTACACCGCACTCTGAAGTCACAGCGATAAAGATGTCGCGGCTATATATAATCGTTATCTGGATTGTCGCACAAACAGAGTCCGCTAGATAAGACATCCTTCGGCACTGACCTACTTAGGGTGAGGACACCCTCTCGGCTCCTGGGTGAGGGCACCCACCTTGCATCCTTTCCGGCGTCCCACCGTCGCCGACATATGGCTAGCGAGACTAACTTACGACTCGAGCTGAATACCTAATGCATTATGCAGTAGGAATTGACACACATTATGTACGAGATTAAAGCTCAAACTTCTCGGCCGACAGTCTAAATTCTGCAACTTACAGGCTGGACTACTATTCGCCCACGAGGTCTGGACACGCCCGCACCGTGTCTGGACATGCACGCAGTCTGTGTCTATGCGAGGTGCCCTAGTAATTGATTATAACTAGGCACCATTTCAAGCCAACCCAGCAATCCAGTAAAACTAATCCAGATTTATCTGGCGCTGCCTCTATGTGACTCAGTTGCCTGGTAGCGTTAAAAATCAGACCAGTCAGTCTATATTACAAACGCTCATTGCTCAATGAAAATCACATGGACATCAACCTCAAGGAAAATTTAATGTATGTATATTTTGGATATTTGTAAACAATTGACCCAAACATCGCACAATTATCATGGTTCTTAAAGGCTTGGGATTCGAGAAACAATAGCTAAATCTGAGGCGCTTCTGAGGAGTACCCACATTTTATGGATATTTTGAGAAATAAGAAGCAGACACATTGTTTGGATACCCTATTATCTACTGTGTTTTCAACATCTTTCAGAAAATCGTTTTTTGCTTGACGCTTTACACTGAAGAAGTAAATTTGCAAACATTTGCCATGATTGAATGCAAAACCATTTTCCGAAACTCCCTGTTTACAAAAAGTTTTATTCTAGTCATAGTTTTTTTTTTTTTTTTTTTTTTTTTTTTTTTGTTGTTGTTGTTGTTGTTGTTGTTGTTTTTTTTAAATCAAATATTTTCACTTTTTCTTATAGAAAAAATGAAGCCAAATCATGCAGAAATCTGTAGGGTAGGTATCTTGGAGCCAGATTTTCAGCAAGTTCCACTTGTTCAACTTTTCTGAAATTTTCACAATATTGTTGTGAAACATCAATAATTCAAATTAAGCAAAGAAAAATAAAAATTGTTTCTTAGACAAAAATTCAAAAAAAAAAAAAAAAAAAAAAAAAAAAAAATACTATAGAAATTGCATAGGTCAGACCAATTTTTGGCCGTAAATTTAATTTAAGTGTAAATGTTTCAGAACAGAAAAGACAAATGGTTTCTGGTAAGATATGGTTAATCAGAAGAAAATATTTTGATTCAAAATAAAACGCCAAGCAAAAAAACGTCTTTCCAAATGTCGAAAGGACAGTAGAGCAATGTAAGCGAAGACATTTTCATTATTTGTTACAGAGATAATAAGGCATGTGTGCTCCCAATGCGTATTAATTCAGTATAAAGATAATGGAGAAAATGTCCAGGGCCAAGGCATCACGAAAACATACCTATATAATTTTGATCCCCTTAAACCCCACTTTTATATAGTAAAACTGGGGTTTATAGGGGTATACGTTATTTTTCTTATCTGATCAAAACATATAGTTTGGTTACTCGTTAGAACCGCCTCGCCGAGGCGGTTCTAACGAGTACCCACAATCTATGTTTTGAGCAGAAATATGAAAAAAAAAATGTCAGTTTTTTTTATCTAAAAATTTTCAGTTTTTGGAGGTGAAATTTTCTATATATTTGAATAGGCGTGTTTTCGTAATGTTTACAATCATTCCATAAGATGAGTTCGACTTAGATTTGCAAGATATACTTTCGGCTTTTCATGTAAAAAGCAGATTTTCAGCGAAGAAACAAATAAGTATATATTCAGATATAGACAACTGAATAAATACAAAACTTGTCAGTTTAGTTTGACTCTTAATTCCTTATTCCATGTGTTAAAATTTCAGACCTTAAGTTAAGGTAGGCCTACACCTTAAATTTAAGGAACGATTATAGACCTGCGCCCAGGAACAGCCACGATCTCATATCATAGCCCACCAACCACACGAAGAGGCAGAGAATAGAAGCCCTGCTGTTACGCCTCACTCATTAACTCTCTGAAATATTTTCATTAAAAATTCACACACTAAGTTTGATAAAATGATGTGTTGCGATCAAGAAAGACAACTCTTGCTCTCTTGAATCTTGGGATATCTGTCATTGTTATATGTGGCGGTGCGGGGTGGGGATGGAATGAATATGGTATGGTGTTTATTGTTTGAAGATAAATGTTTTTCCGGCATATAGAAATAATATTTTATTAAAAATGAATGTCCTATAGGTCGACCAAATTGACCTCTCACCTTGACCTTTCGATATAATATTTATAAGTATGGATTACCTGTAAAGTTGAGCGAAAAACGGTTTCTCATGGAATACATTTTTTTTTCTGACAGTCATGCCTAAAAGGTACGATGGGCATGTCCAAATATCCTTATGGATGATAAATGCAAAGTTCAAAGTAACAGGTCAACCTGGTCGATCTATAATCTAATATAAACATCTTGTTTACAAATAGTCTTTATATATTTATTACATCAGAGCAGCTTTATCTGAAATTATTATACAAATAATGGAAGTCCCAGACTTAATTCGTAAGGAATCGATTTTCGTCATTCCCACCTTCGGACTTCGTTTTCATCAAGGTAAAGGCAGATCAGGGAATATGCGGATTACCTGAAAATATAATCATTGCTACTACATGTATTTATAGAATACTGAATCTGAGCCGTGGCATAGCAATTCCTACAATATCGCATGTGCGCCCAGCAAAGACTCAGATGAGCCTGCGCGTCGGCGCAGTCTGATCAGTCTCTTCGCAGGGTACCCTGTGGGTAGCCAAGTAGCCCATTACGCAAACATACCTATTCAAATATACTGTCGATTTTATCACCCAAAAAAAGAAACCTCAGATAAAAAAAAATCTGCTATTTTTCATATTTCTGCTTAAAACATAGATTGTGGGTTATTCGTTTGAACCGCCTCGACGAGGCGGTTCTAACGAGTACCCACAATCTCGACGAGGCGGTTCTAACGAGTACCCATAATCTATGTTTTTGAGCAGAAATAAGAAAAATAATATATACCCCTGTGAAGCCCAATTTATGTTTGTTTGTGTTGAGATTTTACGGCCCGGTCAATCCAATGGGGTCATGTCGAGCGCGGTCAGTTTACCTAACCACACTTTTACCGGGAAGGCTTAGTCCTCTAAGCGGTTAACCAGTATTGTACACATTCTTTTGCCAGAAACTGACAACTGCCCTGCTTGAATCAGCGGAAGGAAAGCCTAGTTTTACTATATAAAAGTGGGGTTTAAGGTGATCAAAATTATATAGGCATGTTTTCGTGATACAAAACGTCTCTAGGCGAACAGCGAAGACTCTGCACACATGGAAAATTGTGGGATATGCTGTGCCCCGGCTCATTTCATTTGTGACGCATGCAGCAGGAATTCAGAATATGTTATTATTTCAAACGCGCTCGTCAGAAACAAAATGGATAACGTGGCTAAGAATGTTTCTTTTAATCTGCTTTGAACTGTAAATCTAGCTTGGCTTCAAATATCTTCCTACACAATGAAATTCCATTACGAAAACACGCCTATTCAAATATATTGAACATTTCACCACCAAAAGCTGGAAGTTTTCAAATAAATAATATTAATATTTTTCAGATTTCTGCTCAAGACAAGTTCTAGAGCAGAAATAAAGAAAAATAATGTATACCCCTGTAAACCTAGTTTTACTATATAAAAGTGGGGTTTAATGGGGTCAAAATTATATAGATGTGTTTTCGTGATGATTCAAGGACACGCCTACTGTCTTGGAAATCGAAACAGACGCATGGCGTTGAGGTCCCTGTTCCCCTAGTAAAAACAGTGGTGTGCAAGGGTCTACCGTATAAGGGGCTACATTTGGCGGAATTTCGATGTTCTGCAGTTTCATTACGAAAACACGCCTATTCAAATATATTGAAAATTTTACCACCAAAAAATAAAAAAAAATCATATAAAATTTTTTGATACTTTTTATATTTCTGCTCAAAACATAGATTGTGAGTACTCGTTAGAACCGCCTCGACGAGGCGGTTCTAACGAGTACCCACAATCTATGTTTTTGAGCAGAAATAAGAAAAATAATGTACACCCCTGTAAACCCCAGTTTTACTATATAATAGTGGGGTTTAAGGGGGTCAAATTTATATAGGCGTGTTTTCGTGATGTTAAACCTCATTTTAAGTGTGTGTGTGTGTTTTTTTCATCATTGTTGCACTGAATAAATTTGTCTTAATATATTTTATGACGATGACTTTTATAGGATGACTGTTTTGAATATTTAATTAGTCTTTATGGCATCATAAAACCTTTATCAGATATGCAAAACCTAATTAATTTTATTTTCGGCAATATGTTATATCGATTTTCCGCAGTTTTACAAGGGAGCCAAATTTTTTTTACTTCCTGTTTGCTTTTCTGTACACCAAACCCCTTCTGATAAAGGAGCTTAATTTAATTGTTTCTACCTTTATACCACAGATATATGAGCAAGCGCACGACAAAAAAATCTACAACAAGACTTGTGCGACCAGTAAAGACTCAGATCAGACTGCGCATCCGCGCAGTCTGATCAGAGTCTTTGCTGGTCGCATTGTGCCTTCTAAGCCTCTGGGCTATCCAAGGAGGAATTAACGAGAACCCTTGCCATTCTGGGTGGATGTACAAGCTTATCTGAGTCTTTGCTGGTCACACAGGTCTTATTGTAGGTTTTTTTGTGCGTTGCTTCGTATTGCTTTATCATATCGCTTTCCTATTATTATGTTACCTGTTTCTCGTGGTGGGAAACACCTCCCTGGCCTTGTGCAAGTTGTTGTTCCCGCCCCAACACAACTTTGATATATAAGGCAATCGCTATTATCCATACAAGTCCACTGGGCATGTCCTATAAAAGAGGCACAATATTGCATTTAAATATATTCGCATTCATTGTGAAAGTTAACCCATTTTAGACTAAATAAGTTCGCCTCATATATTGGAAGAGTCGAATTCAAATCTTACGTATGTCAGGCTATGTAGTTTAGCTATTCTAAGAGAAAAAAATGCTAGACTATTTGAAAATATCAGATGCTGCATTCTGTGGCATCTGATCTGGGTCTGCACTTCTTGCCAATTACCCTTTTTGGGATCTCTGGACAAAAAATGGTTAAATTTCGAGAAAAGTACGTTGTTTTATGATACCGGTACCCCTGCTTAAGACGTTTAGCAGTTTTGTTTTCATTTCGATTATTGAAACTACAGTCGAACCTCGATGGCTCGAACACCGATGGCTCGTTTACCATGGCTGATTCGAACTCGTTTTTTTTAGTCCCTACGAAATTCTTCCGCTAGCTCAAGAAAACAAATATTTAAGGAAATTTTCTTATTTTATCGTGAAATTGTATGTTGTGTGTACTCATTAGAATCGCCTCATCGAGGCGATTCTAATGAGTACACTCAACATACAATCAGTGTGTAGAAAATCGAAAAGATTTCCCTAGATTATCGCTTCCTGAACTGGTGCCATGATTAAACCTCAGTGGCTCGAACTACCCATGTCTCGAACGAATTTCCATGGTCCCAAAGATGTTCGAGCCAATGAGGTTCGACTGTATTCACTTGACTACGAGTCGAGCAAAACGAATTAACTGAAACATATGTATAGCATGGGGAGGCACCATGTAAAAACGGAAAACTTACAATATCAAAATATCGAAATTAAAGTCACCCGTTTTGTCATAAACTTTAGTGGAGATTATAGCAAAGACATTAATAATTTAAATCTAGAAGCGGTGCTTTGGTATCAGCGGTATTGGTTTTATTTTTCTGAAGTTCTTTTGTATAGACGCATCAACCATATGTTCATTATAATTATTAATATCAATATTCAATAAGTCATACACATATCGAGACGTCGATTTGAATGCTTTAAATAACAATCATCACGAAAACATACCTATATAATTTTGACCCCCTTAAACCACACTTTTATATAGTAAAACTGGGGTTTACAGGGGTATACGTTATTTTTCTTATTTCTGCTCAAAAACATGGATTGTGGTACTCGTTAGAACCGCCTCGGCGAGGCGGTTCTAACGAGTACCCACAATCTATGTTATAAGCAGAAATATGAAAAAAATATCAGAATTTTTATTTGAAAACTTTCAGTTTTTGGTGGTGAAATTTTCAATATATTTGAATAGGTGTGTTTGCGTAATGAGTGGCCTGATTATCGTGAGAAAGGGACAACATAGATGCGTAGATTCGAAAAGGAATGATCCATCTGAGCAAAGAAGATACTGAAAAAGGGAAAAGAGAAAGAAAAAAAGAAATGTCAAGTTTTATGGGCCAATTAGGCCTTATTACTGACCCTCATATAAATCTTCCACAATATCAGAATGCGCTCAATGATCATAAAGGATCAGAAAATATCAACTACAGTCGACTCTCGTTATCTCGAATTCCAAGGGACTCTCTGAAATACTTCGAGATATCCGTAGTTCGACATATCAGGTTTGCAGAATTGAGGAAAAAAATAATTTGATTAACCACATTTAACAAACTGATAGGTAATTGGACTTTTGAAGTTAGAGATATATTGAAAATATTGTGGAAAAGAGGAGAAATTGCTCCTTAGGAGCAATTTCTCCTCTTTTCTACAATATTTTCCATCTGTTGTTAGGTTTTCATGTATAGGCAGGGACCATATTTTCACTTCGAGATAAGTGGTTATTCGAGATAAGCGAGGTCGAGATAACGAGAGTCAACTGTACGTTATAGTGAACGCATACCCAACTTGATAGTTTAGTTCAAAACAACGAAGTTAGAGATGTTAAAAAATCTGAAGCGGAGGTAACATCTTTTGAAACAATGAAGACAACTGAAGTCATCCACTATAAATCGTATCAGTCACTTGTAAAATGATATGATATCATTTCACTAGTGATTGATACCACTTTTATTTTCACCAGGTATGATCTGGTTTCACCGCTAACAATAAAATAATATCAATTTCTACTCCCGCATTCCATCCCTTGCCCTCCCTTTTTATCAATCAGCCAGAAATTTTAATGTCAGGTATCCTCAAATTATATCAAGGTTACATTTGTAATTATACAGTCTAGCAAAATAAGATATCAATAACACAATAATAAATGCATGGACTTGGCATGTTTTAAAACATGCGTGGGTTAAGATGCATCAGTGCAATCATAGTTTCTGTTAATATCCCAAAGGGTTTAACAAAAGAACGGTGCACAGAACAAACTTGGGGTACCAGGGACCTGTGTATTGGTGTATGTTTAACGAATATCAAGACTCGTTTTCAGGGGAGATAACCCTGCCAAATATTTTGTCTCCCTTCTGAAAAGGGGTCATTTCAAAACATCTAATCTGAATAAGGGTCTACTGAAAAAAAAAATAAGAAGATTCCTTTTTAGAAGGGGGCTTATGTGTAGGAAAGCAAACAAGAATTTACAAAGTCGTCTCCCTTGTCAAAAACCAGGCCCCGGGATTGTAAAGCTTTTTTTTATGCTCAACTCAGCTGAGAATGAAATGTGTTACGAAATAAATACCATTGTGCTCGGAGATCTGTCATCGTTACAACATAATACAATTATTGTCTTTGTGCGGGGATAATATGACGATTTGCTCACCCAATGCAGGTAACATTAGCTGTCGAGGGTGAACAAATCGTCATATTACCCTCGTTCCAGGGCAACACTTGTTTTATTATACCGAATTATTGCATAAAAAGCAGTGCCGCACGTTATTAACAGCCGTGCATTAACCGGCGGAAAGCCGTGTATTAACAAGGCAATTCACACGCTGTTAATGCACGGCTACGCAACTTTCAATATGCTCGTACCGGGATCACAGATTTGCTGCCGTTACAAGACGTGTACTGCCCTGGCCTAGAACGAGCACAGTCCGTGGAAATTACGTTCGTCAGACATCTGTGAAAAGGCGAAACAAAATAGAGCAAGAAATAACGCGAAATGTTTCAAATGTTTTCCGTTTTTTATGCAATAATAGCGATCGAACATGGTTTTACAGTGCATTAACATTGGTCAGGTCCCTTGGAAGATGTTGAAAACCGCGGCCTTTGGCCTCGGTTTTCAACACCTCCCACGCGACTTGGCGAATTTTAATGCATAAAAAACCATGTTTGATCCCTATATTCTTACAAGTGCAAAATAATAAAATACGGAAAATAATGGCAAATAGCAAACTTGCTAAGGCGCCCAACCACTACTTACAGAAGCTCCTTGACACTAAAGACTCGACATGACATTAAAAGACTTAAAAGACAAAATCTGTGAAGGAATCTTTGCATCGATTAGATGCAAATTAGGGACAAACACAAAAACAAACACTCTATATTCCTACAAATATGAAATTTCAGCAATAGTTCTAAAATTGAACTGAATGGCTAGCAATGTAGACCGTGATCGGCTTCTTCTGATCCGAATCTACACTGTATGTCCCAATACGTAGGGGCCGGCCTCGGTGGTTCAGTTGGATGCGCGTCCGACTGGAGACCAGGAGGTCGCGGGTTCGACCCCCGCCAAGGTCGGCAAAATTCTGTTGTGGAGATTGATCGTGAAATATTTTCTACGGTCATTCTCTCCCTTCCGCTGATTCAAGAAGGGCATTTGTCAGTTTCTGGCGAAAGAATGTGCACAATACTGGTTAACCGCTTAGAGGACTAAGCCTGTGCAGTAAAAGTGTGGTCAGGTGAATTGACCGCGCTCGACATGACCTCATTGGGTTGACTGAGCCGTAAAACCTCAACACAAACAATACGTAGGATCGTTGCGGTGTGGTATATTATCTGTGAGTCTGAAATGATGCTACTACATATGATTCTTGTTGCTATCAAGTTTTGTCTTATTATATTGTTTATCAATTTTAGTGTTTTTTTTTTTTTTTTTTTGTTTTTTTTTGTTTTTGTTTTTTTTAAATCCAGTAGTTCACGATTTTGTTTTACATTCCTGAGAAGGCGATAGTAAAAAAAAATGTCTCCCTTGGCGAAGCCTTCCTAATCCTCAGGGTGACATTTTTAATATCACCCTCTCAGGAATATAATATTTATATGGTAACATGACAGAATATTACCCTTCGCGTGATATGTTCTCGGCCAATGAGATATTTTAATCTAGCTTATGAATATTAATGCGATATAATAATTATTTTTTTTTTTTTTTTTTTGTGTCATGAGGAGACGGAGTAGACTGGGTAGCTTAGTGGTTAATGTAACTGAGTTTCAAGCGTGATATCGTGGGTCCAAATCCCGCTCGGGTTGAGACAATTTTCAGACCATTTCAGACCATTAGAACGCTTAGCTCATACTCGACGTGTCCTAGGTTGAGTTTAATAAAGTGGACAGGACGGCGCTTGGTGACAGACAGTGGCATCAAGTGTGCATGGGTGATCCATGAAAGCAAGGCTGTACAAATACATGTACATAATAATCGCCGCTGCCTCTATGTGTCTTGGGTGCCTGGTAGCGTTTAGTTTGCACAAGAGCATGAGGTGACGGTGGGCGTAGCTCACAGTACCGTGAGTGATTTGCCTCATAGACAGACGACAGTGACAAAAACACTATATTTTCCAGATGGGCAGACATCACACAATCATATACACCAATGACAAAATATCTCAATAATTCTACACATCACGAAAACAGACCTATATAATTTTGACCCCCTTAAACCCCACTTTTATATAGTAAAACTGGGGTTTACAGGGGTATGCATTATTTTTCTTATATCTGATTGTCGGTACCTACTAGATTATAGGTACTCGTTAGAACCGCCTCGCAGAGGCTGTTCTAACGAGTACACACAATCTAAGTTTTTAGCAGAAATATGAAAAATATCAGAGTTTTTTATCTGATTTTTTTTTTCAGCTTTTTTGGAGGTGAAATTTTCTATATATTTGAATGAGCGTGTTTTCGTAATGAATTTGCGCCTTTCTCCAAATTTAATAACTTACCTGAAGCAAATAAACAAAGCAAGACAAACACAAAGCCCACTATTTTTCCCATCACTTTATTCCCCTTCAGTTCACTTTCTGTCTGCCAAATAAAGAATACGCAACATGCGTATCGAACGCAACACTTTTATACCGGTTCAGCATCTTAAAGTCAAGTAAAAAATGATGGATGTATGCCTATTATCCAGTATGGTACTAAAACAAAACTTAAAGGTAATTCCCAGCTAGCATTCTTTATAAATCTATAGCGGGCCTATATCGGCCCGTCAGCTTCCCTGACGGACCGATAACGGCCCGCTATAGATTTATAACGAATGCTTACTGGTAATCGATATACTTGGAAGAGTTGTCGCCAAGGGAGAAATTTCTTTTGATTCCCTGTTTGCTTTACTGCACTCTTCTGGAAAGGGGTCTACTCTATAAGAGAAACATCCAAGGGAGACAAGACTGACTTGTAACTTCCTGTTTGCTTTACTGCACTCTTCTGGAAAGGGTCTACTCTATAAGAGAAACATCCAAGGCAGACAAGACTTGTAACTTCCTGTTTGCTTTACTGCACGCTTCTAGAAAGGGGTCTGCTCTATAAGAGAAACATCCAAGGGAGACAAGACTTGTAATTTCCTGTTTGCTTTACTGCATGCTTCTGGAAAGGGGTCTACTCTATAAGGAAAAACTCCAAGGGAGACAAGACTTGTAACTTCCTGTTTGCTTTACTGCACGCTTCTGGAAAGGGGTCTGCTCTATAAGAGAAACATCCAAGGGAGACAAATCTTGTAACTTCCTGTTTGCTTTACTGCACGCTTCTGGAAAGGGGTCTACTCTATAAGGGAAAAATCAAAGGGAACCTGTTTGCTTTACTGCACGCTTCTGGAAAGGGGTCTACTCTATACGGGAAATATCAAAGGGAGACAACACTTGTAACTTCCTGTTTGCTTTACTGCACGCTTCTGGAAAGGGGTCTACTCTATAAGGGAAAAAATCCAAGGGAGACAACACTTGTAACTTCCTGTTTGCTTTACTGCACGCTTCTGGAAAGGGGTCTATTCTATAAGGGAAAAAATCCAAGGGAGACAACACTTGTAACTTCCTAGTTGCTTTACTGCACGCTTCTGGAAAGGGGTCTACTCTATAAGGGAAAAATTCAAGGGAGACAACACTTGTAACTTCCTGTTTGCTTTACTGCACGCTTCTGGAAAGGGGTCTACTCTATAAGGGAAAATCCAAGGGAGACAAGACTTGTAACTTCCTGTTTGCTTTACTGCACGCTTCTGGAAAGGGGTCTACTCTATAAGAGAAAAAAATACAAGGGAGACAAGACTTGTAACTTCCTGTTTGCTTTACTGCACGCTTCTGGAAAGGGGTCTACTCTATAAGGGAAAATCCAAGGGAGACAAGACTTGTAACTTCCTGTTTGCTTTACTGCACGCTTCTGGAAAGGGGTCTACTCTATAAAGGAAAAATCTAAGGGAGACAAGACTTGTAACTTCCTGTTTGCTTTACTGCACGCTTCTGGAAAGTGGTCTACTCTATAAGGGAAAAATCTAAGGGGGACAAGACTTGTAACTTCCTGTTTGCTTTACTGCACGCTTCTGGAAAGGGGTTTACTCTATACGGGAAAAATCCAAGGAAGTCAAGACTTGTAATTTCCTGTTTGCTTTACTGCACGCTTCTGGAAAGGGGTCTACTCTATAAGGGAAAAATCCAAGGGGGACAAGACTTGTAACTTCCTGTTTCCTTTACTGCACGCTTCTGGAAAGGGGTCTACTCTATAACGGAAAAATCCAAGGGAGACAAGACTTGTAACTTCCTGTTTGCTTTACTGCAAGCCAAGCCGCTTTTGAAAAATTGTCCCTCTGGGAACAACTTTTCATATACAATTGACTCTCGTTATCTCGACCTCGCTTATCTCGAATAACCGCTTATCTCGAAGTGAAAATCTGGTCCCTGCCTAAACATGAAAATCTAACAACAGGTAAAATATATTATGGAAAAGAGGAAAAATTGCTCCTAAGGAGCAATTTTTCCTCTTTTCCACAATATTTTCAATATATCTCTAACATCAAGAGTCCAATTACACATATATATTTGTTAAATATGGTTGTTCGAATTATTTTTTCCTCAATTCTGCAAATCTGATAAGTCGAGGTACGGATATCTCGAAGTATTTCAGAGGCCCCCTTGGAATTCGAGATAACGAGAGTCGACTGTAGTTTAGACCTCCGTTTCAGATGAGAACAAAAGCAAATTTAACAGAGTTGTCTCGACTGTAGTTTAGACCTCCGTTTCAGATGAGAACAAAAGCAAATTTAACAGAGTTGTCTCCCCTGAAAGTGTATCAGTTCCGCTCAACGTGCACTCGAACAGAGAAGACCTCAATTAGCATTTACGCTCTCACAGTCTATCAGGAGCTTTGCCTGTTTAAAGGGACTAATTGCCTAATTGCTTTTCCATAGGATTCCATTATAGCACTGGGCTGAACTCTGACCCTCACAATATTCTTTGACTTTCAAGGTCTCAAATCAAAGATTATCCTTACACTGACAAAATGCATTACTAAAAAAAAGAAGTGGTCTATCGGCATGTTTTTGAACTTTTCTGCCCTTGAACACATATGCCCTTATTTTGGTGGAACTGTAGAAACAAAAGAAGAAAAAGTTACCAGGTCTGAGTTTTCAACACTAGCACACTAAAACTGCCAAATGCTTTAAATATAAGTTCATGAAAAACAAACATGTCCCTGGTAAAGTTGTTCAGGAGAACAACAACAGACTTCTCCTTATAGAAATGTTTTTTTCATATGTCTGTAATTTGTGCTCTGATTAGACGAGTTCCCAAATTATCATTTCTTTGAGCATAGCCAAAGCTCGGTCTTTTTTTTTTTTTTTTTTTTTTTTTTTTTTTTTTGCTGCCCGTGTGTTTCGGGCTGCTGCGTCTGAATAAATAAAAATGAACAGTAACCTTAATATACCTTATGAATAAACTGTTTAGACACTCACTAGACTCTACCAACATCACGAAAACATGCCTATATAATGTTGACCCCCTTAAACCCCACTTTTATATAGTAAAACTGGGGTTTACAGGGGTATACATTATTTTTCTTATTTCTGCTCAAAAACATAGATTGTGGGTATTCGTTAGAACCGCCTCGTCGAGGCGGTTCTAACGAGTACCCACAATCTATGTTTTAGAGCAGAAATATGAAAAATATCAGAATTTTTTATTTGAAAATTTTCAGTTTTTGAAGGTGAAATTTTCTATATACTTGAATAGGCGTGTTTTCATAATGGACTGAGACTGGGTCTGTGTTCATGTTTGGTAAAACAGAAAAAAAAAGAATGGTAATTGTTGTTTATATTATATTTATAGGGTAATTGTTGTTTATATTATATTTATAGGGTAATTATTGTTTATATTATATTTATAGGGTAATTGTTGTTTATATTATATTTATATGGTAATTGTTGTTTATATTATATTTAAAGGGTAATTGTTGTTTATATTATATTTATAGGGTTATTGTTGTTTATATTATATTTATAGGGTAATTGTTGTTTATATTATATTTATATGGTAATCGGTGTTTATATTATATTTATATGGTAATCGGTGTTTATATTATATTTATATGGTAATCGTTTTTTATATTATATTTATATGGTAATCGGTGTTTATATTATATTTATATGGTAATCGTTGTTTATATTATATTTATATGGTAATCGGTGTTTATATTATATTCATATGGTAATTGTTGTTTATATTATAATTATATGGTAATTGTTGTTTATATTATATTCATATGGTAATCATTGTTTGTACTGTATTTATATGGTAATCGTTGTTTATATTATATTTATACGGTAATCGGTGCTTATACTAATTTATATGGTAATCAGAATCAGAATATTTTACTGGTGATACATCATTAGACATTGATTCACCAGGGCCAACGATTGCAAAGATTAGTCTCTGGGTCACACAAGTTAGCGACGGGGTCCTCAGAACTTTCAGCAGAGGATATTAAAGATGCAGGGAGTGCATTCCAATCCTTAATGGTGACTGGGAATGAACTGTACTTATAAATGTCAGTTCTAGCATATGGCACTTGAAATGCCATTGGATGTTGATTCCTACAGCGCTTATTTGGGGGTTGAAGGTCCTTACAAGGTATACTAGCTCTACCTTTCAGACCTTTGAATAGCAATATGAGTTTATTACCTTTGCATCTCCTGTGAAGAGACTCCCACCCTAACTGTTCAAGAATGCTAGTCATACTTCCAGTTTCAAAGTTGTAGTTTCCAGTCACAAACCTAGCTGCAAGATTCTGAACCTTTTCTAATTCTTCCTGCACTACTATTCCATGTGGGTCCAAAATAGGGCTAGCATACTCCAGGAATGGTCGCATCAACCCCTTGTATGCCGTTTCCTTAACATCTTGGGGGCATGACGATATGTTACGTCTTATTGTGTTTGCTTTTGTGTAAACATTGCTTACATGAGTATTCCATTTCAAATCGTTAGAAGCGTCACACCAAGGTATTTAATATTATCCACATTTTCGAGGACTTTTCCTTCTAAGGAGTAAACTGCATTGATCTTTTTTATCCGCTTCCTAGTAAGCTGCATAATGTTACAGTTCACTGGCTGAAGTCTCATACCCCATTTCCTGGCCAATTTGCCTAGTTGATAAATGTCCTTTTGGAGTTTCGATGTGTCCTTAGTGCTATGCTATCAATCTGACGATAGCAGACACAGTCTCAGCGAATAAACGAATCTCAGATTCTATTCCAACCATAATGTCATTTATATATAAGGAAAACAACAGTGGACCGAGAACAGTGCCCTGCGGCACACCAGACAAAACAGGTGTCCATTGAGAGTTGCTCCATTGACTAGAACCCTTTGTTGCCTATTGCACAGCAATGAATCAATCCATACTAAAGTTTTTCCACTTATGCCATATCCATGAAGTTTGCATTTCAGAAGTTCATGAGGAGGTGTGTCAAAGGCTTTCTCGAAGTCCAATATGAAGGTATCTACTTGACCTCCTGCATCCAAAAAATTTGGCCGATCATTTATTACTGTGATCAACTGAGTTTCACAGCTACGGTTCTACCTGAAAGCATATTGCTTCCATGACAGAAGCCTGTGTTCATCAAGATGAGCCATAATATTTGTACACAATATGAGTTCAAGCATCTTGCAAGGAACACATGTCAAGGACACTGGACGATAGTAACTTGGGAAAGCTTTATCGCCCTTCTTATAAAGTGGACAGATGTTAGCCAAAGACCATTCCTTGGGGATTTCACCCTTATCAAATCCCCGTAATCGTTGTTTATGTTATATTTATATGGTAATCTTTGTTTATATTATATTTATATGGTAATCGTTGTTTATACTATATTTATATGGTAATTGTTGTTTATATTATATTTATATGGTAGTCGTTGTTTAGTTTATATATATACGGTAATCGTTGTTTATATTATATTAATATGGTAATCATTGTTTATACTATATTTATATGGCAATCATTGTTTATACTATATTTATATGGTAATCGTTGTTTAGATTATAAATATACGGTAATCGTTGTTCATATTATATTTATATGGTAATCGTTGTTTATACTATATTTATATGATAATAATTGTTTATACTATATTTATATGGTAATAGTTGTTTAGATTATCTTTATATGGTAATCGTTGTTTATACTATATTTATATGGTAATCGTTGTTTATATTATATTTATATGGTAATCGTTGTTTATATTATATTTATATGGTAATCGTAGTAGTTTATATTATATTTATATGGTAATCGTTATTTATATTATATTTATATGGTAATCTTTGTTTATATTATATTTATATGGTAATCGTTGTTTCTACTATATTTATATGGTAATCGTTGTTTATACTGTATTTATATGGTAATTCTTGTTTATGTTATATTTATATGGTAGTCGTTGTTTATACTATATTTATATGGTAATTGTTATTTATGTTATATTTATGTTATATTTATATGGTAGTCGATGTTTATACTATATTTATATGGTAATCGTTGATTATATTATATTTATATGGTAGACGTTGTTTAAACTATATTTATATGGTTATTGTTGTTTATGTTATATTCATATGGTAGTCGTTGTTTATACTATATTTATATACTATACTATACTATATATTTATATGGTAGTCGATGTTTATACTATATTTATATGGTAATCGTTGTTTATATTATATTTATATGGTAATCGTTGTTTATACTATATTTATATGATAATCATTGTTTATACTATATTTATATGGTAATCGTTGTTTATGTTATATTTATATGTAAGTCGTTGTTTATACTATATTTATATGGTTATTGTTGTTTATGTTATATTTATATGGTAGTCATTGTTTATACTATATTTATATGGTAATCGTTGTTTATATTATTATCGCACCTGCTTGTAGCAGGGTGCGATATAGGCGTCCGATTTTCCGTCCGTCCGTCCGTCCGTCCGTCCGTCAGTCCGTCCGTCCGTCCGTCTGTCAACATTTATGTCGACGTTCGACATTTATGTCAAAGTTAGTATTCTAATCAACTACAAGACTAAACAACCATCAAACCTTGCATGAAACATCTCCCTGACCTCCTGACTTTGCGACATAGGCGTCCGTTTTTCCGTATGTCTGTCCATTCGTCCGTCCGTCTGTCAACATTTATGTCGAAGTTCGACATTTATGTCAAAGTTAGTATTTTAATCAACTACAAGACTAAACAACCATCAAACCTTGCATGAAACATCTCCCTGATCTCCTGACTTTGCGACATAGGTGCCCACTTTTCCATTTGTCTGTCTGTTCATCCGTCCGTCTGTCTGTCTGTTAACAGTTCTGTTATGTCGAACTTCGACATTTATGTCAAAGTTAGTATTCTAATCAACTACAAAACTAAACAACCATCAAACCTTGTATGAAACATCTCCCTGACCTCCGGACTTTGCGACATAGGTGCCCGCTTTTCCATTCGTCTGTCCGTTCATCCGTCCGTCTGTCTGTTAACATTTCTGTTATGTCGAAGTTCGACATTTACGTCGAAGTTAGTATTCTAATCAACTACAATTCTACAACAACCATCATACCTTGCATGACACATCTCCCTGACCTCCTGACTTGGCAGGTATGTTGACCCAGTGACCTTGACCTATATTTTGCGCTCCATTGACTTTGACACAATTTACGTTGACGTTCCATATCTTCTCAACTATAAGGCGTACAACTACCAAACCTTGCATAGTGCTTCTCCTAGATGTACTGACTTGGCAGGTACCTTGACCCGATGACCTTGACCTATATTTTGCGCTCCAGTGACTTTGACATATTTTGCGTTGACGTTCGATATCTCCTCGACTATAAGGCCTACAACCATCAAACCTTGCAAAGTGCTTCTTCTCAATGTACTGACTTGGCAGATACCTTGACCTGGTGACCTTGACCTATATTTTGGCTGCAGTGACTTTGACATAATTTACGTCAATGTTCCAGATCTCCTCAAGTGTAAGACCTCTAGCCACCAAACTTTGCATAGTGCTTCTCTTAGATGTACTGACTCGGCAGGTATCTTGACCCGTTGACCTTGACCTATATTTTGCGCTCCAGTGCCTTTTACACATTTTATGTCAACGTTCAATATCTCCTCAACTGTAAGGCCTACAACCATCAAACCTTGCATAGTGCTTCTCCTCAATGTACGGACTCCGCAGGTACCTTCACTGGGTGACCTTGACCTATATTTTGCGCTCCATTGACTTTTACACCTTTTACGTCACCCTTCCATATGTCCTCAACTGTCCCGAAGGCCTTCAACCACCAAACCTTACATAGCACTTCTTCTTGATGTATTGACTCGGCAGGTACCTTGACCTGGTGACCTTGACCTATATTGTGCACTCCAGTGACTTTGACACATTTTATGTTAATGTTCGGTATCTCCTCAAATATAAGACTTACAACCACTAAACCTTGCATAGTGCTTCACCTCATTGCACTGGCTTGGCAGGTACCTTGACCCGATGACCTTGACCTATATTTGACACATTTTACGTTGATGTTTGATAACTCCTCAACTATAAGGCCTACAACCACCATACCTTGCACAGTGCTTCTCCTTGATGTACTGAATTAGCAGGTACCTTGACCCGTGACCTTGACCTATATTTCATGCCCCAGTGACTTTTACACATTTTACTTCAACGTTCCATTATCATTGGGCTGTATGATACGAAAAGTCAGTGCTGAAGATATAACCATTAGAGGGAATGGGACTGGCATGGAATATATGTGCCCCACTAGGCACTTTGTCTACATTTTTTTCAACCCAGTTTTCCAAGTAAGCACTGCTAAGAATGAAATAAACTTATTTAATAACCATGTTCTGATTGTGGCTCCTGTGACTTTTGCCCCAGCAGGTGCGATGACGCCTTCCGCGGAATTCTTGTATTTATATGGTAATCGTTGTTTAATTTATATTTACTTGGTAATCGTTGTTTATACTATATTTATATGGTAATCGTTGTTTATATTATATTTACTTGGTAATCGTTGTTTATACTATATTTATATGGTAATCGTTGTTTATACTATATTTATATTGTAATTGTGGTTTAGTTATATTTATATGGTAATCGTTGTTTATACTATATTTATACGGTAATTATTGTTTATACTATATTTATATGGTAATCGTTGTTTATATTATTTTTTATATGGTAATCGTTGTTTATACTATATTTATATGGTAATCGTTGTTTATACTATATTTATATGGTAATCGTTGTTTATACTATATTTATATTCTAATTGTTGTTTATGTTATATTTATATGGTAATCGTTGTTTATACTATATTTATACGGTAATTATTGTTTATACTATATTTATATGGTAATCGTTGTTTATATTATATTTACTTGGTAATCGTTGTTTATACTATATTTATATGGTAATCGTTGTTTATACTATATTTATATTGTAATTGTGGTTTAGTTATATTTATATGGTAATCGTTGTTTATACTATATTTATACGGTAATTATTGTTTATACTATATTTATATGGTAATCGTTGTTTATATTATATTTACTTGGTAATCGTTGTTTATACTATATTTATATGGTAATCGTTGTTTATACTATATTTATATTGTAATTGTGGTTTAGTTATATTTATATGGTAATCGTTGTTTATACTATATTTATACGGTAATTATTGTTTATACTATATTTATATGGTAATCGTTGTTTATATTATTTTTTATATGGTAATCGTTGTTTATACTATATTTATATGGTAATCGTTGTTTATACTATATTTATATGGTAATCGTTGTTTATACTATATTTATATTCTAATTGTTGTTTATGTTATATTTATATGGTAATCGTTGTTTATACTATATTTATACGGTAATTATTGTTTATACTATATTTATATTGTTATCGTTGTTTATACTATATTTATATGGTAATTGTTGTTTATATTATATTTATATGGTAATCGTTGTTTATATTATATTTATATGGTAATCGTTGTTTATACTATATTTATATGGTAATTGTTGTTTATATTATATTTATATGGTAATCGTTGTGTATACTATATTTATATGGTTATCATTTTGTATACTATATTTAACCCGTGCATGGACTATTTCAAACGACCCACATAGTTTATCTTTAACCCTTGTAGAGCTGAATAAATTAAGATGCCACACCTACTTCTGATTTTCAGCCAATCAGATGACTTGATCCAGGTTGTTGATACAAATTCAAATATTTAATAACAAACACTGCAGATCCAGAAGCAAACTGATCTGGATCTACACTGTTTGCAAAGGCAGAGCATATCCGGGTTCAGCAGGACTAGGGTTAATCATGCATTGAGCATACAATAAACTGTTGGTACAGCCCGTCAAGGTGGGCCTTACAAAACTAATATTTTCCGGCAAACTGGAGATTACCGCTTTATTTAGATGCAGCAGGAGGCAGAAACCTTTTTCCAAAAGTCGGCGGTCGTTCTTCTGCCAAACTTCCATCTGCAAGTCCAAAAAGGATACCATTTCAATCATTTTAAAAATCATGTTAAAAAAGATAAGACATCGACTATTATTTAGCGCTTCCTGAGACATCAAATTGGCAAACATTATAATCAGAATTCATAATTTGATTAAATGGTTTGCATAAAATATATTCTTATACTGATAGCTTTATAGAATATTTGATAGAGTAGTGAAGATAATATAAAATGGGGTTCGACCAGAGAAAATGGAGCTTAAACGCAATCCAATAAATTGACACTTTCCTGGTCACAAGTCCCATTATATTAACCCATTTTAGCCTGGGGACCCCTAAAGGGTAATTCGCAAACAGTACAGACCCAGATCAGACGCCTACACTATTTGCATTAACTACAGGGATTTCTATAAAACATAGTAATAATAAAAAACAAACCAGACATCCTGCTTTTAGAAATAGACTGGTCCAAAGAGCTGTGGTAGAAGAGTCCACTAGACGAAAATGGGTTAATACACATATTCTAAGTCATCGCTCTACATGAGACACTTTTCGCTACCATAATGAATTGATAGTTTGCTAATTTCCCTGTTTATTTCTGGGTACTCAATAGGATTGCCTCGCGGAGGTATGTTTTGACACCTCTTTGCCTATGTTGGTGAAAGAAATTTAAAAAAAAAAAAAGAAAAAAAGAAACATAAAGGTCTTTAACAGGTTTGCATTTTCAATCATCTGAAACACTGAAAAAAAAATAAGATAAAAAAAAGCATTAACAGATTTAAATTGAATTTACATTTAAACAAAATATATTTCTGTGTAAAACTCCTGTAACTTCAGTCTTATCTATTATTGCCCACTCAGAGCGAACATTTTATGAAATGTAACCATTGGCTATACTCCTTTTCTGGGTTCACCCGTTACCACGTGATTGATACCTTGCTGCCTACTAAAGACAGGACTGTGGTAGGGTAGTGGTTTCACCGCTGGGTTGAACTCATTCTACTGGTATGTTATCAATACCTGCTGACCTTACTTCTCAGTGCCTTGATGGCTGCTTCAACTTCTTACACGAAGATCTGGTCGCTTCTAATGAGTACTCATAACATATGTTTTTTGTGGATAAATGAGAAAAAGTATAAACATCATACAGAGCCATGAAGGGATACATGAGTATTAAGGTGTACAACATATTTGGATGAAAAGTGAACATTATGGCCCCCTTTCGTTAATGTTAATGGATACATTTTACATCATAGATGTGTTCACCAAATGGACAAAACTGTCTTTTTGTTTCTTTTATCTGCGTTTTTTTTTTTTTTTTTTTTTTCTTTAACCGTTTAGTTGCTTCCTTTTGTTTGCTAAATACAGTATAACCTCAATGGCTCGAACACGGATGGCTCGTTTACCGTGGATGATTCGAACTTGTTTTTCAGTCCCTACAAAATTCTTCCAATAGCTCAAGAAGACAAATATTTAGGGATTTTTTTATTATTTTATCATGGCATTGCATGTTGTGTGTACTCATTAGAATCGCCTCATCGAGGCGATTCTAATGAGTACACTCAATATACAATCACTGTGTAGAAAATCGAAAAGATTTCCCTAAATTATCGCTATTTGCTTCCTGAACTGGTGCGATGATTAACCCTCAGTGGTTCGAACTACCCATGTCTCGAACAAATTTCCATGGTCCCAAAGATGTTCGAGCCATTGAGGTTCGAATGTAATAATAATCAAACAAAATCAACCGATGGCATGCATGCGAATTGTTCAATTATAAATGGAAATAAAAGCCACACTCAGTCAAACACTGTTCATGTTTTCTTTGTTAATACCGTAATTAAAGTCAATTTAAAATTTAAAATGAATTAGTTGAAGGCAGTTAATTTTATTACACATAATATTTGATCTATTTAAACTCACTTTCCGGGACACAGCACAAGATTGCATACGAGCCAGCGCATGATCAAACCTACAAAATGGCATGTGCGACTAGCGAAGACTCAGGTCAGCCTGGGCATCCGCCCAGTCTGACCAGAGTCTTGGCTGTCCGCATGAAGAAAGCTTCGGTCCTTAGCTACCCACTGAGCCCACAGCGAAGACTCTGATCAGATCAGACTGGGCGGGTGCCCAGGCTGATACGCCCAGTCTGATCTAAGTCTTTGCCGGGCGCACATGCCATTTTGTAGGTTTTGTCAGGCGCTGGCTCATATGCGGACAGCGAAGACTCCGTCTTTCCTGGTCACCAGTATTCCCATATAGTGTCCCGCGAAGTTGTCTTTTGTGTGGAGGCCATAAAAATGTTTCGCCGCGTACTTCAATAAAGCGCTGATATTATTGAACATTCTGGTCCTTTGTTACTATTGGGCTGGTTCATTATATTTGAAAACAGAGTTCCGCACAAAGCTACTTTAGGGGGCGTGAGAAATGTTACATTTTTCATTATTCCTCAGGAAATAAACTAAAAATAAAAAGCGTCTTCCAAAAATAAGATAAGCGGCGAAGAATAGCAGATACTTTTGGTAATTTATCCAAACCTATAATAGAGGTTCTTGAAACGAAGTTCACTTTACAAACGAATAAGGTGTCCCACTATTTCGATAAATATGATACATAAGCTAACATGGTCTTCCAAAGTCATTCAACGTCGGCCAATCTGATGGGTATGCTGTATGTATCAAGGGGGTGGGGGTGGGGGGGGGAGGATATGGGGTTTTCTTTGGTTCCAGTAACCGTGTTATAAAGAGGTTATGCTGTATATATTATGTTGGATACGGGGTTTGCTTTAGATCCCAGTAACAGTGTTATAAAGAGGATATGCTATATATATTATGATGGATATGGGGTTTGCTTTGGATACCAGTAACAGCATTATAAAGAGGTTATGCTGTATATACAACTGTATTGTGGGGGATATTGGGTTTGATTTGGATCCCAGTAACAGTGTTATAAAGAGGTTATGCTGTATATATTGTGGGGGATATTAGGTTTGATTTGGATCCAAGTAACAGTGTTTTAAAGAGGTTATGCTGTATATACTATTTGGGATATTGGGTTTGATTTTGATCCCTGTAACAGTGTTATAAAAAGGTTGTGCTGTATATTGGGTTTGGTTTGGATCCCAGTACAAGTGTTTTAAAGAGGTTATGTTGTATACATTATGGGGGATATGTGGGGTTTGATTTGGATCCCAATAACAATGTTATAAAGAGGTTATTCTGTTTATATTATAGGGGATATTTGGTTTTATTTGGATCCAAATAACAGTGTTATAAAGAGATTATACTGTTTATATTACGGGAGATATTTGGTTTGATTTGGATCCCAGTATCAGTGTTATAAAGAAGTTATGCTGAATATATTACGGGGACATTGGGTTTGATTTGGATCCCGATAACAGTGTGATAAAGAGGTTATGCTGTATACATTATTGGGAATATTGAATTTGATTTGGGTCTCAGTCTTATAAAGAGGTTATGTTGTATATATTATGGGGGATGTTGGGTGTGCTTTGGATCCCAGTAACATTTATGAAGAAGTTTTGCTGTATATATTATTGGGGAGACGAGGTTGTGTTGGATCCCAGGAATAGTGTCATAAAGAGTTTATGCTGAATATATTATTGGGGATATTTGGTTTGATTTGGATCCCAGTAACAGTGTTATAAAGCGGTTATGCTGTATATATTATGGGGATATTAGGTTTGATTTTAATGCAATTAAATGTGTTATAAATAGGTTATGCTGTATATAATAATATTAGGTTTAATTTGGATCCCAGTAACATTGTTATAAAGAGGTTATGCTGTACATAATAAGGGGAATATGGGGTCAACTTGGATCCCAGTAACAGTGTTATAAAGAGGTTATACTGTAAATATTATGGGAGATATGTGGGGTTCGATTTGGATCCCAATAACTGCTTTAAAGAGGTTATGCTAAATATAATATGGGGATATGGGATTTGATTTGGATCCCAGTTACAGTGTTATTAGGAGGTTATGCTGTATAAAATATGGGGGATATGGGATTTGGTTTTGATCCCAGTAACAGTGTTATAAAGAAGTTATGCTATGGGGTTCAATTTGGATCCCAGGAGCAGTGTTATAAAGAGGTTATGCTATATATATTATGGGGGATACGGGGTTTGCTTTAGATCCAAGTAACAGTGTTATAAAGAGGTTATGTTATATATATTATGGGGGATTGCTTTGGATTATGGGGTTACACTTTACATAAACTTATTAACGTAATGCTGCATGGGTGCGCAGACTTATCTGAGCCTCCTCCGTTCACACAAATGTCAAGCCCGTTTTACCACGTTCTACTACACGGTTCGTATAATTAAATCCATAACTTTTTGCACAGCGCTTAACAGGTATAAAATGCAACGGCAACAATGCTCGACTTTCATTAATAACGATTGCCCAGTTAAACAGACAACTGACCTCACCAGAAAAAAGGATGGAAAAAACAGTGGGAATTTTGTTTGTCTTGCTTTGTTTACTGGCTGCAGGTAAGAACCGTGTTCTTTTCATTACCTTCTGAAAATCTCCTGAGAATGATACTATATTAGCCATGTCTCCAGAAAAAAAGCTCTTCTGATTTTCCATCGGATCAGTCTCCCCGTACATCATCATAGTGAATGTTATATTTTATTTCCTTTGGGATCATTGAGCCCATCCTGGTTATTTTGAAAATCGAATACCACTTAAGCCGGCGCTAGGGGGCGTATGCAGCCTCGCAAACTACAGTGTTGCATATAAAGAGACTCAATCAAACCGAGTCTCCGATTAGTGGGCTGGGTGGCCTAGTGGTTAGCGCGCTCGACTTTCAAGCGGGATATCGTGGGTTCGAATCCCGCTCGGGTCGAGACAATTTTCAGACCATTATTACGCCTAGCTCATACTCGACGTGCCCTGGGTTGAGTATAAAGTGGACAGGGCGGCGCTTGGTGACAGACAGCGGCACCAAGTGTGCATGGGTGATCCATGAAAGCAAGGCTGTACAAATACATGTACATCATAGCAATCGCCGCTGCCTCTATGTGCCTCGGGTGCCTGGTAGCGTTAAAAATCCGCACAACAACAACAACAACGAGTCTCCGATTCTCGTGATTTTGTGTGTTCTTTGTTTCCAAAGGCAACCCTTCTTGACTTTATTTCACGAAAACACGCCTATTTAAATATATAGAAAAAAAAAACTGAAAATTTTCAGATAAAAAACTCTGATATTTTGCATATTTCTGCTCAAAACATAGATTGTGGATACGCGTTAGAACCGCCTCGGCGAGGCGGTTCTAGCGCGTACCCACAATCTATGTTTTTGAGCAGAAATAAGAAAAATAATGTCTACCCTTGTAAACCCCAGTTTTACTATATAAAAGTGGGATTTAAAGGGGTCAAAATTATATAGGCATGTTTTCGTGATGTCGAATCAATCTTTCGGTGCGCATGCCGGGGACCTTGGCAAAAGCGACGTCTAGTTCTTTGGCTGAAGTTTGCCTTTGGCCTAGCGCTTACGTTAGCAAACAGCATAAGTTCAGGCAAGAGACCGCGCGGATGCGCAGGTTCGTCTGAATCTTTGCTGTTCGCATAGGCTATAAAGGCTATTTTTGCATGGCGCGACTCATACATTGTATAGTGAAAAGGACGCTGTGTGTTTGTTTGGGGATGAGGTGAGGAATGGGTGTATTATGATGGAATTACAACCCCCCCCCCCCACCCCCACTCCCCCATCCCAACCTCGAGTTAAATTCCTTATAAACTTTATCATTTACCATATTAAGTCAGTAAAACTAATAAATGCTTACAGTGGAGTTGTTTCCTTCAGGTCCGGAAGTGTCATCAATTTAAACCACTGGTCTCTTAATTATACCCCCTAAAGGGTATATAGTTTTCATCGGTTCCGTCTGTCCGTCCTTCCTTCTGTCCGTCCTTGATTCCGTCTGTTAACACTTGCTATAACCTAGTTTTACTTCGAAGTTTTTTGATTATGTATATCTCTGCAGCCACTCATCAGAAACCTTTCATATTTGGTATGGGGGTACCTTGGAGGGTTTTCTTCCATTCTAAATGTATGGATCCCTTGGTCATGCCCCGAGACGGGGCTAGAAGTCAAAATCTAGGACGTCTCAATAAAGTAGTATATTGCAGTTTGATTATACAAACAACTTCTTAATAAAGAAGGATGGGTATCAGACATGTTTATCACATCAATATTCAGTTTAATAAGGTCAAGGCCATTGTGACCTAATTTTTATGCTCTAGCGATTTCACCTTATATCTTGAAGACTATTTTATGGATTAATGTGATACTTGGGGTATTGGTTCTGTGTGACACCACGATTGTCATCAAAATAAATGTAGGTCACCGTGACCTATATTCCATGGTCCATTGCTTTTACCTGCTTTTATCTGGAATGTTATTTGATGTATGAACATCATTATTCGGGATTATGAATCAGTATGATCCGACAGTTGACCTTAAAGTAAATGTAGGTCACTGTGAATCATACTTCATGGTTCGGTGATTTTATGTTACATCTTGAAGACGATGTATGACTATCATAGTTTGAGATTATGGGTCAGTATGACACAGCATTTTACCTCAAAATAAATGTAGGTTTTAGTGACCTATATTTCATAGCCAAGTCATTTTGTCTTATATCTCCCACTATTTGATGCTTCCAAGCGGGCACATGACGTAAATATAAAGTCGCTTCACGTCGCTTCAACGTCGATGCAACGTCATGACGTTGCAGCGACGTTGAAGCGACGTTATATTTACGCCACGTCATGACGTTGCATCGACGTTGAAGCGACGTTATCTTTACGCCATGCGCCACGTCATGACGTTGCATCGACGTTGACGCGACGTTATATTTACGCATGGCGTTGCATCGACGTAAATATAACGTCGCTTCAACGTCGATGCAACGTCATGACGTTGCATCGACGTTGAAGCGACGGTTGCATCGACGTTGAAGCGACGTTATATTAACGTCATGTGCCTGCCGGGTTATGTGTCACATTTACAGATAACGACGCAGTGTGACCCCAACTTTGACCTCAAAATAAATATAAATCAGCATATATGTCATGGTCTAGTGATTTTGATTAATATCTTTTAGATTATTTAATGGATTAACATCATGGTTGGAATAAGATATCAATGGGACACATCCAATTGACCTGTCAAGTATATGTAGGTCACTGACCTATATTTTATGGTCCAGCGTTTTTGCTTCACGTCTGTACTCGAAATAAGTTGTACTCAGAGATTGACCTTGTAAACTATATGTGGGTCAGTGACCTATATTTCATGGTCCATTGATTTTGCCTTATGTCATTGTCATTTACTTAAAAATATTCTATAATTAAGAAATGGCGCCGGCCGGGGCTATTCGTGACGCTTTATGCACTTACTGTAGTTTGTATGACTGAAATAAAAATAGAATGATTTATACCCAATCAGATGTGATAGTGCACAAAGAAAGCGTGAACTTTTTTTTTTGCGAGGCATATAGGGACAGCAAAGGACTAGATCAGCCGGTGCAATCGCTCAGTCTGATCAAGTCCTTCGCTGTCCGTATGTAGAATACTTGGACACTGTAGAATGTATCAACGAAGTTAAAGGCCCTGCTGAGAATTTCCGGATGCAGCGTGTGAGCTGATCCATTGACGTAGTTCCGCTGTCCAACTTGGTGAGCCGCATCGTGAGAAAACGAGACTTCTTACATGTGCGTCAAAAGAAGACTCAAACCAGCCTGTGCAATCGCGTCGTCTGATCAGTCTTCATTGTTTGTATGACTGAAACTTTGCATCCTTGGCTATTTCAAATGCGCCCAGCGAAGATTCTGATCAGACTGCGCGAATGCGCAGGCTGATCTGAATCTTCGCTGGGTGCTCATGTCCAAAAGTATGTTTTCTGACGTTGCGACTAAATTATTGCGCAGCCCAGGTAAATGCTCAGAGGTCTGCAATTGTACTGTTTCATGAAATCATGCATTTTTGTATGATTTTGCTTGATTCATTGACACAGTCAATATGCTTAAAGGATTCCTTGGGCAACAGAATACCCCTGTTGAACATTACGAAAACACGCATATTCAAATATATTGAAAATTTGACAACAAAAAAAGGAAAATTTTCAGATAAAAAAAAATTCTGATATTTTTTCATATTTCTGCTTAAAACATAGATTGTGGGTACTCGTTAGAATCGCCTGGGCGAAGCGGTTCTAACGAGTACCACAGTCTATGTTTTTTTAGCAAAATTGGAAAAAGAATGTATACCCCTATAAACCCCAGTTTTACTATATAAAAGTGGGGTTTAAGGGCGTCAAAATGGGGTTTAAGGGCGTCAAAATTGTATAAGCGTGCTTTCGTGATGTAAGAGAACATCCAACAAAAATCCTTTCGGTTGCACTGGATCCAGGAAGGATACTTTTCAGATGGTACTTAGAAAGCGAACAGGAAGTCACAAAAGTTGTCTCCCATGTAAACAATGGCAGAAAATCCCCTCTTCTCATTTGGGTTTACTTAAAAGAAATCGTCACAGAGGAAGCTGTTTTTTTTTTTCCCCTTAAAATGTAAGCGTAACCCCTAATTTAGATCTCTACTCATTCAAACACTAGGGAGGCTATTTCCTGACTGCAGTTGCTTATTTTTTGAAAAATTATAGCAAAATCTTTCGGGTTTTGTCTATTCATAATCATGGGCGTAGCGCTAATTACGCTTTGGCGTAAACAAAACTATTCGCAACAGAGAGCACATAAAATATTTTTCTTGTCTATCATAGGGACTACTTTTAATGGAAAGAATTTGCTCCCTGTGGGAGCAAATTCTTTCCTTTAAGAGTAGTTTCTATTTTGGATGCATGCACACCCAGGAAAATCTAGACAACAATTTCCTTAATATCGCATCCAAAATAGGAACTCCTCTTAAAGGGAGCGATACTAAAGGAATTATTTTCTAGATTATTCTTGGTGTGCGTATCCGCTATCCTTTAAGAGTAGTCCCTATTTTGGAAACACGCACTCCCAGGATAATCTGGAAAATAATTTCCTTAGTATCGCTTCCAAGATAGGGACTACTCCTAAAGGAAAGAATTCGCTCCAGATTTTCCTTGGAGGACGTAAAATGATTCCATCCAGGCTACGCCTCTAAATTCATCACGAAAACATGCCTATATAATTTTGACCCCCTTAAACCCAACTTTTATATATGAAAACTGAGGTTTACAGGGGTATACATTATTTTTCTTATTTTTGATCAAAAACATAGATTGTGTGTAGTCGGTTCTAACGAGTACCCACAATCTATGTTTTGAGCTCAAATGTGAAAAACATCAGTTTTTAGCTGAAAATTTTCAGTTTTTGGAAGTGAAATTTTCTGTATATTTGAATAGGCGTGTTTTCGTCATGAATGATCAGATAATTCATTCACTTCATATTCATGTTTGGCAGGAGAATGTCAGCGATGTAGAAGTCATCGAGATTGTCCGGGTTTGTTCAGCTTTTGTCGCATACCAACATGTTCTTGTCCTTGCGAATATGGACATTGCTTTACAGAACCAATAGGTCGACATCGCCGCTGGTTTCCAGGTACCTATGATTATTACGACTCAAGTACAAGCTTTCACAAAAGCTGACATTACGAAAACACGCCTATTCAAATATACTGAAAATTTTACCACCAAAAAATGAATATTTTCAGATAAAAAAATTCTGATATTTTTCATGTGTCTGCTCAAAACATAGATTGTTGGTACTCATTAGAACCGCCCCATCGAGGCGGTTCTAACGAGTACCCACAATCTATGGTTTTGAGCAGAAATAAGAAAAATAATGTATACCCCTGTAAACCCCAGTTTTACTATATAAAATGGTCAATATTATATAGGCGTGTTTTCGTGATGATTTAAAAAATGTACATTTACGAAACTCTCCCTAATAATGTAGAACCCTGCACACCTCTATTTTACTATTTACATCATGTGCGCTTGGCGTACATGATGTAAATAGTAAAACAGAGGTGTGCAGGGTTCTACATTATTAGGGAGAGTTTCGTAAATCTACATTTTTTAAATCCGCTTTTCAATTTTATTAATTCAGGCAACATTTTACTGTATAAATTGGTCTAATTCAGAATAAATGTGCTAAATACGTGTAATCAAAGCTTCATTAATTCTCATATTATGTGATGAAAATGCCATGTTGACGGAGACGTAGCTCTGTATAACAAAATCAGGGTTTGATGATATCCCTCCCTCCCTCTCTCTCTCTCTCTCTCTCTCTCTCTCTCTCTCTCTCTCTCTCTCTCTCTCTCTCTCTCTCTATCTCTCTAAGCATATGTTCTCATTAAAAGTGCCTTACTGAGGTTACACTAATTAAAACAATTCCGTCCGTCTGTCCGTCCCTAAAGCAGATTTTTGCATGAATATCTAAGAAAAGATATATGTCTTTGAGCTTGCTGTATTTACTGAAAAGAAAAGTAATATTATATTACACAGGCCACGAATGTGGTCTCTCTTAGTTTTTCTTCATCCAATTTATCCATTGCTTTTTCTCTCTATTCTTTGACGCGATACAAATACCAGCTGGTACACAGCATTTCCTACAAGATTTCATGTGCGCCCAGCGATGACTCAGATCAGCGAGTCTTTTTAGAGTCTGTCTGTAGATAGTCAAGGATCCAAAGCGTCTTCAGGCGGACAGCGAAGACTCAGATCAGCCTGTGCGGATGCGAAGGCTGATCTGTGTCTACGCTGGGCGCACATGCAATATTGTTGGAAATGCTGTGTCACGGCTCATATGGAGAGGAAGACAACTTTTGTCTTCCTGTCCGCTCTCTGGCCCATCAAACACTTTCTGAAAGGTCTCTACTTTGAAAAACAAAAAAAAAAACAAAAAAAAAATAAATAAACAAATAAATAAATAAAAAAATAAAATAAATAAATACATAAACAAATAAATTAATAAATAAATAAAAATGCTCCAAGCAGAAGCATTTTTTTCCATTTTACAGTGGACTCCTTTTCAGGAAATGGAGATAAAACAATTATTAATTTTGAAAATGTTGCTCCCACCTACCCCTTCATTCATGACTGATTTGTTCAAAAGTAACTGAAACAAAATCATAAATTTACGAAGCTGATATTTCTTTTGTTATTTTTCAGGCGGTGGGCTGTTTATTCCATAGATCGAAGACAAAAAAACATACAGCGAAACAAGAGGCCTGGTTAGCAGACCATAAAAAGAAAAGTGTGCCGTATGACTCGAGTCCCGCAGAATGGCTACAGACTACATTGTACCATTGATTTTCCTTATGTATTTTATACATTTTTACAATTTTGCATTTCTTCAGTGTGCATGTCCGGGCTCTTTACTAGGTCACGTGTTTAGTTCTCTGACCGAAGTATATATTTCATTGCCCTGTCGCTTGTGTGAGTGAACAGCATAAATTTAGTCTAGACTGCGCGGATGCACAGGCTCGCCTGAACCTTTGCTGTTCGCCATTACGAAAACACGCCTATATAATTTTGACCCCCTTCAACCCCACTTTTATATAGTAAAACTGGGGTTTACAGGGGTATAAATTATTTTTCTTATTTCTGCTCAAAAACATAGATTGTGGTACTCGTTAGAACCGCCTCGGCGAGGCGGATCTAACGAGTACCCACAATCTATGTTTTGAGCAGAAATATGAAAAATATCAGATTTTTTTTTTTATCTGAAAATTTTCCTTTTTTGGGTTGTAAAATTTTCAGTATATTTGAATAGGTGTGTTTTCGTAATGATTTGCTTTAACGGCTCTTTTCCGTGAACTCGGTTCATTCATTTTAGACGAGTGTTTCAAAAATCAGTCCTTTGAAATAGCGATGTACTGGCGGACGGGCGGGCGTCGTGAGTTCGGCCTCGTCCGAGGTTGACCTTTTGGTTAACCTTTTCGAAAAACCCGTCCATAATGCCGTTAGGCGTTTTTCTTGTTCTTGATGTATTCTTATATGGACACGGAATATTATCCAAATATCATTTGTAGTACTTTGTTTTATTTCTAGAAATCATTTTCGTAGGAATGTGGCACCATTACTCGTATTTGTGACCACATACACTGTACTTATAATTCTTTGCAAGAAAAATAAGCCATGACGCAGTATTTCCTACAAAATTGCATGTACGCAGATCGAAGACTCAGATCAGCCTGCGCATTCGCGCAATCTGATCAGTCTTCGCAGGGCACTGTGGGTAGCCAAGGAAGCGTCCTCGGGCGGACAGCGATAGCTCTGATCTGCCTGCATGAACAGTCATCGTTGGGCGCACATGCAATAGTGTATTAAATGCTGTGTCCTGGCTCAAATATAAATGAGATTACCAAGGATAGGCCATAATCACATACCGTGCGCTTCTCAAAACATGTTTTTTTGCTATGCCCCGGCTCAAATGTAAATGAGATTACCAAGGACAGGCCATAATCACACCCCTGCGCTTCTCAAAACATGTTTTTTGCTATGCCCCGACTCAAATGTAAATGAGATAACCAAGGATATGCCATAATCACATACCGTGCGCTTCTCAAAACATGTTTTTTGCTATGCCCCGGCTCAAATGTAAATGAGATTACCAAGGATAGGCCATAATCGCATACCGTGCGCTTCTCAAAACATGTTTTTTGCTATGCCCCGGCTCAAATGTAAATGAGATTACCAAGGATAGGCCATAATCACATACCGTGGGCTTCTCAAAACATGTTTTTTGCTATGCCCCGGCTCAAATGTAATGAGATTACCAAGGACAGGCCATAATCACATCCGTGCGCTTCATAAAACATGTTTTATGTTGTTTTTTTTTGTTTGTTTTTTTTTTTTTTTTTTTTTTGTTTTGTTTTTTTTTTGCGTGTCCTGTATATTAACCGTGCCATTGCGTCTTGTCATTGTTCTCCATCTCTCGGTATCTTCATTTACATTTTTATCGTGAATAGATATATACACCTGCTAGTTTTTCCGCTAGTTTGTACAAAGGCGGATTTAGAGTAAACACTTTGCAGAAACATTACGAAAACATGCCTATTCAAATATACTGAAAATTTTACCACCAACAACTGAAAATTTTCAGATAAAAATTCTGATATTTTTCATATTTCTACTCAAAACATAGATTGTGGATACTCGTTAGAACCGCCTCACCGAGGCGGTTCTAACGAGTACCCACAATCTATGTTTTTGAGCAGAAATAAGAAAAATAATGTATACCCGTGTAAACCCCAGTTTTACTATATAACAGTGGGGTTTAAGGGGGTTAAAATTATATAGGCATGTTTTCGTGATGGGAGGCAAAAACTGTTTTGACAGAATTGTCTGCCCTTAAAGAGAGTAGATTTTTCCGTTTCATATTAATTAATAAACTATGACTGCGACTGATTAAAAAATAAATAAAATAAAATGAAAACAAAGAAAAAAAAAACGAAATTGCAGTAGTGTATATGTGAATAGAAGTTTGTAGTGGTGCATGTACTAGGAGTTCCAATAACTCGTATTTGTACAGAGAGAGAGAGAGAGAGAGAGAGAGAGAGAGAGAGAGAGAGTATTATAACAATACTTTACTAACTTTCTTTGCAAATACAATAAACACTGATCATAAGTATTGTTTTTCAGAAATTTAAATTAATCTGATCTATAGCCTACATCTGTCCTTATGTTTATTCCTAGATAAACCGTATTTTCGAGAACTCCTCTCTCATCGGCAGCTGCAAGTTTTTAACCAATGATTATTTCCCATTAAACAAATCACGCATTAAATAACTCGATCATTTTATGAGGAAGTGGTTCACAGAATAGGAAAGGCTTTTTACCCTAAAAGTTGTATTTTAGGCATAACGTGCGTCTAACAATAAGAACAATAACGCAAAAAAGACCCTTTATTAAATCTTTAATTCATCCAAATAGTGTGAATAACAAAACAATGTGCCACCTTCTTACTATTACGAAAACATGCCTATTCAAATATACTGAAAATTTTACTACCAAAAAATGAAAATTTTCAGCTAAAAATTTCCGATTTTTTTCATATTTCTGCTCAAAACATAGATTGTGGGTACTCGTTAGAACCGCCTCGGCGAGGCGGTTCTAACGAGTACCCACAATCTATGTTTTTGCGCAGAAATAAGAAAAATAATGTACACACCTGTAAACCCCAGTTTTACTATATCAAAGTGAGGTTTAAGGGGGTCAAAATTATATAGGTATGTTTTCGTGATGCTATTATTCTGTACAAAATAATATTCTGTAACTTATCAAGCAACTAACCCATTTTAGTCGGAAAACCCACAAAAGAATAACTGACAAACAGTGTAGACCCAGATCAGGGTATACACGGTTTGCATTAAATACAGGCATTTCTATAAAACAGTTATAATAAAAACTAATCAGACACCCTGCTATTGGAAATAGACCGGTCCAAACAGTTATGGTCGGTCACGGTAAATTGACTAAAGAATCGCTTCACTGACTACGATTTAATTCGTGCGTCAAGGTTATTTATCTATTAGAGAACCATACCTTGTATAGTGCCTATTCATGTATATTTACAAGGTTTCGCTTCATCGCTTACAGTGATTTCACGTGCAGTAAATCAAGATAAAACCTCGCCGTAAAACTGCATGATGGCTGTGTTTGAGTCTGTAGATCACCACAGTTCGGTCAATGTATTGGCTGTCTCTAGTAGAAAACCGCGAAGACAATGACGAGACCGCCAGAATGCACATGCTGAGCCAAGCCTTAACATATTACGTATATTATTATAATTATAAAATACTGTGCAAACTAAACAAATACAGTGTAGTGCTGTTCTGTGTTCATAATTCAATTTGGAATATACTCTATGGAATAAAGTTGATTCTCGCGGATAAACTTGTAAGTATTTTATAATTCAAATTCTAGTTTTATCTACTGATCTATTTGTTCTTTAGTACCTAATACCTAATTAGAACATAGTGACATACAGTATATCAATAATTTATACGTGGATCCTAGTTGACAAAGACACACAGAGAGAGAGAAAGAGAGAGAGAGAGAGAGAGAGAGAGAGAGAGAGAGAGAGAGAGAGTGTGTCATCCATAGTTATATTAGAGTTTAAAAGTGTTGAGTTGCAACGTAAGAAAATGTACACTCTGACTTGCGCCCAACGAAGCCTAAATCAGCCTGTGCATCTGAACAATCTGATCAGAATCTTTGTTGTTTGCATAAAGAAACTTTGCGTCCTTAGCAATACAAAATGTGCCCAGTGAAGATTCTGATCAGACTGCGCGAATGCACAGTCTGATCTGAATTTTCGCAGGGCGCACATGTATGACGGTACGTTTTCTGATTGCCGCCTCGATGGCTCAGTTGGATGCGCCGTCTGACTGGAGACCAGGAGGTCGCGGGTTCAACCCCCGCCGAGGTCGGCAACATTCTTTCGTGGAGATTGATCATGAAATATTTTCTACGGTCATTCTCTCCCTTCCGCTGATTCAAGAAGGGCAGTTGTCAGTTTCTGGCGAAAGAATGTGCACAATACCGGTTAACCGCTTAGAGGACTAAGCCTGCCCAGTAAACGTGTGGTTAGATAAACTGACCGCGCTCGACATGACCCAGTTGGGTTGACTGGAACGTAAAACCTCAACACAAACAAACAAGCGTTTTCTGATGTTGCGGCTCTGTTAACCCTTGTCATGCTGAATAAATTAAGATACCACGCCCACTTCTAATTTGTATCCAATCAGATTACTTAATCCATGTTTTTTGACAAAAATTCACATATTTAATGACAAATAGTGCAGATCCAGATCAGTTGGCTTCTTCAGAAGCCAACTGATCTGGATCTACACTGTTTGCTAAGACAGGGCATGACGTGCTCAGCAAAAGAGAGGTTAATTTTGACTTTCAGCTTATGACTTAATAGTGGGTAGGCGTGGTTTGTAGTCTATCAAATGCGATTTTTACTGCCTTTCAACAGACGATCAGTTTAGGGATTACAGACTTTCAACTGAAAAGTCATATCATAATCTAGTCAATCAAATCACTTCATTTTCACATGGCAACATAAGGTACACAAAATGAAATACGGTTGACTCTCGCTATCTCGACCTCGCTTATCTCGAATAACCGCTTATCTCGAAGTGAAAATTTGGTCCCTGTTTTAACATAGAAATCTAACAACAGATGACAAAATATTGTGGAAAAGAGGAGAAATTGCTCCTTAGGAGCAATTTCTCCGCTTTTCCACAATATTTTCAATATATCTGTAACTTCAGGAGGAAAATTACATATTCATTTGTTAAATGTGGTTGTTCGGTCAACTGTTTTCCTCAATTCCGCAACTCTGATATGTCGAGGTACGGATATCTCGAAGTGTTTAAAAGAGACCCTTGGAATTCGAGATAACGAGAGTCGACTGTATTCATATATTGAGGCAAAATGTATACCAATGAACAATATGTAGTAAATTTATTACTTATACAGTTTATCATGTAAGAAAAGTGCTTTCGGGCGTATACAGATATACAGATATCACAGACCCAAAGTCAGAGCATATGCTCTTAGACCCTTTCATGCGTCACGTGTTTCATATTTCTTGTCCCCATATCATGGTTGCCTGAATTCTTGTAGCCTGTGTGGATTACCTCCTGAAAAATAAATTATTGATATATATATGGGCCGTGTCAAGCGAAAATATGACTTCGAGCATGCGCAAAATGCATGGAATCAAATTCATCCCGCGCATGCGCAAAGTCATCCGGGGATTCGCTCTCCGTTGTTAGCTTTCTTATAACATGAAAGTCGTAACAAAGGAAAGAAGCATAGCCCGAAGACACGTTCTCGCATGGCATGGTCCAAATGATATATGAGCGGTTGTAAAACATACAAGCCGAAACGAGCCGAAACGTAAGAAAACGTACCTCTTGACATGTGCACCAAACGATGACTAAAATAAGCCTGCGCATCCGCGCAGTCTGATCAGAGTCTTCGTTGTCCACATTAAGAAACTTTGTATCTTTTGCCATCCAAAATGCGCCCAGTGAAGATTCTGATTAGACTGCGCAAGTGCGTAGGCCGATCTAAATCTTCGCTTGGCGCACATGTCCGCAATGGTGCGTTTCCGGACGTTGCGACTCTTATGTCTCCAGTGTTTTCAATATACAGTAAAACCTCAATAGGTCGAACAACTTTGGGACTATGGAAATTTATTCGAGACATGGGTAGTTCGAGCCACTGAGGGTGGATCATGTCGCCAGTTGAGGGAGCAAATGGAGTCCTTTTCTGCAACAGATTGCGACTACGTTAGTAATATTATAGAGGCTGAGGGTTCTGAGTCTGATTCACAATCACAATCACTGTCTAAGACTGTTGAACCCAGGGGACATACATCTAGTAACGCCACTTCTACTGCCACTGTTGTTGCAACTGCTACAATGTTATCCCCGGACCACACACAGCAAAGCCAGTCAATTCTTGGCGCTCCTCTTGAAGTCACTGCTGAAGACGCAACTATAGCAATACAACCACTGAATATTAGCCAGCCTGCGTTTATCAATCCAACAGTGTTAGATTCCCCGATTAATATGTCAACCCATCAACAGCCCCAGATGCTAACTCTTCAGGGTCCGTCACCGACACCTTACACGACCATGATGCCAGGATTGTCAGAACAAGATGTTATCAGAGTTGCTTCCATGGTGAAACAGATGTTGCACCAGGAAATTGACCAGATTGTTCAAATCAAGGTAGACAATGCGACTCAGTCTTTGACATCTGAATTGAAAGTGCACCATGAGAAATATAAAGAACTTGAAGACAGGTGTAGGCTGCTTGAACATGAAGTGCATGGTTTAAAAGTCAAACATGACGATGCTGAGCAGTATTCGAGAAGGATGTGTCTGCGACTAGCAGGATTACCAGAAACTGAACATGAGGACGTCCATAAATTGGTACTAGAATTCGCTGACAAGGTACAAGCAAATATTAGCCCAGTGGATATTGACCGCGTCCACAGGATCGGTAAAACAAATTCATCTAACAGTGCAGACGAGGCGGCTGGCGGTGCTCGCTCCCGCCTGGGTCGTGAAATTATTATTAAATTTACCAATAGCTCGGCTCGCCTCCGACTCTTAAAAGGACGCGTCAGACTCCGCGAGGATGGTGTTAAGAACATTTTCATTAATGAGGACCTTACCCCTGCCCGTAAAGAGTTGGCATTTGAATGTCGGAAAATTAAGAGACTAAAAAATTCTGTTATAAAGAAGACGTGGATCTATGCTGGGTATCCCCACATTCTTGACACCAGTGGCAATAAAAGGAAAATTACGTGTCTATCAGACCTTAACGACTACCAGGTCACGGACGCGACCGCACAGCCCAAGAGCACGTAGAGCAAATTTGTAACTATATGGAGACTATTCAATGCGACGATGCATATATGGTTCTGAGCGACCTGCTGTCGCCTCAGTTCGAGCATGTGCAGTGGCGATAGCGTGCCGCTTTTGAGCTTGTTGAATGTCGTATTGTATGTTACGGCACTGTTTCATTATTGTGTACCCATGGGAATATATAGCTCTCGCGACTCTCGCAATGGTGATATGAGCTTAGCATCTATGATTATACATACTATACCTATTTGTGCTGAATCGACCCGAACACATTCACTAATAGAAAACATTGATGCACTTTAACCCAAAACGACGGAAGTCCTGGCTGGACTGTGCGGATGCATGGACTGGCCTGAGCCTCCGCCGTCAACACGCTGACACGAACATGAATAATATGTACCAATTTTCTTGACCAAAACGTGATCGACAGCGAGGATCCTTGTTGGATCGCGCTAGTTTGTAGTCGTGTGTTGGTCTTTGCTCTTCGTATATGGTGTTCGAGCTTTGCTTCGCAGACTGTGTTCGGGGTCCTCGGTGTTTGTATATGCAAAAATCCCGAACTCTAGTGGGGTTATCAGTAGTACCGTATTTTACCCTTCGTGTTGGGACATCTACTTACCCATCTACATCTATTTACCCATATCCTTAAAGTTATAATAGTCCATTCTGGTATATATGGCAAACAGTCTACACCCTGATCAGAAGCCGCATTTCGTGGCGTCTGAGCTGGATCTACACCGTATGCAAAGTCCTATCTGTTCAAATACCTGGGTGGCAAGTATCGGGGCGGAGAGGGGCCGCTAGAGTATTAGAGAAGTCTCGGTCTAATAATGTGGTAAGGCCCAGGGAAGAACCGGACTGACAGCGGAGAGGCGCATGCTTTTCCCATCTTTCTGTACAGTGTATGATCTGGTCTGTGTCGTTGCTGACTGAGCACAGCATATAAAGTGATCTAAATTCGATATTGGTGTACAGTCCGACCGGACTGCATTGACGTATGGAGTGATTTATGTCTCCACTACTTGCGCACATTGGGTGTAGTGTGATATTAACCCAGGTACTGTATAAGACCTGATCGGGCTGCATGGCAGTGTGGTCTGGTTTAGGTCTTCACTATTTCTAACATTTGGTACCTTGTTATATCAAATGATACATTGCGAGTTATCCCCTTATGGACTAAATATTGTCTTATCTGGAGATCCGAGGCTTTTGGTTGTATTGCCTTGAATATAGCATCGTGATGCGTGGTCACGGATCGCCGGACGAGGTTATATTTGTGCTTATTTTTGTGTGTATCAAAGGTATATCAGAGGTATTACAGCATGGTATTTATATTGTCCGTAATTTTTCATAGCTGGCCTAACATGTGTAAAATGACCTCGTCTGATGACCCGTGACTTCTGGTTTTCCCTTTCGTTCTGATGCAGTTTACCTGGAAGCCAGAAGCCTCCGCTTGCCAGAGGGGATTATGCACGTTTTTATATTTTACTATACTGGATTTTCCGTTACTGTGGCTATAATTAAACTGTAAACTTCGGAGTACCGCAACGTCTGTCGGACGTTATTGTTAGCATGTGTCCATTGATTTATATGGACTTTACATTATTGTGCGGGTTTGCCTAACCAAGTGTGTGTGTGTGCGTGCGTGCGTGTGTGTGAATCAGAATTATCACTGATATCACGTCTGATGACATTCATTCACCAGTGTGTGTGTGCGTGCGTGCGTGCGTGTGAACTTTATGCAATCAGAATTTAGGCAGACCAGCCTGGCCTGTCGCTTTGACCTTTTAAGACTATATATGTGTGGGGAGTAAGTTGTTGTCATGTGGAATGCAAACATCTGCTGGTACCTACCTAGCTAGCATCTTGAGTGGATGTACGTTGGCCCTGATCGGTCCGACAGAATTCCTTTCGGGCCGATGACGTTCCGACGTGGATTTAATGAATATGTATATGCGTATGCGTGTTTTGCTTAATGTTTCTGCTTGACTTAGGCTGATATTTAATTGATTTTTCTTCGTTTTTGACTATTCTCTATATTGACCATTTGGTTAGAGTAACGGTATAATTTACTGGTGTATCACATTATTCTCTTCTCTCTCTCTCTCTCTCTCTCTCTCTCTCTCTCTCTCTCTCTCTCTCTGTGTGCCTTACTTCACTATTAATCAAATGTCAGTCGCCATGTTAGCCTTATTTATAGCTATACAATACTTGTTCGTATGTAACTTGTACTATCTGAGCTTTGAATAAAAGTCTGTGCTGTTGGCAACACAAGCCCCAAAGCCCATCGGATACAGAATATTGTATGACACAATTGAACATTACCAATAGTGTTGTATTGTGTCCTACATTTCCAGTGGCTAACACTAAAGGGAAAGTACCCGAGGGGCTATCCCGTAACCACTGATACCCTTACATTTTCGTTTCGGTAAAGGTATAGTGGAGGGATTGTGGTACTGTCGGCGGCTGTCTCGCTATTGTCGCATCTCTTGCTTTATGTAAGGGATGCGTTTGGGGAGACAGTCCGATTCATGTAACAACGTTGATGATGAAAACAACAAACCGGCGGCATGGTAAAAGTATATATATATACAACAACGATATAAAACGTATATCCAGACAGCCTCACGGCGTTGATGCAACGTCGTCGAAGTTGAAACCACGTTGTTTCTGCGCTGTGTGACTGCCGGGAAATATGCGAATACTTACCCGCTGTTTATATACTCACTGAATGGTTCAATTTATCCTGTGTTTCTAGTTCGTTTTTTTTTCCTCTAGAATCAGAACGCATTTTTCTTTTCCCTTTACGAAAACAAGTAATCAATTCACACGCGAACTGGGTCACCGATGCAACCACGTGGTGTCTGCATAGCAATTTTCTTCAATGAAAACTCCAATGACCACACAAACCACAAGAAAAGCGTGCTGCCAACACGTGTCCTATATAGGCAGTCGGTGACCAGGAACGTTTGTAAATGATTACATGGTCACGCTCAAGGCATAGAACTTGTATATAATTGTGGAGGCAAGATGTTTTAATTCTCAGACTCTTCCCATTCTCTCTCTGTCTGTCTCTCTCTCTCCCTCTCTCTCTCTCCCTCTCTCTCTCTCTCCGTATGATTATCTGTCTATGTCTGTTTGTCTGTTTCTCTCTCTCTCTTTCCTCTCCTTATGTCTCCCTAACTACGTCTGTCTGTCTGTCTGTTTCTCTGTCTGTCTGTCTATCTGTCTCTCTCTCTTGTTAGATATATGATTTTTTGGCACTGGTATATAATCTAAAAATAACCAAGATATTTTCCGATGGGAGTACAAACTTCTAAAAAATAATAAATTTCAAGACGCCTCAAATGCTACAAATATGGCAACCACAAGTGGACTGACAGCGTCGAATCGACATTGATCTGACGTGTTTTCGGCGCTGTCTGACCACTTGGTTAGTGTACTGGTGTATCAGAACATCACACTTTTCTCATATTTAACTAGCGTTTATCTGAGCTTTGAATGAAGGTCTATATTGTTGGTAGTAAGTGTGAGCATATGTATGTGTATGCGTGTTTCGCTTAATATTTTTGTTTGACTTGACATGATGTGTTTTTTTTGTTTTTTTTTTTTTGTTGTTGTTTTTTTTCCCCTATCTTTTTTATCGGACTTAACATCAGAACGGGATATATACTTGCTTGCGCGTGCTATTCACTACATATTAGTTTCTAAAATAAGACATCAGTTTTAGTGATGCTGCTATTACTGACATTGACGTCTACGCGCGGTCATTATGTTAATGGGTCTGATGCTAACTGTTTGTTGCCACAGTTATCGAGAGACAAGACAAATTATATAATGAAACATTTGTTGGCTGTTGAGGTACTGGATGTGACGATGGTGTCCGCCACAGAGCACCAACGTTGACCTCGGCTATCGCCTTTGTCATCTGGCTTTCTTCGGTGGATACCACATCAAATCCGGTCCCTCACCAGTCAATATTTGTACAACAACACAAATTGCTTGTTATTACTTGCTTCTGTCATATAACTATCACAAACTATCTTCAGTAAGACCTTTAAACAGTACAATTTGAAAGTGTAAAGTACATATTGATTAATGGTATGCTGTCGTACTGCCTATGATCAGAACTTATTTGCCCTCGAACGATTAATGTATCATCGTACACATATTCTTAAAAAACGAATTATTTGTAATAGGTTACCTTGTAACACTGTTACCTTCTATTTGTGAAATACTCAACACTCACTTGCAAATTCGTCTACTATTTCCATAACTGTGAGTCCTATCCTCTTCCCAATAATGTAAAATAAACAAACATGTTTGTTGTTCTATTTATGTTTCCATTGTTTTTGTGTTTGCTGCTGGTGCTCCACGGGGAAAAGTATTTACGCCTATACACTATTCACGCACATCAATCGTACGAGAAGAAAGACATATCCGTATGCTGCAGACTGTTTCGTTGTTTAACTGATTGTATAACATAATGATTGAAATTCAGATCTACAGGATACGGATAGGACTACATTATGGTCGTCAGCTTAAGATTAAAGGTATTGACTTTCTAAATTTATTTGAAATTTTAATAGTCATGTCATTATTGTTGATAGCGGGTATTGAACGCAATCCTGGTCCCTCATCCGAGGATTCTTATAGTTCAACAGAATCTAGTTCCTTCCTAGATAATTTAAACAGGAAAGGTAAATTTTCTATAGTCCATAATAATATCCAGAGTATTACAAACAAGGTTGATTTAATTAAATCTGAACTTGGCATGTTCGATATCATCAGTCTGACGGAAACCTGGCTGGACCATAGAACCTCATATGACGATTTAAATATTAATGGGTTTAACTTATACCGACGTGACAGACCTGGTGATAATCATGGTGGAATCTGTGTTTATGCCAAACAAGACATTTATTCGCGTCGCAGATTTGATCTTGAGCTTCCTAATATTGAGTGTCTTTGGATAGAGGTATACACGCAGCACAGGAAAGCGCTAATTGGTACTTTCTATAGGCCTCCTAATTCTGCTCCAGCAATCCTCACCTCTATAGAAGACTCTATAGGCATTGCTTTTGACAGCGGTGTAGAAAACATTCTTATCACCGGTGATTTTAATCTAGATATATTAAAAGCAGCTTCCAATAAAAAAATAGTTGATATATGCCAACATTACAATCTTGAGCAGCTTATTAACGAGCCTACACACTACACAGAAAACACGTCTTCTATAATAGATATTTTTTTAACCACTAATCCACACAACATCCTACTGAGTGGAGTTGGCGATCCCTTCCTAGACCAGAACATAAGATACCACTGTCCTATATATTGTGTATTCAATTTTGATAAAAAGATAACGCATTCTTATACACGGCATATATGGCTGTATGATAATGCTGATTACCAATCTTTATCACGTGATATAAGTGAAACTGACTGGAACTCTTTTAAGGATAATAATGTAGATATATATGCAGCTAAAGTAACCGAAAGAATAATGACCCTTGCAAGTAAACATATACCTAATAAAACAATACGTGTACGAAATTCGGACCCTTCTTTGCTGTCTAACAGTATAAAAAGATTAACGAGAAAAAGAAAACGACTTTTCGATAAATATAAGAAATCCAAATCATTATTAGATTTTGAAAACTACAAACATGTCCGAAATAAAATTACAAATGAAATACGGAAGTCCAAAAAAACTGAAGTCGATAACTTAGCAAAAAAACTTGAAGATAACAACATAAGTCCAAAAGACTGGTGGAAGACGTTAAAGTATTATATAAAGCCAGATAAACCATCATCTATTCCCCCACTTAATAAAGATGGAACAATTTACTTATCCGCAGAGGAAAAAGCAAACGTCCTAAATATTTTTTTCACTGAACAAACACACTTAGACGAAACTAACGCTTCTCTGCCTACAGCTACAGTCACTCCACTAGATACAATCAACACTATTATTACTACACCACAGGAAGTGGAATCAGTTCTAAAGTCGTTACCTATAGGTAAAGCCACAGGACCCGATTTAATCAATAACAGATTATTAAAAGAGCTCGCTGAATCATTATCTCTCCCTCTGTGTGAACTTTTTAACTTCTCTCTTGCAAAAGGTAAATGGAAGCAGGCCAATGTTACACCAGTCTTCAAAAAGAATGATCCTTCGTGTCCATCCAATTATAGACCAATATCACTACTAAGTGCTGCCGGCAAAGTTCTTGAGAAAATTGTGTTTAAATATTTGCTTAATTTCTTTCGTGATCATCAAGTCATAACCACCTTGCACACTGGCTTCATCCCAGGTGACTCAACCGTAAATCAGCTTGTTGATATTTATAACACTTTCTGTAAAGCTCTCGACGAAGGTAAAGAAGTCCGAGCAGTCTTTTGTGACATAAGCAAAGCCTTTGATAGAGTATGGCACAAAGGACTTCTGTACAAACTCAAATATGTAGGTGTTACTGATTCTCTTCTTCATTGGTGCTCAGATTATTTAGCCAATAGAAAACAAAGAGTAGTTATACCTGGTGCTTGTTCTGACTGGTTACCAGTTACGGCTGGTGTCCCTCAAGATTCTATTCTAGGCCCTCTTTTATTCCTTCTATATATTAATGATATAGTAGATAACATCAAAGCAACTATTAGACTGTTTGCAGACGACACAAGCCTTTACATTATAGTAGACAATCCGCACAATACCGCTGGGCAACTAAATACCGATTTGCAAATGATTCATCAGTGGGCTACCCTGTGGCTCGTTACATTCAACCCTACAAAGTCTGAGTCTATTATTTTTTCAAGAAAACTTAATAAACCCAATCATCCTCCCATTTTTATGAATAATCAACCTATCAATGAAGTTCACACACACAAGCACTTGGGCGTGTTTCTTTCAAGTGACTGCCAATGGCATGATCATTTAGCTTACATTAAATCAAAAGCATGGAGCCGCATTAATGTCATGCGTAAATTTAAATTTAAACTTGACAGAAAATCACTCCAAACTATGTACTTCTCTTTTATTCGCCCACTTCTTGAGTATGCCGATGTTGTATGGGATAATTGCACCCAGTACGAGGTAAACGAACTTGAAAAAATACAAAATGAAGCAGCTCGAGTCGTAACAGGAGCCACTAAACTCGTATCTATCAATTCTCTTTATTTAGAAACAGGATGGGAACCCTTGGCATCTCGACGGAAAAAACATAAGCTATTGGTATTCTATAACATGGTAAATAATCTTTCACCTAACTACTTATCTTCTCTCGTACCATCTACTGTTGGAAATACCACAACTTACCAGTTACGTAATGCAGCAAATCTTCATACTATCCGTGCTAATTCACAACTTTACTATAATTCCTTTCTACCCTCTGTTATCAGAGATTGGAATGAGTTGCCAGATAATGTGCGCAACTCACCTAGCAAAATGGTATTTAAACGTCATCTTAACAGTAACATTACTAACCCACCCAATTTTTTCTTTGCTGGTAAACGCCTGGGACAGATTCACCACGCACGATTGAGAACAAAATGTAGTTCTCTATGTGAACATCTATATTCTAAAAATATTTTAGATAACCCATTGTGTGTCTGTGGAGCCATTGAAGACACAACTCATTTCCTTTTGAAATGTAATCGTTTTAGCAATCAAAGACAAGAAATGTTGGACACAGTGACTCATATTCATACACCGACCCTTAATGTTCTCCTTTATGGAAGCCAAGAATTGAATGAAATGCAGAATCAACAAATATTTACAGCAGTACAGAATTTTATCTTAAAATCTAAACGTTTTGAAAGTAGATAAGCAATTAAAATAAACTAAAATAATTCTGTAATTATATAAAACAGCCCATGCTTTAACATAGCAAAATAAGATTTTTCAATTTAGTCGACCGAAGGTCCGTTATATACTTATCCTGACGGCTAAATTTTGTTTTTGTCTTAGAGTTATTACGGTTGTTGTGTTATAGTGTTTTTTTATGAAAATATATCAAGACTCCATTCCCCGTGGAGCTGCAGCATCTCATTTAATCACGAACATGCATATATTTTAGATAGTAGATTATCAGGTTATCAATGGTAGATAAAATACCTAGTTATGCAGAAATAAAGGGAATACAAATGTCCCAAGTATTCTCGTTTCTTCTGCTTATTCTGATGCATGGTTTAACATGTAAAATAGTACAATTAATTAAGCTGTAAGTTGTTCAAATCACGTATTGCTATTGTTATTGTAAGCTTTGATGATTACACATCGGGATACAGATTAATACAAGTCTTTCGACTTTCTTCTGAATCCCATTTGTATAAATTATCAATGTTTGTACTAGTTTATATTATTATATTGAAATTATACAAATAAAATATGTTTAAACCAAATGGAGATAATTTAGGGAGGTCTTTTTGATCTTCTATACAATAATGCTATGTTGAATACTCATTAGAATCGTCTCGATGAGGCGATTCTAATGAGTACAAACAACATACAATTTCATGATAAAATAAGAACATTTCCTTAAATATTTGTTTTCTTGAGCTATCGGAAGAATTTCGTAGGCACTCAAAAACGAGTTCGAATTAGCCATGGAAAACGAGTCATCAGTGTTCGAGTCATCGAGGTTTTAATGTACATGAATAAAAGTATTACGAGACCATAAGAAGGGCCAAGTCGCCTTATCATAGGACCTTGGTAAGGAGAAGTATGTTATGATCATTCTGGGATAATTTTGAATTTCGTATTTCTCCATAAAACATATGTTGTGTGTACTCATTAGAAGCGCCTCGCGCTTCCAATGAGTACCCCCAACATATGTTTTTAAGTAGAACTGGAGAACAGTATCTCAGAATTATCGCCAAATTCTCCTTCTTTAAAATGCCTCTGGTCAGTAATAATTAACAATTCTTCCTCAGTCTTCCTACTGCATTTGCAAGTGCAATGTGTTTGTTCGATAAACATGATCCACACCCCTAGCAAAGATGTGCCTTCAGGGCTTTACGAAAACACGCCTATTCAAATATATTAAAACATTTCACCACCAAAACTGGAAGTTTTCAGATAAAAATTCTGATATTTTTCATATTTCTGCTCAAAACATAGATTGTTGGTACTCGTGAGACCCGCCTCGGCGAGGCGGATCTAACGAGTACTCACAATCTATATTTTTGAGCAGAAATAAGAAAATTAATGTATAGCCCTGTAAACCCCAGTTTTTTCTATATAAAAGTGAGGTTTCAGGGGGTCAAAATTATATAGGTATGTTTTCGTGATGGCAAATGAGGACAGGGAGGGCCCAAGGCAGTATACAAATCTGCTTAAAGAATCAATTGATTATGTAGAATGCATCGATGTATAGCAAAGGTTCTTATGAAATTGAGTGGATTTGCTGGCTGGTCTGGTCTTTTATTATTTCTATTTACCCCGAGGACAGGTTCTCTTAAGCCGGCCTCGGTAGCTCAGTCGGATGCGCGTCCAACTAGTGATCAAGTGGTCGCGGGTTCGATCCCTGCCGTGACCCGCAACATTCTCGAAAACATTGATCATGGAATATTTTCTACGGTCGTTTACTTCTGCTGATTGGCAGTTCCTGGCAAAAGAATGTGGAACAGTACTGGTAAACGCTGGTAAACCAACCAAGTTCTCCCAAGGCGTAGCTCTAGGGAACGCCAAAGCTGTCTTATGTTGCTATATTTCTTGTTGTCTTGTCTAAGAATTGTGTGAACTTGTCGATGCATTATGTTATTATCTTAAAGACGCGTGTTGTTTTGTCAATATATAGTGTTGACATGCCCACACACTGTCTTATTATGTTAAAGAACCATTTCGTCACAACTTGGAGTTATCTTGTCTAAAAAGCATGTGAACTTGTCTATATAGTATGTTATTATCTTACACAGGCATGTTATTTTGTCAACATATGTCGTTGACTTGTCTACACGATGTTTTATTAACATGATAAGACATTGTGTGGACAAAACAACACACGCTTTTAACATAACAGCATAACGTATAGACAAGTTTACACGCTTCTCAGACAAGATAACCCGTCTTTTAACATAATAAATTAGCCTTTTAAGAAAGCTATGGCGTTCCATGCAGCTCACTTTTAGGTCGAAGTTATTTCGATATAAATTACATTCAAAGTTATTTCGATGTATCTTTGCTCCCGAAGTTATTTACGCCGGGCTGGAGCCCGGCGTATCTATTTGAGATTGTTTTTTGTAAAATGTGTATGCATTTGAAGAACATCGGTTTTCTTCCAGTTTTGTGGGGTTTTTAGAGGGATTATATATAACTATTCATCCCCCACTTTTTTTTATTATTCAAATTCACACTTATGCAGCAGAGAACTGTGCTATTGGTAACATAGTGAAATAAAAAATGGGAAGTACTGTGTAGAATGAATGTAGCAATGTGGGTTTTGCTCATTAAAAAGAGAAATGAGCAGTTTTCCCGTAGGAGCCCGAATTTGACCATTCGACCTGAAATGAGCTTGTTGCTGTCAATATTCGTACATGTTTGAAGTTTTTCATTTCGTTTTTTTCGTCGTACTACGAAGAAGAAACAAAAGATATTTTTGTTTACGATTGGAAATATGCATTCTCAAATCGAACGGATTATAAGCTGGTTTAATAATACAGTTTAATTTGATATTCAAGCATGGAAAGATTTGGGTTGAAAGAAAACGTTATGAGTGGAGAAAAGAACGAAACACTGCTACATAGATGATTTCGGGTATAGTATGTTCGGCCTAGGCTATATGGATGGCGACACGTACGATATAATTACAACCTTTCATAAATTATAACATTTTTCACTATACTACGATCTTTTGGGAGCTAAGTAATGCATGACAGATTAGTTTCCCGGCGTATTGATGCTTTGCATCAATGTTTTCTTGTTTCGATGTGTATTGCTCTTGAAGTTATATCGATGTATCTTTGCTCCCGAAGTTTTTTTCGATGCGTATTGCTCTCGAAGTTATTTCGATGTATCGTTGCTCCAGAAGTTATATTCGATAAATGATGCTGTCGAATTTATTTCGATGCAAAGCGAAGTTATTTCAATGTACATTGCTCTCGAAGTTATTTCGCTGTATATTTGCTCTCGAAGTTTTTTCGACGTATCCTTGCAATATATTGTATTTTAACTAAGTGTTCGGACACCTTAACTGTCCTAAGCTTTAACCAAGTTTATGTTATGCGTCAAAATCTGATAGATGAGTTGCAAACAGTGTAGGCCCTGATCAACGCCGCATTGTGCGTCGTCTGGTCTGGGTTTACATTGTTTGTTCAGGCCGGTCTGTCCGAATACTAAGAATTAATACTGCGTACAAAAAGACAGCTAGGGTTGCGCTTTGCGACAGAAAGTGGTAGCAACAGAAAAATGAACCTTTTAAGGATGCATAAATGCATATGTATCCAGTTGGTTTGATAGAATTGTGGTACCATGTCTATCCTAAATATTCGGATATTAGAACGCTTTACCATATTTGTTCTCAATTTTGGAAAGAGTCAAAATAACTATCATTTGATGTATGAAAAAGTGCATATGCAGCCTGTAGGTTTGATAAAACTGCGACGTCATGTCTGTCCTAAATATTCGGACATAAGAACTCCTTACGACATTTGACCTCAAGAATTGAAAAAAGTCAATATTACTTTAGTTAAATTCTGACTTGTGGCTGGTCAAATATTAAACTAATTCATCTTGTAGCACGTGAAAGGTGAATAGGATTTCTGCTAACATTTGTTTACACCATCGGCGCTGGTAAAGAAATACCAATGTTAATGTAACAGGTGAAAAACTTCTAATGCCACGACCGGGGATCGAACCCGATCTGCTTGATTCAAAGTCCTGCACTCTACCGCATCGCTATAAAAGCCGGCTTGTACCGCCAGGCAGTACAATTGTATTATATACTTATCACTACTATATTAACTATTACAGTATAGCAGTTTTTCTTCCTGATTCCCACTGCACGGGTTACAAAGTAGATTCGTCCAATCTTTGATCAGCCAGAGGTCAGAATCTGTTTAATCTATACCATTTAGTGCACTGTAAAAATCCTGTAGATTGTACAGTAAAATAGCATTTGCCGCCAGCGCACCCGTAGATTATTTACAGGAATCACCTCGCTAATTAGGTCATAGTAGGGCAAGACAAGTAATGTAGGGCAGAGTAGGGATGTGTACTACCGCATAGAATCTGAAGCCTATCCGCCCTGACCCCTTACTACGAGAAAATTCCTGTGACAGTTCACCAGGTGCCCGTAGAAAGTAACTGTAAATGCACTGGTAGCCATTTGACAGTGTTTTTACCGTAAAACCTACCGGAATATTATACAGTGTGATTGAGTTGCAAACAATCTAGACCCTCATCAGACGCCACGTGTATCTGAGTCTATACTGTTTACCTTAAGCCTGTCTGTCCAAATACTTAGGGTACATACGGTACCAATGAAAGAAGAGTTATGCAATAATTGTATTACATGTACCAGCTTTTCTTATAGTTTTATTTAGTAGCTCAGTTAACCATAGAATGGGTTCGACATTTTCAAATACACTAGAACCTGATTATAAGACGGTTCGGATATAAGACGGTTTAAAAGTGGACCCTAAAAGTGTTTTAGCCAAACAGAAATGTATAGACTGTATAAAAAGAAATGACCATGAATGGTCATTTTTCTATATAATCTATACATTTTTGTATGGATACAACATGGTATTTGCTTTATATCCCAGCGATAGTGTTATAAAGAGGTGTGATGTGTCTAGAGATTTTGTCGCCTTTTTTATCGAAAGAAGGCATTTCTTTTCCTTTCTTTTTTTTTTTTTTTTTCCCCAAATAGACATTTAGAAGTTCCCTGGTATTAAACCCTCTCAAATACGAACTGGCAGTCTAAAAGAAATAAATAGAAATAAATTTGTTCCCAAAAGAAGCAATGCGTTTTCTCTCTCTCTCTCTCTCTCTCTCTCTCTCTCTCTCTCTCATCGAGGCCCTAAGCAATGTTATATTTCATTATCAGAGTTATTTCTCTTGAAGCTGTAACATTCTCTTTACCTCTAACTCGAGAATACGTAAATTCAACAGAAATTTCACAGAAATTACGGTTGGATATGTTATTCAAATCGGCTTCGGAGGGCACAACTATAATTTGTCTCCGAATAAACTGGTGTTCAAATTGTTTCCACGGATATCTTGGAAGCAAGGAACACATTACAGAATGAAAATAGAATGTTTACGGACTCTTTTCATGAACAGTACTTTATTGTGCAACGCAGTTCACGACCTCTAGTGCCACCTTAGACGTACAATGGAACCTTCCCAAACGGTCACCTCTCAATAACAGCTACCTACATATAACAGCCAGTTGTCTGAGCTACCATCGGGCAGTTTTCTTATTTAAACCTTATACAACAGCCACATATCTACAACGGTAAGTTTGGTGCCTTCCCAAGGATGTCTGTTGTAGAGAGGCTGCACATTTCTCTATTTTTAGAAATGCTCAAAATGGGTTATGATGAGGGTCACTGATGAGGTCTAACTGACCGAAACTGGCCAGTCGGGCCCAGAAAACAACTTGAAGTGTCAAGTTTTCTGGGCTAGTCTAGCTAGTTTCGGCAAGTTTTTTATTTTGCATGAGTTTCTTGGTTTCGATAGTCATTTCTTTTAGAATCTATAATACCGAGGAACCGTCATATATTAACCCTTGTCATGCTGAATAAATTAATATGCCACGCCCACTTCTTTTTTAGCCAATCAGATGACTTGATGCGGGTTTTTTATAGAAATTCACATATTTAATGACAAACAGTGCAGATCCAGATCAGTTGGCTTCTTCAGAAGCCAAGTGATCTGGATCTACACTGTTTGCTAAGCCAGGGCATGACGTGTTAAGCAAGAGAAGGGTTAATTACACTATACTACCTTCTGGAGGCCGAATTATCGGCTCTCTACGGCAAAATCCCTCATCACAAAGACAGGTTCGAGATTTAGAACAGTAACTGAGATATCCAGGACAGTCATGGTCGTTTCTGCATGTCCGACACTGAACTGTAATATAAACACAAAGAAGAATTTGGCTAAATTTACATATTTTTATACTTGCAAGTAGTGGTTGAGCTGGGCTTAATTTTTGTGTTCGATCATCAGCTTATGCAAGTGACCGATGATCGATTAAACATTGATTAATAAAACAGTAGAAATATTTACAGCACATTCAATATTTTGTATACATGGTTCTGCATGGATAAAATAGAACTCGAAGCTTGTTAGCAAACTGTATAGATTATATAGAAAAATGATCATAAATGGTCATTTTTCTATATACTCTATACATTTTTAATTGGCTATAATTACAGGCTGTGCAGTTAACAAAACTTTTCTTTGGATCATAACCATAGCATAAAAGGAACTTATTATGTATATAGAGACAAAACTTTAATCGATTATGGAAAATCGTGATCAGTTATGTACTCATTTGCCTTAAACGAGTAATCATCGAGTAAATAGATTATTCGGCAAACCATGCAGTCTGAATACGTCTTCGTTGTCCGCATAAAGAAACCTTGCAGCCTTGGCTATCCAAAATTTGCCCGGTGAAGATATTGATCAGGTTGCGAATGCACAGGCTGATCTGAATCTTTGCTGGGCGCGCATGTTCGAAGGTACGAAGGTACGTTTTCTCAGGTTGTGGTTCGAATGTCTTTATGGCACGGGTATATGAGTACAGGGGTCGATAAAGTGAGCATCTGATCTGTTGGCTTGAAAAAAAAACATTCATGCCAACAGATGAAGATTCATTCACATTACAGACAACCCTCTTTATATCGACACTCGATACAACGACAAATTCGTTATACTGACAATTTCAATGTCAAAAAACCGTCGCTTAAGCGGTAACAGTTAGTCACAAATCCTGTAAAAAACATTGTATTAATATTTTAAAGAAACATATGTTTTGGAAATTTGTTAGAATCGCCTCGGCGAGACGATTCTAACAAATATCCAACACATATGTTTTTGGAATTTGTTAGAATCGCCTCAGCGAGGCGATTCTAACAAATATCAAAACATATGTTCTGTGAAGAAATAAGAACAGAACAAGACCTTTCTTATATATCAGTCTGCTCATTAAGTATTCTATACAACAGCAAATTCATTTTAATGGCAACGTCACAGGATCACACAAGACGTTTGCATCTCGTATGATCCGGAGATCTCCAACGAGACTTGAAGCAGCATGTCAGATTACATCACATCCATATGTTCTTTTCTGCTTTCGAGATAGATTTTTTACAGATTATATATTACTAAACCTCTTTCCCGTGCCTTGGGGTGGGGGTGGGGTGGTGATAGAGTTTGTGTTCCGTGATCGAAGCTTTATCCAGTTATCTTCCTGTCAGTTTTGCCTATGCACCACACATAATTTTGATGTGACGAAGGAAGACTATTTACAAATACCCCTGAGCATTACACTGTATCTCCAGCACTCTTTATACATCACACGACTGGGCGCTACGTTGTGTGTTTGCTGGGATCAAATTATTTCTTTTTATAGTAGTACCCTGTTCTTGTACGGGAAAGCAAACAATATTTCACAAAAGTTTTCTCCCTTGCAAAAAAATGGAGGAAAAAAATGACACGTGTATCCAATCCCCTAAGGTAATTGGGAACCTTACCCAGCGATCACACAACGTTGAAACAACGTCGAGTCAAACCATTAAATCAACATTGAATTGCCGGGTTAGCGGACACAGAACGTTGAAATAACGTCGATTTTAACGTTGACTCAACGTCTTGATCGACGTTGTTTCGACGTTGTGTGCCTGCTGGGTTAACACCTTGCCATACTCTTCACCAATTATGAACCAGTCTATTTTTCTTCAATGCGGCTGGTACCTTTAAAAAATGCTTGATGAGTTGCCAGCAATGTAGACCGTCTGATATCGGTCATAACTTTTTACTCAGGCCTGTTTCTTCTATACTTAACGATAAATACGGTTTACAGTAAAACCCTTGTCGTGCTGAATAAATTAAGATGCCACGCCCACTTCTAATTTTCAGGCAATCGGATTGCTTGATCCAGACTATTGCTATAATTTTACATACTTAATGGCAAACAGTGCAGATCTTCAGAAGCCAACTGATCTGGATCTACACTGTTTGCAAAGGCAGGATATATCCGACTTCAGCATGACAAGGGTTAATGCCTCGAACACGGATGGGTCGTTTACCGTGGCTGATTCGAGCTCGATTTTGAGTCCGTAGGAAATTCGTCGGATATCTCAATATATTCTAATGATAGCTGAAGAAAACAAATATTTAGGGATATTTTAGGGAAATTTTCTTATTTTATAATGAAAATGTATGTTAATGGTAATCATTAGAAACGTCTCACCAAAGCTAATTAGTACACTGAACATAACATTGTTTTATAGAAGCTCGAATAGACATCTCTTTATCTATTAACCCACAGTGGCTCGAACTACCCAAGTCTAGAACGAATTTCCATGGTTCCAAAGATGTTTGTGCCATTAAAGTTCGACTGTACCTGATTTCTGCCAAAAACAACAAAAAAAAGCAAGGTAAGTTTTATCTTAATTTAGACGTCTTTCAGTATGTAAAAGCAAAAGCGCTTACCTGCAGCCACTAAACAAAGAAGGACAATTACTAAACCATATGTTCTCCCCAACATCTTTTCTGGCGAAGACTAATTGTAGTTTATCCGAACGTTTACTAATTAATAGGACGAAGGACACATTTGCGTTTTGTTTATACAAGATCGTTTCTATCTGCGCAAATATTGTGCGGAAACGTGAGAAAACGTACCTTCGACATATGCGCCCAGCGAAGATTCAGATCAGCCTGCGTAGGCACGCAGTCTGATCAGAATGCTTTACTGGACGCATTTTGGCTAACCATGAATTCAAAGTTTCTACATGCTATCAACGAAGACTCTGATCAGCCTGCGCAGGGCGCGCATGTCGAAAGGCCGGTATTCTGACATATGGGCTGATTTGATTGATTTGGTCACATGAGTTGTAACACACTGAAGATGCAAACAGTGAAAGCCCAGATCAGCATACACACTTCCGTGCACTGTGACAAGAAAGTTCTTTGTACGCTAACAAGATGGTCTGCACAGTCTACTGGCGAACCACAGACGGGGCTTAGCAGATTGAGAATATGCGTAGACTGCCAAGGAATGATTAGCTTGCTTTTCTGTAGCATGCTTCTTATATCCTGGGGCCGTGGTACTACGTGAAACGCAGCATGATGCACACAACAAATAACAATAACAACAAAGAAAAATACGCAAAAAAAAAACAACAAAAAAAAAAAAAAAAAACAACATTTATACAAACACTGCTCAGCTGTGTATCCGTTAGCATATCTTTGCTGGCTATAACGCATTTATTCATACTTTCCTGACATACATGCCTGGACAATGTGAGCATAGTGGCGACTCCCTAAGCCTAGTGAATAGGAGAGTTGGACTCGTAATCCATTAGGTTTCTCACCGCTGTGGTTCGAGCCTCGCTCGGGTCACGTTTGAAAGCCAAGTTCTGCTTACAGATGGTCAGGCGGTTTTTCCCCGGGTTCTCCGCTTTCGCCCATCTTTGATGACCGATCGGCTCGATATAAGTGAAACATTCTTGAAAGGGCCGTAAAACCCAAATCAAAACAAATGTGAGCCTAGTATATATATGGGCCGTGTTCAGATTCAGATCATCTTATGCATGCACAAAGCATCATCCGGGCCTTTTCTCTCCATTCATACATTCTGTAGTATCTAGTATCCAATGATTCTGTTAGCGGACAGCGAAGACTCTGATCAGACTGCACGGATGCGCAGGCTGATCTGGGCATTCGCTGTACGTATATGCCCGAAGAGGCGTTTTCGTAAGGCGTGGTCCAATTACTACAGGCGTCAGTAAAATTGATTTTAATCACCCTCCCCCAAATCCCCCGCCCTTTAACACACACACACACACATACACACACACACAACTGTAGTTTGTTTTTACTAGACCGTTCTAAGGTCTAGTGCTGTTCGCTCTTTGTAGGGCCAGGTGGCTGCTCGCTGGAAGTCTTATGATTAGTATTTTCTATTTTGTCCTATTTGTTGTATATGGTAGATTCTGTTTGGTATTGTGATCACCCTGTTGGAGAAGAGGGAGCTGTTTGTTTTGCTTTTCGTTGCTTTTTAGTTCACCTGCCGTCTGTCGTCCGTCGTTCGTACGTCTGTTCTTCATCCGTACACACCTTTGAACTTTTTTTCTGAAACCCCACTCCCAATTTTCTTCGAACTTCATGTGAAATCTTCTGTTAAAGGGAGATTGAAAGTTTTTAAAATGGTCATGGTGCGTTGATCAAGATGGCTGCTATGCCCATACATGTATATAGTAAAAATACTTAAAATCATCTCCAGAACCAAGAAAGCTTTGGTGTTGAATTTTGGTATATAGTATTGAAGACTCAAGGTCTACCAAGTCTATTTAAATAATGACCGTAGGTTGACCTTAGACCGTTTTACGGCAAGGTCAAATTTGCATTCCTTTTCATTTATACGGAAAAAATGTTGAAAAGTCATTTTCTCAAAATGTATTAAAGACTAATGGCGGAAACTTACAATGTATGATTAAAGTAGTAAAACTTTTAGTTACAATTAAAGTTTTGTCCCCTAGGGGTTATCTGCCCGTGCCCCTAAGCTGTATACATGTATAAAATTGTGTAATTTTCAAATGTCTTCTTCTCTGAAGCCGCTCGGGCAATTTTCACCATGTTTCACATTGGGCCTTCTGTCGAAAGGGTATTGACAATTTGTTCGAATGGTTTCGCGCCATTGGACAAGGTGACCGCCATGCCGATATATGGTAAAATAACTTAAAAATCTTCTTCTCCAGAACCAAGAAAACTCTGAGGCTGAATCTTGGTATAGCATTAGGGACTCAAGATCCACCAAGCTTGTTCATATGACGGTCGTAGGTTGACATTTAACCTTTTCACGGCAAGGTCAAATTTGCGTCCCCATACATTTGTATCTATAATGAAGGATTTAAGAAGTAAAACTGTTTAGCTGGCGTCAGAATTTTAGGGGTTATCTGCTCTTGGCTCTGGGCTATATGCATGTATTAAATCGTGAACTCTTTAAACGTCTTCTTCTCTGAAACTGCGCGAACAATTTTCACCAGATTTTACATGAGGCCTTCTGTCGAAAGGATGTTGACAATGTATTCGAATGGTTCCTCATCACTGAACAAGATAGCTGCCATGCCCATATATAGTAAAACACTTCTCCAGAACTAAGAAAGCTCCGAGGCCACAAAGTTTAAAATATGCCACCCCAAAATAGTTTGTTGAATTTCTGCTGGAAGCATAAACGTTGGAAAGCATGAAGATGTATTTATGATAGCATTTTTCCTTTATAAGTGGCACATTAGTGAATCATAGCAGCACCAGCATGACCCTGAAACACGTGCACAAAAATGATAATTTGACTAATAGAGTTTTGAATTGTTTTCACAGTGAAGTCCAAGCCAACCGCTTTCTTATCTGTCAGGCTAACATACCTTACTTTAACAATTAATTGCTATTATTATATTTGTATATACATTTTAGGTATATGAAGTTTGTAACTGAAGCCTTGAGATTGACGCATGTGTTATACAGCGCCTTTATAACAGTGCATCAATAGCTCTGTTTGGAGACGAAGGGAGATAAGGAATACTGAAGCTGGGATCGATATTGACCAGTGCGGAAAAATTTGCAAGAACTGTTGAGGAGGTATGACATTACAGTTGTACAGAAAGAAGTACCTGAAATATGAATTTGAGTTTTACAGAAGAATATTTCTACTCCTGCATGTGGTCTTTATGGCCTGATAGTTGGAGTGCCTGACCTGGAATTCTAGCAGAAAGCTAAATGGACAGTTACTTTCCCACAAAGCAAAGTGGCCAAATGGCTATCCAAAACAAAAAAGATGTAAGCGACACACACATTCAAAGACGAACTGTAACAAAAATAAACCATGACAGAAGAACCGCCTTGGAACGGTCAGTGAAAAGTACTTCACTGGGGCGCTTAAATCGATTTTACGTGGCCACAATCCTCGCCCTTACTTCTGCCGCGGTTTAGTCACATAAGTCTATGCTATAGCTATTTGGAGGTGTGCCTTTAGCTGAAATAAGAATATGGTTTATATTCGCTTGTCACTTTCTTAGTGGCAACTATTTATTTTAAGGTTATGGAAACTGATAAGAAAAAAAAATAAAATAAAAAAAAAAGAAACAAGGGATCAGGTGATTGCAGGGCATCAGGTTTCCTGGTTGAGTTGTGGTCTCTTTCTGTCTCTCTTCTTGTTCTATTATATTAAATACTAATGTCTACTGTGGGGACCAGTCGAATTAACTTTGTCTTTGGCACTCTCTTTAAGCTGGACAAGAGTATTATTACAGACTCGTTTATTATTCAATTTGTATTAGTGGTGTTTATTGACTTTGCATAACCGCTACAGTTGAAGAATTTGGACAGCATGTATCGTCATACGTGACTCTAAGACATTCCTAATTGTGTTCCACCATCCCACCTCCACCCTGCTAACCCGCCAACACTCAAAATGAGTGCAGGCATTACATTTTTAAAGCATATGTCCGTGTTTCCACAGCTATTCCTTCATGAAGACTTAGTGTCTGTGCCATATCTTCTAAAATTATTAGGATAGTCCCAAAGTAATTTGAGGGTTTGATCCATCTTAGGGTACAATTTTGCAGTTTATATTGTAATAGGCGGATTGGTTTAAATGCTAAAATATATCATGTGATGCACTATTTACAGAGATTTTACCCTTTGTTATAAATGTATATTTGGACAGTATCCTCTGAACCAGCAGAAGATCTCTATTTAAACCTAATGAAAGTCATTCAAATAAAGTGCAAAATACGCAGAAAATCAATGTCTTTCTGGTGGTGTAAGCGCTATTCTGAGATCTGGCCTGATTCTTGAGAGCCTTTTGTTTTTGCTCTCACTCAGTACAAGCGGGATAATGTCCATGAACTTTGAGGAAAAACATTCACCAAATGTTCTCAAGAATAAGACCAGGTTGTAGAATAGTGCTTACACCACTAGAAAGAGTTTGATTTTTCTTGTACTTTGCACTTTATTTGAACCAATTCCTTTAGTAATAAATAGAATTATTCTAAAAAGTCCCGCCTTATGCAGAGCTAAAAAGAACAAACAAACAAACAAAAAAAAATCCGTGTACATAGTTATCTTGGTCACGTAGATTCCCAGCACTGCGTATGTGTCAGCCATCTTGTTCAACTTGTAATGACATTCAACAGGGAAATGTAACGATAAATTGTTTAGTTAGAAAATTGTGGTTGAAAATAAGCTGGCATTTCCACACCTGACTACAGTAATTAATCACTTAGATAATAGCTTTAGATCACCTGTATTTGCTCCATTCCGATATATCAGTTACATTACGAAAACACGCCTATTCAAATATATTGAAAATTATACCACCAAAAAATGAAAGTTTTCAGATAAAAATTCTTATATTTTTCTTATTTCTGTTCAAAACATAGATTGTGGGTACTCGTTAGAACCGCCTCGTCGAGGCGGTTCTAACGAGTACCGCCGGCCTCGGTGGCTCAGTTGGATGCGCCGTCCGACTGGAGACCAGGAGGTCGCGGGTTCAAACCCCGCCGAGGTAGGCAACATTCTTTCGTGGAGATTGATCATGAAATATTTTCTACGGTCATTCTCTCCCTTCCGCTGATTCAAGAAGGGCAGTTGTCAGTTTCTGGCGAAAGAATGTGCACAATACTGGTTAACCGCTTAGAGGACTAAGCCTGCCCAGTAAACGTGTGGTTAGGTAAACTGACCGCGCTCGACATGACCCCATTGGGTTGACTGGGCCGTAAAACCTCAACACAAACAAAACTAACGAGTACCACAATCTATGCTTTTGAGCAGACATATGAAAAAAAAAATGTATACCCCTGTAAACCCCAGTTTTACCATATAAAAGTGGGGTTTAAGGGGGTCAAAATTATATAGGTATGTTTTCGTGATGTTTGCCTGTTTGCCTTAATTATGATTGCCCGATACTCATTCTCATAAGAAGGAGAAATTAGTAAACTTATGTAGAAACTATTTATATCAAATAGCGCATTAGTATACCGGTTTGAAAGAATATGAATTTACAACAAAATGTCTAAGTTCATAGCATGGTTCTTTGTATATGCCTATAAAAACTGAAGCTGCTTTAATTGACTCAAGTGTCTTAAAAAGGCTTTTATTGTTCTCTCTATCCAGCCCTGTCCAACTATTAATGCTGGCGTCTTTGATAAACGGAAGAATCATGGTCACAATGCTGAAGAAAATACACCAGACCAGGTTTCTTTGGATATGGTGACAACATGCTGATTCTTGTCCGAGTTTCTACACAGGCCGTTCTGTTGATGGAAATATAAGGTATTTAATAGGCTATCATTGTGTTATTAATACTGGGGAACATTTTTGTGTAGATAATTTATGGTAATCTTGTGACATTCATGGGTAAGACAGGAACAGTGTTTAGCCTTACAAGTTCATTTGGTTAAACCATGAAAGCACAGAATATTAGTAATTTCGCAGAACACGCATTAAATTAAATATACACAACCAGAAGCTTGTGATGTTATAAACTGAGATTTGGTGTCTCAGTAGGTTTAGTGGCTGCTTGCTAATCATAATTATTGCATAAAAAGCAGTGTCGCACGTTATTAACAGCCGTGCATTAACCGGCGAAAATCCGTGTATTACACAAGGCAATTCACGCGCTGTTAATGCACGGCTACGCAACTTTCAATATGATCGTACCGGGGCCACAAATTTGCTGCCGTTACGAGATGTGTACTGCCCGGCCCCAGAAGGTACATAGTCTGTGGAAATTACGTTCGCGAGACATCGGTGAAAAGGCGTAACAAAATAGTGCAAGAAATAACTCGAAATGTAGCAAATGTTTTCAGTTTTTATGCAATAATAGCGATCAAACATGGTTTTTCAATTCATTAACATTCGTCAGGTCCCTTGGGAGGTGTTGAAAACCGCGGCCTTGAAAAACCATGTTTGATCCCTATATTAGCAGTTTTAATTGCAGTCTAGATAGCGATAATGCATATTATCATGTTTTTCCACCATATGATCCCATATGGTTGAAGAATTGATGATGTTCAAATTATGTAACACTACAAAAGCTGGCATCTGTTATTAAGCGCAGGCCCTGACTGGCAAAACACCTCAATTTGTGGAATTATAGGCTAAAACAAAAAGAGTGGGTGTTGCTTTCTCTACACAACCTTATATTACGCTAAGATGTTATATGTATCTTACCGGTGCAAAACTTTAATAAGATATGGTGATTACTTTCTGTCCATCAGAAACACACATTTGATAACGACTTCTTCAAAAAAAAAAAAACGCTGCAGAAATTCAATTGACATCAGTTTACAATAGGAGAATCCTAGGCACAAGGTCTTCCAATTTAATAGTTCTATTGAAGTTTTGCATAAGTGATTGCAAGAAAAAGAACTTTCTAAGATGATCTGAATCCTTCGAGATATCTGTACCTCGACATATCAAATTTGTAAAATTGAGGAAAAAATAAATTGGCCAACAACATTTCACAAATGAATATGCAATTTGACTCCTGAAGATATATATTAAAATATTGTGAAAAAGGGGAGAAATTGCTCTAGGAGCAATTTCTCCTCTTTTCCACAATATTTTGTTACTTGATTTTAGATTCCATGTTAAAACAGATTAGATTTCCAGTTCGTGATAAGCGGTTATCCGAGATAAGCGAAGACGCGATAACGAGAGTCGACTGTATGTATATATATTCTGCCCAATGCTATATACGGACCACTGTGCTAGTTGCCCAAATAATTCCTATTGTTTACGGTCATCCCCTGTGAATGATCTACATTTGCCATAGTAAAAACGTGTTCACTGGCAAATATATCATGACTGTGTCAATCAGCAGAGCTAATGCTCCAATTTAACAGCTTGTTCCCTGTAAGTATACTGGATTATAAATGATAAAAAGAAAAGAATACATGAAGCATGCACTTCCATGCTCAGAAGATTATAGAGGCTTTTGTTGGACCAGTTTATCTGAAAAGCCAGGGGTGGTCTGGTGTGGCGAAGATGTCGTGTATCTTACGTCACTGGGGCGTCCAACTGATATTGGCTTACAGTTGGGCAAGGCCTGCTATCCTTGTAGCAGGTAAGGATAGAGAGGGATGTTAGAGAGGGATGTTTCTGTTTTTTCTGTTTCTTCACTTTCATTCCTATTCCTCTTTACTCCCTGTCCCTCTCTTTCATCTCCTCTACTATCTCTTCTATCTCTTCTCCCTTTCTCTGGGAGCCGACACAAAATGACCCACAAGGGTTGACATGTCGTTTAACCCAACACATTCAAATTATCAGAAAAGCTGTTTTGTGGTAAATACCAAGTGTATTGTTAACCTTGTTCTGCAAGTTAGCTTATATTCAAAGCTGTCGATATTTAAAATTGTTGATGTCCATGTAAGATTTCTTTCAGATATAACTACTTTGTTCCCGTGAGGGAACGTAGTGAGGAGAAGAAGAACGAAATTGTATCCCGCTGTTGGGCTGTTAATTTGGCAGTTTGCCATAGTGAATACGCTGGATCTAGGGACCTGCAGTAGGTGCAATGTGATGACTGCGGGAGATAGTATCATGCCAAGTGCCTGGTTGAATGCAAACAGATGTGGAGCAATGAAGAGTTACACTGTGGTTGTATGAGATTAAGGCCATTCAGCGAAGCTAAGTAAGTACTGTCTAATGTGCGGATTGATTTAGCCTGTCAAATAAATTAAGAGAAGTTGTTTTGAAAGGTCACTAATTGATCAATAGATAAAAGTATAAGTGAAGATACCCAGGAAACGTAAAAATCACAAGCACAGCCTTCCTTTTTACAGATTCATGCCTCCTCAAAGATCAAATAATGATTACTTGATCCATGGTTTTTGACTGAAATTCACATATTTAATGACAAACTATGAAGAAGCCAACTGATCTGGATCTACACTGTTTGCTAAGACAGGGCATAACGTGCTCAGCAAAAGAAAGGTTAATTTTGACTTTCAGCTTATGACTTAATAGTGGGTAGGCGTGGTTTGTAGTCTATCAAATGCGATTTTTACTGCCTTTCAACAGACGATCAGTTTAGGGATTACAGACTTTCAACTGAAAAGTCGTATCATAATCTAGTCAATCAAATCACTTCATTTTCACATGGCAACATAAGGTACACAAAATGAAATACGGTTGACTCTCATTATCTCGACCTCGCTTATCTCGAATAATCGCTTATCTCGAAGTGAAAATTTGGTCCCTGTTTTAACATAGAAATCTAACAACAGATGACAAAATATTGTGGAAAAGAGGAGAAATTGCTCCTTAGGAGCAATTTCTCCGCTTTTCCACAATATTTTCAATATATCTGTAACTTCAGGAGGAAAATTACATATTCATTTGTTAAATGTGGTTGTTCGGTCAACTGTTTTCCTCAATTCTGCAACTCTGATATGTCGAGGTACGGATATTTCGAAGTGTTTAAAAGAGACCCTTGGAATTCGAGATAACGAGAGTCGACTGTATACATACATTGAGGCAAAATGTATACCAATGAACAATATGTAGTAAATTTATTACTTATACAGTTTATTTTATGTAAGAAAAGTGCTTTCGGGCGTATACAGATATCACAGACCCAAAGTCAGAGCTTATCCTCTTAGACCCATTCATGCGTCACGTGTTTCATATTTCTTGTCCCCATATCATGGTAGCCTTTGAGTTCTTGAAGATCTTTTTATCTGTATGGATTACCTCCTGAAAATAAAATTATTGATAGATATATGGGCCGTGTCAAGCAAAAATGTGACTTCGAGCATGCGCAAAATGCACAGATTCCAATTCATCCCGCGCGTGCGCAAAGTCGCATCCGGGGATTCGCTCTCCGTTGTTTCTTTTCCTATGACATGAAAGTCGTAACAAAGGAAAGAAGCATAGCTAAAAAAAAGTTCCCGCCAATCGTGGGATTTGAATCCGGTCTGCCCAGCTCTAACCATGACTCCTTGACGCATTTGTCAGAGATTGAATATATACCTACAGTGACCTACAAGCTATGCGAAATCTGCCAAGGCAGATTATCGAAGGCAGGAGTAATAGGCCGTAACAACCTTCCATAGTGTCCAATGATTCTTTTAGCGGAGAGTGAAAGCCCTGATCAGCCTGCGCGGATGCGCAGGCTGATCTGGGCATTCGCTGTCTGCATACGCCCGAAGACACGTTCTCGCATGGCATGGCCCAAATGATATATGAGCGGTTGTAAAACATACAAGCCGAAACGTGAAAACGCACCTCCTGACATGTGCACCAAACGATGACTAAAATCAGCCTGCGCATCCGCGCAGTCTGATCAGAGTCTTCGTTATCCACATCAAGAAATTTTCTATCTTTTTCTATCCAAAATGCGCCCAGTGAAGATTCTAATTAGACTGCGCGAGTGCGTAGGATGATCTAAATCTTCGCTTGGCGCACATGTCCGCGATGGTACGTTTCCGGACGTTGCGAATCTTATGTCTCCAGTGGTTTCAGTATACAGTAAAACCTCAATAGCTCGAACATGTATGGGACCATGGAAATTTAATCAAGGCATGGGTAGTTCGAGCCACTGAGGGTGGATCATGTCGCCATTTCAGGGAGCAAATGGAGATAATTTAGGGAAGTCTTTTTGATCTTCTATACAATAATGCTCTGTTGAGTACTCATTAGAATCGCCTCGATGAGGCGATTCTAATGAGTACAAACAACATACAATTTCATGATAAAATAAAAATATTTCCTTAAATATTTGTTTTCTTGAGCTATCGGAAGAATTTAGTAGGCACTCAAAAACGAGTTTGAATTAGCCATGGAAAACGAGTCATCAGTGTTCGAGTCATCGAGGTTTTTAATGTACATGAATAAAAGTATTACGAGTTCATAAGAAGGGCCAAGTCGCCTTATCATAGGACCTTGTAAGGAGAAGTATGTTATGATCATTCTGGGATAATTTTGAATTTCGTATTTCTCCATAAAACATATGTTGTATGTACTCATTAGAAGCGCCACGCGCTTCCAATGGGTACCCCCAACATATGTTTTTAAGTAGAACTGGAGAACAGTATCTCAGAACTATCGCCAAATTCTCCTTCTTTAAAATGCCTCTGGTCAGTTAACAATTCTTCCTCAGTCTTCCTACTGCATTTGCATATTCAATGTGTTTGTTCGATAAACATGATCACACCCCTAGCAAAGATGTGCCTTCAGGGCTTTACGAAAACGTGCCTATTCAAATATATTAAAAATTTCACCACCAAAACTGAAAGTTTTCAGATAAAAATATTGATATTTTTCATATTTCTGCTCAAAACATAGATTGTTGGTACTCGTTAGACCCGCCTCGGCGAGGCGGTTCTAACGAGTACTCACAATCTATATTTTTGAGCAGAAATAAGAAAATTAATGTATAGCCCTGTAAACCCCAGTTTTTTCTATATAAAAGTGAGGTTTCGGGGGGTCAAAATTATATAGGTATGTTTTCGTGATGGCAAATGTGGACAGGGAGGGCCCAAGGCAGTATACAAATCTGCTTAAAGAATCAATTGATTATGTAGAATGCATCGATGTATAGTAAAAGTTCTTATGAAAGTGAGTGGATTTGCTGGCTGGTCTGGTCTTTTATTATTTCTATTTACCCCGAGGACAGGTTCTCTCAAGCCGGCCTCGGTAGCTCAGTCGGATGCGCGTCCAACTAGTGATCAAGTGGTCGCGGGTTCGATCCCTGCCGGGTTCCGCAACATTCTCGAAAACATTGATCATGGAATATTTTCTACGGTCGTTTACTTCTGCTGATTGGCAGTTCCTGGCAAAAGAATGTGGAACGGTACTGGTAAACGCTGGTAAACCAACCAACCAAGTTCTCCCAAGGCGCAGCTCTAGGGAACGCCAAAGCTGTCTTATGTTGTTATATTTCTTGTTGTCTTGTCTAAGAATTGTGTGAACTCGTCGGTGCATTATGTTATTATCTTAAAGACGCGTGTTGTTTTGTCAATATATAGTGTTGACATGCCCACACACTGTCTTATTATGTTAAAGAACCATTTTATTTCGTCACAACTTGGAGTTATCTTGTCTAAAAAGCATGTGAACTTGTCTATATAGTATATTATTATCTTACACAGGCATGTTATTTTGTCAACATATGGCGTTGACTTGTCTACACGATGTTTTATTAACATGATAAGACATTGTGTGGACAAAACAACACACGCTTTTAACATAACAGCGTAACGTATAGACAAGTTTACACGCTTCTCAGACAAGATAACCCGTCTTTTAACATAATAAATTAGCCTTTTGCAACATAAGAAAGCTATGGCGTTCCATGCAGCTCACTTTTAGGTCGAAGTTATTTCGATATAAATTACATTCAAAGTTATTTCGATGTATCTTTGCTCCCGAAGTTATTTACGCCGGGCTGGAGCCCGGCGTATCTGTTTGAGATTGTTTTTTGTAAAATGTGTATGCATTTGAAGAACATCGGTTTTCTTCCAGTTTTATGGGGCTTTTAGAGGGATTATATATAACTATTCATCCCCCCCTTTTTTTATTATTCAAATTCACACTTATGCAGCTGAGAACTGTGCTGTTGGTAACATAGTGAAATAAAAAATAGGAAGTACTGTGTAGAATGAATGTAGCAATGTGGGTTTTGCTCATTTAAAAGAGAAATGAGCAGTTTTCCCGTAGGAGCCCGAATTTGACCATTCGATCTGAAATGAGCTTGTTGCTGTCAATATTCGTACATGTTTGAATTTTTTCATTTCGTTTTTTTCGTCGTACTACGAAGAAGAAACAAAAGATATTTTTCTTTGTTTACGATTGGAAATACGCATTCTCAAATCGAACGGATTATAAGCTGGTTTAATAATACAGTTTAATTTGATATTCAAGCATGGAAAGATTTAGGTTGAAAGAAAACGTTATGAGTGGAGAAAAGAACGAAACACTGCTACATAGATGATTTCGGATATAGTATGTTCGGCCTAGGCTATATGGATGGCGACACGTACGATATAATTACAACCTTTCATAAATTATAACATTTTTTAATATACTACGATCTATTGGGAGCTAAGTAATGCATGACAGATTAGTTTCCCGGCGTATTGATGCTTTGCATCAATGTTTTCTTGTTTCGATGTGTATTGCTCTTGAAGTTATATCGATGTATCTTTGCTCCCGAAGTTTTTTTCGATGCGTATTGCTCTCGAAGTTATTTCGATGTATCGTTGCTCCAGAAGTTATATTCGATAAATGATGCTGTCGAATTTATTTCGATGCAAAGCGAAGTTATTTCAATGTACATTGCTCTCGAAGTTATTTCGCTGTATATTTGCTCTCGAAGTTTTTTCGACGTATCCTTGCAATATATTGTATTTTAACTAAGTGTTCGGACACCTTAACTGTCCTAAGCTTTAACCAAGTTTATGTTATGCGTCAAAATCTGATATATGAGTTGCAAACAGTGTAGGCCCTGATCAAGACTGCATTGTGCGGTGTCTGGTCTGGGTTTACATTGTTTGTTCAGGCCGGTCTGTCCGAATACTAAGAATTAATATTGTGTACAAAAAGACAGCTAGGGTTGCGCTTTGCGACAGAAAGTGGTAGCAACAGAAAAATGAACCTTTTAAGGATGCATAAATGCATATGTATCCAGTTGGTTTGATAGAATTGTGGTACCATGTCTATCCTAAATATTCGGATATTAGAACGCTTTACCATATTTGTTCTCAATTTTGGAAAGAGTCAAAATAACTATCATTTGATGTATGAAAAAGTGCATATGCAGCCTGTAGGTTTGATAAAACTGCGATGTCATGTCTGTCCTAAATATTCGGACATAAGAACTTCTTACGACATTTGACCTCAAAAATTGAAAAAAAGTCAATATTACTTTAGTTAAATTCTGACTTGTGGCTGGTCAAATATTAAACTAATCCATCTTGTAGCACGTGAAAGGTGAATAGGATTTCTGCTAACATTTGTTTACACCATCGGCGCTGGTAAAGAAATACCAATGTTAATGTAACAGGTGAAAAACTTCTAATGCCACGACCGGGGATCGAACCCGATCTGCTTGATTCAAAGTCCTGCACTCTACCGCATCGCTATAAAAGCCGGCTTGTACCGCCAGGCAGTACAATTGTATCATATACTTATCACTACTATATTAACTATTACAGTATAGCAGTTTTTCTTCCTGATTCCCACTGCACGGGTTACAAAGTAGATTCGTCCAATCTTTGATCAACCAGAGGTCAGAATCTGTTTAATCTATACCATTTAGTGCACTGTAAAAATCCTGTAGATTGTACAGTAAAATAGCATTTGCCGCCAGCGCACCCGTAGATTATTTACAGGAATCACCTCGCTAAGCAGGTCATAGTAGGGCAAGACAAGTAATGTAGGGCAGAGTAGGGATGTGTACTACCGCATAGAATCTGGCCTATCCGCCCTGACCCCTTACTACGAGAAAATTCCTGTGAAAGTTCTACAGGTGCCCGTAGAAAGTAACTGTAAATGCACTGGTAGCCATTTGACAGTGTTTTTACCGTAAAACCTACCGGAATATTATACAGTGTGATTGAGTTGCAAACAATCTAGACCTTCATCAGACGCCACGTGTACTTGAGTCTATACTGTTTACCTTAAGCCTGTCTGTCCAAATACTTAGGGTACATACGGTACCAATGAAAGAAGAGTTATGCAATAATTGTATTACATGTACCAGCTTTTCTTATAGTTTTATTTAGTAGCTCAGTTAACCATAGAATGGGCTCGACATTTTCAAATACACTAGAACCTGATTATAAGACGGTTCGGATATAAGACGGTTTAAAAGTAGACCCTAAAAGTGTTTTAGCCAAACAGAAATGTATAGATTGTATAAAAAGAAATGACCACGAATGGTCATTTTTCTATATAATCTATACATTTTTGTATGGATACAACATGGTATTTGCTTTGGACCCCAGCGATAGGGTTATAAAGAGGTGTGAATAGTCTAGAGATTTTGTCGCCTTTTTATCGAAAGAAGGCATTTCTTTTCTTTTCTTTTTTTTTCTCCAAATAGACATTTAGAAGTTCCCTGGTATTAAACCCTCTAAAATACGAACTGGCAGTCTAAAAGAAATAAATAGAAATAAATTTGTTTCCGAAGGAAGCAATGCGTTTTCTCTCTCTCTGTCTGTCTCTCTCTCTCTCTCTCTCTCTCTCTCTCTCTCTCTCTCATCGAGGCCCTAAGAAAGAAGCAATGTTATATTTCATTATCAGAGTTATTTCTCTTGAAGCTGTAACATTCTCTTTACCACTTACTCGAGAATACGTAAATTCAACAGAAATTTCACAGAAATTACGGTTGGATATGTTATTCAAATCGGCTTCGGAGGGCACAACTATAATTTGTCTCCGAATAAACTGGTGTTCAAATTGTTTCCACGGATATCTTGGAAGCAAGGAACACATTACAGAATGAAAATAGAATGTTTACGGACTCTTTTCATGAACAGTACTTTATTGTGCAACGCAGTTCACGACCTCTAGTGCCACCTTAGACGTACAGTGGAACCTTCCCAAACGGTCTCCTCTCAATAACAGCTACCTACCTATAACAGCCAGTTGTCTGAGCTACCATCGGGCAGTTTTCTTATTTAAACCTTTTACAACAGCCACATATCTACAACGGTAAGTTTGGTGCCTTCCCGAGGATGTCTGTTGTAGAGAGGTTGCACATTTCTCTATTTTTAGAAATGCTCAAAATGGGTTATGATGAGGGTAACTGATGAGGTCTAACTGACCGAAACTGGCCAGTCGGGCCCAGAAAACAACTTGAAGTGTCAAGTTTTCTGGGCTAGACTAGCTAGTTTCGGCAAGTTTTTTATTTTGCATGAGTTTCTTGGTTTCGATAGTCATTTCTTTTAGAATCTATAATACCGAGGAACCGTCATATATTAACCCTTGTCATGCTGAATAAATTAATATGCCACGCCCACTTCTTTTTTAGCCAATCAGATGACTTGATGCGGGTTTTTGATAGAAATTCACATATTTAATGACAAACAGTGCAGATCCAGATCAGTTGGCTTCTTCAGAAGCCAAGTGATCTGGATCTACACTGTTTGCTAAGCCAGGGCATGACGTGTTAAGCTAGAGAAGGGTTAATTACACTATACTACCTTCTGGAGGCCGAATTATCGGCTCTCTACGGCAAATTCCCTCGTCACAAAGACAGGTTCGAGATTTAGAACAGTAACTGAGATATCCAGGACAGTCATAGTCGTTTCTGCATGTCCGACACTGAACTGTAATATAAACACAAAGAATTTGGCTAAATTTACATATTTTTATACTTGCAAGTAGTGGTTGAGCTGGGCTTAATTTTTGTGTTCGATCATCAGCTTATGCAAGTGACCGATGATCGATTAAATATTGATTAATAAAGCAGTAGAAATATTTACAGCACATTCAATATTTTGTATACATGTTTCTGCATGGATAAAATAGAACTCGAAGCTTGTTAGCAAACTGTATAGATTATATAGAAAAATGACCATAAAGGGTCATTTTTCTATATACTCTATACATTTTTAATTGGCTATAATTACAGGCTGTGCAGTTAACAAAACTTTTCTTTGGATCATAACCATAGCATAAAAGGAACTTATTATGTATATAGAGACAAACGTTTAATCGATCATGGAAAATCGTGATCAGTTATGTACTCATTTGCCTTAAACGAGTAATCATCGAGTAAATAGATTATTCGGCAAACCATGCAGTCTGAATACGTCTTCGTTGTCCGCATAAAGAAACCTTGCAGCCTTGGCTATCCAAAATTTGCCCGGTGAAGATATTGATCAGGTTGCGAATGCACAGGCTGATCTGAATCTTTGCTGGGCGCGCATGTTCGAAGGTACGAAGGTACGTTTTCTCAGGTTGTGGTTCGAATGTCTTTATGGCACGGGTATATGAGTACAGGGGTCGATAAAGTGAGCATCTGATCTGTTGGCTTGAAAAAAAAACATTCATGCCAACAGATGAAGATTCATTCACATTACAGACAACCCTCTTTATATCGACACTCGATACAACGACAAATTCGTTATACTGACAATTTCAATGTCAAAAAACCGTCGCTTAAGCGGTAACAATTAGTCACAAATCCTGTAAAAACATTGTATTAATATTTTAAAGAAACATATGTTTTGGAAATTTGTTAGAATCGCCTCGGCGAGACGATTCTAACAAATATCCAACACATATGTTTTTGGAATTTGTTAGAATCGCCTCAGCGAGGCGATTCTAACAAATATCAAAACATATGTTCTGTGAAGAAATAAGAACAGAACAAGACCTTTCTTATATATCAGTCTGCTCATTAAGTATTCTATACAACAGCAAATTCATTTTAATGGCAACGTCACAGGATCACACAAGACGTTTGCATCTCGTATGATCCGGAGATCTCCAACGAGACTTGAAGCAGCATGTCAGATTACATCACATCCATTTGTTCTTTTCTGCTTTCGAGATAGATTTTTTACAGATTATATATTACTAAACCTCTTTCCCGTGCCTTGGGGTGGGGGTGGGGGTGGTGATAGAGTTTGTGTTCCGTGATCGAAGCTTTATCCAGTTATCTTCCTGTCAGTTTTGCCTATGCACCACACATAATTTTGATGTGACGAAGGAAGACTATTTACAAATACCCCTGAGCATTACACTGTATCTCCAGCACTCTTTATACATCACACGACTGGGCGCTACGTTGTGTGTTTGCTGGGATCAAATTATTTCTTTTTATAGTAGTACCCTGTTCTTGTACGGGAAAGCAAACAATATTTCACAAAAGTTTTCTCCCTTGCAAAAAAATGAAGGAAAAAAATGACACGTGTATCCAATCCCCTAAGGTATTTGGGAACCTTACCCAGCGATCACACAACGTTGAAACAACGTCGAGTCAAACCATTAAATCAACATTGAATTGCCGGGTTAGCGGACACAGAACGTTGAAATAACGTCGATTTTAACGTCGTGCTGAATAAATTAAGATGCCACGCCCACTTCTAATTTTCAGGCAATCGGATTGCTTGATCCAGACTATTGCTATAATTTTACATACTTAATGGCAAACAGTGCAGATCTTCAGAAGCCAACTGATCTGGATCTACACTGTTTGCAAAGGCAGGATATATCCGACTTCAGCATGACAAGGGTTAATGCCTCGAACACGGATGGGTCGTTTACCGTGGCTGATTCGAGCTCGATTTTGAGTCCGTAGGAAATTCGTCGGATATCTCAATATATTCTAATGATAGCTGAAGAAAACAAATATTTAGGGATATTTTAGGGAAATTTTCTTATTTTATAATGAAAATGTATGTTAATGGTAATCATTAGAAACGTCTCACCAAAGCTAATTAGTACACTGAACATAACATTGTTTTACAGAAGCTCGAATAGACATCCCTTTATCTATTAAACCACAGTGGCTCGAACTACCCAAGTCTAGAACGAATTTCCATGGTTCCAAAGATGTTCGTGCCATTAAAGTTCGACTGTACCTGATTTCTGCCGAAAACAACAACAAAAAAAGCAAGGTAAGTTTTGTCTTAATTTAGACGTCTTTCAGTATGTAAAAGCAAAAGCGCTTACCTGCAGCCACTAAACAAAGAAGGACAATTACTAAAACATATGTTCTCCCCAACATCTTTCCGAGCGAAGACTAATTGCAGTTTATCCGAACTTTTACTAATTAATAGGACGAAGGACACATTTGCGTTTTGTTTATACAAGATCGTTTCTATCTGCGCAAATATTGTGCGGAAACGTGAGAAAACGTACCTTCGACATATGCGCCCAGCGAAGATTCAGATCAGCCTGCGTAGGCACGCAGTCTGATCAGAATGCTTTACTGGACGCATTTTGGCTAACCATGAATTCAAAGTTTCTACATGCTATCAACGAAGACTCTGATCAGCCTGCGCAGGGCGCGCATGTCGAAAGGCCGGTATTCTGACATATGGGCTGATTTGATTGATTTGGTCACATGAGTTGTAACACACTGAAGATGCAAACAGCGAAAGCCCAAATCAGCATACACGCTTCCGTGCACTGTGACAAGAAAGTTCTTTGTACCCTAACAAGATGGCCTGCACAGTCTACTGGCGAACCCCAGACGGGGCTTAGCAGATTGAGAATATGCGTAGACTGCCAAGAAATGATTAGCTTGCTTTTCTGTAGCATGCTTCTTATATCCTGGGGCCGTGGTACTACGTGAAACGCAGCATGATGCACACAACAAATAACAATAGCAACAAAGAAAAATACGCAAAAAAGAAAGACAGAAAGAAAAAAAAACATTTATACAAACACTGCTCAGCTGTGTATCCGTTAGCATATATTTTGCTCGCTATAACGCATTTATTCATTTTTTCCTGACATACATGCCTGGACAATGTGAGCATAGTGGCGGCCCCCTAAGCCTAGTGGATAGGAGAGTTGACTCGTAATCCATAAGGTTTCTCACCGCTGTGGTTCGAGCCTCGCTCGGGTCACGTTTGAAAGCCAAGTTCTGCTTACAAATGGTCAGGCGGTTTTTCCCCGGGTTCTCCGGCTTTCGCCAACCTTTGATGACCGGTCGGCTCGATATAAGTGAAACATTCTTGAAAGGGCCGTAAAACCCAAATCAAAACAAATGTGAGCCTAGTATATATATGGGCCGTGTTCAGATTCAGATCATCTTATGCATGCACAAAGCATCATCCGGGCCTTTTCTCTCCATTCATTCATTCTGTAGTATCTAGTATCCAATGATTCTGTTAGCGGACAGTGAAGACTCTGATCAGACTGCACGGATGCGCAGGCTGATCTGGGCATTCGTTGTACGTATATGCCCGAAGAGGCGTTTTCGTATGGCGCGGTCCAATTACTACAGGCGTCAGTAAAATTGATTTTAATCACCCTCACCCAAATCCCCCCGCCCTTTCACACACACACACACGCACACACACACACACACACACACACACACACACACATACACACACACACACAACTGTAGTTTGTTTTTACTAGACCGTTCTAAGGTCTAGTGCTGTTCGCTCTTTGTAGGGCCAGGTGGCTGCTCGCTGGAAGTCTTATGATAAGTATTTTCTATTTTGTCCTATTTGTTGTATATGGTAGATTCTGTTTGGTATTGTGATCACCCTGTTGGAGAAGAGGGAGCTGTTTGTTTTGCTTTTCATTGCTTTTTAGTTCACCTGAGCCGAAGGCTCACGATTAGCTATTGTGATCACTTGCCATCTGTCGTCCGTCGTTCGTACGTCTGTTCTTCATCCGTCCACACCTTTGAACGACTTTTTTCTGAAACCCCACTCCCAATTTTCTTCGAACTTCATGTGAAATCTTCTGTTAAAGGGAGATTGAAAGTTTGTAAAATGGTCACGGTGCGTTGATCAAGACGGCCGCTATGCCCATACATGTATATAGTAAAAATACTTAAAATCATCTCCAGAACCAAGAAAGCTTTGGTGTTGAATTTTGGTATATAGTATCGAAGACTCAAGGTCTACCAAGTCTATTTAAATAATGACCGTAGGTTGACCTTAGACCGTTTTACGGCAAGGTCAAATTTGCATCCCTTTTCATTTATACGGAAAAAATGTTGAAAAGTCATTTTCTCAAAAATGTATTAAAGACTAATGGCGGAAACGTACAATGTATGATTAAAGTAGTAAAACTTTTAGTTACAATTAAAGTTTTGTCCGCTAGGGGTTATCTGCCCGTGCCCCTAAGCTGTATACATGTATAAAATTGTGTAATTTTTAAATGTCTTCTTCTCTGAAGCCGCTTGGCCAATTTTCACCATGTTTCACATTGGGCCTTCTGTCGAAAGGGTATTGACAATTTGTTCGAATGGTTTCGCGCCATTGGACAAGGTGACCGCCATGCCGTTATATGGTAAAATAACTTAAAAATCTTCTTCTCGAGAACCAAGAAAACTCTGAGGCTAAATCTTGGTATAGCATTAGGGACTCAAGATCCACCAAGCTTGTTCAAATGACGGTCGTAGGTCGACCTTTAACCTTTTCACGGCAAGGTCAAATTTGCGCCCCCATACATTTGTATGTATAATGAAGGATTTAAGAAGTAAAACTGTTTAGCTGGCATCAGAATTTTAGGGGTTATCTGCTCTTGCCTCTGGGCTATATGCATGTATTAAATCGTGAACTCTTTAAACGTCTTCCTCTCTGAAACTGCACGAACAATTTTCACCAGATTTTACATGAGGCCTTCTGTCGAAAGGATGTTGACAATGTATTCGAATGGTTCCTCATCATTGAACAAGATAGCTGCCATGCCCATATATGGTAAAACACTTCTCCAGAACTAAGAAAGCTCCGAGGCCACAAAGTTTAAAATATGCCACCCCAAAATAGTTTGTTGAATTTCTGCTGGAAGCATAAACGTTGGAAAGCATGAAGATGTATTCATGATAGCATTTTTCCTTTATAAGTGGCACATTAGTGAATCATAGCAGCACCAGCATGACCCTGAAACACGTGCAGAAAAATGATAATTTGACTAATAGAGTTTTGAATTGTTTTCACAGTGAAGTCCAACCGCTTTCTTATCTGTCAGGCTAACATACCTTACTTTAACAATTAATTGCTATTATTATATTTGTATATACATTTTAGGTATATGAAGTTTGTAACTGAAGCCATGAGATTGACGCATGCGTTGTACAGCGCCTTTATAACAGTGCATCAATAGCTCTGTTTGAAGACGAAGGGAGATAAGGAATGCTGAAGCTGGGATCGCTATTGATCGGTGCGGAGAAATTTGCAAGAACTGTTGAGGAGGTATGACATTACAGCTGTACAGAAAGTAGTACCTGAAATATGAATTTGAGTTTTACAGAAGAATATTACTACCCCTGCATGTGGTCTTTATGGCCTGATAGTTAGAGTGCCTGACCTCAAATTCGGGGATTGCTGGTTGTGAATCATCAGTTCAACCAGAAGTAGTATCAGACTATCACTAACATACAATTTGATTTAGAATAGATTTCTCTGTGGGAGTTGTTTCGCCCCTAGCAAACAAAACCATGAATATTGTTGTTGTTTGACAACTCCATTATATTAATTTGTTGAAACAGAACTATAATCAGATTTCAGCTGATGTATTTTAAAAATAGTATAAAAGTTAATATTAGCAAAATTTGCATTCAGTTTTTAAGGCTCCATATTCCTCAAAAATAGATTATTTTTTTTATCCAAGAAAGGTTTCATAAATTGATAAATAGTATTAATACAATCATAAAAGGTGTCAGCCTGTAAAATTTTTGATAGTCTCTCGTTTTTGAAATGGATCAAAACTGAAATGATTTTTCATCGCATCTCTGAATTAATGTTGGCAACATTAATTCAGAGATACGAAAAAAAAATCATTTGCTTTTTGATCCAGTTGACTGACTGAAATTTTACAAAATTTTACAGGATGTAAGGTGCCACATTTTGTGATCCTATTAACACCATATATTAATTTATTAAACCTTTATTGGATAATAAAATGTCTATTTATGAGGAATATGTAGCTTTAAAGCCAACCAATGACAGATACAGGTAAAGTGTGAAGATTTAGTCAAAATCCCGATATACACGATGATCATGCTTGTTTTGTCCGCATACTGGTATGCACCGAAGATAATTTTACCATGGTGCTCAAGTTTATATTATTTGAATATAATGGGCTTCCTGTATAATGAGAACTTTTGCTAAAGTCAATACAGTGAAACCTCGTCACAACGACAATATTTGTTCCCAAAGATATTGCCATTAAAATGAATTTGCTCTTGTAAATTATCCTTAATGGACAAAATGATATGTAAGAAAGACCATGTTTTATTCTTATTTCCTCATAAAACATATATTTTGGATATTTGTTATAATCGCCTCAGTGAGGCGATTCTAACAAACATCCAAAACATATGTTGCTTGCAGTTTTAATGCCATATTCTTGCATAACATCACGAAAACATGCCTATATAATTTTGACCCCGTTAAACCCCACTTTTATATAGTAAAACTGGGGTTTACAGGGGTATACATTATTTTTCTTATTTCTGCTCAAAAACATAGATTGTGGTACTCGTTAGAACCGCCTCATCGAGGCGGTTCTAACGAGTACCCACAATTTATGTTTTGAGCAGAAATACGAAAAATATCAGAATTTTTTTATCTCAAAAGTTTCATTTTTTGTTGGTAATATTTTCAGTATGTTTGTATAGGCATGTTTTCGTAATGTTTTTCATTAACGGTCACCCGGGTTTCGTGACATTTAAATTGTCATTATAACGAATTTTGTCGTTGTATTGAGGGTCGGTATAAAGTGGGTTGACTGTATTACAAAGCTTTAGAATACATTCGATTTCTATTATTTAGATCAGCATTGAGTCTGTCTGAAAGTGGTATTACTAGTGAGGTGGTCTTATTATTGAATACGGAATAAGCATCACGAAAACATACCTATATAATTTTGACCCTCTTAAACCCCACTTTTATAAGTAAAACTGGGATGTATAGGGTATACATTTATTTTTTTTTATTTCTACTCAAAAACATAGATTGTGGGCACTCGTTAGAACCGCATCGCCGAGGCGGTTCTAACGAGTACCCACAATCTGTTTTGATCAGAAATATGAAAAAAATATCAGAGTTTTTTATCTGGAAGTTTTCAGTTTTTGGAGGTGAAATTTTCTATATATTTGAATAGGCGTGTTTTCGTAATGAAAGAAACAATTTCGGACTGACAAAATCTGGTCTTTCAGCAGAACTGTTTTAATTTTAAATGGTCTTTATAGGATAGTTTTACTGTATATAGTAAGTCTATAATAATAATAATCATGAAAAATGTTTGCTGGATATGAAAATTCTCTCATTCAGGGGCTAAATAATTGCCAAAAATGTTTCGGAACATTTGTTTTAACAAACTAACATACTCTTTAGTTAACCAGTTTCTAAGTATATACTGTAGCTGTTTGGAGGTGTGCCTTTAGCTGAAATAAGTATATGGTTTATATTTATATCACTTTCGTAGTGTCAACTATTTATTTTAAAGGTGATGGAGACTAAAAAAACAAGGGATCAAGTGAATGCATGGGCGTCAGATTTCCTAGTCGAAGTTCACCTTAAAGAATTGACTGGGTCACCTGCATCCATGGTGCAGCAGACTGTAGAAAAAAAAATGATTTTCAGCTTAAATAACAATGATTCAGGTTTACTATTTAATTACACTTTATACCTCCTCCCCCAACCCCCACCACCCCCATCCCACACCCCTCCACCCATCTCTTTCTGTCTGTCTTCTTATTGTATTATACCAAAGGCTAATGTAAAAATTTGGTTTTTAATTTTTAATGTCTGCTGTGGAGACCAGTTGAATTAACTTCATCTTTGGCAAGCTCTTTAAGCTGGACAAGAGTATTATTACAGATTCGTTTATTATTTAATTTATATAAGTGGTGTTTATTGACTTTGAATAACCGCTACGGCTGTAGAATTTGGACAGCATGTATCCTCATGACTCCCGAGACATTCTTAATTGTGTGCCATCATCCACATCCACCCTGCTACACCCGCCAGCACTCAAAACGAGTGCAGGCATTACATTTTTGCAAGACATATGTCCGTATTTCCACAGCTATTCCTCCAAGGCGTGTCTGTGCCATACTTTTTAAAACAGTCCCTCAAAAATTTGAGGATTTGATCCATCTTAGGGGAGATGGCACAATGTTGCAGTTTATATTGTAGTAGGAGGATTGGTTTAAATGCTGAAATATATCATGTGATGCACTATTTACAGAGATTTTACCCTTTGTTATAAATGTATATTTGGACAGTATCCTCTGAACCAGCAGAAGATCTCCATTTAAACCTAATAAAAGTCATTCAAATAAAGTGCAAAATACGCAGAAAATCAATGTCTTTCTGGTGGTGTAAGCGCTATTCTGAGATCTGGCCTGATTCTTGAGAGCCTTTTTTTTTTGCTCTCACTCAGTACAAGCGGGATAATGTCCATGAACTTTGAGGAAAAACATTCACCAAATGTTCTCAAGAATAAGACCAGATTGTAGAATAGTGCTTACACCACCAGAAAGAGTTTGATTTTTCTTGTACTTTGCACTTAATTTGAACCAATTCCCTTAGTAATAAATAGAAATATTCTAAAAAGTCCTGCCTTATGCAGAGCTAAAAAAGAACAAACAAACAAACAAAAAAATCCATGTACATAGATATCTTGGTCACGTAGATTCCCCAGCACTGCGTATGTGTTAGCCATCTTGTTCAACTTGTAATGACATTAAACAGGGAAATGTAACGATAAATTGTTTAGTTAGAAAATTGTGGTTGAAAATAAGCTGGCATTCCCACACCTGACTACAGTAATTAATCACATAGATAATAGCTTTAGATCACCTGTATTTGCTCCATTCCGATATATCAGTTACATTACGAAAACACGCCTATTCAAATATATAGAAAATTATACCACCAAAAACTGAAAGTTTTCAGATACAAATTCTTATATTTTTCTTATTTCTGCTCAAAACATAGATTGTAGGTACTCGTTAGAACCGCCTCGCCGAGGCGGTTCTAACAAGTACCCACAATCTATGCTTTTGAGCAGAAATAAGAAAAATAATGTATACCCCTGTAAACCCCAGTTTTACCATATAAAAGTGGGGTTTTAAGGGGGTCAAAATTATATAGGTATGTTTTCGTGATGTTTTCCTGTTTGCCTTAATTATGATTGCCCGATACTCATTCTCATAAGAAGGAGAAATTAGTAAACTTATGTAGAAACTATTTATATCAAGTAGCGCATTAGTGTACCGGTTTGAAAGAATATGAATTTACCACAAAATATCTAAGTTCATAGCATGGTTCTTTGCATATGCCTATAAAAACTGAAGCTGCTTTAATTGACTCAAGTGTCTTAAAAAGGCTTTTATTGTTCTCTCTATCTAAGTCTAATTATTAATGCTGGCGTCTTTGATAAACAGAAGAATCATGGTCACAATGCTGAAGAAAATACACCAGACCAGGTTTCTTTGGATATGGTGACAACATGCTGATTCTTGTCCGAGTTTCTACACAGGCCGTTCTGTTGATGGAAATATAAGGTATTTAATAGGCTACCATTGTGTTATTAATACTGGGGAAAATTTTGTGTAGATAGTTTATGGTAATCTTGTGACATTCATGGGTGAGACAGGAACAGTGTTTAGCCTTACAAGTTCATTTGGCTAAACCAAAACCATGAAACCACAGAATATTAGTAATTTTGCAGAACACGCATTAAATAAAATATACACCAGAAACCTGTGATGTTATAAACTGAGACTCGGTGTCTCAGTAGGTTTAGTGGTTCTTTGCTGATCATAAGTATTGCATAAAAAGCAGTGTCGCACGTTATTAACAGCCGTGCATTAACCGGCGAAAAGCCGTGTATTAACAAGGCAATTCACGCAACTTTCAATATGATCGTACCGGGGCCACAGATTTGCTGCCGTTAAGAGATGTGTACTGCCCGGCCCTAGAACGTGCATTGTCTGTGGAAATTACGTTTGCGAGACATCGGTGAAAAAGCGTAACAAAATAGTGCAAGAAATAACTCAAAATGTAGCAAATGTTTTCAGTTTTTATGCAATAATAGCGATCAAACATGGCTTTTCAATTCATTAACATTCGTCAGGTCCCTTGGGAGGTGTTGAAAACCGCGGCCTTCGGCCTCGGTTTTCAACACCTCCCACGGGACCTGGCGAATGTTAATGTATGAAAAGCCATGTTTGATCCCTATATTAGCAGTTTTAATTGCAGTCTAGATAGAGATAATGCATTTTATCATGTTTTTCCCCATATGATCCCATATGGTTGAAGAATTGATGATGTTCAAATTTTGTAACACTACAAAAGCTGGCATCTGTTATTAACCGCAGGCCCTGACTGGCAAAACACCTCAATTTGGGGAATTATAGGCCAAAACAAAATAAGTGGGTGTTGCTTTCTCTACACAACCTTATATTACGCTAAAATGGTATATGTATCTTACCGGTGCAAAACTTTAATAGCTGGCCTCGGTGGCGCAGTTGGATGCGCGTCCGACTGGAGACCAGGAGGTCGCGGGTTCGACCCCCGCCGAGGTCGGCAACATTCTTTCGTAGAGATTGATCATGAAATATTTTCTACGGTCATTCTCTCCCTTCCGCTGATTCAAGAAGGGCAGTTGTCAGTTTCTGGCGAAAGAATGTGCACAATACTGGTTAACCGCATAGAGGACTACGCCTGCCCAGTAAACGTGTGGTTAAGTAAACTGACCGCGCTCGACATGACCCCATTGGGTTGACTGGGCCGTAAAACCTCAACACAAACAAACACTTTAACAAGATATGGTGATTACTTTCTGTCCATCAGAAACATTTGATGCATGACTTCTTCAAAACCGCTGCAGAAATTCAGTTGACATCAGTTTACAATAGCAGAATCCTAGGCACAAAGTCTTCCAATATAATAGTTCTATTGAAGTTTTGCATAAGTGATTGCAAGAAAAAGAACTTTCTAAGATGATCTGAATCATTCGAGATATCCGTACCTCGACGTATCAAATTTGTAAAATTGAGGAAAAATAAATTGACCAACTACATTTCACAAATGAATATGCAATTTGACTCCTGAAGATACGAGGGATGTTCGAAATGAATTGCTTATTGTCCTCTAGCTCGATATCCACGTGGGGCACGATAAAAACCAATACACACCTGTATAGGGCTATTCAATATCTACACAATGCTATATAAATGTACATGTTAGACTAAGTGTAAGACATAAAATTTGCCATTTGAATACACGCAGTCATTGACCACAGCAGTAAAAATGGTTGGTAGAAGCGTCGACAAAAAAGATGAAATACGGACTTACATTAAAGCTCGCTCAAAACTTGGTTGTTCTTTGAAGAAGCTGATGACTGAAATTTCTACTGCTTTTGGACCTTTTTGTGTGTCTTATGACACATTTCGGCGGAGGAAAAAGAAATTTGAGTCTGATGTAGAGTCCATCAAAAATGCACCGAAATCAGGTAGGCCAAAATCTGCATCTCGTAAAAAAATCGTATCCAAAATAAAGGAAATCATTGAAGGATATGCCAGATTTACAGTTCATGATATTGCACGAAAGGTAGGCATATCACTATCAACAATTCACCTTATTTTGAAGAAGCATTTGAAAGTCAGATAGATTTCTGCTAGATGGGTGCCACATCTGTTGAGTGACGAGCAAAAGAGGAAACGGGTTAAAGTGGCCAAAAAGCTGCTTCAGATGTTTCCAAAATATGACAAAAAGCAGTTTGCCAATGTCGTCACAGGTGATGAAACCTGGGTCAATTATTTTGAGCCCGTCAGAAAGGTTAGCAACAAGATCTGGGCCACTAAACACAGCAAACGCCCAATAATTGCCAAACGTTCTTTAAGTACAAAGAAGGTTTTGTATGCAATCTTCTTCTCTGGTGAAGGAGTCGCAATAAAAGTGCCAATGAAAAAGGGCAAAAGCATCACCGGAAAGTACTACAAAGACGTAGTACTGAAGAAACTGAAAAAGTATTATCAGAAACGACGCCCTGCCACTGGTTTTAAACATGTCCGTCTTCTACATGACAATGCCCCAGCTCATACCTCCGCAATAGTTACGGCGTTTTTGAAGAAAGAAAAAGTAACTGTTTTGCCTCACCCCCCGTATTCCCCAGACCTTGCCCCATGTGATTTCTTTTTGTTTCCGAAATTGAAAGCATTCCTTGCTGGGCGGAAATACCAGTCCCGACAGGCACTTGGATCTGCCATTCATCAGTACCTTATTACTGTGCCCAAATCAGCGTACCGTGACGCCTTCAAGAAGTGGATACATCGGCTGAAACTTTGCATTTCTAGCCACGGGGAGTACTTCGAGGGCATGAAATGAGTACTTTTGGGCTAACTTGAAATTTGAAGTCTCCAGATAGAAATAAGCAATTCATTTCGAACATCCCTCGTATATATTAAAAATATTGTGAAAAAGGGAGGAGCAATTTCACCTCTTTTCCACAATATTTTGTTACTTGATTTTAGATTCCATGTTAAAACAGCGACTAGATTTCCAGTTCGTGATAAGCGGTTATCCGAGATAAGCGAAGACGCGATAACGAGAGTCGACTGTATGTATATATATTCTGCCCAATGCTATATACGGACCACTGTGCTAGTTGCCCAAATAATTCCTATTGTTTACGGTCATCCCCTGTGAATGATATACATTTGCCATAGTAAAAACGTGTTCACTGGCAAATATATCATGACTGGTCAGTCAACAGAGCTAATGCTCCCAATTTAACAGCTTGTTCCCTGTAAGTATACTGGGTTATAAATGATAAAAAGAAAAGAATACACGAAGCATGCACTTCCATGCTCAGAAGATTATAGAGGCTTTTGGTGGACCAGTTTATCTGAAAAGCCGGGGGTGGTCTGGTGTGGCGAAGATGTCGTGTATCTTACGTCACTGGGGCGTCCAAATGATATTGGCTTACAGTTTGGCAAGGCCTGCTATCCTTGTAGCAGGTAAGGCTAGAGAGGGATGTTTCTGTTTCTTCTGTTTCTTCACTTTCATTCCTGTTCCTCTTTACTCCCTGTCCCTCTCTTTCATCTCCTCTACTATCTCTTCTATCTCTTCTCCCTTTCTCCGGGAGACGACACAAAATGACCCACAAGGGTTGACCTGTCGTTAAACCCAACACATTCAAATTATCTGAAAAGCTGTTTTGTGGTAAATACTAAGTATATTGTTAACCATGATCTGTAAGTTAGCTTATATTCAAAGCTGTCGATATTTAAAATTGTTGATATCCATGTAAGATTTCTTTCAGATATAACTACTTTGTTCCGGTGAGGGAACGTAGTGAGGAGGAGAAGAACGAAATTGTATCCCGCTGTTGGGCTGTTGATTTGGCAGTTTGCCATAGTGACTACGCTGGATCTAGGGACCTGCAATAGGTGCAATGTGATGACTGCGGGAGATAGTATCATGCCAAGTGCCTGGTTGAATGCAAACAGATGTGGAGCAATGAAGAGTTACACTGTGGTTGTATGAGATTAAGGCCATTCAGCGAAGCTAAGTAAGTACTGTCTAATGTGCGGATTGATTTAGCCTGTCAAATAAATTAAGAGAAGTTGTTTTGAAAGGTCACTAATTGATCAATAGATAAAAGTATAAGAAAAGATACCCAGGAAACGTAAAAATCACAAGCACAGCCTTCCTTATTACAGATTCATGCCTCCTCAAAGATCAAATAATGTGCTTCCAATGTATATTTCATGGCATTTAAATTTGATCTGGGTCTACACTGTTTGGTGGTGCCTGTTTGTGAATACTTAGGGTAAATACTCCATCACACTTGCAATCGGCTTCCTGAGTAAGAATTTTAGATTAAAAATCGTTTGGGATACAGTTCGTCTTTTCTTAGCATGTTTCATCAATATATTTAGGAAGTGTCTGGATGGCTGAGCAGTTAGTGCTTCCAACATTAGATCACGAGATCTCGCGTTTAACCCTTGCCTTGCTGAATAAATTAAGATGCCACGCCCACTTCTAATTTCTAGCCAATCAGATTACTTGATCCGGGTTTTTGATAAAAATTCACATATTTAATGACAAACAGTGCAGATCCAGATCATTTGGCTTGATCTGGATCTGCACTGTTTGCTAAGACAGAGCATGTCGTGTTCAGCAAGAGAAGGGTTAAATTCCGCTTGAGGCAGATATAAGCTCATGACTGTGGGGCGATTCATTTCCCAAAACCTTCCATTATCACCTTTTATCTTCTCAATAATGCTGAACCGGCCTAGGTGGCAGTTGGATGCGCGTACGACTGGAGACCAGGAGGTCGCGAGTTCAACCCCCGCCGAGGTCGGCAACATTCTTTCGTGGAGATTGATCATGGAATATTTTCTACGGTCATTCTCTCCCTTGCGCTGATTCAAGAAGGGCAGTTGTCAGTTTCTGGCTAAAGAATGTGCACAATACTGGTTAACCGCTTAGAGGACTAAGCTTGCCCAGTAAATGTGTGGTTAAGTAAACTGACCGCGCTCGACATGACCCCATTGGGTTGACTGGGCCATAAAACCTCAACACAAATAAATTAATAATGATGAGCCGGCCTCAGTTGGATGCGCGTCCGACTGGTAATCAGGAGGTTGGGGGTTCGACCCCTCCGGGTCGGCAACATTCTTTCGTGGAGATTTGATCATGAAACATTTTCTACGGTCATTCTCGCCCTTCCGCTGAATCAAGAAGAGCAGTTGTCAGTTTCTGGCGAAAGAATGTGCACAATACTGGTTAACCACTTAGAGGACTAAGCCTGCCCAGTAAACGTGTGGTTAGGTAAACTGACCGCGCTCGACATGGCCCCATTGGGTTGACCGGGCATACAACATCAACACAAGTAATTAGATAATCTTCTGTTACCAAAAATTTGAAATATTTTTAGCGTTTGGTTAAAGATTTTCTTGAACTGAGTTTAAGAGTGTTGATTATTTTTATCCATGAATGTGGTTTTTGTATTGGAGCTTTGCAGAAGCAGTGTATTTCGTTAACCCACTACCCTAAAGTTTTGGTGGTTTCCTGAAATCACTTTACATTAGTGTCGTTTGCATATGTTGTTGATTTGTAGCATTGAAGATTATGAATTTGATCCATCCATGCATGTGGTCTTATCCAGGCTCTGTTTCCAACTTTGAAAATTTATGTGAGGTAGAGTCATGAACTGTCAACAAAGTTATTTTTAGTTCACTTGAGCAAATGCTCAGGGTGATATATTGTGATCACCCTCTGTCCGTCTTCGTCCGCCGTCCGTCGTTCGTCGATCTTTGTCAACATTTAGTTAACATTCTAGAGGTCACAGTTTTAATCCAAACTTTATAAAACTTACTCAGACTGTTTGCTTCTATAAAATATAGGTCAAGTTCGAAACTGGGTCACTTTGGGTCAACAAGTAGGTTTCCAGACCAAATTAACATTCTATAGGTCACATGTCTTAAGTAACCGTCATACATCTTGCTCAAAATGTTTGTCTTGATGATTTCTAGGCTGTTTGAAACTGGGTCACTTGGGGACAAGCACTAGGTCACCAGGCCAAATAAAAGAAAAAAAAACCTTGTTAATGCTCTAGAGGTCATATTTTTCAAGTAAACATAAATCTTGCTCAAAATGTTTGTCTATGATTTCTAGGTCAAGTTTGAAATTGGGTCACTTGGGGTCAAAAACTAGGCACCAGGCCAAATTAAAAGAAAAAAAAAGGTAAGAGTCCAGGGAGTGCCACAATTGCAAACCGCAACCCTTCCCAGACACTAAGAGGAAGAGGAAAACCGACAAAACCAAACAAACACAAATCGAACAAACGTACGAAAAGCACAAAGATAAGCTCTCTCTTCCTTATGAGAAAGAGAAATATGAAAGGTGATTGTAAAGTGCAAACTCTGGTACTTGAAAAAATAACACCATTAATCACCCTTTTTAACACTCCAGAGGTCACATTTTTGAAGTCATCATGCATCTTGATGATTTCTAGGTCAAGTTTAAAACTGAATTACTCGGGGTCAAAAACTTAGTCACAAGGTTAAATCAATTGAATACCTTTGTAACTCTCTAGAGTTAACACATTTTTTTAAGTAATCGTCATGAATCTTGCTACAAAATGTTTTCCTTATGATTTCTAGATCAGGTTTGAAACTGGGGTAACTTATGACCTATATTTCACAGTCCGTTAAGCATATTCTGTAAAGGTCAGATTTTTAGTATAGTAACTAAAGGTTCTACAGTCGTGATTCTTGGCCCATACATACATCTTAGCATGACCTCTTGAATAAAATCATCCATACTTGACCATGGCCTGTATTGCAGGGTCCACTGATTTTCTTATGTTTCAGCGTTTCACCGGTTGTCCCGGTGTTAGTCTTACTCTTTGTTGCTTTGTGGTTTATTCTACGAGGCGATTTGTTTTATGTCTTATCTTGTGTTATTTTGTTCTTGTGTTTTTCAGTCCTTTTAGCATTGCTATTACCTCGCTTGGGGAAGAGAAAGCTAATCTTAGTGCTTTTCGTACGTTTGTTCAATTTGCGCTTGTTTAATTTGTCTGTTTTCTCTTCCTCTTGGTGTCTGGGAAGGGCTGCGGTTTGTGATTGTTGCACACCTTGTTTTTGTTTTTATCTCATTATGAAAACATGCCTATTCAAATATACTGAAAGTTTTACCACCAAAAACTGAAAGTTTTCAGATAAAAATTCTGATATTTTTCATATTTCTGCTCAAAACAGATTGTGGGTACTCGTTAGAACCGCCTCGACGAGGCGGTTCTAACAAGTATCAACAATCTATGTTTTAAGCAGAAATAAGAAAAATAATGAATACCCCTGTAAACTCCACTTTTCCTATATAGAAGTGGTGTTTAAGTGGGTTAAAATTATATAGGCATGTTTTCGTGATGTTACACTATTTTTTTTTTTTTTTTTTTTTTTTGTAAAATCGAGTTGTGCTTTAGCCGGTGCTAGGGTTATGCAACCCTAAAAACTTTTTTGCTGCCATATGAAGAGTCTCAGTAAAACCGAGACTCTGATTTTCATTCTTTTATGTGTTTGATGTTTCCAAGGGCAACCTTTATTGATTTTATTTGACTTCACTGCAATGATGTTAAGTGCCGTGTGGTGGCCGTAAAACGGCTCCTCGTGTACTCCATCATAGTGCAGTTTTTATTTTACATTCCTTGGGATCATTTATATATTTTCATTTACAGTCGAACCTCAATGGCTCGAACATCTTTGGGACCATGGAAATTTGTTCGAGACATGGGTAGTTCGAGCCACTGAGGGTTAATCATGGCACTAGTTCAGGGAGCAAATAGCGATAATTTTGGGAAATCTTTTCGATTTTCTACACAACGATTGTATTTTGAGTGTACTCATTAGAATCGCCTCGATGAGGCGATTCTAATGAGTACACACAACATACAATTCCATGATAAAATAAGAAAAAATCTCTAAATATTTGTTTTCTTGAGCTATTGGAAGAATTTTGTAGGGACTGATAAAAGAGTTCGAATCATCCACGGTAAAAGAGCCATCCGTGTTCGAGCCGTTGAGATTATACTGTATTTATATATTTATTTATTTATACAATATTTCAAGAGGTTTACACATTTAGCTAAAATGCCAGTCTACCATGCGGCCCTCATAAAATACAATATATCACAATACATATACATATATACATTGAACATTGATTTGAAAGACGTATGTATGTTTACGGGTAGAACATACAGACTTACATCATTTTGCCATCACAAATGCAAAAAAAAAAATCAAATCTAAAGTATATGCTAAAATGTTGATAAAATGGAATAATCAGGGTGCATAAAACTTAAAATTATGATTGCAACACAAGTTTGAAATATTTTGTTTCAAGATTTGAGATGGTCTTTCGCAGTCCTTGTAAACCATTTAAGGATGGTGCAATTCTGGTTGAGTCGGGCAGGGAGTTCCAGAGTTTTTGAGCCGAACAAGAAAATGACCCGTCATACAATGAAGTTCTGGATCGAGGAACAGTCAGGTTTCGGTTTTCAGATGACCTTAATTTTCTGTTACATGTTTCCGCGGTTGGCATAAGTAGATTAGATATATGCAGGAGTTTTGTCATTTAGCTCTTTATAAATGAATACGGCCTTATTGTACTTTAGTCTACTATTTACTGGCATCCCGCCTAAGCTTTGAAACATGTCTGCAGATGGTGACATGAAGTCAGCTTTCAAGATTATGCTTGCTGCACGCTTTTGAAATGTATTTAGTCGTTTAGTATTCATATTAGATGTTTTCCCCCGGGCATTCGAGCCGTAGTCGATGAGGAGAAGGATGTAGCTTAGATAGAAAAATGTCTGAATATTTCTGGTACATAAGCGGCTAATTATCTCAAGAGCAAAATTCACGAAGAATTCACTGCACAGAGATAATCGACATGGGCTATTCTGATTTATAATTCTGGTCTCTAATAATTTAATTTATAACAATTTATAATAGTTTAGATTCTGGTCTATAATAATTCCTTTTTTTTTTTTTTTTTTGTAATTTCACAATCATAATTTGGCAATCGTCAATTTGAATATCTAAACCGAACCCATTCTGAGAGTTTAGAAAACCAAGTTGCGCTTTAGCCGGTGATAGCAGGATAAGCAGCCCTGCAAACTACAATGCTGCCACATTAAGGGTCTCAATGAAACCGGGACTTCGATTTTTGTTTTTTGTGAGTTCGATGTTTTCGAGGGCAACCTTTAAGAGATTTAATTTTACTTCACTGCAGATGGCCGGCCTCGGTGGCTCAGTTGGATGCGCGTCCGACAACATTCTTTCATGGAGATTGATCATGAAATATTTTCTGCGGTCATTCTCTCCCGTCCGCTGTTTCAAGAAGGGCAGGTGTCTGTTACTGGCGAAGAATGCACAATACTGGTTAACCACAGGACTAAGTCTGCCCAGTAAAAGTGTGGTAAGGTGAACTGACCCCGCTCGACATGACCCCTTTGGGTTGACTGGGCCGTTAAACCTCAATAAACGTTAAAAAGATTGCCTTTGGAAACAAAGAACACACTACAGATAAGAAAATGGGAGTCTCGGTTTTATTGAGACGCTTCATAAGCAGTAATGAAGTTTGCAACACTGCTTACGCCCTCTACACGTCAATACACTGTAGCTGATGTCAAATGCCTGTAGCGGCTGTACAAAGACTCCTTGTCATTCATCACAGTGGAGTTTTCATTTTTATTTTACTTTGGAAAATCGAATTGTGCTTTAGCAGGTATTAGGGGCGAATGCTGCCCTGCAACTACAGTCGAACTTCAATGGCTCCAACATCTTTGGGACCATTGCAATTTGTTCGAGACATGGGTAGTTCGAGCCACTGAGGGTTAACCATGGCGCCTGGTCAGGAAGCAAACGGCTATGATTTAGTAAACTCTTTTCAATTTTCTACATAGTGATTGTATGTTGAGTGTACTCATTAGAATCGCCTCGGTGAGGCGATTCTAATGAGTACACACAACATACATTTTCACGATAAAATAAGAAAATTCCATAAATATTTGTTTTCTTGAGCTACATGTATCAGAAGAATTTCGTAGAGATTCAAAAACGAGTTCGAATTAACCATAGTAAACGAGCCATCGGTGTTCGAACTATCGAGATTCGACTGTACATTGGTATATTGAGATCCTAAATGAAACCGAGACACAGAGTTTGGTTCTTTTAAGTGTTTGGTGTGTCCAAGAACAACCTTTATAGATTTCAATGTTCCATGTTATGCCTAAGGCCGGCACAATTAATCGGATAATCGATTAATTGATCGATAAAGTTTGCAAAAATGATTATCATTATACTAATTTGCTAATAATCGATCATTTAATTTCTGTGTTTTTTACTTTACCGTATTTACCTTTAGTATCCAGGCACCTCAACTCCTTACCATATTTAATCTAAAATTTGAACAAGTACAGTTCACTACCCACTGTTGTTTCTAAAAAAGCTGGATGAGTGGTAAACAACGTAGATCCTGATGAGACGCCGCGTTTGCGGCGTCTCATCAGTGTCTACACTGTTTGCTCAGGCCTGTCTGACCAAATACATACAATAAAGTATAACAAATGGTAAGAGTCATGCTCAGACGGGTAAAATTGTGACCATATCTTCAGTGATTACTTATCGATTATCGGTCACAATGGCAGGACTGATAATCGATTATCTTTTCAGCTCCGATTAGCCAGTCTTAGTTATGCCTATTTAGATTTTGGGTAGCTTTTCTATTTTTTGGCATTAATTTGGTAATTGCTAGCAGGTTAACGTAATTATTGATTTTCTACGACATCAGCATTGGTAAACGTTTGCAAGTCGACTTAATGTGTGCCACTATTGTATATGTTTAGTTTGTTTCAATCCTTAAATTTATATCCACAAAGCCGGGCGCCATGGCGCAGTTGGTAGCACGTCTGAAAGCAGATCCAGGGGTTTCGAATTCGAACCCCAGCTTTGCCACAGAACTTTCGTGGAGATTGATCATGAAATAATAGCTATGGTCATTCTCGTTCTTCCGCTGATTCAAGAAGGGCAGTTGTCAGTTACTGGCGAAAGTATATACACAAGTACTGGTTAACCACTTAGGGGACTAAGCCTGTCCAGTAAAAAGTGTGGTTAGGTAAACTGACCGCGCTCGACATGACCCGAGTGGGTTGACTGGGCCGTAAAACCTCAACACAAAGAAACGTTTAGAGGACTAAGCCTGCCCAGGAACAGTGAGTCGGTTAACTGGCCGCGCCCGACATGACCCAAACAATATTCATAAAAACAGGTATTTGTGACATATATTGAAACAAATAGTGGTGCAATTGTTTTTGTATAGTATATACTATATAGTACGGACTCTAGTACTCAATTTTGCTAACCCTAGCATCGGAAAGATATACCATTTATTTCGATATAGGAAGAAAGCCTGGACACGTCTGTATATAAAACAACTGTATAGTAGATATGCATTCATTGCATTTCGCGAAAACTTGCACGTTTTATGGAGGCCCAGTTGATACTTAACAAAATATAAGTATACAAAACCTTCTGTATTCAGGTTGAAATCATAGAGAAAAATACCCAAAAGAGAAAGCAGAATGTTTATTTTCTCATACATATATGCAAGCATGACGTCATTAGTGACACCCCGGTTGTTTTTTTTCGCATTTAAAGGAGAGTACCCCGTTTTTCTGTCTGACATCAATTTTTAAATTTCGCATGCAAACTGCGTTTCAAATAAACCTTCTTCCGTTTTCTATAGCCTTTATTAAAAGGTATACAGAAATGGATTAACGCCAAAAATGTTCGAATTTTCGTCCAATATGGCCGCTATAATAAACCTGTAAGAAAACGTTTGATTGCAAATTTTATGACACTATTTTGAATCACACATTTTAAATTTTACCTGACATCTTTTTGGCGTTTGTGCTTATGTTTTTTCACTAAAAAATATTCGTATAGAACACTGTATTGTACTTACGTAAGTCTTAAACCATGCATGTTGAGGGGAATCGCCGCGCATTTCTTCATGTTCATAATTTCCAAACCTTTGTTGACGAACTATACTGGGTAAGAATTTGTGAAGACTAAACATAATAACTGACGTAATTTCCGCAAACTATAATGTTCATCAAAATTCTATAAATTACACGGCGTTTTCTAAAACGCGACAAGAGTTTTAAACAGTCAGTGATAATTTTTAAAATATTCAGACACCAACTGTTCAGATTAATTTATAGCGAGTGGGGTGTATTACTTGTCACTATATACATGTGTACTATACGCGTAATAGAACTTAGTTGCTTGGCAAAACTCTAAACCAATATCATGCAAAATGCATGCGTTTCTCCAAAATGCAATTAATTTCGTATTGCTATACAGCGGTTTTGTATGAACCAATATCCAAGCTTTATATATACAAAAAACTCAGCCGTATATCTTTCCGATTGTAGGGTTACGCTTTTTTGCACGATACCGGAATTGAGAAATCCGACTAATATGCGGGGATCTAGGACGATTTCGTTATGGTACATAGAGATTAGATTTATTCAGAATACATGTATATAAAACGTTATAAGGGGAAAAACGCAAAGAAATAGCTGGTTCGAAAACTGCAAACTTACTGAGTTTCAAAAACGATACATTCCGGAAATATGATTAAATATGCTGGCGGGTTCAAATAACATTTCGCATGTCCTATTAGCAGTAGATATTTGAACCGCAACGTCGGGAAACGTACCTTTGGACACGTGCGCCCAGCGAAGATTCAGATCAGAATCTTCACTAGGCCTTTTGGGGGTAGCTAAGAATGCAAAGTTTCTTTATACGGACAACGACGACTCTGATGAGTGCACGGATGCGCAGGCGGATTTGAGTCTTCGTTGGGCGCACATGTCAGAAAGTACAATTTCTCACGTTACGGCACATATGTAGATGACTCATCAACGGACTTCAGTGGTTCATGTAAGTGTCAAACTGGTCAGGAGACGTGCGGTAAGTGTGTGTGTGTGTGTGTGTGTGTGTGTGTGTGTGTGTGTGTGTGTGTGTGTGTGCTGATATTGGTGCATATTGTCCCACGTTGGAATGTCAAAGGACACGAGCTTGCGAGCGTCAACTGATATTCCAACGCGGTGCAATATGAAGAAAGGACGCGATCTTGAGAGTGTCCGTTGATATCCATGCGTGCAGCAATATTCACCAATATTAGTGCAATAACTTTTTATCAAATAGCTATAAATAGTTTTTGTGATTTTCAGTTATTTGTAGTCTCAATATAGGCAATCTTATTATCAAAAATTCAGAACTTGAACAAATGTTTGACAAATTTTGGCGTGACGCGGCGTCTGATCAGGGTCTACATTGTTTGGTACTCATCCAGTGGTTTCTAGGGAAAAAAAAAAAAAAGATTGGCGATTGATCATGAAATACATGTATTTTCTACGGTCATTCTCTCCCTTCCGCTGATTCAAGAAGGGCAGTTGTCAGTTCCTGGCGAAAGAATGTGCACAATACTGATTAACCGCTTAGAGGACTAAGCCTGCCCAGTAAACGTGTGGTTTGGTAAACTGACCGCGCTCGACATGACTCCATTAGGTTGACTGGACTGTAAAACCTCAATACAAACAAACTAGACATAAAAAAATAGCAAAAATGCTCTTGTTTATAGTTTAGGAAAAGATGATAAGGACTTAAGTGTACGAATATTTTGGGTAAATATAGTGTTGATGTTTGCGTTGGGTATTCGTTGACTAATGCAGGTCAACTCTCTTATTAGGTTGAATGGGCTGTAAAACCTCAATACAAACAAACTAGACATAAAAAAATAGCAAAAATGCTCTTGTTTATATTTTAGGAAAAGATGATAAGGACTTAAGTGTACGAATATTTTGGGTAAATATAGTGTTGATGTTTGCGTTGGGTATTCGTTGACTAATGCAGGTCAACTCTCTCATGTAGTATTTCAGGAATTAAGATAAATATGCGAATAGGAGCATTGTTCCTTCTGTCAGCCATACCAGTTATAATGCAGCAGCAGATCGAATCAGGGACATCTAGCGGTGAACATGCCAGCATAGGTAAGTATAATTAGCTCACTGAAGTACAGTCAACCATCTTTATATCGACACTCGATACAACGACATAATTCGTTTTAATGATACTTCAAGAAGTGACATTTAATCAGAAATTACTCAAGAACATTGTATTAAATACTTCAAGAAACATTGGTTTCCGGATATTTGTTAGAATCGCCTCACCGATGCGATTATAACAAATATCCTAAACATATTGTCTATGAGGAAATAAGAATAAAACACGGCCTTTCTTAGATGTCATTCCGCTCATTAAGGATTCTCTACAACAGTAAATTCATTTTAATGGCAACATCTTTGGGAACAAATGCCGTCGTTGTAACGAGGGTTCACTGTAAATTAATTATTGTGTGGCCAACAAGTTAGGCCGGGCTCCATAGCACAGTTGGTAGCGCGTCTGACTATAGCTCTAGATCCAGACGTCGCAAGTTCGAATCCCAGCTCGGCCACATAGGTGTCGTAAAGAATTATCATAAATAATTTCTGTGTGTTCAGGATGAACTGATTAACCGCTTAGAGAACAAAACCTGCTCAAGAAAAGTGGGAGTAGCTAAACTGACCGCTCGACATGATCTTAACAGTGTTAACTGCGCCGTAATACTCCATTCTAAATCAAAGACACAAATGAACAAATTAGGGCATCATATAAATTAGATTGTAGCTGCTTGTTAATAATAGCTTTCCTTTATCATTATTATGCCCCCTATTTCGAATGAAATTGGTGGGGCATATTACTTGGCCTTCGTTCGTCCGTCCGTCCGTTTGTCACGCGTTTTTGTGCATGCCATATCTTAAGAACCATGCATGCTAGGGTTTTGATATTTAAAATATGTGACCCCCATGAAAAAATAAGCGACCCTTATATATTTGTACTTTCAGAGTTATGCCCCTTTGAAAAAAATCAGAATTAAATCTTGTCAGCAAGATATCTCAAAAAATATTTAAGCTAGGTTCTTGAAACTCGATATAGTGAGTGGGAATGATATGTAGATTACTTGATTAGATTTTGAGGGAATTCCGTGGTAAATTGTTATAGTTACGGCCCTTTGCGGTTCTGGCCATTTTGACATTGTCAGCAAGATATCTCACAGAATATTTAAGATAGGGTCTTGAAATTTTATATGCTGATTGGGGATACAGTAGAGATTACCTGATTTTGACCTTATCACAAGATATCTCAATAAGTATTCAAGCTAAGGTCTTGAAATTTTATGTGCTGATTTGGGATGATGTGTAGATTATCTGATTAGATCTTGAGGGAATTCCGTGAAAAATTGACGTCATTATGGCCCTTGAGGTTCTGGGCACTTTGACATTGTCAGCAATATATCTCAGAAAGTATTTAAGCTAGGGTATTGAAATTTTTAAATGCTGATTATAGATTACCTTAGATTTTGAGGTGATTCCGTGAAATATTGACAGAATTATTCCCTTCTATAGTTGTAGATCTTGTCAGCAAGATATCTCAAAGTATTTAAGCTAGGTTCTAGAAATTCGATATGGTGAGTGGGAATGATGTGTAAATTACCTGATTAGATTTTTGAGGTAATTCCGTGAAAAAAATGACATAGCATCACGAAAACATACCTATATAATTTTGACCCCCTTAAACCCCACTTTTATATAGTAAAACTGGGGTTTACAGGGGTATACATTATTTTTCTTATTTCTGCTCAAAACATAGATTTCGGGTACTCGTTAGAACTGCCTGGATGAGGCGGTTCTAACGAGTACCCACAATCTATGTTTTGAGCATAAACATGAAAAATATCAGAATTTTTTATTTGAAAATTTTCATTTTTTAGCGTTAAATTTTTCAGTATATTTGGATAGGCATGTTTTCGTAATGTTATTGCCCTTTGAGGTTCTGGGCATTTTGCCTTGTCAGCAAGATATCTCAGAAAGTATTAAAGTTAGGGTATTGAAATTTTTAATGCTGATTGCCATATCTTTAGGGTATTGAAATTTTTAATGCTGAGTGCCATAGCTTAAGAACCATGCATACTAGGGTTTTGAAGTTTTATATATGACTTCCCAATGAAAAAATAAGCGACTCATATTTTATTCTTGTCCGGCATATTTGTACTTTCAGAGTTATGCCCCTTTGAAAAAAATCAGAATTAAATCTTGTCAACAAGATATCTCAAAAAGTATTTGATTTAGGTTCTTGAAATTTGGTATAGTGAGTGGGAATGATGTGTAGATTATCTACTGAGATTTTGAAGGAATTCTGTGGATAATTTATACAGTTACGGCCCTGTGCGGTTCTGGGCATTTTGACTTTGTCTGAAAGATTATTTAAGCTAGGGTCTTGAAATTTTATATGCTGATTGGGTACCTGATTAGATTTTGAGGGAATTTCGTGAAAATTGACATAGTTATGGCCCTTTGTAGTTCTGGGCATTTTGACGTCAGCAAGACATCTCAATAAGTATTCAAGCTAAGGTCTTGAAATTTTTTATGCTGATTGGGGATGATTTATAGATTACTTGATTAGATTTTGAGGGAATTCCATGAAAAAAATTAACGTCGTTATGGCCCTTTGAGGTTCTGGGCATTTTGACTTTGTCAGAAAGATATCTCAGAAAGTATTTAAGCTAGGGTATTGAAAATTTTGAATGCTGATTGGGGATGGTGTGTAAATTACCTGCTTAGACTTTGAAGTGATTCCGTGGAATAGTGACAGAATTATTCCCCTTTGTAATTGTAGATCTTGTCAGCAAGAAGTATTTGAGCTAAGTTCTAGAAATTTGATATAGTGAGTGGGAATCATGTGTAGATTACCTGATTAGATTTTGAAGGAATTCCGTGGAAAATTGATACAGTTATGGCCCTTTGTGATTCTGGGCATTTTGACATTGTCAGCAAGATATCTCAAAGAGTATTAAAGCTAGGGTCTTGAAATTTTATTTGCTGATTGAGGTCAATGAGGATGATGTGGAGATAACCTGATTAGATTTTGAGGGAATCCGTGAAAAATTGACGTAGTTATGGCCCTTTGTAGTTCTTGGCATTTTGACATTGTCTCAAAAAAATATTTAAGCTAAGGTTTTGAAATTTTATATGCTGATTGGGGATGATGTATAGATTACTTGATTACATTTTGAGGAAATTCCGTGACAAACTGGTGTAGTTATGGCCCTTTGAAGTTCTGGGCATTTTGCCTTGTCAGCAAGATATCTCAGTAAGTATTAAAGCTTGGGTATCGAAATTTTAAATGCCAATTGGGGATGATGTTTAGATTACCTGATTACGTCCCCAACTTCGAAGAAGTTGGAGGGGCATATTGCTTCTGGGGCGTTCGTCCGTCCGTCCGTTCGTCACGCTTTTTGATGCATAACATAACTTAAGAACGGTGCAGGCTATTGTTTTTAAATTTCTTATATGAATTTCGGTTATATAGGTGGGACGTTTTGTAGCAGATCATTTCTTACAGTGTTAATAGTTAGCCTAACTTATGCTTCAGAACATGCAACCAATAACAGAATAGTCCTTAAAATACTTACTTTCTACGATTATTAGCGTAATAAAATATTTAAAAAATATGACTGGCATTACCTGCCAACATAATACTTTCTGGTGATTGAGTTGTTTCCCTTGTGTAGCCTCGGTAACGTATAAGCTGAATTGTTTCCATTTGTAACGTGTAAGCAACTGATCCATCCACTGATATGATGTGTGAAATCTTTTTTTTGTTTCAGTAAATTAGATACCTTGCATTCATGTCAGAGAAAAATGAACGAAAAACATCTTCTTAAACACTTTTGGGTCCGAAAAAAAAAACTCCACCTGAAAATCACCCAGAAAATTGCGGGAATTTTTTTTTTTTTTTTTTTTTTTTTTTCTTTTTTTTTTTGCTGAAGCACGCCCCAATCCAGTAGGCCTACATTGAACTGTGAGGGACCACCAGAAATCGGTGCAAATCCAGCGCTCTATAGTAATCTCAGAAGAAAGTTACCCTAACCGTGGTCCTACTAACCACAGAAGAAGAAGGTGCTATTCTCAAGCTGTATTTTGGCATAAAAAGATGGCGGCCTATGTGAATAAAGTTTATGTATGCATGTTTGCAACCAAAACTATGGGAATGTTTATAGCGACATGTTTGACTGTAAAAAGATAATGATCTTGATTATCTTTAATGAATTTCTTTGTGTCGTCTGTAAGTGGGGCGAACTCTGAGGGCGAACTGCGCCGTTCGTCACATTGGTAAATAGCCGGCCTCGGTGGCTCAGTTGGATGCGCCGTCCGACTGGAGACCAGGAGGTCGCGGGTTCAACCCCCGCCGAGGTCGGCAACATTCTTTCGTGATCATGAAATATTTTCTACGGTCATTCTCTCCCTTCCGCTGATTCAAGAAGGGCAGTTGTCAGTTTCTGACGAAAGAATGTGCACAGTACTGGTTAACCGCTTAGAGGACTAAGCCTGCCCAGTAAACGTGTGGTTAGGTAAACTGACCGCGCTCGACATGACCCCAGTGGGTTGACTGGGCCGTAAAACCTCAACACAAACAAACAAACATTGGTAAATTTTGTAACCGGTGAACGATTCGCATTTAAATATCGGCGAGGAAGGTAGCAGTTTCCCACAGGTGGAGTGAATAGAGATATCTGTATTTCAATTATAAATTTAGAGATGTCTCTAACTGAAATGCAGATACCTCTAATTGAAATACAGATATATGTTTTGTTTTTTTTTTAATTTAGAAGTTCAGATATCTTATTTCAAATACAGATATGCGCATTTCAATTAGAGATACCTGTAATTTGAATGCAGGTATCTAGAATTCAGATTAGATTATTAATTAGAGATATCTTTAATTAAAATGTAGATATCTGTATTTGAAATGTAGATATCTCTAATTGATATACAGATATCTATATTGTGATCAAAAATGGATATGTCAGTAATTCAAATACCAATATTTGCATTTCAATTAGAGATATCGCTATTTCAATTACAGATAATCTGCATTTCAATTAAAGATATCTGTAACTTTTAAAATCATCTGCATTAAATGGGTCAAATCCCAAACGGATTGCCATTATTGAATATTGTTTTATGTATTTTTTTTTTTTTTCAACGTAAATCCCAATCAGTTCAAGAGTTCAGGCAACCGCCCATCATCGGCAATCTCAGTACTTTGATATGTCACTGAAATCCCTTCTGTCACCTACACATTTTCTCCATTTAAAATAATAATAATAATAATAACAAGACAAAATATTTAGACGTAAACGTCTAGGTACCGGCGCAAATTTTGTCCATGTTTATATAGAGATATGGGACATGGGTATACTAAAGTTTAATAAATTTTCAATGTAACAGGTAAAAAATCAAACAACAATGTGATTCTTTAATTTTCACTGCCACAGGTGATAATAATAGGCTTTTGCAAACAGCATATGAGCCGTCTCATCTGGATCTACGCTGTTTGACATTCAGTCTTTCAACTTTACTTTTAAACTTCTTTTCAAGCGATAGTTTGTTGAAAAAGAAAAGCAGACGACAAATGTCGTCTGAAATTTGGCACCGAAAGAGTCAATGTTTGCTTTTATTAAGCTTTATGAAATTTCTTGATGAAATGAAAATAAAATAGACATTAATCTGCTTATAACACAGTTTGTTTTAAGATTTTTTTATATTTGCCGGGATCGTCACAAACCGACGTCCAGGCAAATATAAAACGTCCTTAGTGAACTAATCTAATAGTCTACCATATGTAAAAATCCGAAGCTATATTAAGAGACCGGCGCGATTCGCGCGCCGGTCAGTGATACTTGTGTCTGTGGATTTTTGGATTTTCGCTTTTTCATTCCGAAAAATATCCTACTTATTTAGAATAAAATATATGAACAAACATTGAGTAATCAGTTCAAAGTGCATCTAAAGTGCATATCATAGTCTTATTTAAGATTTGTCATATTGTTGTTGACCGTATAATTTACACACTTTCTGTACTTCCAGGACAGGCGAATGAAAAGAGAATTAAAAGAGCTTTTAAGGCACTGTTTAAGCTAGGCGCTAAAGGTAATATTGTCAGAATAGTATAACCCATTTTTTGTTGAGGGGACTCATCTACAACAACTCTTTGGACCGGTATATTTACAATAGCAGGGTGTCTGGTTAGGTTTTATTATTTCTATGTTTTATGGAAATTCCTGAAGTTAATGCAAACAGATGCCGCATTATATGGCGTCTGATCTGTGTCTGCTCATTTTGCCAATAACCTTTTTAGGGGTTTCCAGACTAAAATTGGATAAGATGAATGGATACATATGGTATATTTTCCACCATTTTTGACAGGGAAGTTAACTTTTGTGACTTCCTGTTTGCCTTTCTGCACAACGATACCCTTCTTAAAAGGCGTCCACTCTAAAAGGAAAGAATTTGCTACCAGGGGGAGCAAATTCTTCCCTTTTTGAGTAGACCCCTTTTCAGAAGGGAAACCTGTTTTGACAGAGTTGTCACTCTTGGAAGTGTATCGATTACCCTTAACTGTCTAATTCGACTGTTGAATCTAATTTGAAAAGTGTGGATATAATTTGTTGTCTTTTTTTTTCATTTCTGCTTTTTTAGTTTAGACTCTATAATGTGTGCGATGAGTCTAAGATCAATATACCAAATTCGTATTTCGGAAAATCATAAAGTCGATATAGGTGACCTAGACCTTTCATTAGGGAGTTGATGCCTCATTTTATGGCTTTGATCGGACCGTCCTTAGTTCTACTAGTGGTTGCTTTAGCTCTGGCTGTCAGTGTCCGGGTTGGTTTCCGGGACTCCTAATCCTTGTTTCATCGTAGTGATATATTGTGATTTACGGCCCATTCTTTGGTCTGGCCTATGCGATTTCTATAGTAAAGTGATTTTCGATAATGTTTTATCTAAGAAAATATTATTTTGCTTTTTTGATTATTAGCTCACCTGAGCCGAAGGCTCATGGTGAGCTATTGTGATCACTCACCGTCCGTCGTCGTCGTCGGCGTCGTTGTCGTCGTCGTCGTCGTCGTCGTCCGGATGTCCGTCCGTCTACAATCTTTAAACAACATCTCCTCCTAAACCACTGGTGGGAATTTGACCAAACTTCACAGAAATGATCCTTGGTTGGTCCTCTTTCAAAGTTGTTCAAATGGTTCCGGTTCATTGCATATCTAGGTCACAGGAGCTAAAAATAGATTTTTTAATTAAAAACTTAAAAAATCTTCTTGTCCGAAACCACTGGACCAATTTCAGTATTATTTTGCAAAAATGTTCCTTTGGTGATCCTCTACCAAGATTGTTCAAGCCATTTGGATTCGTCAAAAAACGTGGTCACCAGGGGGCGGGGCTTATTTTCCCTATATATCTATATAGAAAACTTTAAAAATCTTCTTGTCCGAAACTACTTGACCGATTTCAATATAATTTTGCAGAAATGTTCCTTTGGTGATCCTCTACAAAGATTGTTCAAGCCATTTGTATATTTCAAAAAACATGGCCGCCAGGGGGCGGGGCTTATTTTCCCTGTATATCAATATAGAAAACTTTAAAAAATCTTCTTGACAGAAACCATTGGACCAATTTCCATATAATTTTGCAGAAATGTTCCTTTGGTGGTCCTGTACCAAGATTGTTCAAGCCATTTGGATTCGTCAAAAAAACATGGCCGCCAGGGGGCGGGGCTTATTTTCACTATATATCTGTAAAGAAAACTTTAAAAATCTTCTTGTCAGAAACCACTGGACCGATTTCCATATAATTTTGCAGAAATGTTCCTTTGGTAATCCACTTGCAAGATTGTTCAAGCCATTTGGATTCGTCAAAAAACATGGCCGCCAGGGGGCGGGGCTTATTTTCCCTATATATCTATATAGAAAAACTTGAAAAATCTTCTTGTCAGAAACCACTGGACCGATTTCATTTTTACTTGGCAAAAATATTTTCTTGGTGACCTTCTACCAAGATTGTTCAAGTAATCGTGATTTGTCAAAAACATGGCCGCTAGGGGGTGGAGCTTATTTTCCCTATATATCTATATAGAAAACCTTGGCAGAAATGTTTCTTTGGTGACCCTTTACCAAGATTGTTCAAGCCGTCATGATTTGTCAAAAAACATGGCCGCCAGGGGGCGGGGCTTATTTTCCCTATATATATCTATATAGAAAACTTGAAAAAACTTCTTGTCAGAAACCACTGGATCGATTTCAATAGAACTTGGCAGATATGTTTCCTTGGTGACCCTTTACCAAGATTGTTCAAGCTATTATGATTTGTCAAAAAACATGGCTGGTAGGGGGCGGGGCTTATTTTCCCCGTATATCTACATAGAAAACTTTAATGATCTTCTTGTCAGAAACCACTGGACTGATTTCAATTAAACATTGCAGAAATGTTTCTTATGAAACCCTCTTTCAAGGTTATGCAAGCCGTCATGATTCATCAAGAAACAGGGCCGCCATGGGGCGGGGTTTATTTTCCCTATATATCTATATAGAAAAACTTTAAAAGTCTTCTTTTCAGAAACCACAAGTCCAATTTCATTACAACTTGGCAAAAATGTTTCCTTGGTGACCCTCTACCAAGATTGTTCAAGTAATCATGATTTGTCAAAAAACATGGCTGCTAGTGGGTGGGGCTTATTTTCCCTATATATCTATATAGAAAACTAAAAAATCTTCTTGTCAGAAACCAATGGACCGATTTCAATATAACTTGGCAGGAATGTTTCTTTGGTGACCCTCTACCAAGGTTGTTCAAGCTGTCATGATCGTCAAAAAACATGGCCACTACGGGGTAGGGCTTATTTTTTTCTATATATCTATATAAAAAACTTTAAAAACCTTCTCGTAAGAAACCGTTGGACCAAGCTCAATGTAGCTTGGCAAGAATGTTGCTTTTTTGACTCTCTACCAGGATGGTTCAAGCCTTCATGATATGTCAAAAAACATGGCCTCCAGGGGGCGGGGCTTATTTTCGGTATATATCTGTATAGAAAACTTTAAAATGCTTCTTGTCAAATACCTCCTGACCAATTTCAATAATGCTTTGGTGACCCTCTATCAAGAATGTTCAAGCAACCCTGATTTGTCAAAAAACATGCCTGCTAGTGGGTGGGGCTTATTTTCCCTCTATATCTAAATAGAAAACTTTAAAAATCTTCTTGTCAGAAACCACTGAACCGATTTCAGTTTAACTTGGCAGGAATGTTCCTTTGGTTACCCTCTACCAAGTTTGTTCAAGCTGTCATGATTCGTCATGGTTATAAAATTTAAACATAAAATTTTAGAGCAGTGAACTTGGCTGAAACTTCAACATTAAGAATGCAAATCTGTTTGCTCAGGTGAGCGATATAGGACCATCATGGTCCTCTTGTTGATTTGAAGATTTCAGATTTTTTAACAAGTGGAACTTGTCCTTTCTTACAATATAGGGATCAAACATGGTTTTTCATGCATTAACTTTCGCCAGGTCCCAAGGGAGGTGTTGAAAACCGAGGCCGGAGGCCGCTGTTTTCAACACCTCCCAAGGGACCTGGCGAATGTTAATGCGTTCATGCATAAAAAACTGAAAACATTTGCTACATTTCGCGTTATTTCTTGCACTATTTTGTTTCGTCTTTTCACCGATGTCTCACGAACGCAATTTCCACGGACTATGTTCGTTCTAGGGCCAGGCAGTACACATCTCGTAACGGCAGCAAATCTGTGGCCCCGGTACGATCATATTGAAAGTTGCAAAGCCGTGCATTAACAGCGCGTGAATTGCCTTGTTAATACACGGCTTTTCGCAGGTTACAATGTAATGCACGGCTGTTAATAACGTGCGGCACTGCTTTTTATGCAATAATTAGCTCACCTGAGCCGAAGGCTCATGGTGAGCTATTGTGATCACTCACCGTCCGTCGTCGTCGTCGTCGTCGTCCGGATGTCCGTCCGTCCACAATCTTTAAACAACATCTCCTCCTAAACCACTGGTGGGAATTTGACCAAACTTCACAGGAATGATCCTTGGTTGGTCCTCTTTCAAAGTTGTTCAAATAGTTTCGGTTCATTGCATATCTAGGTCACAGGAGCTAAAAATAGATTTTTTAATTGAAAACTTAAAAAATCTTCTTGTCCGAAACCACTGGACCGATTTCGATATAATTTTGCAAAAATGTTCCTTTGGTGATCCTCTACCAAGATTGTTCAAGCCATTTGGATTCGTCAAAAAACATGGTCACCAGGGGGCGGGACTTATTTTCCCTATATATCTATATAGAAAACTTTAAAAATCTTCTTGTCCGAAACCACTGGACCGATTTCAATATAATTTTGCAGAAATGTTCCTTTGGTGATCCTCTACCAAGATTGTTCAAGCCATTTGGATTTGTCAAAAAACATGGCTGCCAGGGGACGGGGCTTATTTTCCCTATATATCTATATAGAAAATTTAAAAAATCTTCTTATCAGAAACCACTGGAACGATTGCAATATAATGTGGCAGAAATGTTCCTTTGGTGATCCTCTTCAAAGATTATTCAAGCCATTTGGATTCGTCAAAAAACATGGCAGCCAGGGGGCGGGGCTTATTTTTCCCTATATATCAATATAGAAAACTTTGAAAATCTTCTTGTCAGAAACCACTGAACCAATTTCCATATAATTTTGCAGAAAAGTTTCTTTGGTGATCTTGTACCAAGATTGTTCACGCCATTTGGATTCGTCAAAACACTTGGCCGCCAGGGGGCGGGGCTTATTTTCACTATATATCTGTATAGAAAACTTTAAAAATCTTCTTGTCAGAAACCACTGGATCGATTTCCATATAATTTTGAAGAAATGTTCCTTTGGTGATCCTCTTGCAAGATTGTTCAAGCCATTTGGATTCATCAAAAAACATGGCCGCCAGGGGGCGGGGCTTATTTTCCCTATATATCTATATAGAAAACTTTAAAAATCTTCTTGTTAGAAACCACTCGACCGATTTCAGTATAATTTTGCAGAAATGTTCCTTTGGTGATCCTCTACCAAGATTGTTCAAGCCATTTGGATTTGTCAAAAAACATGGCTGCCAGGGGACGGGGCTTATTTTCCCTATATATCTATATAGAAAATTTAAAAAATCTTCTTATCAGAAACCACTGGAACGATTGCAATATAATGTGATAGAAATGTTCCTTTGGTGATCCTGTACCAAGATTGTTCAACCCATTTGGATTCGTCAAAAAACAAGGCCGCCAGGGGGCGGGGCTTATTTTCCCAATATATGTATATAGAAAACTTTAATGATCTTCTTGTCAGAAACCACTGGACTGATTTCAATTAAACATTGCAGAAATGTTTCTTATATAACCCTCTATCAAGGTTATGCAAGCCGTCATGATTCATCAAGAAACAGGGCTGCCAGGGGGCGGGGCTTATTTTCCCTATATATCTATATAGAAAAACTTTAAGTCTTCTTTTCAGAAACCACAGGTCCAATTTCATTACAACTTGGCAGATATGTTTCTTTGGTGACCCTCTACCAAGATTGTTCAAGTAATGATTTGTCAAAAAACATGGCTGCTAGTGGGTGGGGCTTATTTTCCCTATATATCTATATAGAAAACTAAAAAATCTTCTTGTCAGAAACCAATGGACCGATTTCAATATAACTTGGCAGGAATGTTTCTTTGGTGACCCTCTACCAAGGTTGTTCAAGCTGTCATGATCGTCAAAAAACATGGCCGCTACGGGGTAGGGCTTCTTTTTCCCTATATGTCAATATAAAAAAACTTTAAAAATCTTCTCGTAAGAAACCGTTGGACCAAGCTCAATGTAGCTTGGCAAGAATGTTGCTTTTTTGACTCTCTACCAGGATGGTTCAAGCCTTCATGATATGTCAAAAAACATGGCCTCCAGGGGGCGGGGCTTATTTTCGGTATATATCTGTATAGAAAACTTTAAAATGCTTCTTGTCAAATACCTCCTGACCAATTTCAATAATGCTTTGGTGACCCTCTATCAAGAATGTTCAAGCAATCCTGATTTGTCAAAAAACATGCCTGCTAGTGGGTGGGGCTTATTTTCCCTCTATATCTGAATAGAAAACTTTAAAAATCTTCTTGTCAGAAACCACTGAACCGATTTCAGTTTAACTTGGCAGGAATGTTCCTTTGGTTACCCTCTACCAAGTTTGTTCAAGCTGTCATGATTCGTCATGGTTATAAAATTTATACATAAAATTTTAGAGCAGTGAACTTGGCTGAAACTTCAACATTAAGTATGCAAATCTGTTTGCTCAGGTGAGCGATATAGGACCATCATGGTCCTCTTGTTAATAAATAGTACAGAAGATGTCTATGAAGTGTTACAATTTCAGAATATGAAATTGTTCATCCAGTGACACCAAGAGGAGGAGTAAACAGATAACTACAGTCGAACTTCAATGGCTCGAACATCTTTTGGACCGTGGAAATTTGTTCGAGATATGGGTAGTTCGAGCCACTGAGGGTTAATCATGGTGCCAGATCAGAAAGCAAATAGCGATAAATTAGGATTTTTTTTTTCGATTTTGTACACAATAATTGTATGTTGAGTGCATGCATTAAAATCGCCTCGATGAGGCGATTCTAATGAGTACACACAACATACAATTTCATGCTTAATAAGTGAAGTAATATCAAACTCAAAATAGTTGTATTACTGCAACATGTTTCGGATATATTCCTTCTTCAGACAGTATACATTTATAACAACAAGAAAAGGAAATGATGTAAAAGCGCCAAATGACGTTGACGCCGGCAGGAAACTATGTTAATAGCGTCAAAACGACATTGACGTTATTTACGTAATGTGCATTAAAATGCTTATTGAAACACTATAACTGGATCAAAATACCTGCATTGTAAATGATACAATAATAGGTCCTATAGTAGCATGTGTCATGGAAACAACAGTGATGTCTCAAAACGAATCGTAAATTAATTAAGCTTGTATGCATCAATCAGCGCGCACAGTAAGGATAAAAAAAGCTGCACATCAGCGCAGCCTGATCAGGGTCATATTCGCACGGACTACATATATTGCGAACAATGCGGACCCCTATCAGGCTGTGCCGGCCTCGGTGGCTCAATTGGATGCGCCGTCCGACTGGAGACCAGGAGGTCGCGGGTTCAACCCCCGCCGAGGTCGGCAACATTCTTTCGTGGAGATTGATCATGAAATATTTTCTACGGTCATTCTCTCCCTTCCGCTGATTCAAGAAGGGCAGTTGTCAGTTTCTGGCGAAAGAATGTGCACAATACTGGTTAACCGCTTAGAGGACTAAGCCTGCCCAGTAAACGTGTGGTTAGGTAAACTGACCGCGCTCGACATGACCCCACTGGGTTGACTGGGCCGTAAAACCTCAACACAAACAAAACAAACCTATCAGGCTGTGCGGATGCGCAGGCTGATCTGAGTCCTCCCATGGCGCACATCATCCTGCAGAAACCGCCACACCCCAGCTCAATTAAGATTTGTAAAGCACTTTAGCATTTGTCCTTTGGGATATAAAGAATCCAATTTGTGGATCCAATACGTCACTTTGAGCAGTCTTTGCATATTACCAGGAACTTGGTCAATCGGCATAAAACTAAAATCTTACATTGAATGTTTATTAGAATTGAAGTGAATCGCAACATTTGTTGAAAAGCTGTTGAATTTATGGCTGATCATACGCATAGATAGTAACTGATGTGTTTGACCAACATTCTGCATTTTACATTTTCTACAAGTAATAAGGTAAATCACATCATTTGATGCACACGTACCACTGAAGCGTTGTTTGAATGTCTCGTTGGTGTTAGTACTAGTAAAATTAGTACTTTCTATGATAGACTCACAATGTGTACACAGGCGTCTATTGCATTTTGTAGATTTACTTCTTTCCTTTGGTATATGCTAAAATAAGAAAATTTCCCTAAATATTGTTTTCTTGAGCTATTGGAAAAATTTCATAGGGATTCCAAAACCAGTTCGAATTAGCCATGGTAAACGAGTCATCGGTGTTCGAGCTATTGAGGTTCGATTGTATAGATAGTGACCTACCAACGGCACCAATAGGAAGAGTAAAAAAAATATGACGAGCTGCAAAATATAGGGATCAAACATGGTTTTTCATGCATTTACATTCGCCAGGTCCCGAGGGAGATGTTGAAAACCGAGGCCGGAGGCCGCGGTTTTCAACACCTCCCTAGGGACCTGGCGAATGTCAATGCATTGAAAACCCATGTTCGATCACTATTATTGCATAAAAACTGAAAACATTTGCTATATTTCGCGTTATTTCTTGCACTACTTTATTTCGCCTATTCACCGATGTCTCGCGAACGCAATTTTCACGGACTATGCTGGTTCTAGGGCCGGACAGTACACATCTCGTAACGGGAGCAAATCTGTGGCCCCGGTACGAACATATTGAAAGTTGCGTAGCCGTGCTTTAACAGCGCGTGAATTGCCTTGTTAATACACGGCTTTCGCCGGTTAATGCACGGCTGTTAATAACGTGCGACACTGCTTTTTATGCAATAATTTCAATTAAACAACGAAATGCTAAACAACCAGGCCCCGGGGTTATTAAACTTTTTTTCATACTCAACTCAACTGAGCATGAAATTTGTCCTGCAAATAAATCTCAAATTACTAATAATTCCAAATCCTTTCTTGTTTAACATAGCTGAGCATAAAAATTTTCTCTGCTAATAAATATGAAAATGCCAACTATTGTTCAGCATGAAAAAAGTTATATAACCTCGGGGCCAGCTCCCTCTTCCTCAAAGAGGTGATCACAATGCCAGGGAGATCCCAGTGCCCAATAAACACAACCAGAAGGCATTAAACAGGACACAACACACAAAAACGCAGCAAGCAGCCACAACGCCCTACAAAGAACAAGCAACACAGGAGCCACCGCCCTAGAACAGTGACTAGTAAAACTACTGGGGATTTAAGTCGATTTTAGTGACGCTAGACGGTCTTTCTAGTTTCCGATGATGTGAAAATACATAATATTGTTCGACTCGCATAGAGGCTTCCTAACTTAATCAGTGAAACATCATCAAAAAAAAAGACAAGTACATGTAAGTGAATCATATTAAATTAATGTAATGGGGAGCAAGGATGGGGACATGTTAAACACTGACAACCAGAACTAAAAACACTAGTTACTAAAAACACTAGTTGCACCACGGAATGTCAAACAAAGATATAACTTTAGGCATTAAGCCTCTAATAAAAGGTTTATGTCGGTACCTCATAGAATCTGAGACTCTAACCACCATGTCGTTAAAAAAAACAGAGCTTCAATGTCAGAGAACGAGTCTTCTGTCATGTGTGTCCATCGAAGATTCAAACCAGTCTGTGTATTCGCGCAGTCTGATCAGAAGACTCACTTGGCGCATTTTAGAGAGCCAAGGATGCAAAGTGTCTTTGTGCGGAAAACGAAGACTGATCGGACTGCGCGAATGCGCAGCATCACGAAAACATACCTATATAATTTTGACCCCCTTAACCCCCACTTTTATATAGTAAAACTGGGGTTCACAGGGATATACATTATTTGCCTTATTTCTGCTTAAAACATAGATTGTGGGTACTCGTTAGAACCGCCTCGCCGAGGCGGTTCTAACGAGTACCCGGTTCTAACGAGTACCCACAATCTATGTTTTAAGCAGAAATATGAAAACTATCAGAATTTTTATCGGAAAACTTTCATTTTTTGGTGGTAAAATTTTCAATATATTTGAATGGGCGTGTTTTCGTAATGGGCTGATTTGAGCCTTCGTTGGGTGCACATGTCAAAAGGTACGTTTTCTCATGTTGTGAACCAGCATTTCTGGTGCTTTGGGAGAGTTGTATTCCTAATTGTTGTCTTTCTGGTGTATTTCATAAATTTTATTGTTTTTGGTCAAAAAATATATTCAGTCAGTGGCATAACCGTAAAATATGGATTTACCCACGAAAAGGCCACAAGCTGGAGTGCGGCCATCCACAAGTAATCGGATAAGTGTTAGCAGAGGTAGAGGACCCTTATGCGGACCCAACATATATTTGTAATTGACTCCTCCGTCAAGTCACTTGACCATTTAACTGACAACGCAATTGACCAATCAAAATAGCTAATAAGGTAACTGTCACTGTTTTTAGTCAGATAAACAAATCAGCACGTGCTTTTTACAGGTAAATCAATACAAAGTTTGTCTAAGGAAATTCACGTGGGCGTGGTTATAACTGTCTGACGGAGGAGTCAGTTTGGAGCTGCATCAGAATTAAGGGAGAGGTTTCGCGCGAGTAAAACTGCTTAAAGCCCCTTTCACTCCACCCCACCCCCAACCACTACCCCATCCACCACCCCTCCAAGTAGTTTTCCTACTAGCCATTCCCTGGCGGTTTCTCTGTTACAGTTCTTCTTTGTTTATGAGTCGGTGGTTTCATATTGGTGTTTTGTTTTGTCCTCAATTCTCCTCCTTTGGGTGTCTCGGAGGGCTGTGCTTCATGACTGTGGCATAAAAAGCAGTGTTGCACGTTATTAACAGCCGTGCATTAACCGGCGAAAAGCCGTGTATTAAATAGGCAATTATCGCGCTGTTAATGCACGGCTACGCAACTTTCAATATGTTCGTACCGGGGCCACAGTTTTGCTGCCGTTAAGAGATGCGTAGTGCCAGGCCCTAGAACGAGCATAGTCAGTGGAAATTACGTTCGCGAGAAAAATGAAAAAGGCGAAACAAAATAGTGCAAGAAATAACGCGAAATGTAGCAAATGTTTTCAGTTTTTATGCAATAATAGCGATCGAACATGGTTTTTCAATGCATTACCATTTGCCAGATCCCTTGGGAGGTGTTGAAAACCGCGGCTTGATCCCTATATTGTGGCATTTCCTGGGTATCTTCACATATGTTTTAATTGCATGAAAATGACAACACAAAACAGCATTTCGTCGAAAAAAAAATGAAACAACGAAGTTAGAAGAACTGTCGCATAAAAATAGCAATAAAATAGTTCCTAAAACTTGTCGTGGTTTTAAATAAATTCTAGAAGGTAATACGTTTGAGAGACACATAATCACAAAACTGGTTTAACGGCCGTCCAATCTCACCCTTAATCTTGATACAGTTCCAGCTTTATATATAACCGTTCGGTTTGTGTAAGCGTCAGTGGCTAAACGGAGAAAACCATATAAATAAGCGATGTGACACGATGACGAAAACGGGACAAAGGCTCTGCAATAAACATCTGAATCTAGTAGGGAGAGATTGGGTACTAATAAAATCGCTTTAGAACGGTCAGCAGTAGAAACCACCAGTGTTGTACGTTTTTTATCATTACGAAAACATGCCTATTCAAATATACTGAAAGTTTTACCACCAAAAAATGAATATTTTCAGATAAAAAAATCTGATATTTTTCATATTTCTGCTTAAAATATAGATTGTGGGTACTCGTTAGAACCGCCTCGCTGAGGCGGTTCTAACGAATACCCACAATCTATGTTTTTGAGCAGAAATCAGAAAAATAATGTATACCCCTGTAAACCCCAGTTTTACAATATAAAAGTGGGGTTTAAGGGGGTCAAAATTATATAGGTATGTTTTCGTGATGTGGGCCATGTGGTTGCTTGCTGTGGAGGTTTTTTGGGGTTTTTTTTCGTGTTTTTTCCTGTTTGTTGGGCTTAGTGATTGCTCGCCGCGGAGGTTTTTCGTGTTTTCCCTGTTAATTGCCTCATCACTGTGTTTGGTTTGTCCTGTTTTGCATTGTGATCACTCGTTGGAGAAGACAGAGTTAGTTGCTTTGCTTTTTATTGGTTTGTATTCTATGCGCTGTCCGTTCGTAATTTGTTTACTCTACTATTTGGTGTCATTTATTGGCTATGTACCTTTCTGCTGTCAGGAGTGATATTACTTTTTTTTGTGATCAGTAGTCAGTTAATATGAAATTATGAAACGAGTTTGGGTAATTTCGGTATTTTGCGAGCTTTGGCGAGCAAAATACTGAAATTACCCAACGAGTTTCATGAATTTCATACTAAATGTCAACGAATGTAAGATTCTGTTTATCACTTTTTTTTTGTAAGAAAACTACCCTTATTACCTAGCTGTTGAGTCAGTTCATCATACTGTTTTAAACGAACAGGAACAATTTATCTCAGTACATTGATGTATTTAAGGTGCGGCGGTTTGGAGAGGAATAAAGGCAACAAATACTCTGTTAAAAGGAGCCAAAAAAAGTTCATCAGCAGTCTACCTAAAGCCTGGATCGTACAACAACGCAGAAGCAGATTTCTTTTCTGTACACCCTATTAACATCCAAAGGGAATCGGTAACGACAGTCATGTATAGTCGAACTTCAATGACTCGAAAATATTTGACACCAAGTAAATTTGTTCTAAACATGAATAGTTCGAGCCACTGAGGGTTAATCATAGCATGAGCTCAATGGGCAAATGGAGATAGTTTAGCAATGTCTTTTCGAGCTTCTATAGAATAATGGAATGTTGAGTGTACTCATTTGAATCGCCTCGATGAGGTGATTCTAATAAGTACAGACAACATACACATTCATAAAACAAACCAGGAAAATTTCCCTAAAATATCCCTTCATATTTGTTTTCTTGAGCTATCGAAAGGTTTTCCTAAGGACTCAAAACCGAGTTCGAATCAGCCACGGTAAACGAGCCATCGGTGTTCGAATCATTGAAGTTTTACTGTAAATAGAGGATCTTACATGAGTGGTCAATTAATATGAAATTATGAAACGAGTTTGGGTAATTTCGGTATTTTGCGAGCTTTAGCGAGCAACATAATGAAATTACCCAACGAGTTCCATAAATTTCATATTAAATGACCACGAATGTAAGATTCTGTTTATCACATGGCCCTTCAGATGACAAAAAATTCACAAAATATATTAAGATAGTGGCTTTCCATAGCTAAACAGAACAACTCACTATCAAGGAGTCAGTAGTACTACGCAACAAAAATAGTTCGCATATTATTTGATCAGTACCGAAAATAACTAGAAACAAAACAGACATGCCATTTATTACTTCGTTAAACTGTAGGAAAAGATGACGATTTTTATTTGAGCTAACAAATATTTCATTTGAGTAAATCAATTCAAAACTAAATATTCCACTGAACAACGTCATTCAGCGAGTCAGTAGGTCACTGAGAATCAGTAGGGAAATCCCCCAAAGTCAGCTGTTGTATTTAAATGTCATTGACCTTGATCAATACAGTTTATACTGTGGTTGATAAACTCAAGTAAATGACAGATTTTCAAGGATATAAAACGATTTAACTGTAGCTTGAATTTTAATTTGACACATTTATTGACTCTCAGAGTCGTATCCTCCAATGCTTTTTTGGAGGAGGTGAAAATTTTTCATTTACTGTTTGACAACATTGAAAGTGCGTCCAAATACATTGCCGGAAAAGATCGAATTTAAACCACCATGAATATTTCTGGTAGCTGTATTATTCACACTGTGATTGTGTTGTGTCTTCCATTTCCATCGATCAGAACTTTATCGTTCGTCTCAAAATTGCAGGCAGTATCTGTTTCAAAAGTGAAAGTTGTATAATCGGCGAACGCGGACACCATCTTAGTTGCTGTCAACAAGCGGAGTAATACGAATATTAGTGAGGGTAATTAGGCTAACCAATGGGAAGCCTTGCAGGTGTTATTACACGTGTGGTCATATGATTTTTATGACATGGGTTATTTCACTCAATAACTTGACGGTCATGTGATAAGGATATTTTCTGCTAAACAGTTCTACCAGTTTGAATTTTCGACATCTATTATTCTGCGATTTTTACATTGATGATGACATTTTTTCTAAAATCTTTGGAGAGGAAATTAGGATGAACCTTTTATTGGTTCATATTTTGCGATGTTAAATACAGCATATCACATCTACCTATCCAACCTGGACCCGCTTTGACTATTTTTTTTTTTTTTTTTCTGATTTATCTACATCTTTTGATACAATCATAAAATTGGTTATAATGATAATTCGGATGGCGCGAAACCTTCGCTCAAGAGTTGACAGTTATTCAGACATTATGCGAGACCATTGTATTTCATACTTCAACAAACATATATTTTGGACATTTGTTAGAATCGCCTTACTGAGGCATCACAAAAGAAATCACAAACGTTGCCTCTTTGTAAAAATGGCGGACAATCTACCAATTGTATTGGCCCTTTAAATTTATCTAGGGCACCGTTTTGTAAACTAATATATTCGTTGAATTGATGAAAGGTTGCTATCTGTTTTCCCTGTTTGCAAAATACATGTGGTTCTTTTGACTTATTCATCTTTTGACTACGATTGATTACCTTATATATTTTATATTAAAATATACTGAAAATTTTACCTCCAAAAAATATGAAAATTTTCAGATGAAAAATTCTGATATTTTTCATATTTCTGCTCAAAACATAGATTGTTGGTACTCGTTTGAACCGCCTGGACGAGGCGGTTCTAACGGGTATCCACAATCTATATTTTTTAGCAGAAATAAGAAAATTAATGTATACCCCTGCAAACACCAGTTTTACTATATAAAAGTGGGGTTTAAGGGGGGCAAAATTATATAGGCATGTTTTCGTGATGAGTTTTGCAAATGTTCTACAGCCCATAGCGTTTTGTTTTAAGCTCTAATTGATACATACCTCGTACTTGCCTGACAGCTGTCCCTCTAAAATCTTCAAAACCTGCACAGACCTTGTAAGAGGTCACGGCAGGCGTTATGTTCCCGATCAAAGCAAACACCCAAAATGTACAATTCTGCTAATTCCTACTGCAAAATTGCCTGACATATACAATTTTACAATTCTGGCATCAAAGCAGGCACAAAAAACACTCAACATCACGAAAACATGCCTATACAAATATGCTGAAAATTTTTCCACCAAAAAATGAAAATTTTCAGATAAAAAAAAATCTGATATTTTTCATATTTCTGCTCAAAACATAGATTGTGGGTACTCGTTAGAACCGCCTCACCGAGGCGGTTCTAACGAGCACCCACAATCAATGTTTTTGAGAGAAATAAGAAAAATAATGTATACCCCCTGTAAACCCAAGTTTACTATATAAAAGTGAGGTTTAAGGGGTCAAAATTATATAGGCATGTTTTCGTGATGAGAAAAAGGCCAACAATTGAAACAATTTAATATGGAACTATATTCGTATGGAACCAAACTCATTACGAAAACATGCCTATTCAAATATACTGAAATTTTTACCACCAAAAAATGAATATTTTTAGATGAAAAATTCTGATATTTTTCACATTTCTGCTCAAAACATAGATTGTGGGTACTCGTTAGAACCGCCTCGGCGAGGCGGTTTTAACGAGTACCCACAATCTATGTTTTTGAGCAGTGATCAGAAAAAAATAATGTATACCCCTGTTAACCCCAGTTTTACGATATAAAAGTGGGGTTTATGGGGGTCAAAATTATACAGGTAAGTTTTCGTGATGAGTGCTCTGTACATTTAAGCAGTCCGTGACCTTAAAACACTTTTTCTTTCAGCGTGGATTAATTGGACACATTGGTAACAGGTTTGTCAGAATTGTTCAGGGAGGACCAGATGGAATCTCCTATATGATCATAGGACAACTAAAGGACATACGAAGTATAAATACAAAATTTATGACAGTAATAGAGTACAGAGGTCTGTAACATTACGAAAACATGCCTATTCAAATATACTGAAAATTTTACCACCAAAAAATGAAAATTTTTCATATAAAAATTCTGATATTTTTCATATCTCTGCTCAAATCATAGATTGTGGGTACTCGTTAGAACCGCCTCGGCGAGGCGGTTCTAACGAGTACCCACAATCTATGTTTTTAAGCAGAAATAAGAAAAACAATGTATACCCCTGTAAACCCCAGTTTTACTGTATAAAAGTGGGGTTTAAGGGGGTCAAAATTATATAGGTATGTTCTCGTGATGAGATTTTAAAGGAAATACTGTGCAACTTTGCAACACCCATGCATGTGCCGGAGTAAAACTGGAAATTATAGGGTGACTGTTTTCGAAATGTAATATGTTGTGAAACAGGTCTTTGTGGGATTAGAAAAATGGTTGTTATAGAGAGTTAACTGTGGTATCTGCTAGGGAGATATAACTGTTTTTCTGTAAATATTTCAGAGAGGCAATCTTCAAACTGTAATATATTGTAAAACAGGTCTTTGAAGGATTAGAAGAATGGTTGTTATAGAGAGTTAACTGTGGTACCTGCTAGTGAGATACATGTATAACTGTTTTCTGTAAATATTTCAGAGAGGCAGTCTTCGAAATGTAATGTAGTGTAAAACAAGTCTTTGTGGGATAAGAAAAATGGTTGCTATAGAGAATTAACTGAAAGTATCCGCGAGCCAGCGGAATAAAAAATGAGCTGGGGCAAAGCATTTCCTACAAGATTGCATGTGCTCAGCGAAAACTCAGACCAGCCTGTGCACCCTCGTAGTCTGGTCAGTCTTCGTTGTCCGTACCCAAAGAATGCTTTGCGAAGACTGATCAGTCTTTGCTGGGCCCACATGCAGTCTTTTAGGAAATGCCATGCCCCGTCTCAAATGTTTTTTTTTAAATAGGGATCCTTTGAACGCAAAACATATTGATGCGTCAAAAATAGCAGACTCTGTTTTACTGAGTGTATTCACGAACAGTAATGTTAATTACAATAGAGTTCAGGTCGTCTGGCTACGTGTTGAGTCGAATTACTCAAAACCGGCACAGTGACGACTTTTAAATTGTATTTTATGGCCGTAGAAGTTGAATCGCCTTTCAACAGAAAACATAGTTATCACGGACGGCGTGATGACGTTGCGCGCCAGAAACCAAGTGTAATTTAACGTTTGGTCATATCATTTCTATACGCCCGTCGAAAGACGAGTCGTATTATGTCGTCACGTTGTCCGTCCGTCTGTCTGTCTCGCCGTTAACTTTTCGTGTCCGCTCCATATCTCCGTCATCGATGGAAGGAGTTTTTTAAAGTTTGCTGAAATGTTCGCCATACCAAGACAATGTGCAAAATTTATAAATCAATCCTGGCGAAAGAAGGTCAAGGTCACACTTCAAGGTCAAATTTCAAATGGCATATTTCTTGTCCGCTCTACAACTTTAAAACTGTTTAAGATTTCGCCATGAAACTTTGTACAAGTATAAGGCATGATCAGACAATATGCAGGAAAAAAAAACATACATATACTCGATCGTCCAAAATGTGCTGACCTATTCATATACTGCCCTTTGATTTTTTATTCCTATTTATTGCTGGTAGTTAGACAAATATCGCAGTCAATTCATTGAATACCAAGAGAACAAGCAGCTTTGAAAAATTTGAAAAATGTACGCATATACCGGGATGACAGAAAAGTGGGGCCTTTCACATTCGAATCAAGAAAAATCGGGTCAGTCATGTACTTTTTGTTGGAAAAAGGGGGCTAATCATATACCTGGCAGTGCTGAAAAGGGCCATTTGGCACGCACATTCGTACTATGCCATATATAGGAAGTTATCCCCGAGGATGCACTGAAGCTACTGATATTCTTCCTTGATTTTTCTTTTTGTGAACATTTTTTTTTTTTACAAACAAGCACAAAAGCAAGTTAGCCGACTTAGTTGTCAGAGGCAATTTTCTTGGATATATACAGGACCATTATGGTCCTCTTGTTTGCTAATATGATGCAAATATTCCTGTTGACAAACCCCTACATTGATTGTATTTTGCTACTAAATAATCTTAATTTTTTTCTCCATAAAACATATGTTTGGTTACTCATTAGAAGCGCCTAGGCATTCGCTGTTTGATCTGGATGCACACTGTTTGTATAAGCCGTTCTGTCTGTCCGAATACTAAGAATAATTCCTGAATAAATAAAGATAGGTTTGCGGTGGTAGAAATAGAACATGGACCTTCTAAGCAAGCATAAATGCACATGTGTCCTGTTAGTTTGATAAACTGTGGTACCATAAGTATTCGGAAACCTTAACGCCTTACCATACTTGTCCTCAAGAATTGAAAAAAATAATACTACTAACATTTGATGCGTGTACACTACTAGTTGAGTGGCAAACAATCTGGACCCTCATCAGACTCCACGTGAATCTGGATCGGCACTGTTTCCTTCCAGTCTGTCTGTCCGAATATTTAGGGTACATACGATATTAATGGAAGAAGAGTTATGCAGTAATTTATTACCAGCTTTCCGTATAGTTTTACTTAATATCTCAATGGCATACAGTAGAATTAGCCATGAGTACTCGTCTTTGTTTCTTATAGTGATTAATTTGATTTTTTTTTTTTTTTTTTTTTGTTTTTTTTTTTTTTTTTTGTTTTCGCTTTGATGCATTGACTCGGTTGGGAGCCTTTATGCTAGCCGAATTTTTATGTATTTCTGTATTAACAATAGCATCGGGACCAAGGGTGAAGTTGGCTAGCTGAAAAAGTGCTTTAAACCCACCGGTGGTTTATTCTACTGACCGTTCTAAGGCGGTGTTAGTCTTACTCTTTGTTGCTTCATGGTTTATTCTACGAGGCAATTTGTTTTATGTCATGCCTTGTGTTATTTTGTTCTTGCGTTTTTCAGTCCTTTTAGCATAGCGATTACCTCGCTTGGGAAAGAGAGAGCTAATCTTAGTGCTTTTCGTACGTTTGTTCAATTTGCGCTTGTTTGGTTTTATCTGTTTCTTCTTCCTCTTGGTGTCTGGGAAGAGCTGCGGTTTGTGATTGTGGCACTCCCTGGACTTTTCTCTTACCCCTTTTTTGCAGCGGTATTAGAATTAAAGGCGATGTTTGTCTTTTTTTAAACTCCACTTTTTTCTCTTTTTAATGTGTTAGTATGATGCTAGCGTTATGGTAATCTTATTCAATGGCTGCCTACTTTGCTTTCTGTTTTCTTTATTTTTATTGTTTAATGTTTGATGCTGCATCTGGATAAGGGCGAGGATGGATGTATTGATTGAGTGTAGCTTTTTCTGGGTGTCTTCTGTTCCACATTTAACCTCCAGATTATGATTAATGGCCCGTCAATGTTGGGCGATAAGGCCAATTTTGGTTAGTGCTCCATAATCAAGCCGACTTTGTATCAGTTTTGAAGAAACATCTTGTTATTGGTCAATTCTTTCGGTCTTTTTTTTTGATTGTTCGAAACTGTTCATTGGTGTTTCGTTAAAGTGGTTGGCGTTTTCATAAAGTTAACCAACGGAGATCGCGGTTAATAGCCGGATGGGTGACCGCGATGCTTGACGTCGTGGAAGACACGGCAAACGCATAAGCACTCGACGGAATATTTGTTGTTGTTTTTTTTTTTTTTTTTACAGATTCTGAGATCTGGAAATATCCTCTAGCTCACTGCCAAGTTTCAACTCGACCGGTTGCGGAAAAACAAAGACGTAAAACATCATACACCTATAGTGTTTTATTGTCTATGGGAGTGACATTTTGCAAATAACTTATTTCATAACCGATCGACTTAAAATTTGATAGAAAAGTAATGATAGGCTAACATTTTATAATATGTAAAACATCACAAATATACAGTCGTGTGCCAGTGAACAAACGCTACAGAAAGACTATACGGGCTGTGCATAGCTGCAAAAGCTGGTTATGAGGGAATGGGTCATGCACTGAACTGATCAAATGAGTAGCGACAACAATTCAGAGATATGCACATTCAAAAACTTTAACAAAAACGTTGATGCTAATGTAACAGTTCCTCCGATGTATTCGTACACATAAGCTTGAAAGATAGATTATTGAATGGAAAGACAGTATTTCTATAAGTGCAGGTGGGTATTTATCTTGACACGTTTTGTTGTTGTTGTTGTTGTTGTTGTTGTTGTTGTTGCAGATTTACGGTCCAGTCAACCCAATGGGGTCATGTCGAGCGCGGTCAGTTTACCTAACAACACTTTTTCCTGGGCAGTCTGAGTCCTCTAAGCGGTTAACCAGTAATGTGCACATTCTTTCGCCAGAAACTGACAACTTCCCTTCTTGAATCAGCGGAAGGGGAAAAATGGCCGTAGAAAATGTTTCATGATCAATCTCTACGAAAGAATGTTGCCGACCCGGCGGGGGTCAAACCCGCAACCTCCTGATCACCAGTCGGACGCGCATCCAACTAAGCCACCGAGGCCGGCATCTTGACACGTACATGTAAAAGCAAATTATATTGCTTCACTCGTACCATATAGAATTGTTATTTTTAAACATACTGTTTGATTTTCTATGATAAAAAGAGGTTCTGAAGTTCTTGTTTGTCTATTTTCGTGTTAGATAATGATTTTCAGAGCATTAATAGACAAAAATCCTCAAAGCCGAACAAATGATCCCCTGTGCTGTGAAATAGAAAATACTCATTTTATTACTTTGACCCTAAATAAAATTTAAATACTGACTTCAAATTCCCGATTTTTTTTATTTTTTATTTTTTTTATTTTTTTTTTTTTATTTTTTACTCTTATAGTGGAAGAAAATATTCACACCATAAAACTCGAGGCAGGAAATCGCCTTTTTTATTTTTTGTAAGAAAATAATTACACTATTGTATATGTTAGTTTGTTTCAATCCTTAAATTTACATTCACAAAAGCTGAACCCCATGGTGCATGCATGTCGGTACCGCGTTTGACTGCAGATCCAGAGACCCAAACTCGACCACATTACTTTCGTGGAGGCTTATCATGAAATACAATCAAATTTCAATGACTCGAACATCTTTGGGACCGTGGAAATTTTTCGAGAGATGGGTAGTTCGAGCCAATGAGATTTAATCATGGCGCCAGGTCAGGAAGCAAATTATGGAAATGTTTTCGATCTTCAACAAAATGATGGTATGTTGCGTATACTCATTAGAATCGCCTCGATGAGGCGATTCTAATAAGTACACACAACATACAAGTTCATAAAAAAAAAATAAGAAAATTTCCCTCAATATTTGTTTCCATGACCTATCGGGAAAATTCCTTAGGGATTAAAAAATGAGTTCGAATAAGCCATGGTAAACGAGCCATCGGTGTTTGAGCCATTGAAGTTCGACTGTAATTCCTACGGTCATTCTCACCCTTCCGCTGATTCAAGAAGGGCAGTTGTTAGTTACTGACGAAATTATGTGATTAAGTACTGGTGAACCGCTGAGAGGACTAAGCCTGTCCAGAAACAATGTGAGCAGGTTAATTGACCGCGCTCAACATGACCCAAAGAAATCATATTCACAAATTAAAAAGAGTTGTTTGTTACAGCTACCGAAACATTAGTGATGCGATGTTTTTGTGCTGTATATACTATATGCGGGGAAAGAGGAAGGTTTGGTTATCGTCTACGCCCATGGGCGTAGATAATCTTAATATTTGTTATTGCTTTGGAAACACTTTATGAAAGGTCATGTTCAGGTCATCTGCTGTTTTCCATGGACTGTTCAACGTCATTATTACCAAGTATTAGCTTAAATATAGAAGCTTGGTCTATGCTTAGCACACAATGTGAAAGCTAATACTTGTGTTATATAGAGGTCAGATTTATTCAAAATAGAATATTGTTAGTAATGAGTCTGAGGCGGGGTCTAAGGTCAGCATAGGCGTAGCGCTCAGTACGCACGTACGCATGTGCGTAACATGCGTAAGAAACTTTTTTATGATAAAGAGGCATTAACATAAAATATTTGGTTCCCTACATTTGGGGCTGCTCTTAAAGGAAAGAATTTGCTCCCTCTGGGAGCAAATTCTTTCCTTTAAGAGCAGTCCCTTATTTAGAAGCGCTTCAAGGCATACTTTTTCAAGAGTTTTCCTGGATTTGCGTACAAATAATTCTGTGTTAGCTACACCACTGGTCAGTATACCAAAATCGTATTGCAGAAAATCATAAAGTCGATATATGGTAAGACAAAATTAGGAGTGTTCAGACAAACAAACATGAACCCAATATATTGGGTGTAATCATGCAGGTGTCCATGAAGTGAGCATAACTGGTAAGCATGCTTCGCCCACCATGCCTATCAGCCTGAACAGAGCAAAATACGGGAAGTGTAATGTTCGTGGTTTAGAAAGTCTGTTTATGGCTTGGCTTGACATAAGTCTGGAAACAGCCACATTTTTAGAGAAAAAAAAGACAAAGAAATACCTGGTTTAAAAATCTGCAAATTATGAAGTTTTCAAACACGATACATTCCGGAAGTACGGTTGCGGGTTCAAATAACATATCACATGTCATACACGAAATAGATATTAAATGAGCCGCAACGTCAGAAAACGTACAGCGGACATGTACGCAAAGCGATGATTCAGATCATCAGCATCAGAATCTTCACTGAGCGCATATTGATAGCCAAGGATGTAAAAGTTCTTTTTGTGGACACGGAAGATTCTGATAAAACTGCGCAGAAGCACATGCTGATTTGAGCCCTCGTTGGACGCATATATCAGAAGGTACGTTTTCTCACGTTGCGGCTCATTTGGCTATAATACATGTAGATTAAATTTATTTAATATTAAAAATCGTCAGAAAAAAAAAAAAGACAAAGAAATAGCTGATTTAAAAATTACGAAGTTTTCAAAACACGATACATTCCAGAAATATGGTGGCGGGTTCAAATAACATATCACGTCATATAAGCAGTAGATATTTGAATCGCAAAGTCCAGAACCGTAACTTTGTACACATGCGCCCTGTGAAGATTTAGATCAGCCTGCGCATTCGCGCAGGCTGATCTAAATCGTCACTAGGCGCTTGATAGATAGCTAAGGATGCAAAGTTTCTTCATGCGGACAACGAAGATCCTAATCAGACTTCGCGGATGCGCAGGCTGATTTGAGTCTACGTTGGGCGCACATGTCAGAAGGGACGGTTTCTCACGTTACGGCCCGTTTGTTGATTACTCATCAATTGCTCACGTGTGTGGCAAACTGGTAACCGGACGTACGGTAAGTGTGTGTGTGTGTGTGTGTGTGTGTGTGTGTGTGTGTGTGTGTGTGTGTGTGTGTGTGTGTGTGTGTGTGTGTGTGTGTGTTGTACTTAAGATACTTTAATTTACGAGCAAGGCGGACAATAGGTAGCCATTCTGCTCTTGTAATTTTAGGAGAATATGATAGTGGCTGAAGGCTAAAGACTACCATTGATTGGCCTAATATGTTTTATACATTTTTGCAAAGTTCGTCAGTCCACATTTTTTTTTATTTATTTATTTTTTTTTTTTTTTTTTTTTTTTTTTTTTTTTTTCGTTTTTGTTTTTTGTTTTAACGGTTACTACTTGGTACATTGTACTTGCCTAACAGCAGTCCTGCTAAAGTTATCAAAACCAGAAACGGAATTGTAGGTTATATGTCATGTAATCAGCTTTCGCTTCTTCGAAGAGACTGATCTTGTAAGAGGTCACGGGCGGTGTTAGGGTTATTTGTATCATAGATGATTTTCTACTTTCATATTCAAAGCAACCGCCAAATATATGGTTGTGCTCATATCTACGACAGAATCGCCTGAATTATACAGTGTGACCAGTTCTGGCATCAAAGTAGACAAAACCACTCCAGTAAAAGGCCAAAAATTGAACTATTTAATATAGAATTCTATTTATATGGAACCTACTCGGTGCTCTAAATTTAGTAGTCCACGACTTAAAGGCGTCTGAGTATTTAGGGTAAATACAGTGTTGATGTTTGTGCTGATAGCTCGTATACACGTTGAGTATTCGTTGACTGATGCAGATCACCTCCCTCATGCAGTATTTCAGAAAATAAGATGAATATACGAATAGGAGCATTGTTCCTTTTGTCAGCCATACCAGTTATAATGCAGCAGCAGATCGAAAGAGAGACATCTAGCGGTGAACATGCCAGCATAGGTAAGTACAATTAGTCAAGGTGAGCTATTGTGATCAGTCAATGTCTGTCGTCCGTCGTCCCGCGTCCATCGTGCGTCGTCCCGCGTCCATCGTGCGTCTTCCGCCGTCCGTCGTGCGTCGTGCGGCATCAACAATTTGCTTTAAAAGCATACTCCTCCTACACCCCTTGGCCAAATGACTCGAAACTTGGTAGGAAGCATCAGGGTGACTTGTAGCTCAAAAATAGCTAAATCATTCCGACAGAAAATCCAAGATGGCAGCCATGGCGGTCACTCTTGAAAATCTATTTTTCACTTCTTCTCTTGAACCGAAAAGCCAATTGACACAAAACTCAGTAGGAAGCTTAGGGGTGACTTGATGATCAAAAATAGCTAAAATCGTTTAGATCTGAAATCCAAGACGGCCACCGTGGCGTCCATTTTGAAAATTTATTTTTTGCTTCTTCTCCTGAATTGAAATGCCAGTTGACTTAAAACTTGATAGGAAGCATTAGGGTGGCTTGTAGATAAAAAATAGCCAAAATCGTTCCAATCGGAAATCCACGATGGCCGCCATTTTGAGAATCTATTTTACGCTTCTTCTCCTGAACCTAAAGGCCAATAGTTTGAAACTTGCTAGGAATCATCAGGTGACTTGTACATCAAAAAATAGCTAAATTGGCCGCCATTATTAAAATCTATTTTCCGCTTCTTCTCCTGAACCGAGAGGCCAATTGACTTGAAACTTGGTAGGAAGCATCTGGGTGACTTGTAGATCAAACATTGCAAAAATAATTCCCATCGAAAATCCAAGATAGCCGCCGTGGCCTCCATCTTGAAAATCTATTTTTCGCTTCTTCTCCTGATCAAAAGGCCAATTGACTTGAAAACTTGGTAGGAAGCATCAGGGTGACTTGTTGATCAAAATTTGCTAAAATCATTCCGATCCGAATCCAAGATAGCCGCCATGGCTACCATCTTGAAAAAAATATTTTCGCTTCTTCTGCTGAAACGAAAGTTTAAATGACATGAAACTCGGTAGGAAGCATCGGGGTAATAAAAATAGCTAAAATTTGTTTGATGGGAAATCCAAGATGGCCGCCATGGCCGCCATCTTGAATTTTTTTTTTTTTCGTTTCTTCTCTTTTAACAAAAGGTTGATTGTCTTGAAACTTGATAGGAAACACCAAGGTGACTAGTAGATCAAAATACCTAAAATCATTCTGATCGAAAGTCCAAGATGGCCGCCATGGCCGTCGTCTTGAAAATCAATTTTTTTGCTGCTTCTCCTGAATCGAAAAGCCAATTGATTCCAAACTTGGTAGAAAGCATCGGGGTGACTTGTAGATAAAAGAGAGCTAAAATCGTTCCGATCAGAAATTCAAGCTGGCCGCCATGGCTGCTATCTTGGAAATCTATTTTGCATTCTTCTCCTGAACCGAAAGACCAGTTTATCTGTTAATCAGGTGAGCGATACAGGGCCATCTTGGCCCTTTTGTTTTATGTCCAACAAATTAGGTCGGGCTCCATAGCAAAGTCTGACTGCAGATCCATGGATCGCAAGTTCGATTCAGCAATTTAAAAACATTCACAGGTAATAGACTCGTGATTTTTTTTTTTTTTTTTTTTTTTTTTTTTTTTTTTTTGTAGTACAAGGTAAAGAGTTAGCATTGCGAATATTCTGGATCTTAAAATACAGTATTTTAAATTTGTCATCCAGAATGATAATGAAATTTTAGGCAACGAGAGAGGGATTCGACTCAACCCCTCGAACCCCCTCTGACTCTGCCACTGGATCTTGTGTATGTTTGTGTTTATAACTCCACTGAAGCAAAATGTGCTATGCCCTATGCAATCGATGACAGTCCGGACAAGCCCAGATAACTGCCCTATCTGGCCATTTTTGCTGTTTGTCGCTTTAGGGAATTGAATTGCCTCCGAGGAAAGTAATGCATGGAAATATTCATTATGCATGGAAGGAAGTGCATGTATGGAAATATTTGTCAGCCTTCTCATTGGGAGTACCCATAAAGGAAAGAATTGGCTCCCCACGGTACTCATAAAGGGAAGAATTTGCTCCATGTGGGAGCAAAGTCTTTCCTTTTAGAGTAGCCCCATGTTTTAGGGGCGGTTGTTAAACCGCCTTCAAATTTAACATACCACATTTCCACAATCCGTTTTTAATCGTGTTGGGTACAATAACGGCTGACGAATATGAATACCCCAGTAAAGCGCACCAAATCTACAGCGTTGGTTAAAATAGTGTAACCCGAGCCGCGGTTGTACGAAACACGGAAAAGGGGATATCCAGTGCCGAAAACGGTTGCATGTGTATGAATATATAAGATATTGAACAAAGGTGATATAGAATTTCAGGCAACCGCCCCAATCAGTACTCTCAGTGCTTTAATTTTGAAATGGTAGAAGGGCAACTTTCTGTCTGCTAAACTTGTCTCAGTTTGCAATAATAATAATAATAATAATATTTATTATTATTGTTATCTTTATTATTACTATCGTCATTATTATCTTTATTATTATTATCATTAATATTATTATTATTATTATTATTTATCTGATTATTTTTGGATTTCTCATTCCGAAACCTACCCTTAATATGTAGAATTAGACCTATGAACAAACATTGAGCAATCAGTTTAAAGTGCATCTGAATTGACCATAGCATAAATCAAGATATGTTACATGAATAAATTGTATTGACAGTATAATTTACATACTTTCTGTATTCCAGGACAAGTGAACGAAAGGAGAATTAAACGATCTTTTAAGGCACTGGTTAAGCTGGGCGCTAAAGGTAATATACATTATACTATTTTCCGCCATTTATGACAAGGAAGATAACTTTTGTGACTTCCGTTTTGCTTTTATTCAACCAACCTCCTTCTGTAAGGGGGTCTACTCTTTCTTTTTGGAATAGACCAATTTTCAGAGGGGAGCTAAATAATTTTGACAAGGGTTGTCACCCTTGAAAGCGTATCAGTTCCTCTTTAAAAAGCCGTCTAATTTGAATATTGAATCTAATATTTGATCCGTATGTTTTGTTTTGTTTGGTTTATCTTTGTTTTGTTTTCTGCTATTTTTTGGTTCAGGCTCTATGATGGTACCGACCTACATGTAGACATTTCATTAGAGGGCTGGGGCAGAGCCAAGATAATTTCTGAGGGGCGGGGGGTTCGATATAATAAGATCATTGTGACCAGCAAAGACACAGATCAGCCTGTACATCCACCCAGTATAGACAGGGTTCTCGTTTATCCTTCCTTGGATAGTCCGGAGGCTGTAGAGGTACATGCGATCAGCCAAGACTCTGATCAGACTGCTCGGATCCGGGTTCTGATCTAAGTCTTCGCTAGTCGCACAAGTCTTATTGTAAGTTTTGTCGTGCACTGGCTCAAATAAAAGTGAAGACCAAGGAAATGCTACAATCACGAAGCACAGCCTTCCCAAAGCATGAAAAAAGGTGAACAAATAATGACAAAAACAAACGCCACATATGAAACTACCGACGCACAAAGAAGAATTGCAAGATAGGAACCACCTTGAAACGATCAGTATAAAAAATGTTAATGCATGAAAAACCATGTTTGAGCTCTATAATGACAGTCACATCTTATATTTGTGTCTTTAAGGTGCGGTGGTTTGGAGAGGAATGAAGGCAACGTATACTCTCTTAAAAGGAGCCAAAAAGATTCCATCAGTGAACAAAGGTGAAACAGTATACATAAAGCCTGGATCATACAACAACGCAAAAGCAGACTTCTTTTCAGTACAACCTACAAACATTCAAGTGGTATCGGTAAGGATAGTCATGTACACTCGAACTTCAATGGCTCGAACATCTTTGGACCATTGAAATTTACCGGCTTAGTGGCTCAGTCCGCTTTGTGACCGGGAGGTTGCGGGTTCGATCTCCGGCCGGGTCATACCAAAGACTTTAAAAATGGTACTAGCTGCTCTTTCGCTTGGCGCTCAGCATTAAGAAAGTAGAGCTAGAACTGGTCAGCTCAGTGTCAGTATAATGTGACTGGGTGGAATATCATGTCAAAGTGTCTAGGGCATGATATTTCAGTGAGGCAGCACTCTAAAAGTGAGCATTGAGCTCCCTGCCACATCCAGACACCATCGCGCTATGACTGAAAGAGGTTGAAAGCGACGTTAAGTCCAAACCACACAAACAAACAAAGCCATGGAAATTTGTTCTATCATAGAAATTTGTTCTATCGTGTAGTTTGAGTCAATGATGGTTAATCAAAGAAGGAAATCAGGAGGAAAATGGACGTAATTCAGAGATGCCGTTTCGATCTTCTATACAATAATGGTATGTTGAGTTCTCATTAGAATCGCCTCATCTCGGCGATTTAAATGAGTACACACAACATATTTGTTTGTAGACAAAATAAGAAAATTCCCTAAAATAGCCCTAAATATATATTTTCTTGAGCTATCGGCAGAATTTACTAGGTATACGAAAACGGGTTCGAATCAGCCATGGTAAACGAGCCATCAGTGTTTGAGTCATTGAAGTTTTACTGTAACAACATTTTCTGCTTAACAGCTCTGCCTGTTTGAATTTCAAACATCTATTATTCTATGTTTTTACATTGATTATGGTCATATTTGTTTCTAAAACGTTTGGGAGAGATATTTACTATGATGAACCATTTATTGGCTGATATTTTGAGATGTTAAGTACAGCAAATCACATCTTTCTATGGTCCAACTTGAACCTACTTTGGTTATTTTTTTCTGTTTTACAGTCAACCCTCTTTATACCGTCACGCCGACAAAATTCTTTATAATGATAATTTGACTGGCATGAAACCTCATCTCAAGAAGTGATGGTTAATCAGAAATTATGCAAGAACATTGTATTTAATACTTCAATAAAAGTAAAAAAGTATTGCCTTTGGAAACAAAGAACCCACGAAATCACGAAATCGGAGACTCGGTTTGATTGAGTCTCTTCATATGCAACACTGTAGTTTGCGAGGCTGCATACGCCTCGGTTTGATTGAGTCTCTTCATATGCAACAATGTAGTTGCGAAGCTGCATACGCCAAGAAACATATATTTTGGATATTTCCTCACTGAGGCGATGCTCATTAATATCCAAAACATATGTTCTATGAGGAAATAAGAGTTAAACAAGGATTTTGTTGCGTACCATTCTGCTCATGAAGGATTCTTTACAATAGCAAATTCATGTTAATGGCAACATCTTTGGGAACAAATAGTGTCGTTGTAAGAAGGGTTCACTTTATTTTCAGTGACTGAAACTGCTTTACTATATATCCATCGATTTCTATGCTCTGCTTCAAGGGAATATTGGTTACCATAGAAGTTCCTTGGTTTTTTTGTTGTTGTTGTTGTTGTTGTTGTTGTTGTTGTTGTTGTTGTTGTTGTTGTTGTTTTTGTTGTTGTTGTTTTTTTGTTTTGTTTTTTTGTTTTTTTTTTTTGTTGTTTTTTTTGTGTGTGTTTTTTCTGGTCCATTGAGACTGGATGACTGGATGTAAAGTTAAATTAATTATGTGTTTTAAATTAGTATTTTCTTTGTGTTTGTGGCAAGCATATCTTCAAATATCTGAAGTGGGTGTTTGTAGCGTCTGACAGATAGTGCATTTGCTTTGAGATAACTATATTTTGTTTATAACATGGTTTAATTCTCATTCAGGCGCTTTGAGCATGAAAACTTATCTCCAATTTTCGTTCTTTTGTCTGTTCTTTGTTTCCAAAGGTATTTTTGTTTTTAGATTTTTGTTTTACTTCACTGCAACTTGTGTGAAGCGTCGAGTGGCGGCCATAAAACGTCTCCCCCTACTTCACCAACGTGCAGATTATAGGGATCAAACATGGTTTTTTATGTATTAACATTCGCCAGGTTCCAAGGGAGGTGTTGAAAACCGAGGCCGGAGGCCGCGGTTTTCAACACCTCCCTCGGGACCTGGCGAATGTTAATGCATTGAAAATCCATGTTCGATCGCTAATATTGCATAAAAACTGAAAACGTTTGCTACATTTTGCGTTATTTCTTGCACTATTTTGTTTCGCCTTTTCACCGATGTCTCGCGAACGCAATATCCACTAACTATGCTCGTTCTAGGGCTGGGTAGTACACATCTCGTAACGGCAGCAAATCTGTGGCCCCGGTACGATCATATTGAAAGTTGCGTAGCCGTGCATTAACAGCGCGTGAATTGCCTTGTTAATACACGGCTTTTCGCCGGTTAATGCACGACTGTTAATAACGTGCAACACTGCTTTTTACGCAATAATATATTTTATTGTTTTTAAGCCTTACGCCTCGGTTTTCAACACTTCCCTCAGGACCTGGCGAATGTTAATGCATGAAAAACCATGTTTGATCCCTATATTGTTTTTAGGATCATTGAGCCAATACTGCTTACTTTGAAAATCAAATACCGCTTTTGCCAGTTTTATGGGGCGTTTGTAGCCTCGCTAACTACATCGCTGTTTGTGAAGAGACTTAATAAAACCGAGTGTCCGATTTTTGTCCTTTAGTATGTTCTTTGTTACTAAAGGCAACCTTATAGATTTTTATAGTTTGAGGGGAATGGATACACTTTCAAAGGTAGCAATTCTATCAAAAGTATTTTACCTCCCTTCTTAAAAGGGGTCTACGCTGAAAGAAAAGAATTTGCTCCTCTTAGGAGCAAATTCTTACCTTTTAGAGTAGACCCCTTTTTCAGAAGGCGGCCTCGACGGCCTTGGATGCGCGTTCGACTGGTGATTAGGAGGTTGCGGGTTCGACCCCGCCGGGTCGGTAACACTCTGTCGTGGAGATTTGATTATGAAATATTTCTGACGGCCATTCTGTCCCTTCCACTGATTCAAGGAGGGCAGTTGTCAGTTTCTGGCGAAAGAATGTGCATAATACTGGTTAACCACTTAGAGGACTGAGCCTGCCCAGTAAAAGTGTGGTTAGGTAAACTGACCGCACTCAACATAACCCAGGTGGGTTGACTGGGCCGTAAAACCTCAACACAAACAACTTCAGAAAGCACTTTGTGTGCAGGAATGCAAACTGAAAATCACAGATGTGGTCTCCTTCGGCAGAAAATGTTTCGGGTATATCCATTCACCATCACACCTTAAGGAATTTGGTGTGTAGGAAAAAAACAGACAGTCACAAAAGTTGTCTCCTTTGTAAAAAATGGCGGAAATCTATAAAGTGTATCAAGTCACCTTAATTTTATCTAGGGCATTATTTTGCGACCTGACATATTCGTTGACCTGATAAATAGGGCCCAGTTGTTCAAAACTAACAATGTCGTTAGTTAACGTATAGTTAAAACTTTGACCATTAAATATGCAAAATATGCTAATATTTTTGCTTCAAAATGTGATTAGATTTTGCATTTGCAATAGCTACTCACATTTTTTCAGCAAAAATACCTGTAAATTAGACATTATACTTACAAGAACAGTTAACTTTTTGACCACTAACGAGCTCGTTCAGCTGACAACGCTTTGAACAACTGGGCCATGATTGTTAGATTGTTACTTTTTGTCTCTGTTTGCAAAGTATAGTATGTGGTTTTGTTGTATTTTTTCATCTTTTTGGCTACTTGTCTTTTACAGCGCGGATTGATTGGACACATTGGTGACAGGTTTGTCAGAACTGTGCAAGGCAGATCGGATGAATTCCCCTATATAATCATTGGAAAACTAAAGGACATTCCAAGAATAGAGTCAAACAAAAAGATAATAATAGAGTACAGAGGGCTTTAGCATTGTAACAGAATACAACGCAACTCTCTGCAACAACCTTGCATGTGCCGACGTAACACTGACTATCCTAGGGTGGCTGTTTTCGAAATGTAATATATTGTAAAACAAATCTTTGAGGGATCAGAAAAATGGTTGTATTATAGGAATGAGTTTTATTTTTTGTAAATTTTATCGCTGTGTACATTACGAAAACACGCCTATATAATTTTGACCCCCTTAAACCCCACTTTTATACAGTAAAACTGGGGTTTACAGGGGTATACATTATTTTTCTTATTTCTGCTAAAAAACATAGATTGTGGGTACTCGTTAGAACCGCCTCGCCGAGGCGGTTCTAACGAGTACCCACAATCTATGTTTTGAGCAGAAATACGAAAAATATCAGAGTTTTTCATCTGAAAATTTTCAGTTTTTGGAGATGAAATTTTCTATATATTTGAATAGGCGAGTTTTCGTAATGAAACACGTGCGAATAATTCGCAAACTGTTAAATCCTTCGGGCTTCATACTTTGCCGGTGTGTACACATCGATAAACACACAAAATAATAATCATTCCTTATACATCCAACTATTATCACCAAAGTCACATATATTGCAAAAACTAAATGACAAACTTTTGAGATGGCGGAAGGAAAGTAGATCCGACGGTTTCCTGCTCTTGGACACATTGAAATGTGAATTTTTTTGTCAGCCCATCACGAAAACACACCTATTCAAATATACTGAACATTTTAACCACCAAAAAATGAAAATTTTCAGATAAAACTTCGGATATTTCTCATACTTCTGGTCAAAACATAGATTGTGGGTACTCGTTAGAACCGCCTCGGCGAGGCGGTTCTAACGAGCACCCACAGTCTATGTTTCTGGACAGAAATAAGAAAAATAATGTATACCCCTGTAAACCCCAGTTTTACTATATAAAAGTGGGGTTTAAGGGGGTCAATATTATATAGGCATGTTTTCGTGATGCAATGCAAATTGCATGAAATGTGTAAAAAACACATGAGGAGTTGGAATTTTAGAGAGTTATCTGAGGTATTCTCCAGCCAGTGGAATATAAAACGTTCTCTATAAAGCCGGATGCCCTGATATTTACTATCTTTTCCCGCTCAGTGCATGTAATGAAGTACTCATTTTTGGCATCCAACAAATGTCTGGTGTAAAAGATAAATAAAAATTGGCAGATTTTCTTTGTCATAATTGAGAAAAATATGTAAATTAATTCAAAAATAAAATTTCTTCAAAAGGCCGAGAAAACTCATGATATTTTCTTAAAGCTACTGATTATATTATTTGCTGCAAATTCGACCGCCACAATCATGGATGCTTTTGTAAAAAATAGTTTGAACAAGAGTTTCCTTTATAATTACTTGTTATCACATGTCATCAAGCATATCAATTTTGATATAGATAAAATTAAAGATTAGCTAATGAGGGTCGTTTGCGTCCAAATGGTGCTTAATGATAAGAAGGAAATAATAAAAATGAAGAGAGTTTTTGCCGTTTGTGATTTTTATTTGATAAATTCTTGGAATGGTCGCTGCCTTTACAAATCACCTTGATCAAGAAGAAGAATGTGTGTGTGTGTGTGTGTGTGTGGAGAGAGTTGAGGATTTGCTGATATGTGATATGCACGCCTTTTTGGTTTGTTAGAACGTTTTTGTGTGTCCAGCAACATTAAGTGCTCATACCAGCATATAAGGCGACTCACCTTAGGATCAACATACGAATATTAGAAATTACAAAATTATAATACCTTCTTAATATACGTTATTGAATCAAATTATCTCAGTAGTAATCATATTTCGAATCACTTGCATGACAACCATGTCTACATGTTTACATGTAAGAATATTTACTATTTTTCTTTTAGTGGTACTAGAGTTTGGTAAGGTTTTAAGAACATCAATTCTGCCTCGATCTACCTTTACAGAACAGCTCATCAATATGCATGTTTATTATTTAGTCACTTTAGCTGTTTCTATATTCTCATTTAGGTTCCCATTTCATTAATTCTATACTCATCATCTGCATCGTTATCTTCGGTAGTCTCTCATCAATGACCCTTCCGACATTGTCTGGGATCTGTTCACCTTCAAATCTTTTATTCTGTACCGATTATCCTTCAAAATGCAGCCACATTCACAAGGACTCAGATTATTAGTTAATGACTTTTCCCACACATTGCAACAAAATTTTACCGTAGAATGCTCTGATAAAGCACTGGTTTACATGGCTATGCCATTAGAAGGCTTTAATCTGCTCCTTTCATGTTCGCCAGCGGACAGTCATCATCTTTAGAAACACACTTGCGGGAATCGCTAATAACAGCATAGCGAGCATCGTTGACCTTTAGAAGATTGTAAAGTACAATAGAGCTCACGCATGTAAGTATTTCATTATCCATCGTCAGGCTAAGTTTAGTTAAGATTGATTTCTCGACAATAGCAAAGCTTACCTAAGTCCTTGAAGAGACAACCGTCGCAATAGCGATTTGTGTTTATAACTTCGAGATGAGTTTCTTAAAAACATTGTATTTATAGAGGAGTCTGTCAATTGATAATAAGTTTATAAACCTGTTGAATACGACCTACCAATAATACACAGTTGAAAATGCCATTCAAAAATATTTTGGCTATTGTCTGATTGTCACCAAATATGTTTTAGAGGTAAAGTCAAAATATTTTTCTTCTGTTTATAAGTGGGCTGCGATATGTGAAAACTGTCATCGAGCATATGCGGACTGCATCCACACAGTCTGACCAGGGCCATCACCCTCCGCTTACAAAATCACTGACAGAATGTATGAATGGAGAGCAAAGGCCCGGATGATGCTTTGCGCTTTTGCAGGATGACATGAATCCGCATATTTTGAGCATGCTCAAAGGCACTTTTTCGCATGATGCAGCCCGTGTTAAATTTGTTATTCATTACGAAAACATGCCTATATAATGTTAACCCCCTTAAACCCCACTTTTATGTAGTAAAACTGGGGTTAACAGGGTATACATTATTTTTCTTATTTCTGCTCAAAAACATAGATTGTGTGTAGTCGTTAGAACCGCCTCGACGAGGCGGTTCTAACGAGTACCCACAATCTATGTTTTGAGCAGAAATAAGAAAAATATCAGAGTGTTTTATCTGAAAAATTTCAGTTTTCGGAGGTGAAATTTTCTATGTATATGAATAGGAGTGTTTTCGTAATGCGAGAACCACATACTCAAAAAGCAGAAGTGCATGTCCACAAGTACGGTAAAATATACTATAGTTGGTTTTCTTACTGCTGTTTAGTTGTATACTCTATTAGTACTTTCTTAAACAGATTAGGATTATCTGTGTCAGCAGACTTGTAGTGCTTTATTTTCCCCATGACAATAACTGGAACACGGTCTTTTCCAAACTCAATAAGCCTGGCATATCTATTTCCAATTTTTCCGCTAAATCCACCCTGTGAAAAAAATTATATGAACCACGTCAAGCAAAAAGGTGCCTTCGAACATGCACAAAATGCATAGAATATCATCCGACTGCTCTCCATTCATACATTCTATAGTATTCAATGTCTGTTAGCGGACAGGGAAGGTCCTGATCAGACTGCGCGGATGCGCAGTCTGATCTGGGCCTTCGCTGTCCGCATATGCCCGAAGACACGTTTTCGCATATATTGGACGCATCATACATAATTTAAAAACAAAATCGATTTTTTTTTTAAATATATATTTTTATATCCACTTGATAAAAGTTGTCCTGGACCAGTCTTGAGGGCTGCTTTGTTTTGCTAGCGTTGACCTAATTTTCAGGGTCAGGAATGGAGCATCACTAGGTTTTCATTACGAAAACACGCCCATTCAAATATATAGAAAATTTCACCTCCAAAAACTGAAAACTTTCAGATAAAAACTCTTGATATTTTTCATATTTCTGCTCAAAACATAGATTGCGCGTACTCGTTAGAACCGCCTTGGCGAAGCGGTTCTAACAAGTATCCACAATCTAAGTTTTTCAGCAGAAATATGAAAAATAATGTATACCCCTGGAAACCCCAGTTTTACTATATAAAAGGGGTTTAAGGGGTCAAAATTATATAGGTATGTTTTCGTGATGTTCAATCAAAGCACTGACAGTACTGGTGAGTCGATTGTCTCTGAGTGTGGACTGGATAAATGGTCCTGAACGGGGACGTAAGGCTGTTTAATTTAAAATCATTAGCTTCCCGTAATTTAAGCTAACAGTGAAGATCCTGGTCAGACGCCGCGTTCTGCGGCATCTAATCTGGGTATGCACTCTTGGCCAATGTCCCAGTCAAGGTTTTACAGATAACCCTCTTTACACTGTACTCTGACGTCACAGCAACAATAACCGCTACCTTGATTTTGTCTAACGATTACATTCTTTCTCCCCTCCCCCCACTTTTAAGGGAGGGGGAAGACATATCGTATTGTTTTTGCCTTGGTTGAATGTCCATTTGTTCGTCTGTCTGTCTGCCACAAAATCGTGTCCGCTCTTATAACTTGAAAATCACTCAAGATATTTTCATGAAACTTCATAGAAATTTAAAGCACCACCAGACGATGTGCTGACCACAAGAACCATAACTCTTGTCGATGCATTTTTAGAGCTATTCCCCATTGAAATTTGACAATGGTCATTTCGTGCTCGCTCTATAACTTGAAAACCGTTCAAATTTGACAATGGTAGCTTCGTTGCCACTGTATAAGTAGAAAGCCTTTCAAGATATTTTCACGAAACTTAGAAATATAAAGCATCATCAGATGACATGCAGACCACAAATAATTTTCCCAGAAAAGGTTTCGCACCCCCTGCATCATCATCTCTCTCTCTCTCTCTCTCTCTCTCTCTCTCTCTCTCTCTCTCTCTCTCTCGCTGCGTACGGGCTTGCAGTGATGATAAACAATTAGTATGGGTAAACTTTCTATATGTAAGTGGCAGCTGGGGGGAAACGTGTTGTTGTTTTTTGTTGTTGTTGTTGTTGTTGTTGTTGTTTTTGTTTGTTTTGTTTTGTTTTTTTTGTTTTATTTTGTTTTTTTTCTTTTGTTTATTTTTTTTTTTTATTAAGAACAGCTCTAGCTGGTCAATGATTATCGCATGAACAACTACCTTAAGGAAATTTTGGCGTTTGTATACTATGGTTGGATTGTAAACAATCAACACAAAAACGTTTGTAGTTTACCTACATCTCTGGACAAAAAAGTGTTTAATTTTCGTGGCTAAGCATCATTTCGTTTTCAAAAACATTTCCGGTTTACCTACAGCTCAGGACAAAACGTTTCAATTTTGCGTTGCGAGTATCATTATAGGGATCAAACCTGGTTTTTCATGCATTAACATTCGCCAGGTCCCGAGGGAGGTGTTGAAAACCGAGGCCGAAGGCCGCGTTTTCAACACCTCCCTAGGGACCTGGCGAATGTTAGTGCATTGAAAAACCATGTTCGATCGCTATTATTGCATAAAAACTGAAAACATTTGCTACATTTTGCGTTATTTCTTGCACTATTTTGTTTCGCCTTTTCACCTATGTCTCGCGAACGCAATTTCCACGGACTATGCTCGTTCTAGGGCCGGGCAGTACACATCTCGTAACGGCAGCAATTCTGTGGCCCCGGTACGTTCATATTGAAAATTGTGTAGCCGTGCATTAACAGCGCGTGAATTGCCTTGTTAATACACGGCTTTTCGCCGGTTAATGCACGGCTGTTAATAACGTGCGACACTGCTTTTTATGCAATAATTTGTTTTCAAAAACATTTCCAGTTTACTTACCTCTATCACTTGTACATCGGTAGGCTGTGTTGAGAAGAAGTCTTCTTTAGCTTTGCTGTAATCTCCTTGCTTCAAATATCGTTTCTCATACGAATTTTTACTTTTGACCCTTTTGGCTCCATTCAAGAGAAGCTTATAGCTTAATACACCTTTTAGAGCATTACCAGCTGAAGAAGGAGACAAATCTAAACCACTGTTATGGTCGTTTAATACATTAAAATATCTGTCATGTATACCCAGCTAGCATTTAACACTCCGCATGCTATGCGCAAATTTAGGAGATGACAAATTGACAATATATTTTTTCTTATTTTTCCAGAAAATTGGCTTTGAGATTTCGTGCAAATTGACAATTTGCATGAAATGTCAAAACCTATTTTTCAGGGAAAAATATGAAAAATATGAAAATGTGGTCTGCTGATTTTTTTACCCAGCACGCTGAGTGTTAAATCTATATCGGAACGTTATCGGTCCATATATAGTGAACCCTCGTTACAACGACAATATTTGTTCCCAAATATGTTACATGTACTATTAAACTGAATTTATTGTTGTTAAGAATCCTTAATGAACAGAAAGATATATATAAAAAAGGGGTTTGTTTTATTCTTATTTACTCATAGAACATAGGTTCTGGTTATTTGTTAGAATCGCCTCAGTGAGGCGATTTCAACAAATATCCTAGAACGTATGTTTCTTTAATTGAGTATAAAATACAATGTTATTTCATAGTTTCTGATTAACTGTCACTTTCTGAGCGAAAGTTTCGTGCTGGTCAAATTATCATTATAACAAATATTTTGTCTCTATATCGAGTGTCGGTTTAAACGGAATTGACTATAATACATGAACCACAACGTCAGAAAACGTACCTTCGGACATGTGCGCCTGGCGAAGATTCAGATCAGCCTGCGCATTCGCGCAGTCTGATCAGAATCTTCGCCGGGTATATTTTGGATAGCCAAGGATGCAAAATGTTTTCATGCAAAAAATGAAGACTCTAATCAGACATCGCGGATGCGCCAGCTGATTTAAGTCTTAGTTGAGCGCAAATGTCAGAAGGTTCATTTTCTCTCGCTGAGGCTAACATAGTAGGACTGCTTTTATTTTCTTTACTATAGGGATCAAACATTTTTTTATGCATTAACATTCGCCAGGTCCCTTTGGAGGTGTTGAAAACCGCGGCCTTCGGCCTCGGTTTTCAACACCTCCCAAGGGACCTGGCGAAAGTTAATGCATTGAAAAACCATGTTCGATCGCTATTATTGCATAAAAACTGAAATCATTTGCTACATTTCGCGTTATTTCTTGCACTATTTTGTTTCGCCTTTTCACCGGTGTCGCGCGAACGTAATTTCCAGGGATTATGCTCGTTCTAGGACAGGGCAGTACACATTTCGTGACGGCAGCAATTCTGTGGCTCCGGTACGAGCATATTGAAAGTTACGTAGCCGGGCATTAACAGCGCGTGAATTGCCTTGTTAATACACGGCTTTTAGCCGGTTAATGCACGGCTGTTAATTACGTGCGGCACTGCTTTTTATGCAATAATACTAAATGCAAACTTGACAATACGAGTGTTGTGCTCATCTACAGTATATAGACCTCTAATCAGTGGATGTTTTTAATGCAGGTTTTAGTGATGCCAAGGTTCTGTTTCAACTGTTTGTAATACTGCTGTAAAAAGAAAACATGGTCCATACCTTCCAAAGGGCCATTGATGTCAGACGTCCTATTTATGCCTGGTGTCCATGAAAGGGGCATTGGTAAACAGTGTAGACCCAGATCAGACGCCGCAGAATGCGAAGTCTGATCAGGATCTACAATGTTTGCATTAAGTACAGGAATTCCTATAGTAAATGGAAATACTTAAACAAATTAGGCAATTCTTAAATTGGAAGTGGACCCATCCAAAGAGTTTAGGTAGAAGATTCCACCCGGCATAAATGGGTTAAATGGACACGGGCAAGCACCGTAGCCCCAAACCCTCTGTTTACATTGGTTGCATTATAGACGGAGAATTCTCTGATAAATGATAATTATAAACGGGCCCCCGTAGCCTAGTGGATAAGAGAGTTGACTCTTGATCCATTAGGTTTCTCAAAGCTGTGGTTCGAGCCTGGCTCGGGTCATATGTGGGAAAGCCAAGTTCTGCTTACGGATGGTCAGGTGGTTTTTCTCCGGGTTCTCCGGTTTTCGCCCACCTTCGATGAACGATCGGCTCGATATAAGTGAAATATTCTTGAAAGGGCCGTAAAACCCAAATCAAAAAAAAAAAAAAAAAAAAAAAAAAAAAAATGACAATTATAAAAACAAGCCCAACGCACTTCAGCTATACACTGCTAAAAGAGGGAGGTAGGCGAATCCACTGGGAATCAATGGGTTAACCATTGCAACTGATTGGTTGTCTAGTCGAACACGAACATCTTTGGGACCATGTAAATTTGTTCTAGGCATGGGTAGTTCGAGCCACTGAGGGTTAATCATAACGCCAGGTCAGGAGGCAAATGGATATAATTTAGGGATATCTTTTCGATCTTTTGTATAATAATAGTGTATTGAGTGTACTCATTAGAATCGCCTCGATGAGGCGATTCTAATGAGTACACACAACATATGTTTCATGATAAAGTAAGAAACTTTCCTTAAAATAACCATAAATATTTGCTTCTTGGACCTATCAAGAAAATTTCCTAAGGACTCAAAACACGAGTTATAATTAGCCATGGTAAAGGAGCCATCGGTGTTCGAGTCATTCATTAAGGTTTTACTGTAATTACCTATAATGGTGTGTTTACCCTATTTATTGGGCCGGCCTCGGTGGTTCAGTTGGATGCGCCGTCTGACTGGAGACCAGGAGGTCGCGGGTTCAACCCCAGCCGAGGTCGACAACATTCTTTCGTGGAGATTGATCATGAAATATTTTCTACGGTCATTCTCTCCCTTGCTGATTCAAGAAGGGCAGTTGTCAGTTTCTGGCGAAAGAATGTGCACAATACTGGTTAACCGCTTAGAGGACTAAGCCTGCCAAGTAAACGTGTGGTTAGGTAAACTGACCGCGCTCGACGTGACCCCATTGGGTTGACTGGGCTGTAAAACCTCAACACAAACAAACCCTATTTACTGGGGCAACTTTACTCCTTACTTGTCCCATAATTCGAACAAGTCCCTTTTACTACATGTTGATGATACTAAAACTGCCGAATGAATGTCAAACAATAGAGACGATGCGTTCAGTGCCATCTGATATCGGTCGACACTTTTTGATCAGCCCTGTCTATCCCAATACTTAGGATTTTTAGTTAGTTTTGAACTACAGTCGACTCTAAACTAATCTCGACTTCGCTTTACTCGAATAATCGCTTATCTCGAAGTGAAAATCTGGTCCCCGTTTTAACATGGAAATCTAACAAGAGGTAACAAAATATTGTGGAAAAGAGGAGAAATTGCTCCTAAAGAGCAATTTCTCCTCTTTTCCACAGTATTTTCAATATATCTCTTAACTTCAGGTGTCAAATTAAATATTCATTTGTGAAATGTGGTTGATTCCTCAATTCTGCAACGTGATATGGCGAGGAACGGATATCTCGAAGTATTTCAGAGAGTCCCTTGGATTCGAGATAACGAGAGTCGAGTGTACTTTCAAAATGAAAAAGTAAATTGAAGATATTAATCCCTCGTGGGGTGTAACTTGGGGGTAATTGTGGTACGGGTGATCAAGCCAGTATTTCGAAACCTACCCCAATCGTACACATGGCCTGTGAAAAAACGGACCCATTCACATACTAGATCGTCTGAAATGTTGACCCATCCATATACTGCCCTTTGATTTTTTGTACTCATTTATTGCTTGTAGTTAGACAAATATCGCAAACAATTCATTGAGTACCAAAAGAACAAGCAGCCTCGGAAAATTTCTGAACGAAAGATATGTGCATGTACCGGGATACATCAGAAAAGAGGGGCTTTTCATATACCAATCCAGAAAAATGGGGTCAATCATATACTTTTGCCTGAAAAAAGGGGGCTAATCATATACGGCAGCGCTGAAAAAGGGGGCCATTTGGCACGCACATCCGTACTATGCCATTATCCCCTCCCCCCTCACCCCCCTCACAACCAGCACCCCCACCCCCCCCCCACCCCCACCGAGATTAATCTATTTACGTCTAGCGTCCCATAAAATGGACATTGGCAAACAGTGTCTGATCAGTATCTACACTGCATTGAATACAGGAATTTCTATAAAACCTGGTTATAATAAAAACTAATCACACATCGTTTATATTGGAAAATGACTGCTCCAAAGAGTTAAATTAGACGAGCTCATTCGGCATAAGTGGGTAAGCTTCCATATACGACTTTTATTTATGTTTTTTTTTTCTTGTGAGGGCGGGGTGACAAAGACCGTGTCATTATCACCTATATGACTATATAGCATCGTACCTGCAATGCCAAACTTGGTAAGAGTTTGTCCAGATCGCATCATTCTTCTTTCATATAAATGATCTGTAAGTAAACAATAAGAAATTAATAATGTTTTGTCCTGACTCCGTGGTCCGGCCCTGGTTCTGCAGTCCAGCCCTGGCCTTACGGTCCAGCTGGCAGCTGGCAGATTCCGCAGAACATGGAAAGTAAGACAAAGCGAAACAAAATGATTGTCCGTAATCGCCCGCTAGTTCATATTTAACAGTTCCGGCATATCGCATAGGAGAATGCTAAGACACAGAACTCCGCTTGTATTTAAGAGGAATGCATACACATTAATGATCGGAAACTCTGTCAAAAATGTTTGATTTTCGTCTTAAAAGATATCTGATCTAAAAAGAAAGTTCAAGCAGCGGATGCAGCCACTTTCCAAGATGGTTGGTTTCGAAATTCGCTCATCTATATACAAGTTCAGTGAGGGAGCACTCTGAGGATATGTACAAGAATTCTGAACAGATGATTAAGGTCGCAGTAAACAGATATTGCTGTATTCATGCTGTGTACAGTGGGGAGGGGGTCGGGAACTCCATTCCCATGTCTAGCAACCACACAGCAGGTAACCACCGACCTTAGATGGGCAACCACAGCCATGCTACATGCCAGCGCCGGCAAGCGAACCTGAGCCGCAGCGGTGACGAGTGAGAGACATGCCTCTGCGCTTACCAAGCCACATAATGGATGGCTATTTAATGATTGCATCAGTTATAAGCATACATGAGACATGGCTCAGCTCAGCTGTTAGTTCTAGTGAAGTTTTTGACAATGATATGCATCGCAAAGACAGGCTGGACAACCCACATGTAGGGGTGCTTATTGCTGCGAAGAAGGAACTGGACCTTCAAGATATTACATGCAGCAAAGGCATGGGGTCGATCAGTGGTACTATAAAAGTCTCCAAAGAGAAGAAGATGACCGTTTCTTCATATTACAGACCACCTTCTCACGAGTCATATCTAACAAAGACTTATGACGAGATATCTAAGCTACATATAGCCAGTAAGAAGTCAGTTTTCATCTTAGGCGGTGACTTTAATGCACCTGATATATCACGGGAAAGACAACTTCATCACCAGCTGTAAGCACTACCCTCGAATAGATAACCAGACTTTCCTTGACATTAGAGCAGATGGTTCAATTCCCAACTCGAGGCGACAATAAACTTGATCTCATGTATACGTCACCCCAGCTACCAAGAGAGGTGTAAACCTCTTGCCCCACCCTCATCCCCTACCCGTCCCCACCCCAATATCTGATAAGAGTGACCACAACATTGTACAGTTTAATACGACCCACCAACTAGTCAGAGCAAGGACCAAAAAGAGAACAATCTACCTATGGAAGAAAGCTAATATTGGTGGAAAGGCAGCGTTCATCAACTATAGTGAGATGTTCGCCTCATCCACCTTTAGCTCAGTCAGTGACATGTGGCAGGATATTAAGAATGCTTTTGACGAAGTCACAAAGCCCATGTACAAACCAAGCGTACAGCAGCCAGGCACACTCATCCTTGGGTAGATACTCGACTCCGCCGCGCAACAAGGCGAAAATGCAGAGAGTAGAAGGCTAAGCACATCAAGAGTTCAGCTGACTGGAAAAGTTACAAACGGATCAAATGTCAGACTCAGAGAGACCTCAGATCAGCCCAAAAGCATTATTTGGAAGAGGCAGTGAGTAATGTCCTTCAGGAAAACCCCAAAGTGTTCTGGTCATACGTCAAGAGCAAACCGCAAAAATCAACAGGCGCTGTTCCTCTGAAAAATTATAGATGGATTCATTCACAGTGAAGCAGCACCAGTTTGTATCGGTATACACTAGAGAAGACAAGACCAAGATGCCATATAAAGGTCCCAGCCCACATCTTACTATGGCAAAATCGACGTCCAAAGTAAGGTTGTCCACAAACAACTCTCAGAACTCGAGACCCAAGCGACAGGCCCAGGTGTTATTCCAGAATTCATTTTAACGGCTGACCACTGGCACCAATTTTAACCAGACCATTTTAACCAATTTTAACCAGATTTTTCCAATACTCTCTAGACACAGGTATAGTATCATCTGACTGGCAGAATACCTTTGTAGTCCCCATTTTCAAAAAGGGTGAGAAGCACATTCCATCAAACTACCACCCAGTCCATTTACGTCTATTGTTTCGAGGTCCTTGAGCACGTCTTTCATAGTTCAATAAGGAGACATTTTGACAAGCACAGGGTTCTCACTGACAAACAACATTGGTTCAGAGCCAAGCAATCCTGTGAAACTCAGTTCATCTCAGCCATACAGGAAATTCCTAAACATTTGACAGGGAATGGCCAGATAGATGTCATCCTCCTGGATTTTGCGAAGGTGTTTGATAAGATCCCCCATCATCGAATTCTGCACAATCTCTACTTCTACGGTGTTTGGGAATCAACTCTACGAAGGATGAATCATTCCTACACCAACGGAAACAGTCTGTCCTCCTTGGTGGTACCAGAGCTACTGAAGCAGATGTACTTTCTGGGGTGCCTAAGGGCTTGGTCCTCGGGCCTCTGCTTTTCTTGGCATTTATTAACGACCTTCCGGAATCAACAAAGCACTCCGATGCAAGGCTTTTTACAGATGGCTGTCTACTCTACAGACAAACACGGTCAAGCCGAGACCCAGCACTCCTAGTGGAAGACATATCAACACTTGAGAGCTGGGAAGAAATATGGCAGATGAGAAATGAGCGCCATTAGGATCAGCATCAACAGACGACAGATCATCGATACGACTTGCCAAATCCATGGCCACATGCTAGAGGTAGCAGACAGTAGCAAGTACTTGGGTGTCACTATCAGCGAGGACCTCACCTTGAGAAGGCATACACAAAGCGCAATTAACAAGGCCAACAGAACACGTGATTTCCGCTATAACCTTAGTGACTGTCCAGCTCCACCGAAGTCAGCCGCCCTTACAATTTTAGTGCGATCCGTACTGGAACTGCTCCTCAACAGTTTGGGACCCTCACCTAGCAACCGATATCCATAACAAGTACAGCGTGGGGCAGCCAGATTTGTGCACTGTAACTACATTGATCGTACTTTAGCATGTGTCACCAATATGCCAGATTTGTACACTGTAACTACATTGATCGTACTTCAGCATGTGTCACCAATATGCCAGATTTGTGCACTGTATCTAAATTGATCGTACTTCAACATGTGTCACCAATATGCCAGATTTGTGCACTGTAACTACATTGATCGCACTTCAGCATTTGTCACCAATATGGTCAAGAGCTTTGGATGGGGGCCCTTCAACACTAACTCTACCTCGGCTATGTTGTTTCGTATCCGATATGGTCTAGTTGATATCCACACCCATATTGCACATTCCAATGACAGCCGTACGAGAGGATCGCAGCGTCTACGCCAACTACCGACCTCCAAAGACGTCTACAAGTACTTATTCTGTCCTCGTACCATCAGTGACTGGAATCGACTTCCAGTCTCCATTACCACCCAGGGAAACCCGATATCGCGATATCGGAGGTTGCGAGATTTCGGAGGTAAACAAATGATGTCATCCAGCGACAGTGTATGTACTTATCCTCTTTTAATGATCAAAATAGTGCTTCTGGAGGATAAGCAACGTAACCTATATTTTCTCAGTTGAATAGTTTAATATGTGAAAATGAAATTTCAATATAAAGTATCCTCCTATTTATTCAAAATCACGTTTGAAAAGGAAATTTCATTGTTTTTCACCCAAATTCCATTTTCAATTGTTTATAGCTTTTATCCTGTAAAGTGTTTTCATTGAGTATTTATGTCTGTATAATCTAGAACCTTTCTATAAATTATACAAGAAGTAGCAGATGTGAAAAAATGACTAAAGTGGAAGATGTTTTAGACTTCTTTAGGGTTGTTGTCATATTTATTGGTAACAGGATGTCGGAGGTATGGTGCAGGGATGTCGGAGGACAGATTTATATTGGTTAACGGGATATCGGAGGAAACAAAATGTTGTGTTCTTCTTAAAACGCCTACGTGATATTGCCTGGTTTAATATGTTGAAGACGATTACCTGAATCGTCAAGAGTGGCATGTAGCAAGCGAACAAAGCGTTTATGCTGACTGACAAAGAATAAATGAAATAATATGTTACAGACTTATTAAGATAAAACATCAAGATAACCAGCCTTCGTGATGAAAACCCCGGTAACAAACATGACTTTACATAGAAAAAGTGAGGATTGCAGGGCTATAAATCTTTTTTTTTTTCTTCTTCTTCTTCTTGTTTCTGCTCTAAAATATGTATTGAGGTACTCTTAAGAACCACGTCGTTTCTGCTCTAGTAAAACATAGATTGCGGGTTATCGTTAGAACCGCCTCGATGGAAAAAAATAACAATAATACGAAAATATACAGTTTTCTTTCTGAAAAGTTTGTATTTTTTAAGACATGAAAATTTCATTCTGCGTTACAAATAATTATTTGTTCATCACAACGTTTTGTGCCTTAGGTGAATTTCCAGGGCTATACACGGACTTTTGAAATGGAAGGGGCGGGTGTGTGAATTCTTGGCTATTCTTAAAGGGGACACAGATGCCAACAAAATGCCGATGGGGGATGCAAAATTAAGGAATGTAAAGTGATTTAAAGTCCAAACCTGCATGATTTTTAAAATTATTGGCACGAAAGGGGTACAGGTCTCGTTTCATCGTTTGGTCGGTCAGACACTCCATGGATTTTTCATTTACATTTAATTTAGGCTTAAAAACCCAGGCCCGTGGGTTTTGAAATGGGGATGGTGTGACCGTATGGAGGAGTGCAAATGCTCAGAAAATGTCGTTTTAGAGGCGAAAATTAGGGGTGTAACCTGTGTTTTCGATTAAAATCTGCTTAATTTTTTAAATAATTTGTCCACAATGGGGGCTACGTTCGCCAACTCCCCAACACCCCACCCCGATCTGCTTGATTTTGAATAAATTTGTCCATCCCCATCCCCAACCACCACACACACACACACACAACTATTGAAAGCAAATGAAAATGACAAAGGTCTCCTCGATACAACTCATATAGTTATTATATCACGCTAGCAAATTTATGCGGAGAAGACCCCTTGCAAATCTCACTTATATTAGGAAAATGGGATTACAGGGGAATGTGTAATTTTTCTGGCTGCTGCTTAAAAACCTAGATAAGCGGACTGTCCGTAAAGATTTGTAGACAACAGAGGAGTTGAAAGCCCGTATGGTATAGACTGGGACTCAGAGATATGCTTCTTAACAGATTGTAAACATTTTTAAAGAGCTCATCGTCTGATTATTTTTATTATTATTATTATTATTATTATTATTATTATTATTATTATTATTGTAATTATTGTTATTATTATTATTATTATCATTATTGTTGTTGTTGTTGTTGCTAAATTCTAAATTAAGCGACCCACCTACATGTAACACAGTTAATGGTCAAATATGAACGACTCAGTATAAGAAAATAGATAGATTCTTGTAATTAGATATACAAATGTCAGCCCGATGGACGAATAAGCACCCGTTGATAACTTTATTATAGAGTTTTTGTACTGATATTGGTGAATATTGTGCCGAGTTGGGATATTGCTATAAATAATTCATATATCACGGATTTACAGTGGTAACGTTACGTTTATTATTTCTGATCTGATGGCACTCGTTGGCACCACATCGGCGTTGCGGTTCTTACGAGTTTCCAAAATCAAAATTTCAATGAAAACTTAGATAGAAAAATATCACGTTTCACATACAGAACATCATTTTTGCAGCAAAAAGCTGTTTTATTGCATATAAGTTCTTAAACGTAATGGCATTGGTTCTAGTGATATCATTATATTAAACTCTCCTTCAAACCAATCAAACCCTATTAAAATCGCTACAAAAAGAGACGCTGGTAATTGCACACAGGCTTAACACCATATTGTGCGAGCAGGTTTTAATTTATATTGCTTTTTTAGACAGAACTCACTCCGTCAATTTTCAGTGCCTCCGATATCCAGCAACAGTCCCTCCGAGATCCACAGCATCATGTGTCAATGTACCTCCGAATATTCCGTTATCCAAATTTCGCTAGTGCTTTCTTTAAATTTCATCGGGAGGTGTTGATAAACTGAAACAACTATGCAGACAGTAGAAGAAATGATGTCCATCCTTGGGCAATAATAAACCAACATGGCATTTACCATGATCGGGCTGGTAGCCGTCGAAAAGGCAAAAAAATGAGATGAAAAATAGATCATACTGGTTCAAATGCCGTTTTCACCTCCACAAAGTAGCTGAGAAAGGAAATATTTGCTTTAACATATTCATTATTATGTCTCTAGAACGGGCAACTCAGCTTTTTTATCAAATGATTAAGATATAAGCTATCAAAAATGGATAAGTACATACCCTGTCGCTGGATGACGTCATTTGTTTACCTCCGAAATCTCGCAACCTCCGATATCCCGATATCGGGTTTCCCTGGGTGATTACCGACATCCAGACATTCCAGGGATTCAGGGAAGGCATTTCAAACTTGCCTCCTTTCTCCTGCAATCCTCCTAGACAACCAGCTAAAGGCATCTTATGTGTTTTATCGGGCAGTGCAGTTTTACGCAGGGTAACCAACAACCCTGAGAAGATTACAACCCTTACAGTGGAAAAAGAAGAAGATATCGCAAAGTTATTTAGCTATTATAATTAAACCATACCCAACAAGCCTTTTGCCGTGTCTCATTTTTAGCAAAATGCACTCTTTACGAGTAACTCGCTGCACCTCTTAGCAATTGCCCTAACCAAGAGCTGCGAAATGAATGTAGGGATTCTCTGAATACAGAAATGTAAACCAGTATGACACTGTGATATTTTGCAAACAGAACCTCCAAAGCAATTTCGCATTTCATAGGGTAAAACCTTGCTCTGGTCCAAAAACTGCTATTTCCTATTTTCTGCCTATAACATAATAGTGAGTTCACGTGACTCAAATAAAAATCACTATTTCATACATACTTAGCTCTGAGTATGATATCATCATATAATGAGCTTATTATTCCACAAGAAGTATTTACGTACCAGTTTTTTCTAAGTTTACTCTATGTATTTAGAACTGTGGAAAACTTTTGAATACACACTAAAAGTTAATCTACTAACCTGTGATGTCACTTCCGCTGTCATCTTGTACTGGTTTCAACTGTGTATGGGCAATACCTAGCACGGCTAGCAGCAGGAACCAACCACCAACGCCGAAATGCATCTTGATATCTAGATTAAAAACAAAACCAATTATAGTCAAATACAAACAAAAACTAGAATGGGCCAAAAAAAAACATCACGAAAACACGCCTGTTTTGACCCCTTAAACCCCACTTTTATATAGTAAAACTGGGGTTTACAGGGGTATACATTATTTTTCATATTTCTGCTCAAAACATAGATTGTGGGTACTCGTTAGAACCGCCTCGCCGAGGCGGTTCTAACGAGTACCCACAGTCTATGTTTTGAGCAGAAATATGAAAAATATCAGAATTTTTTTAATCCATAAATGTTCCTTTTTTGGTTGTAAAATTTTCAGTATATTTGAATAGGCGTGTTTACATAATGAAGACGTCCTGGGAATAAAAGTCAAACAGGATTGCCTTTGGAAACAAAGAACACACAGAATCACGAAAATCGGAGACTCGGTTTGATTGAGACACTATAGTTTGCGAGGCTGCATACGACACCTAGCCTCGGTCACAATCAAAGCTGTCAGTCTACCTAATCGAGAGGAACAGCGAACAACTAAGAACATACAGAGCCAGAGCCAGATCATATGGTTAAAACACTAGCAAAGTGACCAGCTTCCTCTTACCCAAGTCAGGTTATCAGAAAGCTAGATAAGACAGAACAAACACAATAGTAAGGCACCAAACACGATGGGACGAAAATAACTCCTCAACCAGAGGCTACAATGTAATACAAGGAATCAGCGACAAAAAACTTAAAGATTGGCTATGGTGTAAACAGAATTTTATTCAGCAAACTGTAGATATAAAACAAGTAGATTTATAAATACAATTCGATGCGTTAGATAGAGAATTGAATGGGATACAGAAGTAAGTTAAAGACTTATATATAAATCTGCCTCCCAAAAGGTTGGTTTTGGAAACAACGAATACACAAAAGAACAAAAATCGGAGACTCGGTTTTATTTAAGTCTCTTCATGTGCAGCAATGCAGCTTGCAAGGCTGATAATGCACACTAGCACCGGTTTAAGCGATATTCGATTTTCAAAGTAATCCTAATGGGCTCAATGCAAATGTAAAATACGAATATGGTGAAGTACGGAAAGACGTTTTACGGCCGCCACACGGCACTAAAATAGAAATGAAAGGAAACACCGCCTTTTAAGCATACAGCAATAACTTAACTGCAAACCAATTAAAACCGTTATAACGAATGTAAATCCATGCAAATTCCTCCTAATTAACTGTCTGCCGTGACATCTGCCGTGACATGTAAAATTTACAGTATCGTAATCGTCAAAAGTGCAGACGCAGAAGAGACTTCACGTGAAAAGAATGTGCGCATTTCGTGTCCAGGTGTTGTGAACGCAGTATAGCGAACAGCTTTGACCCAGATCGGAATGCGCTTTTGCGCATTCCGATCTGGGTCGAAGCTTTTCAAACATGCGATAAGGTTCACGTAAGGTACTTTATAAGGTACACGTTTATGCAGTGTATAATCGTCTTTATGAAATATAATCCATCCATACGCATATATAGTGAGGCCAAGTGATAACCATTCGAAACTAGATACCTTCTCTGTGTCAATATATGCCATCAGCTCTGAACATGCCTATGGGTCAGTCTATGAATCCGCCCCATTCTTGTCAAGATTTTACTCAAATTGTAAAGTGCTTTTTATTTAGGTTTCCGTATCATATATAGAGCTATTATACAGAGATATACAGCAAAGTGGTCGGCCAGGATGTATAAGTGTTGTTTGCATGGACTTTTTCTGTTGGTAGTGAGATATTTTACTTTCAAACAGTATCAAATTATTTAAATAAACCTTTGGATATGTGTTTGTGTGTCGCGCTTCGTTTAAATACATAAGGAATGTATCTGGTGAGGCAAAGGTTTCATGTATCTTGTGTCACCTGGGCGTCCACCTGATATCGGCTTACAGTTCGGCAAGGCCTGCTGTTCTTGCAGCAGGTAAGGGTAGAGGGTGATGATTTCATCACTTTCATTCATTTTACTCTTTCTCCCCTGTCCCTCTCTTTCATTCTCCTTTACTATATCTCTTCTCCCTTTCTCTGGGAGATGACACAAAATGACCCACAAGGGTTGATGTATCATTAAACACCAACACAATCAATCAAGGGATGTATCACTGGGAACAGGATACCAATTAGGGACGCGGGGTTGAACTGGAATTACGTAGAAAAAATATTCGGAAGCCAATTTCTATATTTGATAAGAAGCTTGGCCGTCCTCGGTGGCTCAGTTGGATGCGCGTCCGACTGATGATCAGGTTGCGGGTTCGACTCCCGCCGAGGTCGGCAACATTCTTCCGTGGAGACTGATCATGAAATATTTTCTACGGTCATTCTCTCCCTTCCGCTGATTCAAGAAGGGCAGTCGTCAGTTTCTGGCGAAACTGGTTAATCGCTTAGAGGACTAAGCCTGCCCAGTAAAAGTGTGGTTAGACAAACTGACTGCGCTCGACATGGCCTCATTGGGCCGTAAAACCTCAAAATAAACAAATTGATAAGAAGCTTGATTCTGATTGGATTAAAATAAATGACACTGTTTGAAATTATGTCAGTTTTATACAAAAATATATTTCGTTTAATTGCAGACCAAATTTAAATTTGTCAGTGGTATTTTCGTGTGGTATTGTTGAAAATTCAGACCTGGTAAACATCTTTGTTTTTCTTTTGTTGAATTTCCACCAAAATGAGAGTACAAGTATTCAAGGGCAGAAAAGTGCCAAAATAGTTTATGCTGCAAGACCCATTCTTTTTTTTGTAAAAATGTTTTAGCCTAAGGCTAACCTTTACTAAAGGACTAAATTTGGAAGTCAAGTAATATTGTGAAAGTCATAATTTACCCAAATGCTAGAATGGAAGCCTATGGAAAAGTAATCAGGCTGGTCTCTACTGGCAGCTTTAGGGGAGTGGATAGACATTCAAGGGATGCATCCATGTCAAAATTGATTTTGTTCCCATCTGAAGAGAGGTTTACTCTTAAAGGAAAGAAGTTGCCCATGTGGAGCAACTTCTTTTCTTTGAAAGTGGACCCCTTTTCAGAAGGGACTTAGTGTGCAGGTAAGCAAACGGGGTCCCTAAACTTGTACTGACGTTGTGGCTCGTATATCTGCAAAAGACTTGATTATTATGAGCATGTTGATCGGAGTTTCCCTCTTCACATACTCGTAAAATAACTTTTTAGCTCTCCTGGGCCGAAGGCTCCAAGGGTTCGAATTGGATGGTAGGCCATCCGTCGTCCGTCCACACCTTTGACCAATAATATCTCCACCGTCTGCAGGCTGATCTCAATCATTTCTCATCGATAGCATGCCTCTGGTAGGGCAACGATGACATAAGCTTTTCATGGAAATCCAAAGGAAACGTTGGTTGCTTATGGCAACCACAAGGTCCCATAGACTTAGAATGGAAGCTTGTAATTACCATAACTCCTTCAGTTTTGATCGTATTTTCTGAAACTTGCTTTAGTTTTGCCTGCTGTCATTTTGTTCTTGTGTTTGTCAGTCGTTTGAGCATTGGGATTACCTCGATAGGGGAAGAGAAGGCTAATCTTGATGCTTTCGTACGTTTGTTTGATTTGCGCTTGTTTGGTTTTGTCTGTTTCCTGTCATCACGAAAACATGCCTATATAATATTGACCCCCTTAAACCCCACTCTTATATAGTAAAACTGGGGTTTACAGGGGTATACATTATTTTTCTCATTTCTGTCCAGAAACATAGATTGTGGGTACTCGTTAGAACCGCCTCGCCGAGGCGGTTCTAACGAGTACCCACAATCTATGTTTTGATCAGAAGTATGAGAAATATTCGAATTTTTATCTGAAAATTTTCATTTTTTGGTGGTTAAAATGGTCAGTATATTTGAATAGGCGTGTTTTCGTAATGTTCCTCTTGGTGTCTGGGGAGGGCTACTGCTTGTGACTGTGGCGCTCCCTGGACTTTTCTCTTACCTTTCTCAAATAAGGTGGACATGGATGAAATCTCGAACGAGTTTGAAAACTGGCCAGATCAGGTCGTTTGTCTTTGAGTTACGTCCCCTTGACTGTTGAAAAAGCCTAAAGTTGACTTTATCATCAGCAAAACTCGTTCAGAAATGAGTTCACTATCCTGAAACTACACAATCTGATTGGTACCTACACAATCTGATTGACAGAGATACGTCCCATGATTGCTAAAGACACATATAATTAATCTTGTTTGCTGCATAGCTCCACCTTTTAATTGGATGCTCCTTAAACTTGCAGATGTGGAGGACATGGATAAGTTTAGGAGCTATGACCTCCACATTAATGAATGTTGTAGACACTGAGTGACCTTGACCTACTTTTTTTAGCACAGGTGAATGTTAAGAGCCATCATGGTCCTCTTGTTTTCAATTCGCAATCTATTTCTACACACATACATCAAGGCGGGTAACGTACGTCATAGTCACGTGACACAAACATTGAAACAGAATATAAATTCTGGTTTAATTTCTCGATTCGTAGCGGTAAGTTGAAGTTTTCTATTATTTCCCATCGTTTCTTTCTGGAAAAGCACATGGTTCTTCAGGTTGCTGATTAATGCAAATGTAATTTGTTGACACATTGTCATTTTTGGAAACACTCGACTACAAATGACCTTTTCACCGGATATATTTACACCTCTTTCGGAAAATCAACCACAACTATGAAATACTGTCATAATGCACTGCCCAGAAGACTGGCAATATGTGATTTATTTCTGAGGGCTTTAAAGTAAGCGATATAGTTAAACTGGAGTACTTAATATAGTTGTAAAGTAATGCATATTCGAATTTGAAGAAATGACACCCTTTACATCATTGCCACAAACAGGTACCCTATACACTTCATCAACATCTTTAAAACCCTTTATTATGGTGGCATATTTCTGCCACGAGGCAGCTAGATAGCTATCGCGATAATATTCTTAATTTTCCAGAAAATAAAAAGTTTTCCTGAAAACATTATCGCAATAACTTGAATTATCTAGATATGTTTTTAATTTCCAGAAAATATTTTAACGCAAAATTTCGTGATACTGCTCGGAACTGACATAAGTATCTAGATAAAATTATCGCGATAATTTTTTCATGGTAGCGAGGTAGCTATAAATAGAACACAAGCGGATATGACATTCTGGGATTTCTATGCACCGATTGGCGATTACCTAGTACAAACTCTTACCTTAAAACTCGCTGGTAAATACCCACGGTGAATTTCAACAGTATAAACAAAGGTATTCCGATTTCGGTTCTATCTATAGATAACAGAAAATAAATGGCAGCTCTGGGCACTAACGCAAAAAATATCGCGATAATACTGTAAACTTTCGCGATAATATTTCCAGGAAACTTTAAACTATTAAGATAATCTTTTCAGGAAACTTCGAAATATCAAGATAATTATTGAAAGTATCGTGATAGCTGCCCAGCTCTCGTGGCAGAAATATGCCACCATACTTTATACCTTCAAAACACTTCATTCAGATAAAATTCCGTCTTCTTGCAATGAAATCGAACTTTTACCGCACTACCAATGTATATTCATTTTATTCTTAGAACTATGGTTAATGACAGTCAAAATAGTAAATTACATTTCCATGGACTGCGTTTTTGTAAATCTAACCGCATGCCTGCTTCACCATTGATGATGTAATCTTATTTCCTGACCTGAGTAATTGGCTTTAAATGACAAAAACGTACTGTAGCATGTACTCGTATATACAGCAGCACATTACGAAGACACGCCTATTCAAATATATAGAAAATTTCACCTCCAAAAACTGAAAATTTTCAGATAAAAAACTCTGATATTTTTCATATTTCTGCTCAAAACATAGATTGTGGGTACTCGTTAGAACCGCCTCCGCGAGGCGGTTCTAACGAGTACCCACAATCTGTGTTTTGAGCAGAAATAAGAAAAATAATGTATACCCCTGTAAACCCCAGTTTTACTATATAAAATTCGGGTTTAAGGGGGTCAAAGTTGTATGTTTTCGTGATGATTAATTGAAATGGTCGAAATGAACTACGAACATGTATGTATACTGTAGCATCTTGTATTGAAATTTATAGCAAATTGATAAATGCCGTAAAGACATGTCATCAATAGAGAAATGCTTACACACATTTGATGATCAAAAGAGGAAAATACGAATATATAAGAGAACATGACCGAATTTTCAGATATTGAAAATGAAGCGCGGTCGATTTTAAAATGTTATTTATATGGTGAAATATTGCTCTAGTTAACAGTACATTCGCAATCTATTTTCATTGACTCCGAAATTTTGAAAATTATTTTTACTGATAGGAATATATGACAAACCATGTGTGTTCTATTACAGAGAAGACAGTCATAATAGTATTTGTACTCTTAAATTGTCATACTTTCTTTATTTTCGTGTTCCGTTGGTAGCCGTTGAAGTGATGTACAGATTAGGGAATATCCATCAAGGAGCATAACCATCGGTGTAGTGGACATGCTGTATGCATATTGGTTTCCGTCACATGAACTCTGCTTCTGATTGTACCTACTTTGATTGTTACATGTGCCGTGTGACGGGAGGGGAAACCATTGAAATCCAACTTTTAATTACATGTTCTTCGACAGCCTAGTGCTGCTGTATTTCAAATAAGACAATGACACATTTATCAACTGCAAATATTAGACACACCTCAACCCCGGTCTGCTCTGGGCAAAATCGTTCCTCGATATATAGGTGATTACGATAGATATATAAAGTGAAGCTCGTTACCGTCACTGGCGATGTCATTTTTCTCACAAAAAATGACGAAAGTAGTGAAATCCTTTGGTAAACTGCTTTGAATCGAGCCTTTGGCCGCTGATTTATCACCAAAATATGTCTATGTCAATGTTCATGTCACGTGACTATGACGTACGTTACCCGCCTTGTACATGCAGCGGTTCGACCCATCACGAAAACATACCTATATAATTTGACCCCTTAAACCCCACATTTATATAGTAAAACTGGGGTTTACATGGGTATACATTATTTTTCTTATTTCCGCTATAAAACATAGATTGTGGGTACTCGTTAGAACCGCCTCGCTGAGGCGGTTCTAATGATAACCACAATCTATGTTTTGAGCAGAATTATGAAAAACATCAGATTTTTTATCTGAAAACCTTCAGTTTTTGGTGGTGAAATTTTCAATATATTTGAATAGGCTTGTTTTCGTAATGAAGTGGAAAAAGTGTTTTTGATACGAGTCGCAACGTCAGAAATAGTACTTTCGGACATGTGCGCACAGCGACTATTCAGATCAGGCTGCACATTCGCGCAAACTAATCAAGATCTTCACTAGGTGCATTTTGGACAGCCACGGATGCAAGGTTTCTTCATGCGGACAACGAATGTGATCAAACCGAGGGAGTGTGCGGGCTAATTTGAGTCTTTTTTAGCGCACATGTCTGGAGGTACTACAGGCAAACAGTGTGGACCCAGATCAGACTGCTCCTAAAGGAGCAGTCTGATCTGGGTCCACACTGTTTGCAGTAGCTTTCTCATTCATGTTGTGGCTCCAATGACCTTTTTGTTATGGTTTTGTTTTGTTTGTTTTTGTACAAAACCGCGGTTCTCCCAAATAGAATCAAAGTACTGACAGCACTGGTGGGTCGATTGTCTCTGAGTGTGGGCCGGGAAAATGGTCCTGAATGGGGACTTAAGACTATTGCATTCAACCTTAACTTTCTATAGTTTAAGCAAACAATGCATTCTGTGGCGTCTGATCTGGGTCTGCACTGTTTGCCAATGTCCCATATTTCTCAAATGTCCCAGTCCAAGTTTTACAGATAACCCTCTATCAAAAGCACTCTGACGTCACAGCGACAAGAATAGCGCGGCTATAAATAATCGTTACCTTGATTTCGTCGAACGCGCGGTTTGATTCCATTGGTCAATGATAATTAAATGGACAACTACTGTAAGAAAATTTTGATGGCTCGATTGTAAACAATACCCAAAAATGTACACGTCTGATAAGGACCTATGGTATGTTGTAGCTCCAATATGTATAAACATCAAATCATTATTTTTGAGAAGAACATAGATCATGGTCCGACTGCGTAAATATGTAGATCGACCAGAGTGATGCATGTCTTGAGGGAGCATTACCAGAATGGCTGTGGGAGGCGGGGTTTAAGTCAAACCCCTCCTTTGACCCAAATTTCATTTTATGGGAAATTTTGAATTTGATACTTTATGGATACAGTATTAATCCAAAATATTCGCACACATAACTCTTTAGCGTAAATATCTCTTCAAAATTCAATAAATCCCTTTTACTAACTGTGAGTGTGTCTAGAAATGCTGGATGCGTGGAATGGCATACAGTATTGACCCTGATCAGACGCCGTGTTCTGCGTCGTCCGGTCTGGGTCTATTCTGTTTGGTCAGGCATGTTTGTTTGAATACGTAGAGTCAGTCCGGGGAGTAATTACGGTGAATTGATCAAACCGGCCTCACCCCATACACACTCACCCCTGAGATATTTTGAGCCTCCAATATTAAATAATCCATTACGAAAACACGCCTATTCATATAAATAGAAAATTTTACCTCTAAAAACTGAAAATTTTCAGAAAAAAAAATTCTGATATTTTTCATATTTCTGCTCAAAACATAGATTGTGGGTACTCGTTAGAACCGCCTCGGCGAGGCGGTTCTAACGAGTACCCACAATCTATGTTTTTGAGCAGAAATAAGAAAAATAATGTATACTCCTGTAAACCCCAGTTTTACTATATAAAATTGGGGCTTAAGGGGGTCAAAATTATACAGGTATGTTTTCGTGATGCATGATCTGCCCGATATTTCAGGATTGTCAATATTATACGTTTAACGCTTAGCGCTCTGGGTAAAATTTTCGGCAGACGACAAATTGAAATATTTTCTTATTTTTCCCAGAAAACAGGGTTTGATATTTCATGTAAATTGTCTCCAATTGAGACAATTTGCATTAAATGGCAAATCCTGTTTTCTGTAATTAATAAGAAAAAAATCACCAATTTTTATGTTATCTGCTGAATTGGCCCAGAGAGCGGTATAGACTAAGGATTACCTTTTTTTTAAAAAAGTTTTGCTCACTTTTGCAATTGTAGGTATATCATCAACCGATTTCCTTCACTAAACAAGGAAGTCGTTGCGAGTTAAGGTGTGTTTTGTAATTTGATATAAAAAGGATGCAATAACCAAGATGATTATATACCAGTCGCACGATGTTACGCTTTCAATTGGCGCAAAAATCGTTTGACTTTTTTTTTTTTTTTTTTTTTTTTTTTTTTTTTGAAAAGGAGCCTACTCTAAAGGAAAAAAAATCCCTCCGCACCTCACCTCGCAACTTTCTTGGTTTCAAATTCTTTCATTTTAAAGTAGACATCTTTTCAGAATGGACTTGATTTGCGGGAAGGCAAACAAGATGTCACAAAAGGTGTCTCCCTTGTAAAAAAAACGGCGAACATATACGAATATCCGGTCCCTTTAAACACAGACTTTGTAGATTGTAAGACGACATGGAGATACATGTATGCAGTCATTTTTTCGACGAAGGGAGATGACTTAGCAGGAAGGAATTTGCTTCATTAGTGTTTAAACCTTTACAAAAGTCATCGCTACTCTTAAAAGAATGAAATTTTCCAAGAGTGAGCAGTGTTTCCCCTTTATAAGCTACTTCCAGTGAGAAGTGAGGTAAATGTTTCCCTGTTAGAGTGATTTCCCTTGAAGCTGTTTCTACGGTAAAACTTCACTGACTCGAACACCGATTGCTCGTTTACCATGCCTGATTCGAACCTGTTTTAGTCTCTAAAGAAAACAAATATTTAGGGATGTTTTAGGGAAATTTTCTATTTTATCATGAAAATGAATGTTGTGTGTACTCAGAATCGCCTCATCGAGAAAATTCTAATTCGTACACACCACATACCATCATTTTATAGAAGATCAAAACATCCATCACGAAACCATGCCTATATAATTTTGACCCCCTTCAACCCCACTTTTATATAGTAAAACTGGGGTTTACAGGGGTATAAATTATTTTTCTTATTTCTGCTCAAAAACATAGATTGTGGGTACTCATTAGAACCGCCTCGTCGAGGCGGTTCTAACGAGTACCCACAGTCTATGTTTTGAGCAGAATTATGAAAAATATCAGAACTTTTTATCTGAAAATTTTCATTTTTATGGTGGTAAGATTTTCAGTATATTTGAATAGGCATGTTTTCGTAATCCCTAACTCATCTCGATTTACCTGGCGCTATGAATAACCTCAGTGGCTCGAACTATTTATGTCTAGAATTTTTCGATTTTCGAGCCATTGAAATTCGACTGTATTTCCCATAACTTGACATCATGACATCTTTGTACGTATTTCACCCTTTATATATAAACAGTTGGTACCTCTTGTTAGCGCGAATCCTCTTACAGTTTTGTACCGATTATTATGAAACTTTGCATGCGTTTTCTTCATGGTATGAGGATGTGCATATGGTTTGGATGTAATTGTAAGATATTTTTTTCACTTTTTTCCACATTGTGAACAGTCATTTTTCACCTCAATATATAGACAGTCTGAAGGCTGCCTAAAATGTGTATTTTGCATAAGCCAGGGAGACCGAATCGTGTTTCTTTCTGTTTCACTTCAAAGACTCGAACATCTTTGAGACAGTAGATTGTTTAATATAAAACCAATACGCATCAGCAGACTTCCTTTTGGCCGTTCTAAGGTGGAGTAATGTACTTCAGGTCCGTGAGATGTTTCAGAGAGCATGCGCAAACGGAACCGGATACAGACTGTTGAGAGATTGACAAGATATGAAAAAACTGCTATCACTTCCTTTCCCAACTGATTTTCTGTCTCATGTTTTAAGCAAGAAGTCACTTCTCCGGCTAGCATTCTGCTTAAATCTATATCGGACCGTTATCGGACCGACAGGATTCCTGTCGGGCCGATAACGGTCCGATTTAGATATAAGCAAAATGCTAATTGGGAATTCTGTTGCGGGTCTTCTCGATTTGATCATTTTGTTTTGGAGGAAATGTTTTATTTTGTCGTGAATTTGTCACCACACACCGTAAAATACTTATCGGGCTTCATGACAGGGCTGATCCCTATGACTTGGACATTTTCCTGGGTGCCTCTATCTTTTGTGCATTGTCACCGTGTTCGTATTAGACGAAATGCAGATGCAGTTATGACTGTGATGGCAATTGGTCAATACCGTATTTACCCTGTTTTCATACACCATAACTCCTTACCATGTTTGTCCTAAAATATTAAACGTCCATTTTAGTACCCGTTGATGTGTCTAAAATTGCTGGATGAGTGACGATTAGTGTGGACCCTGATCTTTCGCCGCAGATGCGGCGTCTGATCAGGGTCTACACTGCCTGCTTAGACTTCCTGTCCGAATAATCAGGGTAGCTAAGGTGCACAGAGGTCACTATTTATTGTGATCTTGCAGATGCTGACAATTCTGCGTAATGAAGAATGAGTTCTCCTTTTTTACAGTTCTGCTGTATTCGAACAATGTATAGGTTAAGTCACTGTTTGTTCGTCATCTGTCCCTCTTTCCGTGCCTCGGGAAGGCTTCGCTTTGTAATTCGGGTAATTTGGGGTAACTTTGCTTATATTTCTTGTAATATGCGAGAGACTGAAATTGTTTTATCTTTTTATTCACGTTTAGTCTGGTTGAATATATATGCGGATTGTCTTAAAATAATTTCCTAGACTGGCTACCACATACAGTGGCCACCTCATGCAGTTGCACGGGATTCTATAAAGTGAACCCACGTGACTTTGTGGATAACGTTCACTTCAAAATTTGCCTTAACGGCTAATATTATTAGCCGTTAAGGCAAATTTTGAAGTGAACGTTATCCAACTATAGCGGATTTTGTCCAACTATATCGCAGCTACCAGTCCCCAAGACAATCATTTCTTTTATCGATTTTAAACTGCTTATAGTTTTCCGAAGCACTTCGATCAAATGGCTTTCGTTTACGCTAACGTGCACGTCACGGTATCGAAAGTTTGAGCGAAGCATTTGCTAAAACTACAAACCATAAGTATAAGCGGGTTAGATCTTGGAAAAAGAACAACAACTTTTGCACTAGGCGTATATGATCATCATCTGAATAAAGTCCATCCAGCATTAACACTTAGCATTCTGGATAAAATTTTCGGCTGACGATATATTGAAATATTTTTCTTATTTTTCTCAGAAAACACAGGTTTTGAAATATTATGCAAATCGGAGACATGTCAAATCATGTTACCTGGGAAAATGAGAAAAAAATAGCATCACTTTGTCGTCTGCTAAATTAGCCTAGAGAGTGGTAAAGGTTAAAGAAGTATTAAGTAACATCCCATCCGATCCGTTCACGATACCTGAAGTCACGTGATTACCTCACCCTGTTATGATATTCAGGATGCTTTAATACGCTCATACATTGTCACGCTATATACCGTGTCAACGGGAATTACCCTAAAAATAAACATACAATGTATGTAGGTCTGTAATTTGTAAATGAACAAAATAGATTTCAGTTTTTTAACCCTTAAAGCGCTGAGTGAAAATGTAGTAGACGACATTCTATTTTTTAGCTCACCAGAGCCGAAGGCTGCGAGGGGGAGCTTATAGGATAGACAGTGGTCCGTCGTCCTTCGTCGCTGCGTCTGCGTCGTCAGCATTTTCAAATGACATCTCCTACTAAACCAGATGAGACCAAATGAAACCAAATTACATGTGGAGCCTCCATGGGGAGAGGGAACAAAAACTTTGTTCATAAAGACTTGATCACATGACCAAGATGGCCGCCACGCCCATATATGATAAAAACACTTAAAAATCTTCTCCTCCAGAACCAAGAAAGCTTCAAGGCTGAATCTTGATATATAGCATCATGGACGCAAAGTCTACCAAGTTTGTTCAAATGATGGCCCTAGGTTGACCTTTGACGTTTTTACGGCAAAGTCAAATTTGAGTACCTATGCATTTGTATGGGAAAAATGTTGAAAAGTCATTTTCTCAGAATGTATTAAAGACCAATGGCTGAAACTTACAATGAGTAATTAAAGTAGTAAAACATTTTAGTAATAATCAAATTTTTGTCCCCTTGGGGTTATCTGCCTTTGGCCCTGATCTATATACATGTATAAATTTGTGTAATTTTTAAATGTCTTCTTGTCTGAAACTGCTTGAGCAATTTTCACCAGATTTCACACGGGGCCTTCTGTCAAAAGTGTATTGCTAATTTATTCAAATGGTTCCGCGCCATCGAACAAGATGGCCGCCATTCCCATGTATGGTAAAAACACTTTAAAATCTTCTTCTCAAGAACCAAGAAAGCTTTGGGGCTGAATCTTGGTATATAGCATGGAAGACTCAAGCTCTACCAAGTTTAGTCAATGATGGCCGTAGGTTGACCTTTTACTTTTTCTTACGGTGAGGTCAAATTTGCGTCCCTATACATTTATATGGGGAAATTGTTGAAAAGTCATTTTCTCAAAATGTGTTAAAGACTAATGGCTGAAACTTACAATGTATGATTAAAGTAGTAAAATATTTTAGTTATAATCAAAATTTTGTCCCTGAGGGTTATCTACCCTTGCCACTGGGCTATAAACATGTATAAAATGTGTGATTTTTAAATGTCTTCTCTGAAACTGCTTGAGCAACTTTCACCAGATTTCACATGGGGTCTTCTGTCAAAAGGGTATTGCCAATTTGTTCAAACGATTTGCGCCATCAAACAAGGTGGCCGCCATGTCCATATATGGTAAAAACACTTAAAAAGTCTTCTTCTACAGCACCAAGAAAGCTCTGGGGCTGAATCTTGGTATACAGCATCGAAGACTCAAGGTCTACCAAGTTTGTTCAAATGATAACCCTAGGTTGGTTGACCTTTGATCTTTTTAGGCAAGGTCGAATTTGCGTCCCCATGCATTTGTAAGGGCAAAAATGTTGAAAAGTCATTTTCTCAGAATGTATTAAAGACTAATGGCTGAGTTGCAAAATATTTTAGTTATAATCAAAAATTTGTCCCTTGAGGGTTATCTGCTCTTGCCACTGGGTTATATACATGTATAAAATTGTAATTTTTTAAATTTTAAACGTCTTCTTCTCTGAAACTGCTTGAGCAATTTTCACAAGATTTCACATGGGCGGGCCTTCTGTCGAAAGGGCATTGCCAATTCGTTCAAATGGTTCCGCGCAATTTAACAAGATGGCCACTATGTCCATATATGGTAAAAACTCTTGAAAATATTTTTCTCCAGAACCAAGGAAGCTTTGGTGCTGAATCTTGGTATATAGTGTCGAGGATTCAAGCTCTACCAAGTTTATTCAAATGATGATCATAGGTTGACCGTTGACCTTCTTACGGCAAGGTCAAATTTGCGTCTCTATAGATTTGTATGGCGTGGGCGGGGGTGGGGGGGAGAGGGGGTTAGTTGAAAATTCTTTCTTTTATTTTTTTCAATATGTATTTAAAATTAATGGCTGAAACTAACAGTGTATTTTTATTTGGAAGTATACAATTTCTTTTCTTACAAAATGTTTTTATATAAAAACTACCATTACGAAAACATGCCTATTCAAATATATTGAAAATTTCGCCAACAAAAGAATGAAAATATTCAGATAAAAAAATCTGATATTTTTCATATTTCTGCTCAAAATATAGATTGTGGGTATTCGTTAGATCCGCCTCGGCGAGGCGGTTCTAACGAGTATCCACAATCTATGTTTTAGCAAAATAAGAAAAATAATGTATACCCCTGTAAACCCCAGTTTTACTATACAAAAGTGGGGTTTAACGGTGTCAAAATTATATTGGCGTATTTTCGTGATGTCGAACTCGTTTTTGTGTCCCTAGGAAATTCTTCCGACAGCTAAAGAAAACAAATATTACGGAATGTTTTAGGATTTTTTTTATATTTTATCATACAAATGTATGTTGTGTGCACTCATTAGAATCACCTCATCGAGGCAATTCTCATGAGTACGCGCAACATATCATTATTTTATAGAAGATAGGAAATACATTCCTTAATTATCGCTGTTTGCCTATTGACCTGACGCAGTGATTAACCCTCACTGGCTCAATCTATCCATGTCTCGAACAAATTTCCATGGTCCCAAAGATGTTCGACCCATTGAAGTTCGGCTGTATATATTTTTATTTATTTTTTAAGAGAAGTATACAATTTGTTTCTTACAAAATGTTTTCATATAAAAACTATTTCTCTGAAATGAACTCAGTGTACTATGCAATATTTAATCTGTTCATCACTTCAAAACGATCTGCGTTTTAAACAAGTCAGTGATCTGCAACAGATGATGTTCAACTGCATACCCTTTATAAACTGTATTAATTTAATATTATTGTTATATTCTTAGCATGCATAACGATTTTGACTTCTCATAAAATGTCCCTGTGGGGTCCCAAAACAGCATTGAATGACTAAATTGCATCTTTATCCGCGTGTGCAGCTCTGCAAACTACATTGCTGTCATATGAATAATCTCGATGAAATCGAGAGCAACATTGTATTTTATTTATAAAAAAGCACATGTTTCTGATATGATACTTTTGAAGAATTCATTTCAAATACTAGTTTCTGTTGCATATTTTATGGTGCCATTTTGTTCGTACAATTACAGTCCAAAATAAAAGGCTACAGGCATATTTTTCGAAAAAAGGGGGCAAAAAGCATTATTTCAACAACAAAAGAATAACGATAATAAAATAGACTTTGTGTCAACAACTTTGTCAAATTGAATAAAGGGAACCGATTACATATTTGAAGGGAGATAACTGTGTCAAAATTGCTTTTACTAGCTCTATAGGAATGAATTTTCTCCTCTTTGAAAAGGATCTACTCTAAACGAAAAAAAAATTGCTCCCCTTTCAGAGGAGGATTTATGTACTGGAAAGCAAACAAAAGTCACAAAGTTGTCTGCCTTGTCAAATATGGCGGAAAATCTACCAAGTTAATTCGTTCACCATTTTTTTTTTTTTTTTTTTCTTTTTTATATTATAGAAATAAATACCATGAATAGTACAAACGGATACATTTCCTTATAAGGACATCATAAAGTGTATATGATTAACCAATTTTCATCCGCATAAAAAGTCGTCCGCTGCGTAAATTAAGATGTCTGCCTTTTACACGTGATTAATTAAATGTCCTATCGATACCACTCGGAAAGACGCTTTTTGCATGTCGTTTTATTTGAAAAGAAAATAGCTTTGTTTTGACTGACCATATCTTATCGGAAACCATATATCTTTTGCGTTTCTGTGTTTGTTCTCAAATATTAACCCCTAAAATATTAAATTTACGGCTAAATATTGGTTTAACTCATAACGAAAACACGCCTATTCAAATATATTGAAAATCTTACATCAAAAAAAAGGAAAGTTTTCAGATGGAAAATTCTGATATTTTTTCATATTTCTACTCAAAACATAGATTGTGAGTACTCGTTAGAACCGCCTCGGCGAGGCGGTTCTAACGAGTACCCACAATCTGTTTTAAGCAAAATATTATTGTATACCCCTGTAAACCCCATTTATTATATGAAAAAGGGGGTTTAAGCGGGTCAAAAATATATAGACATGTTTTCGTGATGTTATGCAATTTCTATAATAAAGTGATATTTTGGAAGTTTTATGTAAGAAAATGTCTTTACTGTTCTTTATTGATTCGCTATTATTTATGTTGAATGACAATATTGTGAAATTTTCTGAAATTTGAACGAACAGAACCTTTTTGAAAACCTGCCTCCAGTTTACATACCCTGCCGATTTCTGCATAATTTGCAGCCATTTGTACTATGGACAAAATGAGTAGAAAAACAAATTGTTTAGCATATTAGGTAGTTGCGACAAAATGTTTTGCATTACACACACACTTGTGTGTAAAGCGCCAGGTAAAAAAAAAAAAAAAAAAAAAAAAAAAAAAAAAAAAGGACTATCCAAACAAATCTTACATTACAAAAATACCCCTATTGAAATATACTGAACACTTCACTACCAAGAACTGAAAGATAAAAATTCTGATATTTTGATATTATTGCTCAAAACATAGATTGTGGGTACTCGTTCGAATGTTTTTGAGCAGAAATAAGAAAAATAATGTACAGCCCTATAAGGGTTTTAGGGGGTCAAAATTATATAGGTATGTTTCGTGTTGAAAGAAGAGTAGTCATAGATCATTTTCATATTTTATTCCCATGAATCAGGTCTTCTGAACTATAATTTTATTTTAGGGCGACAATTTAGCGTGTTGGTAAAAATATGACCATTTCCAGTCAGTTGAGAAAGTTTTTTAGTTTAATTTTAGAGTTTTTGTTTGAAGCAATGCAGCTGGGAACCAGTGACTTTGCTTGGACATTTGAGTCGCAGTCTGACCAGAATCTTCACTTGGCACATTTTGGATATCTACGTATACAAAGTTTTTTCGTGCGGACAACGAGGACTCTGATCAGACTGCCAGAATGCTGTTCACTTTTTACTGTACATGTACCTGTGCAGAGTTCATGGAAGGGCAGCAAGTCATTCCCTCGGGTAAAAGATGTCATCACGAAAACATGCCTATATAATTTTGGCCCCCTTAAACCCTACTTTTTATATAGTAAAACTGGGGTTTACAAGGGTATACATTATTTTTCTTATTTTTGCTCAAACACATAGATTGTGGGTACTCGTTAGAACCGCCTCGGCGAGGCGGTTCTAACGAGTACCCACAATCTATGTTTTGAGCAGAAATATGAAAAATATCAGAGTTTTTTATCTGAAAATTTTCAGTTTTTAGAGGTGAGAGTTTCTATATATTTGAATAGGCGTGTTTTCGTAATGAAAAGATGTGTTTTGGAGACGTGTTGCCTATACCTGACCGACGTTTCTGTATCTTGAACTTGAGCACCTTTACTTTAAACCCATACATCATGACAATACAGGGTTTAACAAGCTACGTGATCTCGTGTATACAAAGAATGACACATTATTTATAATTACAAATAGAATAGCGCCTCAATTTACCGTGACGTTTGTCCATTCATAAAACGGATCTATTTACTTTTTCAGTTTAAATCAGTCACGATAGTTAGTATAGAACAGGAAAAAAGAATCGTAACATTATAGTGCCATGAGAAGTAACTGATTTAATCCGCAGTCCTCCCACCCCACGTAGCTTTTTTTTTACTACTTACCGTTGTATGTCTGTGTTGTAAATTTCTTCTTTATGAGGCATTGTTTTTTTTTGTTTTTTTATTTTGCGTGTATGATTGTTCTTTGTGAGGTCTGTGGCTGCTCGCTTCGTTATTTTTATTTTATTTTTTTTTTTTTTTTATTTTTTTTTTTTTTTTTTTTTCATGTTGTCCTGGTCGTTGTCTTATTATTGTTTTACCATGCTTAAGTCGAACTCGTTTTGAGTACCTACGAATTTCTTTATATAGCTCAAGAAAGCAAATATTTTAAGGAAACTTTCTTATTTTATCATGCAATTATATGTTGTGTGTACTCATTAGAATCGCCTCACTGAGGAGATTCTAATGAATACACTCAACATACAATTACTGTGTAGAAAATTGAAAAGCTTTCCCAAAATTATCACTATTTGCTTCCTGACTTGGCGCCATGATTCACCCTCGGTGGCTTGAACTACCCATATCTCGAACAAATTTATATGGTCCCGAAGATGTTCGAGTCATTGAAGTTCGACTGTATATGGATCCTGTCTAGCATTGTGATTGCCTCGCTGTGGAAGAGGGAACTGATTGCTGCACTATTTGTTTCATCACTTTGAATACCCATTACAGAATCGCTTATTTTAAATACAGTGTTGAAGAACACGTGACTTGTAACGCTATATTTTTACGGGCAATGTCGCAGCCATCTTGAAATCAGCCATCTTGGAATATAATCATCACGAAAACATACCTATATAATTTTGACCCCCTTAAACCCCACTTTTATATAGTAAAACTGGGGTTTACAGGGGTATACATTATTTTTCTTATTTTTGCTCAAAAATATAGATTGTTGGTACTCGTTAGAACCGCCGCCGAGGCGGTTCTGACGAGTACCCACAGTCTATATTTTGAGCAAAAATGTGAAAAAAAATATCTTAAATTTTTATCTGGAAATTTCCTGTTTTTGGTTGTGAAATTTTCAATTTATTTGAATATGCGTGTTTTCGTAATGGAAAGTTTCTTCTTGTTTTTTTTTTTTTTTTTTTTTTTTTTTTGGTTTTTTTTTTTTTGTTCTTTGTTTTTTTTTTTTTGTTCTTTGTTTTTTTTTAATCATCTCGAGAAAAGGGCGTAATTGCTGCATTTGTTACCTGAAAAAAATATATATGAAAGAATAGCTCAAACGAATCTTACTTAGCTTGTCAAAGGACGGAGATCGCACGGACGGAAATCTTCGAAGTGGAGACAAAATTCAAAATGGCCACGACTGCCAACTATGTACGCAGACGTCATAAGTCATGTATTAAATAAGGATCGAATTAAGGCTATACATATTTTCTCTAGTGTTTTCTCCTAAGTTTAATTTTCCAGATCCTTAGGTTTTGCTCGGATCGTATGTGAGAAAGCCAAGTTCTGCTTACAGATGGTCAGGTGGTTTTTCCCCGGGTTCTCTGGTTTTCGCCCACCTTTGATAAACGACCGGCTCGATATAAGTGAAATATTCTTGAAAGGGCCGTAAAACTTAAATCAAAACTAAAAAACAACAACAAACAACAAGATTCTTAGTAAAAGCAATTTTAGACACATCTTAAGTTAACTGAGGTCCAGGCAAGAATGAGGAGGGAGTTGGGTCGTGCACCTTTGCGATAGCTAATATGGTATTTTATTATTCCATTACGAAAACACGCCTATTCAAATATACTGAACATTTTAACCACTAAAAAATGAAAATTTTCAGATAAAGATTCGGATATTTCTCATACTTCTGGTCAAAACATAGATTGTAGGTACTCGTTAGAACCGCCTCGGCGAGGCGGTTCTAACGAGTACCCACACTCTATGTTTTTGAGCAGAAATAAGAAAAATAATGTATACCCTTGTAAACCCCAGTTTTACTATATAAAAGTAGGGTTTAAGAGGGCCAATATTATATAGGCAGGTTTTCGTGATGCGGAAGATGGTGTGTCTGGAATTCTGTATTAGAATGTGTCAGCCTATAAAACATACGCATAGCACCTGTTACGCACACTACGTATGTGCGTAACAGGCGTAAGACAATCAATGTTGTTTGCAATAAAGTGACATCAACTGACATAAAATATTTTGCTTGTTTACCATATGGGCTGCTCTTTAGGGGAAAACTTATCGCTTCAAAACTACAAGCTACACTTGGAGGTAAGATTTTGCTTCCTCTTGGAGCCATTTTTTTCCATTAAGATTCTAAAATAGGGGCTATTTTTAAAGGAAAGAGTTTGCTGCCAGAGAGAGCGATACAATGAGATTTTTGTCAGGATTTTTCCCGGGGTGCGTAGAATTATTTTTATGCCCCCGCATCGGCTGATGCCGGGGGCATATAGTTTTTCGGTTTTCCGTACGTGGGTACGTGCGTACGAATGTACGTCCTTCCGTACGAATGTGTGTACGTACGTACTGTATGAATGAGTGCACGTACGTACGTACATACAAACGTACGTGATCCTGTTAGACTCAGGCTAAGGCATTTGTACCAGGTAGAATTTCGCAGTTTTATAGTCAGGTACCCCACAGCGGGGGCAGCCGTGTACTGTGGACACATTTCTAGTTATCATCAGGATTCTTCCCGGGGTGCGTAAAAATAATTCCGTTCCGGCTACGCCATTATTAACCCTTTTATGCCTAGCGTCCTATAAAAGGGACATTGGCAAACAGTGTATACCCAGATCAGACGCCGCATAATGCGGCGTCTGATCAGGGTATATACTGTTTGCATTAAGTACAGGAATTTCTGTAAACCATGGTAATTTCCCAGTAGGTTGACTAGGCCGTAAAACCTCAGCACAAACAAACCCGTGGTAGTTAAAAAAAAAACAGACACCCCTTTTACTAGAAATGGTCCAAAAGGTAGAACAGTCCATTCGGCATAAATGGATTAGGCCTCCTTTCTTTTTACCTATAGTATACTTGCATTTAGAATTATTCTACCCGTAATAAGTTTATTTATAGTCGGGTATAAATTGTTTGTTCAATTCTTTAAGAGAGAAGTGAATAAAATATTGTTAAACGTGTGCTGAGCAAGGAAGTGGAGCCGGGTATGAAGCGTAGCAATAAAAGCTCATGCATATTTTCATCTTTAAAAAGAAATACATATATTGGATCGTGATTTTACAGTTTCGTCATATTCTAAGTAAAGGAGCGGGCTCTTAATGATACGTTTGTACTTTAAAGCAGATTTTTAACCCTTAAGCTGCCAGTCACAACAATTGTCGTCTGCTTTGTCATCTGCTTGTGATTTTAAAAGTCATTTTTGCAAACAGTGTGGACCCAGATCAGACTGCTCCTTTAGGAGCAGTCTGATCTGGGTCCACACTGTTTGCCTGTATGCCAAAAATAGGTTTGAAAAGTTTGCAAGAATATTCAGCAGACGACATAAACAGACGACATTTTCAGATGCAGTTAGAGTTTTGAATTCTGTTTATAGAGTATTTCTAAGTCGGGAGGTAGTTGTGATGCTGATTCCTGAGCGCAGGTTTATTCAATCATTCAGTAGTCATGGTCTACCTTGGCCCTTAAAGCGCCAAGTAAAATTTGTAGCAGACTACATTCTTTTCTTTTTTCTTTCTTTTTTTCAGAGAAAACAAGTTTTGGCATTCCTTGTTAATAAAATTTCAAGACTTATTTTCTCTAAAATAATAAAGAAAAATATCGCAGTTCGATTGGCGCTTTAGGGGTTAACTTAAGGTCAGAGATTTTAAGATACGAAATTAGGTGTTTGAATTCAAGCTAAATGAAATAGTTTAATGTATGTAAAGCAGGCGATATCGAACAATATTTATTAATTTCATCCTTGAAAATTGGCTTTCCTCAGAAAGCGCAAAATATGCTTTCAAATTTTAGTTTTTAAATTAAGGTGGACCTTAACTGGAGGAACAATTGTAAACCTGTGCCCTGGTGTTACACCCAGCTGTGTAATAAAAACGTACGGCTATGTATACAAAATAGTAGTATTGTAAAAATAATAGTTTGACGAATATAAAAAGAAACAAGCCGCAACGTCAAGAAACGTACCTTCGGATATGTGCGCCCAGAAGATTCAGATCAGACTGCGCGAATGCGCAGTCTGATCTGAATCTTCACTGGGCGCATTTTGGATAACCAGGAAAGCAAAATGTCTTCATGCGGACAACGAAGACTCTGATCAGACTACGCTGGGGCGCAGGTTGATTTAAGTTCGTTGGGCGCATATTTTAGACGGTACGTTTTCTCACGTTGCGGTTCAACTAATTCAGAAAGAAAACCCCCGACAATCGAATAACATTGCGACAACGTGTTAAGCTTTAAAAGTACAAACTGTGATTATAAGGCCAACCATATTAACACAATACAAACTGTTACATAAAGAAAACAAGTACCCGGTCTGTGATACGTATATACATGTATAAAATAAACAAACAAAAAAAAAAAGGTATAACCTGCGTACATTGTTACATAAACATTATTTATTGCCACTAATTTATTCAAAACGGTCAGTCGCAGTAACTTCTAGAAGACAATTAGTTCAGCACAAATATGCCAAAAGGCTGCAGATTTTTATTCTTTATTTGTATTGTAATATCTACAAATGTGATTACACAAGCGTTCAAGAGGATAATCGATTCCACTGACAATAAAGGTATGTTTACACAGTCGTATTTCTCTGTCCATATTCCTTCTCATCACGAAAATATACCTATATAATTTTGACTCCCTTAAACCCAACTTTTATATAGTAAAACTGGGGTTTACAGGGATATACATTATTTTTCTTATTTCTGCTCAAAAACATAGATTGTGGGTACTCGTTTGAACCGCCTCGGCGAGGCGGTTCTAACGAGTACCCATAATCTATGTTTTGAGCAGAAATATGAAAAACATCAGAGTTTTTTTATCTGAAAATTTTCATTTTTTGGTGGTAAAATTTTCAGTATATTTGAATAGGCATGTTTTCGTAATGTTATGATTTCTTCCTTTTGTTTTTTGATACCGTATTTTCCGTAACTATTTGGACACCTTAACCTACCTGCCATATTTGTCCTAAAATTTGACCAAGTCGTTTGTTACCTGTTGGCGTGGGTAAATAAAATTACTGGATGAATGGCAAACAACGTAGAACCTGATCAGAAGCCGCGCGCGGCGTCTGATCTGGGTCTACACTGTTTGCCCAGGCCTGCCTGTCTGTCCGAATAGACAGGGTAAACACGGTAATGTTCTCTTTTATCATTTAATGTAAAAGTTAGAACGGTAAAAAACATTATTTATGGTAAAGCATCTTTTTAAACATATTTTGTTTTAAACTTTATATTGTATTGTATTGTATTGTATTGTATTGTATTGTATTGTATTGTATTGTATTGTATTGTATTGTATTGAATTGTATTGTATTGTATTTATTCTATTCTATTCTATTGCATTGCATTGCATTGCATTGCATTGCATTGTATTGTATTGTATTGTATTGTATTGTATTGTATTGTATTGTATTGTATTGTATTGTATTGTATTGTATTGAATTGTTCCTCGTCTCGTATTGTTTTGTATAAAATTGTATTGCATTGTATTTGAATGTGCTGTCAAACCCACCGCTCACATATATGGACTTAATAACAGTTTGCACAGTTTTTACAGATCTTGTATACATCTGGAATAACTGAAATATTTTACATTGTTGATTTACGAACTTAACTGACTTATTACATTTTTTTTTTAGAACGGAGGCAACGAAATCACCTTAGATGCCCTCTTAAAATAATAGTTATTGATACTTACACTGATAACAAATTGTGCGGATATTTTACACTAATGCCAAATCTTAAGTGGCTTGTCTTCTTCATTTATTTACCTTTTAAGATAGATGTTAAAAACGTCAAATTACTACTGATGGTAACAGCTATCCGCAATGTTAGAAACCGTACCTTCTGACATGTACACACAACGTAGAATCAAATCAGCAAACGCATCCGCGCAGTCTGATCAGTCTTCGTTTTCTTGCATCATTGACTGTCTAAAATGCGCCCTGTAAAAATTCTGATCAGACTGCGCGAATGCGCAGGCTGATCTGAATCTTCGCTGGGCGCACATGTCCAAAGGTACGTTTTCTGACGTAAGGCTCAGTCTTTCCTTTGACTTATAAGGTCAGTGAATGTTGAAAGTGTTTGTTTATGTGCCGTTGCATGTATAAGTTGGCTTACAAGTAATAAAAATGAACAAACTATAAATCCACCCTAATCCTACCCTAATATATATATATAATAGTTTTTCTTGTTTCTCCAGCACGTGAATATATGCTGTGGGTACCCAATAGTACTCACATCATATGTTTTGTGAAGAAATAAGGAAAACAAATATAGTGCAACCTCTATCAAGCAAGCACCTGAGGGATAACTGAAAGGTACCTGCTTAAGGCAGGTGCTTGCTAATAAAGGTAAATTTATATTTATTTATCGTGATACAGGGAACCAAAACACTGGCTCTTAAGACAGGTCACTTGCTCAAGTAGCGATGGCCACTAAGACGAGTTCTACTGTATAAACATTAGGCCTTAAACACGTTTATTTAGGATAACCTGACCCTACCTAGATTTTTTGGTGAAACCTATTTCTTTTTCAATATTTCTTGAAAGAAAAATCCTGTTTTTGCGATTTTCGATATAAAACAAACTATGAAAAAATGCACCTACCCTACCTATCTTTTTTTTTTTTTTTTTTTTTGAGACGTTACCCTCAAACAATTTTTTTTTGTTTGTTTGTTTGTTTTGTTTTGGACTTAGCTTGGTCCATACCTGGCGCTGTTTATTCATTTTATATTTTGTTTATTAACACAAATGCGATGTTCCGCGACCATAAGGATTAATACTCATACCAGCTATTTATCCATGGGCATTTGGTTTGTGGGAATTTTGAAACTACATTTGACCACTTTCAAATAATAATCGACTTTATATCATATTGTATCGTTGTCGACCCAAAGCATTCCATGCCGTGATGTCTTATCAGAGTTTAAACTAATCGGTAAAATATTTATGATCCGTAAAGAGTTTGAGCAAGAATGTAGACCCCGGTCAGACTGCGCCGATGCAAAGGCAGATCAGGGTCTAGTCATCTAACGTAGTTTTCTACCATGAGCGGGGAGGTCATTTGTGAACTTTTTGAAAGGTGTAATAATCGAGGATCAATTGTACAAATACGAGATATATATAGAGGATATTTATTCTTTTGCTGTGAATACCATAAATATTGTCATCGAGTGAAATGAAAACATCAGTATTTTCACGAGTGCGAAGCACGAGTGAAAATTTGAATGTTTTCATTACACGAGATGAAAATTTTTATGGTATTCACTGAAAAAGAGTAAATTTTCTTTTATTTTATTGTTCATACGTCAATGCGCGTTTCTGACGTCATAAGTAACGTCACCAAACAAAACATGAACGTCATGGCGTCGACGCTCAGTGCTTAACATGTGAACCGCTGGAGAGACAAAAAACAAAAAGTTTCGGCGAATCAAAATAATTTTGATACCATAATGTTCCTTACATTCTAACTAAGAAAATGCATACCAACACCTGACAGTTTAGTTCAGAAACAAAGAGTAAATTTTCTTTTTATTTTATTGTTCACACGTCAATGCGCGTTTCTGACGTCATAAGTAACGTCACCAAACAAAACATGAACGTCATGGCGTCGACGCTCAGTGCTTAACATGTGAACCGCTGGAGAGACAAAAAACAAAAAGTTTCGGCGAATCAAAATAATTTTGATACCACAATGTTCCTTACATTCTAACTTAGAAAATGCATACCAACACTTGATAGTATAGTTCAGAAACAAAAATGTTAGAGGTGTTCAAATATCTGAAGTGGAGATAACATCCACTTCTGAAACAGTGAAGAAAACCGAAGTCGTCCAAAGCGAAGAGTGAAAATAAAAATCGTATCATTCACTATAGTGAAATGATACGATATCAATTCACTAGTGATTGATACCACTTTTATTTTCATCAGATATACACTGATTTCACCGCTGACATGCTTATTTTTTTAGTGGCGGATCCAGAGAGCGTTTGGGTGGTTCGGTCGAACCCGTCTTTCTTGCGAAAAACTGTTTCGTATCCACACATTACGAAAACAAGCCTATTTAAATATACTGAAAATTTTAGCAGCAAAAAAATGAAAATTTTCAGATAAAATATTCAGATATTTTTCATATTTATGCTCAAAACATAGATTGTGGGTACTCGTTAGAACCGCCTCATCGAGGCGGTTCTAACGAGTACCCACAATCTATGTTTTTTGAGCAGAAATAAGAAAAATAATGTATACCCCTGTAAACCCCAGTTCTACTATATGAAAGTGGGGTTTAAGGGATTCAGAATTATATAGGCGTGTTTTCGTGATGAAAAGAAAATAAACAAAATTCGACCAAAGTCACTTTTTTTCAGGATTTCGAACCACCTCTTTAAATCAATTTACGTTTAAAACCCAGAAGTGGAATTGTCCATCAGTGAAAATGCAAACAGTGTAGACCCTGATCAGACGCCGCATTCTGCGGCGTCTGATCAGGGTCTACACTGTTTGCCAAAATCCTTTTGTAGAATATTAGACAGAAATAGGTTTAAAGCGAACCCTTCCAGCTAAAATCCTCAATCCGCTCTCCTGTGTAGTGCGTAGTTCAAAAACTAAAACATTCAGCACAAAACTGTAAAAAGCAGTGTGGGTTTATTAAGTACACAAATAAAGCATACTTTTTCAAACAATCACATTCAGAAATAAAAATATTTCTTTTAAAAAAAAATACGCTTTTAGATCACATTTTGGCCTGTATATTACTCGGGGGAAGGGGGGGGGGTAACTTCCTATATATGGCATAGTATGGATGTGCGTGCCGAATAGCCCCCTTTTTTCAGCGCTGCCAGGTATATGATTGGCCCCCTTTTATCAACAAAAAGTATATGAATGACCCGATTTTTCTGGATTCCTATGTGAAAGGCCCCATTTTTCTGACAACCTGGTAATATGCACATATTTTTCGCTCATAGATTTTTCAAGGCTGCTTGTCCTCTTGATATTACATGAATTGACTGTGATATTTGTGTAACAACGAGCAAAAAATGGATACAAAAAATCAAAGGGCAGTATATGAATAGGTTAACATTTTGGATGATCAAGTATATGAATGGGTCCGTTTTTTCAAAGGCCAGATATATGAATGGGGTAGGTTTGGAAATACTGGCTCACACACCCGTACCAAAATTACCCCTAAGTTACCACCCCTAACCCCCCCCACCCCCCCCCCCCCCACTCCCCCGAGGTATATTACATGGGAGAATCTACTTTATGTAACAGCCAGGGAAGTAGCTATATCAGTGCACATGGGATGGACTACAATTTTGTACTAGTTTGCATGCAATGCATACATTTACAACAATGAGGCCCCTGCGGCGGTCTACCTGAATCCGATTATAATGTCGATACAAAATACATTGATTTGAATTGCAAATATATGTTCAACTTGATATTTCTTCACAACTAATAATGATAGAATTTTTGTGCAAACGAATTCTAAAATTTCAATGTTTTGTGAACATTATGCATTTGCTACTATTCACAAGTAACTGTAGATGAATATAACAAAGTCATTTGTTCTGCTAACTGGTGTAAATAAAATATTGACACGACATTTAGCCGCACATGTAATGTAAATACGAGGGCTGTGAAAAATCTTGGACTGTTCTTTTAAGTCCTCGGTTCATAATCGTTCTTAATTTCTTTGTTTAAGTTTGCGTCACCTGTAGAAATTAAAACAATACAATAGTTAAGCGACCGAAGAGACCGTGAAAAATATGTTGTTTAATCTCTCCAGGTAGAATCTAATTTACTTGCAGCCTCGTGGGGTGGGGGGATCACTTCTTATATGGAGCAGTTCAGGGATGTGCCGCTGGAATAGGTGTACTTTTCATGCCTGAGATTATATAATAAGGTATCAATTTTAGCACCAAATTATATCAATAGCCCCCTATTTCTAAAGCAGCATTTCATCAATAACCCATTGATTTCCAATTTTGGCAGACAACTTACCTGACCACATACATAATCAAAACAAGAGGCAAAATGCACATATGTTTTGCATATATTTCCCAAGTAAGTTGTCTGTTTTGGTTCTACTAGTGTTTACTAATATTTTTCTATTATATGAATAGGGTATCTTTTTACATGCAAAATATATGAATATGTATGTTTTTTCAGTCTGGAAATTATATGAAAAGGGGGTGTATTCAAAGTTCCAGCGGGCACACCCCCTTCAAATTTTTTTCCGAGTTACCCGCCCCCGCCCCCCTCCACCTCCCCCCCCCCCCGCCCCCTCCAATATTGTCTCGATCAAAGAAAAGTTGTATTTGGCAATTCCTTTGGCTAGATCTGTTCAATCTTTATGTATGTACAAAATTTTATCAAAATATCCAACTTGATCGAAGACTGACGGGGATTTCTATACTTCTACCTTTTTTATTTTTGCATCGGCGTTGCCTCGGTGAATGAAAATTAGCATTCGGCAAGCCCTTTTGGCTAGATCTGTGTACTAAAAAGTATCAAAGATTTGTGCCCATTTTAGTTAACTATCACGGACGGACGGGCTGATAGGTCAGTTATAGGGGCATCCTCCAAAGATCGACCTTAGTCGGTTACTCGACTTTTCTGAAGTCGTACAGTCAACAATTGAGGGTATATTTTGAATTGTTACTTCCTCAAAATATTCGTAACATACATGCAAGAAATGGTGAATCAACATGTATAGGAACCCTCGACAGCTTTTGTTCCCAAAGATGCTGCCATTAAAATGAATTTGCTGTTGTAAAGAATCGTTAATGGACGGAATGATCTGTTAGAAAGACTTCCTCATAGAGCATATGTTTTGGATATTTGTTAGAATCGCCTCAGCGTTGCTTGAAGTTTTAATGCATAATTTGCATAATTTTGGGCGTGGCATCTATCATCTCTTGAGCGAAGGGACAAATAGGAATAATATATGGATGTCTTTTCGACATTCTATGAAATACAGTGAACCCTCGTTACAACGACAGCATTTGATCTCAAAGACGTTGCCATTAAAACGAAATTGCTGTTGTACAGAATACTTAATGAGCTAAATGATATGTTGGAAAGGTCTTGTTTTGTTCTTATTTCCTCATAGAACATATGTTTTGGATATTTGTTAGGATTCTGACAAAAATCCAAAACATATGATCCTTTAAATTATTAATTTGTGACTAACTGTTACCTCAAGCGAAGGTTTCATGATGCAGTCAAATTGTCATTATAACGAATTTTGTCGTTGTTTTGAGTGTCGGTATAAAGAAGGTTGTCTGTAATGGTATGTTAAGTGTACTCTTTATAACATCGATAAGGCGATTCTAATGAGTAGACACTACATTGTCATGATAAGATAAGACAATTTCCCCTTGAATTATTCGAGAGCATTTGTTTTCTTGATCTATCAGAAGAATTTCCTAGGGACTTAAAAGCGAGTTCGGATCAGCCACGGTAAACGGGCCATCGGTGTTCGAGTCATTGAAGTTTTCTTGTATATTGTGATACCATTTCGTGATTTCGCTATCCCTTTTACGTATATTATCATTTAAATTTGAGAACTTAATGTCCTGAATAATACATTAATGCTATGAATCAGGAAACAAAATCGATGAATTGCCAGATAAACACGTTCACCTCCGGTACCAGTGCACTTTTATCTACTACGAGTATGTTCAGAAAATTCGTCCCGCAACACTTTTAAACCATTTTTTAGACTGAATAACACCTCCCCCCCCCCCCCCCCCCTCTCACACACACGCGCGGGCACGCATGCACGCACACACACTATCTATATATACATTGGAAGAGTCGAATTTCAATTTTAGGTATGTCAGGCTATATGATTTAGATATAGCAAAATAATAGTTATACGAGTATGTTTGTGTTTTTATTTACCATCACGAAAAACCCATGTCGCTCGGATATCCATTCGGATTGTCCAACTGGCTTTAATGGACGAATTGAGATAATAAACAGATATATATTTCATATTTTGCTCGTGCATTAGGACTTTATTTCTTACAGAAAATGATTCGCATGTAATTTCTGCACCTTTTTCATGACCAAAAAAAAAAATATATATATATATATATATATATATATATATATATATATATATATATATATATATATATATATATATATATATATATATATATATATATATATATATATATATATTATATTTTGCGCGCAAAAGGTAAACCGTTTGCCAAGGTACAGGTGATAATTAGATGAGATTTGCAAACAGCGAATATCCTCATGAGACAGACCGCTTATATTGAAGCGTTCCATCAAGATCTACAATTTTTGACATTCAGCTGTTTTATATTTTAACGTTATTTGATATTAAAAAAACATTACGAAAACATGCCTATTCGAATATATTGAAAATTTCTACACCAAAAAAGTTTTCAGATAAAAATTCTGATATTTTTACATTTCTGCTCAAAACATAGATTTTGGTTTCTCGTTAGAACCGCCTCGCCGAGGTGGTTCTAACGAGTACTCACAATCTATGTTTCTGAACAGAAATATAAAAAGATAATGTATACCCCAGTTTTACTATTTAAAATTGAGGTTTAAAGGGGATCAAAATTGTATAGGTATGTTTTCGTGATGCAAACTGTCCTTTAAAAATATCCTCTTTTGTGTTGGTTAACGCTTAGCATGCTGGGTAAACTTTTTAACAGACGACAATTTCATTTTTTTTTCTCCAGAAAATAAGCTTTGACATTTCATGCAAATTTGCATGAAACGTCAAACATTTTCTGGGAAAAATAAGAAAAAAGATGTCAACAATGTGTATCTGCGCAATTTTCCTAGAGATGTCTAAGGTCAATGTCGTATCGCATCGCCATTGTCGCCCTATCGAACTGAACCCGTGTTAAGAGAAAACCAAATATTTAAATTGAAATTCGACTTTCAAATCCAGAAATTAAGACGTTAATCAAACAAATCTTTCCATAGTTGACCGACAAAATTGTTAACAATTCATGATCTCCCAAAACTGGGCCCAGTTGTTCAAAACTAACGATGTCGTTAGTTAACATATCGTTAATTTTTGATCATTAAATATGGCGTATACGCTTATACTTTTTGCTGAAAAAGAAATGCGAGTAGCTTTTGCATTTGCAAAAACTACTCACAGTTTTTCAGCAAAATGCCTGTGAATTAGATATTGTACGTACTAGAGCAGATAACATTTTGACCACTAACGAGCTCGGTAAGCTAACGACGCTTTGAACTACTGAGCCCAGATTTTTTTTAATTCTGAAAAACTCCATTAAGGTATTTGGCAAACAGTGGAAACCCAGATCAGACGCTACAAAACACGGTGTCTGATCTGGATATTGTTTGCATTAATTATTTTTTTCCTCATCACGAAAACACGCCTATATAAGTTTGACCCCCATAAACCCCCTTAAACCCCACTTTTATATACTGTAAAACTGGGGTTTACAGGAGTATACATTATTTTTCTTATTTATGCTCAAACACATAGATTGTGGGTACTCTGCTCAAAAACATAGATTGTGGGTACTCGTTAGAACCGCCTCGGCGAGGCGGTTCTAACGAGTACCCACAATCTGTGAGGCGGTTCTAACGAGTACCCACAATCTATGTTTTTAGCAGAACTATGAAAAATATCAGAAATTTTTATCTGAAAACTTTCATTTTTTGGTGGTAAAATTTTCAGTATATTTGAATAGGCATAATACACCCTGCTATTGGAAATAGACCGGTGAAAGAAACAAATTTGACAATTGCTCGATCACATAATAGCTCGTTGAAAATTGTTGTACTAGATATATTTGACCAAGTCCATCTAATAAAGTTGTGGTTAATTTCTTTTTCTTTGTAGTCTAGTTTACGACTTTCAAGCATTTATATTGTAACAGCCACCTCTTGACTATTGGTTTGTATCAAATGACCAAGCGGTCAGATTTTGTTGAATTTAAACGAAAACTACAAAAAAAAAAAAAAAAAAAAATGCAAATAAGAAAAATACGAAACCTGTCACGTGACCTCATTTGACCCCGGCGAGTGGGGCCATCTGTTTGTAGGCGCACCGCTGTCAAAATCTTATCCTGTCAAAGAAAGTAGTTAACTCTGAGTGTGTTTGCATCAAAGGCAGCGCCTTTATTTCGTATTATCTACGAAATAAAAAAATTCGTATTATACTTTAGTATTGTCTCTATTTAAAACGCACTGCCGGAAATGACTACTGCATGGAACGTAGGCAGGGTCATATTCGCGAAGTCGGGTCACATTTTTTGGTTTAGTTTATTATGCATTACAGGGGATCATTCGATTATTCATTTTAATTAAAGCAACGGAATAACCTATTGAGAATTCTTTCAAATTGAAATCGACCACTACGAAAGTTTGTCGGCCATGTTTATTTACCTTCGTTTCCATGCAAGTCTTCTTCTTTCCAGTTAAGTATACTTAAGTGCGCGAGGGGGCGGGGGGTCCCAGGTACGAAACTACCATGCAAGTTACGAGATAGTCTGCTTTATATTACTGCGCGACACGACTTACACGGTGCACTAAATAAAACGGAATTTGTTGAAAATCTGCCTCCAAGTTACCTACCCTACAGATTTCTGCATTCGCACCCAATTTAACTATGGGAAAAAGTGAAAGTATTTGATTTTCTAAACACCAATGATTAAAATAAAACTTCTTGTGCATAGGTAGTTACGACAACTTGTTTTGCATCAAACCATGATAAAAGTTTGCAAATTTACTTCTGTATAAAGCGCCAAACAAATATTTAAAAAAAAAATGTACATTAAAAGTGCCGGCAGCCAGTTGCCAGTATTTACTGTAAAATCTACGGGATCTTTTTACAGTGCATTTTCTGATGATCCAGAAACGAATTTCTGCAAAATATTTTAATTAATAATAAAATAATAAAAATGTACAAAGAATTGTGTATGAGGGTAGTGTTCTTTGTGTTCTACAAATGCAGATTATACGAATCCATAATGAGCCAGTCCATCCAGGATAGGGAAATCTCACCCGAGGGTGAGATTTCCCCATCCTGTATGGACTGGCTCATTATGGATTCTTTTTCTTCCACCTTTAAGTGGATTGTTCCTAGCCCAGCGTTGTCATGTGAGATGGAAGTTTCTCACATGAGCAAAAAGCCTATCTCATATAGGCAAAGGTGGGAGAAAAAAAGTTTGCTTGTTACCGGGAGGGTGGTGTGTGGATGGTAGATGGTGGCCAGACTGTCCTGGCCGAACTTTATACAATAAAATGTCAACGTCTTCAACACAGATGGCTCGTTAACCGTGGCTTTGAATCCCTAGAAAAAGTCTTCCGATAACTCAAGAAAACAAATATTTCGGGATATATTAGGTTGTTTTTCTCTCTTTTATTTTTCTTCTTCTTCTTATATTATCATGAAAATGCATGGTGTGTGTATTCACTAGAATCGCCTCAGTGGGGTGATTCTAATGAGTACACTCATCCCACCATCATTTCATTGATTATCAAATACATCCCTAAATTATCCTCATTTGCCTAATGACCTAGCGCTATGATTAACCCCAATAGCTCGAGTTTCCTATGCCTAGAACAAATTTCCATGGTCCCAAAGATATTTAAACCCGTTGAAGTTCAACGGTTTATACATGTACTTTGTAGGCGGAATACAGGAACATGCTTTTTTGGACATCGGGTCCGCCACATGTTCCCTGTATCACCAGAACCTAAGGGGTTAAGTTAAGCAGATTACGGCGGGCACAGCTAGTTTGGGTCACTGATGAGCGGGCTGACTGAGTCTTACGCTGGGTGCGTATGTTCTCAAGTATATTTTCTGTCGCTGATGCTCATGCAACCCAGAGGACACAAACCCCACCATCATACTCTCACTTTTTCTGCTTCATAAAAGTTTTGCTGTAGTTTCTTTATTCGTCTGTTCCTCTCTAGTGAGGAGCATATCACTGTTAGCTAAATACATGTATGTCGTCCTCAAAAATAAAGACATACAGTCGAACTTCAGTGGCTCGAACATCTTTGGGACCATAGAAAATTGTTCGAGACATGGGTAGTTCGAGCCACTGAGAGTTTATCATGGAGCCAGGTCAGGAGGCAAATAGCGATAATTCAGTAAAATATTTTCGATTTTCTACACAACAATTGTATGTTGAGTGTACTCATTAGAATCGCCTCGATGACAACAGACATTTTCATGATAAAATAAGAAAATTTCCCTAAATATTTGTTTTGAGCTAGCGGAAGAATTTCGTAGGGACTAAAAATGAGTTCGAATTAGCCATGATAAACGAGTCATCGGTGTTCGAGCTATTGAAGTTCGACTGTAATTTATTATTATTATTAATATTATTATTATTATTATTATTGCTGCTACTACTATAGTAAAGTTACCAATAATGCTGTTAGCGGACGACGAAGGCCCAAGTCAGACTGCGCGAACGCGCAGTCTGACCTGGGCCTTCGTAGTCACAATATGGGTTAAGGTAAGGGTCCTTTTCTTATGGTATGGCTCATTTATTTTCTTTTTAGACGAAGTCCAGATCAGCATTAATGTACACCCAGATGATCGTCGAAAAAGATCAGCGGATGAATTTCCCGATGACATGGACATCGACTTACCGGTCGAAGGAAGTCACGTGACACTGGCGCTGCACCGGAATAAGCGTATCAGCAGCCAGGTACCAGTCACGGTTCAGCGGAATGGGCGAATCGTTTACCAGTATTTAAAAGATACTCAGGTAAGTTTGCAGCCACCGAACCATGGAAAAATTTGATGAAAGAGCAAGTTTTCCTGCTTCTTAAGGAGTTTCAGGGGAAGCAACTTTATTAAAAATATTTTGCTTTCCTTCTTAAAAGATGAGCTCTCCTAAAAGGAAATTGAGATCAAATTATTTTCAAAAGGGGCCTAGGCTTCGGTAAGAAGTGCGGAAACACTCCCGAAGCGTTTTGCCCTTGATCCGTCTGTTCTTAATGCAGACTTCAGGAGTTCGAAACACTCGCAAACGTCTTGTTCTGGCGGTCGTCATTAAGTAATGAATTCCAGAGCAAAACGTTTGCGATAGTTTAGCGCTTCTGAACATAGATATGAAAAGCGTCCGGGAACATTTTTTCACAAACTATTTTGCATCTTTTTGAACAGTTATTGTAAGCCGGATAATATGACCTCAGATTATAGAATATCCTGTATTCTCGTTAACGAGGTTTGGTGTTAAATCAAACACATTTTAACAATAATTATCGATCTAATGTAGGATCGAATAGATAATAACAACACAAAAATAATCCAAGTAACGCAAATAAAAAAAAATATCAATACAGTAAACGTTTTCCTATTTTTGCTACAAACATAAAAACACCGAGCCTCAGTGTACAAACGCCAAAATTTCCTTCTGGGTAGTTGTCCACGTGATTATCATTGACCAATGTAATCAAAACGAGCGTCAGACGAAATCCAGGTAACGGTTATTTATAGCCGTGCTATTCTTGTCGCTGTCTCTGCTCAGAGTGTCTCTGGCGCTGCCTCTTTGTGGCTTTGCTGCCTGGTAGCGTTAAAAATCTGATTTGTCTGTCTGTCGCTGTCTCTATCCCAGCTAGCATTCTATGTAAATCTACATCGGGCCATCATCGGCCCGTCAGCTACCCTGACGGGCCGATGACGGCCCGATATAGATTTACGTACAATGCTGACTGGGATGTGACTCAGTTGCCTGGTAGCGTTAAAAATCTGAATAGATACTAAGTAGATAGTCGCTGTGACGCGAATTGAGAAAGTGTGCATTTGTAATACACACATATTGAAGCCCTTATTTTGACTGACTGCTCTGAATTCCGTAACTTACAGACCTGAACTTTTGCATGTGGTCCGTCGCTGAGGTGCTCTGCGCATGAATTATGCGCATCATCGTTTCAAGCCGAGGTCAAGGTGAAACTAATCCAGATTTATCTGGCGCTGCCTTTGTGTGCCTCAGGTGCCTGGCAGCGTTAAATTGATTGATTGTCGCTGTGACGTCAGAGTGCTGTTGATAGAGGGTTATCTGTAAAACTTGGACTGGAACATTGGGGGCATTGGCAAACATTGCAGATCAAGATCAGACGTCGACAAACGCGGCGTCCGATCTGGGTCTGCACTATTTGCTTAAATAACAGGAAGTTAAGGCTTAAATGAAACAGTCATAGATTCCTGTTCAGGACCATTATCCCAGCCTGCTACACTCAGAGACAATCGACCCACCAGTGCTGTCAGTGCTTTGATTCGCATGGGTCATCATCTCGCTACCGTCCGCCGTCACAACTGAAAGGAAAACTTGCGTGTACCCGTTACATGTGTTTGCATGGAGAAATAGGAAAAATATAAGTTAATTACAGTCGACTCTCGTTATCTCGAATTCCAAGGGGCTCTCTGAAATACTTCGAGATATCCGTAGTTCGACATATCAGGTTTGCAGAATTGAGGAAAAAATAATTTGATTAACCACATTTAACAAACTGATAGGTAATTGGACTTTTGAAGTTAAGAGATATATTGAAAATATTGTGGAAAAGAGGAGAAATTGCTCTCCTCTTTTCTACAATATTTTCCATCTGTTGTTAGGTTTTCATGTATAGGCAGGGACCAGATTTTCACTTCGAGATAAGCGGTTATTCGAGATAAGCGAGGTCGAGATAACGAGAGTCAACTGTATATATCATTATTATTATCGTTATTATTATTATTATTATTATTATTATTATTATTATTATTATTATCATTAAACCCCTCCACACGATAGTGGCGGGGTATTATGATATACCCTCCGGTGTCCGTCCGTCCGCACTTCGTTTCCGGATACTACTTCGAAAGTTGGTGGTCAGTTAGACCACGAGGTGGTACAGCGCATAGTATTTCGAGGTTAGAGTACACCAAATTTTGAAAAGAGTTATTACGCTTTTTATCGATTTTTACTGACTTTGACTTTGTTTCCGGATAACTCCTCCATACTGTCCTACAGTTTTCATCGGATCGCGTTGAAACTTGTTGAACAACTACACCGTGAGGTGGTAGAGCAAGCATTGTTTTGAGGTTATAGCACACCAAATTTTGATAAGAGATTACGCGTTTTTTTTTTTTTTTTTTTTTTTTTGTTTTTTGTTTTTTTTTGGTTCAACCCCCGCCTGCCCAGTAAACGTGTGGTTAGGTAAACTTACCGCGCTCGACATGACCCCATTGGGTTGACTGGGCCGTAAAACCTCAACACAAACAAACAATTACGCGTTTTTAACGATTTTTACGGACTTTGAGTTTGTTTCCGAATAACACCTCCTACAGTTTTCATCCGATAGAGTTGAAACATGGTGAACAGTTAGACTATGAGGTGACGTAGCACATATTTTTCGAGCTAACAGTACACCAAATTTTGATAGTTATAGCTCTTTAAAGATTGTTCAAGCATGATTTCATATTCAGCTCACTTTTTGTATAGTTTTCGTCAAGCTGTTATTTGTCTGTTTTTGGATAGAAAGAAGATGTGGAGAATTGCAGCCAGGTTACAGAACACCAAAGTTTCCTATTCTTTCAAGGTTACAGTACACCAAAATTTCGTAGTTATTACTTATTAAAGCATCCTGACTTACTTTCAGGCTAATTAGTTAAGATTTATGACATGATACAGCACGTATTGTGTCCTGGTTGTAGTACACCAATTTTTTGGATTGAGTTATTACACGAAAAACACAGCCATCTTCTCTGCATGTTTTCTTACCCTGCAGTGGCGGGGTATCATGCAGTGTCTGCGATGCTTTTATTACTATTATTATCATTATTATTTCAGGAGGTGGTGTACTACTATGACGTTAACAATGGTTCAGCTTTCATGGTGCAACGAAACTTTAATTCGAATTCCAGTGATGAGTTTGAATTTGTAAGTAAATGATTTGTCAAACTATTTTCTGGGAAAAAAAATAAATAAAAAATGTACAGTCGACTCTCGTTATCTCGAATTCCAAGGGACTGTATTAGATACTTCGAGATATCCATACCTCGACATATAAGATTCGCAGAATTCAGGAAAAAATATTCGAACAACCACATTTAACAAATATATATGTAATTGGTCTGTTGAAGTTAGAGATATATTGAAAATATTGTGGAAAAGAGGAGAAATTGCTCCTCTTTTCCACAATATTTTTTTACCTTTTGTTAGATGTTCATGTTTAGGCAGGAACAAGATTTTCACTTCGAGATAAGCGGTTATTCGAGATAAGCGAGGTCGAGATAACGAGTCAACTGTATTTTAAAACGTTCTCATCAAGTGTTACCCAGTACGCTAAGCGTTAAACTATACTTGAAAATATTGCTTCATGTAAGTCGTAAAAATGTGTTAACGTATATTTTAAATCCTAAGTTCAGTCAAGCAAATTGCAGTTTTTCGTCACACAAGACACTTCATAGTAAATTCTGAGGGTTCGAGCCCCTAAATTGGGTGATTTCTTTTTATTACAAATATTTCTTTGACCTCTTATCTGCTGACAAACATAATGATGAAATGTCAAAACTTATTTTCTGAGGAAACCAAGAAAAAAAAAATATCGCTATTATAAATTCGTCGTCAGCTGAATTAGCCCAGAGAGTGGTAACGGTTAAATAAGACGTATATTTCACTAACTCATGGTTTCATTTAGTGCAGACATTTTATTTTCAGTTTGGGTCAAAGGTTGTGTTACAGTTGAACACTTAGCACGCAGGTCTGAAATAGGGCAGAAATTTCAACAGACAGCAATTTGAAATAAATTCTTATTGCTCCGAGATAAAAAATGGTTCGCAATTTTTCATGCAAATTGTCTACGAAATGCAAAATTTTACACTTTACATGAACTAGCTAACTCTATAATCTAGAAGAAACAGGAAACGCTGCTACCAGTTTGTCTTCTTCTGAACTTGCCCAGAAACTGCTGAGGGTTAGGCAGTTGATGTTAAAAGGTAGTGACACCCTTTCAGGAGAGGTAAACCTGTCAACATGGTTTTTCTGTCCCTTCCGAAAAGGGGTTTATTCTAAAAGGAAGAATTTGCTCCCAGAGGGAGCAAATTCTTTCCTTTGAGAATATACCCTTTTCAGAAGGGACTTGGTGTGCTGAAAAGCAAACAGGAAGTCACCAAAAATGTCTCCCTTGTAAATTATGATGGAACATCTACCAAGTGTACTAAGTGTACCAAGTCTCCTTTTGTAAAACATTATCTATATTAAATTAAGGCGTGTACAGTACTACTGTATTCTTTTTCCTATAAAAAAGGTTTCGTGTTTCATGGCAATATATTATAAGGTTGAAAACTGTTACTTAGATTTTAACCATTAAAGCGCTAGGCAAAACTGTAACAGACGACACGTTGACATTTATCATTATTATTAGTCAAAGAAAATAAGTCTTGACATTTCATGTGAATCGTCTGCTAGGCAGACGATTCACATGAAATGTCAATACTTTTTTTCGCTGAAAAACAGCCCCCAAAAATCAAAATGTCTGCTGCAGTTTGAGTTATGCACTTTAAGTGTTCAAGGGAAACAGAATTAAAGAAACATTCACATACTGGGCTGCACGATGCGAATATGGAATATGCGGGCGGAAAGCGAAGACCCATTTAATGCTACCCATATGCGCATTCTGGTCCAGGGCTTTACTCTCAGCTTAGAAAATCATTAGATACTGTTGGCGATTTCACAGAGAAAAGTCATATTGAAACTGTGTAAATTTACAGGTGAAAACAAATTCTAATAACCATTTCCGTACACTGGAGTCGAACCCGGGCCGCCTGCGTTACAGGCCAACACTCTACCGCGTCGCTATAAATGTCGGTTCGTACCGCAAGGCAGTACAAGTCACGTACATATATCATATACCTAAAACAATTACATATTCCTAATTTAGATTCGTACTCGAATCTAAATTCAAGTTTTCAACGAAATCTTCTTGTACACGAATGTACTCTGAGTATCTGCGGATCATTTACGTTGGGTGCCAAGGGTAACAGGTGAAATAAGGTCTGTTCAAAATTTCCGCTGCCTGGGATCGAACCCAGGCCGCCTGCGTGACAGGTCAGCACTCCACCGCATTGCTATAATAGCTGGCTTGAACCGCAAGGCAGTACAAGTGTATCATATACCTGTCACTCACTACATGTACAATATATGCTGATTGATTGATTGATTGATTGATTGATTGATTGATTGATTGATTGATTGATATATCTATACTACATTACAGTGACAAGCCTATGTTATTTGCAATACCACATTACGAAAACATGCCTATATAATTTTGACCCTCTTAAACCCCACTTTTATATAGTAAAACTGGGGTTTACAGGGGTATGCATTATTTTTCCTATTTCTGCTCAAAAACATAGATTGTGGGTACTCGTTAGAACCGCCTCGCCGAGGCGGTTCTAACGAGTACCCACAATCTATGTTTTGAGCAGAAATATGAAAAATATCAGATTTTTTTATCTGAAAAATTTGTTTTTGGAGGTAAAGTTTTCTATATATTTGAATAGGCGTGTTTTCGTAATGATGTCCCCCTGTAATGCACATTGAAAACTGGGGTATACGCGGTATGGGGTATACATTATTAGGTGATTTTCACGATTGTTCTGATTTTGTAGCCTAATTCATTTTGTTTGTTACAAAGTCAACCCTCTCAATTCACAAATCCGCGACACTCCATACAACGACACAGTTCGTTGTAACGATAATTTGAGTGGCAGTAAACCTTCGCTCAGCAATTTATTCAGAAGTTATAAAAGCACATTGCACTTATTAATTCAAGAAACATATGTTTTGGTTATCCGTTAGAATCGCCTCATTGAGGCGATTCTAACAGATATCCAAAACTTATGGTTAAAAATGAGGATAAAATCAAAACAAGACCTTTCTTGTTCATTCTGCTTATAACGGATTTCACAACAGTAAATTCATTTTAATAGCTATATCTTTGGGAACAAATGCTGTCGTTGTATATGTCATAGGAGAATATTATGTATTTATTTATTTATTTATTTATTTATTTATTTATTTATTTATTTATTTATTTATTTATTTATTTATTTATTTATTTATTTTGTTATAAATAGATATTTGAACCAGAATACTGACAAAATCCAAAATTCAAAACAGACTGAGTGAACTACTAACGTGCTTCTAAAACAGAAATAAAATGCTGATGTCGGTCTCGTACAAGAGCCTTTCATCTCCAATGTCATCACGAAAACATACCTATATAATTCTGACCCCCTTTAACCCCACTTTTATACAGTAAAAACATAAATTGTGGTACTCGTTAAAACCGCCTCACCGAGGCGGTTCTAACGAGTACCCACAATCTATGTTTTGAGCAGAAATATGAACAATATCAGCGTTTTTATCTGAAAAATTTTCAAATTTTTGGTGGTGAAATTTTCTATATATTTGAATAGGCGTGTTTTCGTAATGTCATTATGTTTGTTTATCAGGATGAAATGAATTTTTATCTTCACGACTCTCTTGGCTAATTCAGCAGACGACAAATTTTTGATAGTTTCTTATTATTATTTTTTTTTTCACAGAAAACAGGTGTCGACTTTTCAAGCAAATTGTCCCAAATGGAGATAAATTGCATGAAATGTCAAATCCTGTTTCATGGGAAAATAAAGAAAATATTTCAAACTGTCATATGTTGAAAATTGTATTTACCCAGAGTAATAAGCGTTAAGATGAAAACACCCAAAAATGACAAAACATGCAGATTTCATTTTAAGATTTCTGTTTTGTTACAGTACTGGGTGGTTTCATCAACGTCATAAGATTCTATCGTTGTTTTATTTGTAACAAAAAACACGATTAACGCTTAGAATTGTGAGTAAATTCCACGACATATTGAAATAATTTTATTAATTTTCCAGGAAAACAGGATTTGACATTTCATGCCAATTGTCTCCGAACAATTTGCTTCAAATGTCGTATCCTGTTTTCCAGTAAAAGAAGAAAAATATAATCAATTTATCTTCTGCTGAGTTAGCCCAGGGATTGCTAAAGGTCAAACAAATCAAGATTTCAATGATTGATAAAATCATCATTTCGTTTCTTCAACCATCATATCAGATATGCATTGTCGCATTCTTATAAAAGGGATCTCGTCAAGTGAGAAAAGTGCCTTCGAGCATGCGCAAAATCAGCGACGCAGATTCAGATCATCCTGCCCATGCGCAAAGTATCATCCGGGCCTTTGCTTCATTCATACATTCTGCAGTATCCAATCTAATTGTCAGCCAGTCTGATCACGGTCTTCACTGGCCGCTAACAGAATGATTCTGTTAGCGGCCAGTGAAGGCCTGGATCACTCTGGCCGACAATTAGAAATGGGCATGGCATCTTAATTTCTTGAGCATGACAAGGGTTAATAATGTATATATTGTACGAGACGGGTTCGTAATAGAAACTCGAGCGCATATAAATGCGCTAATGTCGTCCTGGTCAACAACAATATATCACTTATATGCATTACGAAAACACGCCTATTCAAATATATTGCAAAATTTCACCACCAAAAACTGAAAGTTTTCAGATAAAAATTCTGATATTTTTCATATTTCTGCTCAAAACATAGATTGTGGATACTCGTTAGAACCGCCTCTGTGAGGCGGTTCTAACGAGTACCCACAATCTATGTTTTTGAGCAGAAATAAGAAAATTAATGTATACCCCTGTAAACCCCAGTTTAAGGGGGTCAAAACTATATAGGCGTGTTCTCGTGGTGGAGGCTGGTCTTGGCCTCCGCTGTCTCGTCCGCATATACCTGAAGACACGGTTTCGCCAAATTATATATATTTTTTTCAATGAATATTAAATGCACCGTGTCTGCGTGTCAAGCGAAAAGGTGTTTTGGGGGACATGTGTGGATAATCAACGCCCAAGACGCATACTTTACCCATGAGAACTGTAGGGCACAGAGAAACAATTATTATCCCATACAGCTCCATAATAATTCCAATCTCATTGTGATTAAAAGTTTTTTTTAAGGGTATGGCTGGCCTTCCGAGCATTATTTTATTTTAACCTTAGTCCTGCTGAACCCGGATATACCCTGCCTTTGCAAACAGTGTAGATCCAGATCCGTTGGCTTCTGAAGAAGCCAACGGATCTGGATCTGCACTGTTTGTAATTAAGAATGTGAATTTTTATCAACAAGCTGGATCAAGTTATCTGATTAGCTGAAAATTAGAAGCGGGTGTGGCATCTTAATTTATTCAGCATGCGAAGGGTTAAAGACCGGGCTTTGTACAGCATAATAGATAAGGAAAAACACGAATGGTACCAGCACTTTCTGGAACTTTTGGAGGCTGAATGTAGGAGTCCTAAAATTTGCGGATATCAAAAATTGAAATTTTGAGATATATCCATTTCTTTTTTTGGCTCCAGCAAGCACAAACAGAAATATTTATTTCTTTGAAACAATCATAAAATTACACAAACAGTTTCTTCTTAAAATTAGAATAATAAGTTTGAATTCATCTTTATTACTAACCAGTTACAGGCCGCCTTAAATAAAATAACTACCCTGGATTTCCCTACTCTACTTTGCACCAATCAGCAGTCCTGATACAAATGATTCCCTGTGCTCTGTAGATTGCATCAACGGAAAAAAGGGTTGTTTAAGTGTTGATCAGGACAACATCAGCGCAGTTCTCATGCTCGAGCCCGTCTCGTACGTTATATTCATTTTATCAGTTGTCATACTGAATAAGATGCCACACCCACTTCTGATTGTCAGCCAATCAGATTACTCGATCCAGATTGTTGATATAAATTCACATACTGAATGACAAACAGTGCAGATCCAAGTGATCTGGATCTACACGCTTTGCAAAGGGTATATACGGGTTCAGCAGCACGGGTTAAGCTTTGGCACTTTGTTGGTTAAATCATCAGATTAAAACTAGCGATATTTTCCTATTTTCCACAGAAAAATAAGAACTGACATGTCATTTATATTGTCTCCTACCCAGTCAGCATTCTCCGTAACTCTATATCGGGCCGTCATCGGCCCGTCAGGGTAGCTGACGGGCCGATGACGGCCCGATGTAGATTTACGTAGAATGCTAGCTGGGTAAGTACTTGAAAAGCCATTTTCTTGTATAACGTATCAGGCCTGTTTATTTTATGTTGTCATGAAGGTTTGAAATCATATGTGTATCATCTGCCCAGCAGATGATTACATGAAAACCCAATTCTTGTTTCATTGGAAAAGTAGAAATATATAATATTTATTCCCGCGAACATTTATATTATACTTTATTGTTATCGGAAACTTGCAGTGAAACAAAATAGAGGACTCAGTAGTACAATTAATCGGATAATCGATTAATAGATCGATAAATTCCACAAAAAATGATTATCGTTACTGATAAGCTAATAATTTATCATTTGATTTCTGTGTCTGTTACATTATCCTAAGGATTCGGAAGTACGATCTACTAGGCTACTACACAATATTGTGTCTAAAAGTAGGTGGATAAATGGGAAACAGTTTAGACCCAGATGAGACGCCGCTGCGGCGTCTCATCTGGGTCTATACTGTTTGCTCAGGCCTGTCTGTCTGAATACATATAGTAAAGTAAAGCATATGGTATTTATAAGACAGCAAGCCAGAAAGGTATCTTCACTGATTACTAATCGATTATTGATCGAAATGGCAGATAATCGATTGTCTTTTAGCCATACCAAATGGCAATTTGAAGTGATTTACAAAAGAAACCAAAGTCCAGATCAGGCACTGCGTTCCCGCATTCTGGTAAGATAGTGTATTCATGAATAGTGTTCCATCCTGCAGGTCACGATGGCCTGGGTTCAGTTCAACTGGAGGCCGAATTCAGCTTATAGCCGTATACACCTTATTAGCAAAAAAGAAAAGAAAAAAAGGTTATGAGCATTTGTGTTATGGATATCTTAACCCATTTATGTATAAGGTACATTGGCAAACAGTGTAGACCTAGATCAGACGCAGAGTACGTGCTGTCTGATCAGGGTCTATTCTGTTTGCATCAACTACAGGCATTTTTATAAAGCATGCTAATAATAAACACTAACCAGACACCCCTGCGTTTGAAATAGGTCTGTCCAAAGAGTTGTGGTAGAAGAGTCCATTCGACGTAACATTACGAAAACACGCCTATTCAAATATACTGAAAATTTTACCACCCAAAAATGAAAATTTCCAGATAAAAAAATCTGATATTTTTCATATTTCTGCTCAAAACATAGATTGTGGGTACTCGTTAGAACCGCCTCGACGAGGCGGTTCTAACGAGTACTCACAATCTATGTTTTGAGCAGAAAATAAGAAAATTAATGTATACCCCTGTAAACCCCAGTTTTACTATATAAAAGTGGGGTTTAAGGGGGTCAAAATTATATAGGCATGTTTTCGTGATGAATGGGCTATATAACGGTATTAATAACGTTTCCCGGCACTTGAAACGGTACGTTTGTTGTTGGATGGCCTTTTCTTTTCCCGTTAATGGAAAACGCCCTTAAAAAAATAAAGGTACTTGAAAATAAAGAGTCCATTAAGCGGAACTGTTTGGTGAAAACATTAAAAAAAAAATCGGCGGAGAAATAATAAGTTATGAAAACAAGCCTATTCAAATACATTGAAAATTTCACCACCCAAAACTGAAAGTTTTCAGATATAAACTCTGATATTTTTCATATTTCTGGTCAAAACATAGATTGTGGGTACTCGTTAGAACCGCCTCGGCGAGGCGGTTCTAACAAGTACCCACAATCTATGTTTTTGAGCAGAAATAAGAAATAATGTATACCCCTGTAAACCCCAGTTTTACTATATAAAAGTGGGGTTTAAGGGGGTCAAAATTATATAGGCATGTTTTCGTGATGAGTTATTGTGCTTTGAAGACTAGAAAGCCGCCATTTTTTTTTTTCGAGCAGTGACGATATAACCATCCAATTACATATGCGAAAATTGAATAAATAACGCCCATGATTAGTATGAAACTGCAAAATTTTCATCAGTTAAAATTAATGGTGATAAAATATTTCGAGAAGGTGAGATAGTAAAGATTGGTTTCTGGCATTTTGTAACTTAGACTTTACGCCTGCTTTCCAGCACACCAAATACCTTCTATATATAAGGGAGATATTCTTTTGTGACTTCCTGCTTGCTTCCTGCGTGCTGGATACCTTCTAAAAAGGGATTTACTCTTAAAGGAAAGAATTTGCTCTCATAAGGAGTACATTTTTACTTTTAGAATAGACCCCTTTTCTGGAGGGGGGAAGGTTGTCTCCCAGAAAGTGTATTAATATCCCTGAAGGTGTGCGATTATTTACATTAAATATGGTATATAATCATTATTATTCCTCATCTATCTCCAGTTTGGTACGTTTCATTTTGGTTCCCGCTCCTATCTGATACAGCCACCAGATATCAAACACAAATCTCATTCAGTAAGCCAAGTATACGAGGACGAACCGATAACTAGTGATTTCATTCATGCCAAAGGAGACTACAATTTACCACTACAAAAAGGTAGGTGTTCATTTTTTTAACAAGTCCTTGGGGTAACCTACACATACATGATTTTGACAGTCTTTGCAAACTTGCGCAATCAATCATCCAAGCTATAAGGAGATGTACGGGGGATGATAAAAAAAAGTTCTCGTACCCAGAAATCTGAAGGATCATTAACAAATCCTCAGGCGGCGTTGGTTGCTCAGTCAGATGAGCGTCCGATCGGTAGTCAGGAGGTCGCGGGTTCGATCCGAACGGGTCTGGCAACATTCTTTCGTGGAGATTGAGAATGAAATATTCTCTCCCTTCCGCTGATTCAAGAATGGCATTTGTCAGATTCTTGCGACTAAGAATGTGCACAAGTACTGGTTAACCGCTTAGAGGACTAAGACCGCCTAGAGGACCATTAAGCCTGCCCAGGAAACGTGTGACTGGTTAAACTGACCTTAATAGGATTGACCGAGCCTTAAACCGAAAACCAACCAACAAAACCTCATCCAGTGACAAAGCAACAAACCACATATAAAATATGAATGAAGTTACCCAGTGAAGGCCACAGTTACGAAGCACAGCCTTCCAGAGGAATAGAAAGAAGAAGTGTGTATGAACAAACAGACTATAAAAATTCTTGAACGTCATCACGAAAACATACCTATATAATTTTGACCCCCTTAAACCCCCTTTTATATAGTAAAACTGGAGTTTACAGGGTATACATTATTTTTCTTATTTCTGCTCAAAAACATACATTATGAGTACTGGTTAGAACCGCCTCGTCGATGCGGTTCTAACGAGTACCCACAATTTATGTTTTGAGCAGAAACAAGAAAAATATCAGAATTTTTTATCTGAAAAGTTTCATTTTTTGGTAGTAAGATTTTTAGTATATTTGAATAGGTGTGTTTTCGTAACGATTGTTTAAGATAAAATACAGTGAAATCTCGTTACAACGATAACATTTGTTCCCAAAGATGTTGCCATTAAAATTAATTTGCTGTTGTAAATAATTCATAATGGACAGAATGATATGTAAGAAAGGCCTTGTTATTTCCTCATAGAACATGTTTTGGATATTTGTTAGAATCGCCTCAATGAGGCGGTTCTAACAAACATCCAAAACATATGTTGCTTGACGTTTTAATGCAATATTTTTGCATAATTTCTCATTAACTGTAACCTTTTGAGCGAAGGTTTCGTGACATTTAAATTCTCATTATAACGAATTTTGTCGTTGTATCGAGTGTCGGTATAAAGTGGGTTGACTGTATGCAGATCTTGATCATACGCAGTCTAATCTGGGACCGCGTATTTCACAAAACCAAAATAACTTTTAACATGATGATGCTAAAATCATTCAACCTTTACCAGTCTCTGATCAATTCAGCAGACAACTTTTTCCAGTAAATAGGCTTAGAGAAATTCCATGCAAATTATTGCATGGACTGTCAGTCTATTTTTGTAAAAAAAAAAAAGACAGAAAAATACATGTATTTCAAAATCTCGTCTACTGAAATTTTATCCAACTTTCCTCTCGCTAATCTGCATGCAAGGTACAGACAAATAACAGTTATCGTCGTTCTCTTTCTTTTAGGACCAGAAAGTCCATTTATTCGAGGAACTAAAATTAAAAAAGATGGAAGACATAAAAGGGATACTACATTGTATAAAATTGAAGTTTTGATGGTGGCGGACTTTCAAGTGTTTTCTTTGTAAGTAAGCTGAAGTCAACATACACAAGCTTTTCTTCGAAATCATTTGAACCATTATTCATTCATCAGTTGCCAGGCTCCATACGAAGTCGGTAGGGCATCTGAAGTTTGAATCCAAGCACGGTCATATACAGACGAACCTCAAAAGCTCGAACACCGATGGCGCGTTTACCATGGCTGATTCGAACTCATTTTTCAGTCCCTACTAAATTCTTCCGATAGCTTCAGAAAACAAATATTTAAGGAAACTGTCTTATCTTTAAATTGTATGTCGTGTGTACTCATTAGAATCGCCTCATTGAGGAGATTCTATTAGACTCAACAAAACATTATTGTGTGGTAGATCGAAAAGATTTGATTAAATTAATGGCATTTGCTTCCTGATCTGGCGCCAAAACTAACCCTCAGTGACCCGAACTACCCATGTCTCGAACAAGTTTCTATGGTCCCAAAGATGTTCGTGCCATTGAAGTTCGATTGTAAGTTTCGCAAAAATCGACCGTGAAATAATTTCTACGCCCACTGTTTCTGGCGAAAGAATGTGCAAAAGTATTGGTTAACCGCTTAGAGGACTAATCCTGTCCTCGATAAAAGAAATGTGGTTAGGTAAACTGACCGGCTCCACATGACCTTAAAAGGGTTGACCATTAAGCTCCAACCCAGCCCATTTTTACAGCCACATTTCCCTCTTCTACTGATTCAAGAAGACAGTTTTCAGTCACTGGCAAAAGTAAACGCACCAGGTACTGGTAAACCGCTTGGAGGACTAAACTCGCCAGGCAAAGTGTGAGTTGGTTTACTGCCCAGCTCGACATTACCTTATCAAAGCACTGACAGCACTGGTGGGTAGATCGTCTTTGAGTATAGGCTGGGAAAACGGGCCTGAACGGGGCAAATATTGTTTCATTAAACCCATAGCGTCGTGTAATTTAAGCAAACAGTGCAGGCCCTGATCAGACGCCGCAATCTGCGGCGTCTACTCTGGATCTGCATTGTTTGCCAATGTCCCAGCGCTAAGCCCAGTCCAGTTTTACAGATAACCCTCTTTACACAGCACTCTGACGTCACAGCGACAAGAATAGCGCGGTTATAAATAACCGTTACCTGGATTTCGTACAAACGCTAATTTCGCGGGTTAACTTTATTGCTCAACGATAACCATATGGACAACAGCAATGTTACTCAGATTCTTTAGTAATTTAGGTCGATCGACAAAAACACGTTCAGTTTAGGAATAGAGTTCATTTCGGAGACAACAGACTGTAGGTTTCATATTGTGAACAAATTGTTTGTCCGTCTAACCTGCGGTTTTATTTAATTGGTCAATGATAATCGCACAGACAACAACATTACGGAAGTTTTGGTGTATGTATACTTTGTTTCAATTGAAACAGTCGACCCAAAACTCGTGTGAATTTTTGTTTACCGTTTTAGACCCTAGTCAACACTGACTGGGTCGTAAAATTACAATAAAAATAATAATAATAACTCACCTATTCAAATATATTGAGAATTTTACCATCAAAAAAGAAAACTTTCAGATGAACAATTCTGGTAGTTTTCACATTTCTGCTCAAAAATGGATTGAGGGTACTCATTAGAACCGCCTCGCCGTGGCTGATTCGAACTCATTACAGTGATGCCTTGAAAGGAAAATAACGATCTCGAGAATGCATATTTTTTGGAACAGAAACCCGATACACATTATTAGAAACCGATGAATTAGATTATGTGATTTGATACAAAAGTTGGTTAGGAATTTTCTCATGGGTATAAGGTAATGTATGATTTTATCAGGCATGTTTACTGTTTCTCTGTCGAAGTAAGTCAGTCGTAATAATATATATTTGAGTGAAATCCATTAACTATTCGTCCGATTTTTATCTTCATCACATGCTTTTTATTTACTGCCAATATAATGTAAAATATTTAAGAGCGCACATTAAGGCCGCGTCAGGTGAAAACAAAATGGCGTCGAACTTGCGCAAAATACGCAGATTCGGGTCATCCTGCGCATGTGCAAAGTAACATCCGGGCCTTTGCTCTCCATTTGTACATTCTGCAGTACCAAATGATTATGTTAGCGGACAGGGATGGCCCTGATCAGACTGTGCGGATGCGCAGGCTTATCTGGGCCTTCGCTGTCCACATATGCCCGAAGACGCATTTTAGCATCGCGCGGCCCTTAAAATGCAGAACACAACAATTGTCGTCTGCTTTGTCTTCTGCCGGTTACTTTAAAACATACTGTTGCAAACAGTGTGGACCCAGATCAGACTGCTCCTCTAGGAGCAGTCTGATCTGGGTCCATACTGTTTACCTATATGCAAAAGAAAGTATGTTTGAAAAGTTTGCAAGAAGATGCAGCAGACGACATAAACAGATGACATTTTCAGATGTAGTTTTTCTTGGCATCTTAACCCTTGTCCTGCTGAATAAATTAAGATGCCACACCCACTTCTAGTTTTCAGCCAATCCAATTATTTGATCTAGATTATTTATATAATTCACATACAGTAAAACCTCAATGGCTCGAACATCCTTGGAAACTTATTCGAGACAAGGATAGTTCGAGCCACTGAGGGTTAATCATGACGCCAAATCGGAAAGTAAATGGTATGTTGAGTGTACTACTAAGAATCGCCTCGATGATGCGATTCTAATGAGTGCACACAACATACATATTCATGATAAAATAAGAAAAGTTCTATAAAAATATCCCCAAATATTCCTTTTCTTGAAGAATTTTCTAGGGACTGGAAAATAAGTTCGAATTATCCATAGTTAACGAGCTATTCGTGTTCGAGCCATTGAGTTTGTTCTGTACTGAATGGCAAACAGAGCAGATCCAGATCGGTTGGCTTCTTAGAAGCCAACCGATCTGGATCTACACTGTTTGCAAAGGCAGAGTATATCCGGGCTCAGTAGGACAAGGTTTAAGGGCTAAAGTTTATACCTAGTTTACAGCGTATAAGCGGAATAATGGGAAAAGAGTCACGTTCATTTCATACTGCTGTGCAGATTTTTCATCATTTTGTTCAGGGTGGACACCTGTTCTGACTTCATTGCGAAAACACGCCTATTCAAATATATTGAAAACTTTACCAGCATTAAAATTGAAAATTTTCAGATAAAAAATCCTGATAATTTTTATATTTCTACTCAAAACATAAATTGTGGGTACTCGTTAGAACCGCCTCGCCGAGGCGGTTCTAACGAGTACCCACAATCTATGTTTTGAACAGAATTAAGAAAAATAGTGTAAAACCCTGTAAACCCCAGTTTTACTATATAAAAGTGGGGTTTAAGGGGGTCAAAATTATATAGGCGTGTTTTCGTGATGTCAAGTACGCTTTCCTGCACACCAAATCTCCGTCTGAAAAATAATGGACTCTAAAAAAGAAAGAATTTGCTCTAAAAAGGAGCAGATTCTTTCCTTTCAGATTATGATAGACCCTTCTCTAGAAGGGAAGTAAGGCAATTTATGACTAGGCGCCCCATGGAGGGCTGTCCCTTTCCCTATAACAATCTGACGATACCATTTGTTAACGTAGCTGTGTAAAAATATTTTAAGCCATCGATCCAGATAAGACACATTTTTTTCAACAATAAAGTATTGATTTTTTTTTCTTATATCTCCATGCAGAGGCGCTTCTAACGTGTACCCATAATATATGTTTTCGTGAAGAAATAAGAAAAATATTTGACATTATCTGAAGCTATTTTTAATAATTTCTGCGGGAAATATAATATACAATTCCCTTAGCAAAGAAATATTTCCTTTCTACCGCTAAATTACGCCGCGCGACGAGTGTAGATGAGTAACGGTGCAAAACTTATTGACATCGTTTGAAAACGCCAAACGAGTATAAAACAGAATCTGAAGAAAAAAAACTTTTACGAAGGGCGGTCGGAAAATATCCGGACTCTTTTTTATTCATTTTTTTTTTTTTTTTTTTTGCATGTTTATTTATTTATCATTTTTTTTTTTTTTTTTTTTTTTTTTTTTTGTGGGGGGGGGGGGGTATTTTTTGTGTGTTTTTTTGTTGTTGTTGTTGTTGTTGTTGTTGTTTTTTGTTGTTGTTTTTGTTGTTGTTGTTGTTGTTTTTTGTTTGTTTGTTTTTTTTGTTGTTGTTGTTGTTTTTCAAACAACGTTAATTATTTTTTTTTTTTTTTTTTTTTTCAAAAAAAAAAATATTTGTTTTTAAAATTATTCCTCGCCTTTGTCTATATACTTTTGCCATCTTCGTGGGAGCTTTTGTATTCCCTCTACAAACCATGAAATAGACCTCATCACAAAAACCTGCCTATGTAATGTTGACCGCTTAAATCCACTTTTATATTGTAAAACTGGGGTATACAGGGGTATAGAGGGGTATATATTATTGTTCTGATTTCTGCTCAAAAACATAGATTGTGGGTACTCGTTAGAACCGCCTCAGAGAGGCGGTTCTAACGAGTACCCACAATATATGTTTTGGAGCAGAAATATGAAAAATATCTGATTTTTTTCTTCCTTGCTGTGGTAACCCTGGATGTACTTCAGTCTTAAGTCAGCATTTTCGGCATACCTAGCACTAATCTTGCTCATATGTGTGTGTGTGTGTGTGTGTGTGTGTGTGTGTGTGTGTGTGTGTGTGTGTGTGTGTGTGTGTGTGTGTGTGTGTGATCTGATTTGCGACGCTTTACCGATGCTAAACTAATCAGCTACCTTCTGCAAAGTCTCTCTACGATCTTTGTTGACAAAACCTCAACATTTGCCACCAGTAGGGGTCACTGCTTTAGTGGTCCTTCCTGTAATAGGCTTGTTCCTCACGCCTGTCTGTCCTCTCTTAACCATGAAACCTACTAATAAATGTTGAACGGGATATGCAGGTAACTGTGCCGTTTTGTTTTAGTGTCGAGGCGGTTCTAACGAGTACCCACAATCTATGGTTTGAGAGGAAATACGAAAAAATATTAGAATTTTTTATCTGAAAAATTTCATTTTTTTTATGGTAAAATTTTCAGTATATTTGAATAGGCATGTTTTCGTAATGTGAACTTCAATGGCTCGAACATCTTTTAGACCACGAAATTTGTTCCAGATACGAGTAATTCGGGCCACTAAGGGTCAATCATAGCGCCAGGTCAGAAAGGTATACAGGGATAATTTAGGCGCGGGTGTCTTTTCGATCTTTTATAAGTAATGGTGTATTGAGTGTACTCATTAGAGTCGCCCCAATGATGAGATTCTAATGATGTACAGACAACATATATTGTCGTGATAAAATAAGAAACAGCTCCTTAAACATCCAAATTTATTTTGTTTTGAATTATCGGAGGAATTTCCTAGGGAATCAAAAAAGTGTTCGAATCAGCCACATTAACCTTATCTTGCTGAATGATTTGATTAGCCACACCCATTTATGACTATCAGCCAATCAGATTACATCATATAATATTTTCATTCAAATTTACAAACTGAATGACTAACAGTGTAGATCCTGATCAGATGACTTCTTTAGAAGCCATCTGATCTGGACCTACACTGTGTGCAAAGGTAGGGCTTGTCGTGAACAGTAGGATAAGGGTTAAAGCTTTACTGTATATTTTATTTGTCTTATTTTTTTTTTATAGTTGGAAAAGCAGAGCGACAGGAACTACAACTAGCGAGATAGAGGTCAATGCTAAGAAAGCTCTTAGACAATATTATGCTTTCTTACTAAATGCGGTGAGTTTTCTTATTTCTTCCGGTAGTGTTTCAGATAGCAGTGCAAACTACTGGGTTGGGGTGGGGGTAAGGAGCTGCTTAAACTGGTTTTACTTGCGCGAAAGCTCACCCTGAAAGGACAAGGCAATGTTCGCAGTGACTGTATATGACATTTAATATCTCGATTAACAATATATTTCATGCAGTTTTGGTGAAAATCGGATGTGGAATAAGAAAGTTATCATGGTTTAAAGATGTTAAAACTGCCTTTATGAGTGCCGCCATTTTGAATACTAATTGAAAATTTATGACGTCATAAAGCCTTAATTAATTCGTAAAATCAAAATAAATAAGATTAGCAGTAGTATTTTACATATTCATTTTGTTTTGTTCGCCTTTTCGTTATTCCCTTCGTCACACTTTATCTTGTGTACAAGATGTCTCAGAAAGTATTTGAGCTAGGGTTTAATGTATGGCGGGCATTAGCCTGGGTTCCAATCTGATCATTTTTTTCCTTTTTTATTTTTTTCTATTGTCTTGGTCAAACAATGTCAATATTTAGCAAAGTGATTAACGGGTCATGATAAGATTATTGATTACAATGTAACATTATCTGATGGATCTAATATAATATTGACGCTTGGACCCAGGCTAGGCGGGCATTACTGGGGCCGAGGAGTAGATCTGCTGATTATCTATAGAAAAGAAAATCAGATTAATTTTATGTGAGTAATCCCCTCTTTAAGTTTGGTCTTTTGTAGGGACAAGTATGTATTTTGAGCATATTGCTTTATAAACATATATACATTTCTATTTTGTGTATTCATTACTGTGCTTTTGACATCTTTCAGAAAACGATTTTTTGCCTAGCGCTTAACATAGAAGAAATAAATTTGCAAACCTTTGTCATGATGTAGGACAATTTTTTTTTATTTTTTTTTGTTGTCACTACCCTTGCAGGACAGAACAGAACAGAACAGAACTTTATTATGCAATAAATCTCAGGCTACACGAAAAGTTTTATTCTAGTCTTTGATTTTTTTTTAAATCAAATATTTGCACTTTTCCTATAGTAAAAATGAGTGCAAATTATACAGAAACCTGTAATGTATGTAACTGAGAGGCAGATTTTCAACAAGTTCTGCTTGTTCAATTTTTGTGAAATTTTCACAATATTGTTGTGAAACATCAATGATTCAGATTCAGCTAAGAAAAGTAAAACATACTATCTTAGACAAAAACAAACAAACAAACAAAAAAAAAATTGAACAAAAAAAAAAAAAAAAAAAAAATTTAGAAAGTGCATAGGTCCGACCAATTTTTGTCGTTATTTTAAATTTAGGGGCATATTTGATAACGGAACACAGAAACAGAAAAGACAAATGGTTTCTGATACGATATGGTTAATCAAAACATACTATTTTCATTTAAAATAAAACGCGAAGCAAAAACGTCTCTCCGAGCGATGTCGAAAGGACAGTAGTTAGACATTCAGTGATAGGGAAATTCAGTTTCTGTTATATTGTGTCATTCGTTGCAGATTGACTTGAGGTATAAATCAGTAATCGGAACTACATACGAAATCCAACTCCTCTTTGCAGGTTTGCATATAGCTGATGTAAGTATTCTTTGTTTGCAATTTTACGAGAGGATCTGTTTACGAAGAGTCTTTGATGATACATGTAATTCTTGTAATTGTTTTCCCTATTTCTCAATAAAAAGACGTCTTTTTCTTGCTTACCGGATAAGGATTTCCGCAAATTACACAGATGCTAGCAAATCTTATCTCGCACACCCTTATCCGTCTTGTGGGAAAAATAAAAATCGATAATTTTCATGTGTTTGATAATACACTGGTTCTATAGGACGTCACGGTACGCCATAGTTAAGGTCACTGAACGTAATGACGTCATTAAACGTCACGGTATTGTCATCAAAATATGCGGACGTCTGGAATCGAAGTGCCTACATTATCAAAAACTCGCTTTCAGAAATGAAAGGTAAGAAAAAGAATCTATCATGGGTATGAGGGACAGATAGACAAAAAAAAAAAAAAAACAGTTCCTCGGGATCACAGTCTGGCATCACACGGTAAGTCTCGTGATGCCAGACTGTGATCCTGAGAGACGGGTTTTTCTATCTACCCCTTACACCCATGATAGATTCTATATATTCTTACACTCCAGATAAGGAAATCCTGGATTAAACCCTTGGATAGAAATTCTTATCCTACCCAGGTTATCCTACCCCAGAATAAGATAAAATTCGAGAATTCTCACGTGTTTGATATGCACTGGTAATAATCGACGTCACATACGCTATCGTTAAGGTTAACGTCACTGAATGTGATGACGCCATTAAACGCCACAGTAACGTCATCACAATATCGCGGACGTCCGCAGTCGATGTGACTGCATTATCAAAAAATCTACGTTCAGAAATGAAAGGTGTAAAAAGAAAAACAATCTATCATGGGTGTGAGTGGTAGATAGAAAAATCCGTTCCTCGGGATCACAGTCTGGCATCACGAGGCAAGCCTTGTGATGCCAGACTGTGATCCCAGGGACGGATTTTTCTATCTACCCTTCACACCTATGATTGATCCTTATATCATGATCCACAACGTGAGAAACCGTAATTCCTGACAAAGGCGCCAAACGAAGACAAAAATCAACCCGCGCGGGTCATAGCCTTCGCTTCCGCATTAAGAAACTTTACATCCTTGGCTATCCCAAATGCGCCTAGTGAAGATTCTGATCAGACTGCGCGAATGCTGGGCACACATGTCCAAAAGTATGTTTTATGACGTTCGTTACGAAAACATGCCTATACAAATATAATGAAAATTTTACTACCAAAAAATGAAAATTTTCAGAAAAAAAAAATTGATATTTTTCGTATTTCTGCTCAAAACATAGATTGTGGGTACCCGTTAAAGCCGCCTCATTGAGGTGGTTCTAACGAGTACCCACAATCTAAGTTTTCGAGCAGAAATAAGAAAAATAATGTATACCCTTGTAAACTCCAGTTTTACGATATAAAAGTGGGGTTTAAGGGGGTCAAAATTATATAGATGTGTTTTCGTGATGGCGGCTTACATGTTGTGGGTACTTATTAAAGGTGCCTTTCTTTCTGTGTTATTGATTTCTAAAAAAACATTTCTGGTGCAACATACAGCGAGAATGCAGATCCGCCTCTGCTTCCATGCACAGTGATCAGGGCCTTCGCTGTCCGCTTATTGTCTCCGCCAACAATCTTAATGCTTTGCCATTGTCCCGGAAGCACTTATGAAAGGTCATGGACTGGTTCAAAGCTATTTTCCATGGACACCTCAACATAAGTATAACCAAGTACTAGCTTTCACAAAAACCACATTGTGTGCTAAGTGAAAACTAAGCTGTTTGTGAACCCCGCCGAGTACGCAACATTCTTTCGTGGAGATTTGATCATGATATATTTTCTAGAGTCATTTTCTCCCTTCCGTCGATTCAAGAAGGGCAGTCGTCAGTTTCTGGCGAAAGAATGTGCACAATAATGTTTACCCGCTAAGAGGACTAAGCCTGTCAAGTAAAAGTGTGGTAAGGTAAACTGACCACGCTCGACATGACCCCATAGGGTTGACTGGGCCGTAAAAAATCTCAATACAAAACAAAAGCTGTTTGTGAAAGCTAGTACTTATAGAATTATAGGGTAGTGTAGACTATGGCAATATATATGAAAACCCCTGATAAAGTTTACAGTTGAACCTCAATGGCTCGAACATTTTTGAGACCATGAACATTTGTTCTAGACATGGGTAATTTTGAGCCACTGAGGATTAATCATAACGCCAGGTCAGGAGGCAAAATGGGAATAATTTAGGTAAATCTTTTAGACTCTATTAAACATGGTAAGTTGAGTGTTCTCATTAGAACCGCATCGATGAGGCGATTCTAATGAGTACTCAAAACCGAGGCGGTTCTAATGAGTACCACAACCTATGTTTTGAGCAGAAATATGAAAAATATCAGAGGTTTTTTATCTGAAAATTTTCAGTTTTTGGAGATGAAATTTTCTACATAATTGAATAGGACTGTTTTCGTAATGTGTTTGTTTCTTGAGCTATCGCAATAATTTCCTTGGGACTCAAAACCGTATTCGAATCAGCCACGGTAAACGAGCTGTCCATTACGAAAACACGCCTATTCAAATATACTGAACATTATGCCACCAAAAAGAAAAAATGAAATTTTCAGATAAAAATTTATGATATCATATTTTTCATATTTCTGCTCAAAACATAGATTGTGGGTATTCGTTAGAACCGCCTCGGCGAGGCGGTTCTAACGAGTACCCACAACCTATGTTTTTGAGCAGAAATAAGTAAAATAATGTATACCCCTGTAAACCCCAGTTTTGCTATATAAAAGTGGGGTTTAAGGGGATAAACCTTATATAGGTATGTTTTCGTGATGAGTATTCGAAGCATTTAATGTTTGTTTACTTATATGACTTTGTCGGCTGATCTTGAGCTCTACTGTTCGCAAATGTCCCGAATACATTTTTTTTTCTAGCTTGGCTCAAATTTATTCTTTGACCTGATTTTGGTCAAATTTGCATCTGCGATCCACTGTTAGTCAAGATCTATAAATCAGATAAGTCAACTCTCGTTATCTCAAACTGTAAAGGACCAGAAAATTAGTTTGAAATAAAAGTAGTTTAAGACAAATGCAATTAAAACACAAAGTGCATTTGGCAAACCAAACCAGTATTGTTCGTTATTTAGTTTGACCTACTGTGCTTTCGACATCTTTTAGAAAGTCGGTTTTTTTTTTTTTTTTGCTTGGCGCTTTACACAGAAGAAGTAAATTTGCAAACTTTTGACATGATTTAATGCAAAACCATTTGTCGTGACTACCTATGCACTAAAAAGTTTTATTCTAGTCATTGCTTTTTGAAAAATCAAATATTTTTACTTTTTCACATAGTAATAATGAAGCCAAATCATGCAGAAATCTGTAGGGTAGGTAACTTGGAGGCAGATTTTCAACAAGTTCTGCTTGTTCAACTTTTCTGAAATTTTCACAATGTTGTTGTGAAACATCAATAATTTAAATCCAATAAAGAAAACTAAAAAATACAAAAGACAAAAAATCCAAAAAATCACTTTACTATAGAAATTGCATAGGTCAGACCAATTTTTGGTTGTAAATTTAATTTTACTGCAAAAATTTGAGCACAAAACCTAGAAACAGAAAAGACAAATGGTTTCTGATAAGATATGGTCAATCAGAACAAAATATTTTCATTTAAAATAAAACGCCATGCAAAAAAAAAAAAAAAAAAAAAAAAAAAAAAGAAACGTCTTTCCAAGAGATGTCGAAAGGACAGTAGTTTGAGTTCTCAGTGTTTGAGATAACGAGAGTCAACAGTAGTACAGTCAACCTCTCTATACCGACACTCGATACAACGACAAAATTTGTTAAATTGACAATTTGAATGTCACGAAGCCTTCGCTCAAGAGGTGACAGTTAATAAGAAATTATGCAAGAATATTCATTGCAACTTCAAGCAACATATGTTTTGGATATTTGTTAGAATCGCCTCAGTGAGACGATTCTAACAAATATCCCAAAACGTATGTTCTATGAGAGATAAGAATAAAGCATACATAGATATTAAATATTATTCTGTCAACAGCAAACTCATTTTAGTGGCAACGTCTTTGGGGACAAATATTGTCGTTGTAACGAGGGTTCACTGTAAAATAGTTGTTGTTTTTTTCCCTTTGAGCCAATTAATAGCTGAACCGGGGTGCAGCATTTCCTACAAGATTGTATGCATGCCCAGCGAAGATTCTAAACTTCGTGAAGACACTTTGAATCCTAGGCTACCCACAGAGTGCCCTGCGAAGCCCCTGATCAGACTGCGCGGATGCGCAGGCTGATCAGAGTCTTCGCAGGGCGCACATGCAGACTTATAGGAAATGTTGTACCCCGGATGACAGTTTTTATTGAAACATGTCAGCACCTCTGTGAATGGTTCTATTTTAAGACTGAAGCGGGAGCACCATGGACTGAAACTATAAAGAATACAGGATTTTCACCTGCTCGGGTAGATTCTTCCGTTGCCCTTGCTAGTTTTAGAGATTGGCTAAATGACCCGGCAAACGAAGGTATCCTTCCTCCACATGACCATGCTATGTTATTTACAGGGTGAGTCATTATAGGAATGAATTCCAGATTTTTTGGATTTTATCGAGGTCTAAACGCCGGCGAAACACAAACTGAATAAAGCCTGAAGCGCTTTACGTTAACCCTTCTCCTGCTGAACACGACCTGCCGTGTCTTAGCAAACAGTGTAGATCCAGATCAGTTGGCTTCTGAAGAAGCCAACTGATCTGGATCTACACTGTTTGTCATTAAATATGTGAATTTCTATCAAAAACCTGGATCAAGTAATCTGATTGGCTGGAAATTAGAAGTGACTGTGGCATCTTTATTCAGCATGACAAGGGTTAAGTTTGTAAGTGATTTGCTTACGTTTACACATCGATAAATTTCACAAAAAAAAAATCATTTCTTACAATTCTAACAAGGTCATATTTTACATTGAAAATATGGGTAAAAAAGCTCATTTTAGAAATTTGCGCGAAGAAAATATTTTCGATATTTCTGTGGATTGGATTTATCAAAGAATAAAGCCCGTTTTCAAATTAATTTCGGCCAATCAAATTACGTTAAATAATTATGTACCGTTCGTGCGCTAAGTATTAAGCAGGCTTTGACAAACAGTGTAGAGATAGAACAGACGCAAATCAAAGTCTACACTGTTTTCTACTCATACAGAAGCTCTAAGGGACATCATTAAGCACTCCGACGGACTTGTCCAAATATTTAGACTAAATACAGTATATATACATGTCTGTGATTTTTAGTTTACATGTCCAAATCTCTGTCCATTACAAAAACATGCCTATTCAAATATATTGAAAATTTTACCACCAAAAACTGAAAATTTTCAGATAAATATTTTTGATATTTTCACATTTCTGCTCAAAACATAGATTGTGGGTATTCGTTAGAACCGCCTCGACGAGGCGGTTCTAACGAGTACCCACAATCTATGTTTTGAGCAGAAATAAGAAAAATAATGTATACCCCTGTAAACCCAAGTTTTACTATATAAAAGTGGGGTTTAAAGGGGTCAAAATTATATAGGCGTGTTTTCGTGATGCAGTTTTCTTGTCAAAGTTACGCCCAACTGGGTACGGGGTTGATATCTAAATTCACCGCCGTACGCGCCTGTCTTCGCAGGATAGCTTCTTTTCGTCATTTCGACATACCGCAGTATAAATCCATAGAATGACTGTAGCAATCCTTAAGTTCTTAGGACGCTTGATTGCACCCTTTCTTTTGGGTCCCATGTCTGTTCATCAGAACATTCTGACTTGCCACTGGTTCAGTGTTTAATGAATGCTCTATGGCTTGGATACATCGACCACATTTTAGGTGTCAACAAAAAGACCTTGTTAGTTTGCGCATTCGTTGCAAGTTTCAAACATTTATTTTTGTCTGAATGAGGGTCCTTAACATGTTAAAAACAAAGCAAACAAAATTGCATTTTATCTTCTGATGTTGATAATTTTTATCAAAAGCCCGTCATAATTTTGTTCCATTTGATTTTCAGCTCGGTCCTGCAAATGGGCATATGATTTACCCACTTTTACGAAGGCACCTTCACGCAATGTACATCAAATTGTTATTCTAAATAGAGGAGGTTTACTATGATTTTCAAAACTTGATTTTGGCACGACTTTAAGGATCTTATTGTGAAGATATATCAAATGGACACAATGAAATTTGAGTATAAAAGGATTTGAAAAAAAAATCGTTTCATGAGATATAATCATCGCTTCAAGACACGTACATTCTTCCATAAAAGGCTGACAGAATTAGGTCACAAAAGATTTTCAAGGCAAATCGCCTTTGGTATGTTGTACACAATAACGTTTTTTTTTTTTTTTTGTTTTTTTGTTTTTTGTTTTTTTGTTTGTTTTTTTTTTTTTGTTTTTTGTTTTGTTTTTTTTTTGTTTTTTCTCAAAAACAATATTGGGGTTGACGTCAACAAAAGTTTACAAATCAAATGCTTGTTACTGGGCGGCAGCGTTATGATATGCACTATCATGTAAACAAGCTAGGACCTGTTTTGAGTATTTTCGAGTAAAAACTTCGTGTTCAAAGAGCAAATGAATTTGTCTAATAGAACATGGTCTTAAAAAGGTATAAGTATATGCATTAATATTTATGTAGGATCGTTGATTCAACGTTATGGCCATGCTGTGATATCGATTCCAAGAAACACACAACACCGCAACAGTGTAAAAACGTGGCGACGTCAAAACAATGTTGGTGCGATGTTGGTGTCTATTATTGCATAAAAAGTAGTGCCGCACGTTATTAACAGCCGTGCATTAACCGGCGAAAAGCCGTGTATTAACAAGGCAATTCACGCGCTGTAAATGCATGGCTACGCAACTTTCAATATGATCGTACCGGGACCACAGATTTGCTGCCGTTACGAGATATGTACTACCCTGCCCCAGAATGACCATAGTCCGTGGAAATATCGTTCGCGCGACATCAGTGAAAAGGCGAAACAAAATAGTGCAAGAAATAACGTGAAATGTAGCAAATGTTTTCAGTTTTTATGCAATAATAGCGATCGAACATGGTTTTTCAATGCATTAACATTCGCTAGGTCCCTTGGTTTTCAACACCTCCCCAAGATCTGGCGAATGTTAATGCATGAAAAACCATGTTCGATCGCTATATTGTGTAACATTGGAACATCTTTGAAGAAGCGTGCCATACATCATGGTTCTGTTTATGATTTTCTTGTGTTCTGGCAATAGATCGTCATTAGGTCTTTTGCTCTTTTTTTCAGCACAGTGCTTTTGATTATATCTGTTTCACTCTGATGTTTCACAGATGAGGTGGAGATAAGCGTAGCAAAAAATTATTTGTAATTTGGACTGCATCAGAATTAAGGGTGAGGTTTTGCGGGAGTAAAACGTGTTAAAGTCTCTCAATAATTTTCATACTGACTGTTCCAAGGCCGGCCTCGATGGCTCAGTTGGATGCGCTGTCCGACTGAAGACCGGGAGGTCGCGGGTTCAACCCCTGCCGAGGCCATTCTCTCCCTTCCGCTGATTCAAGAAGGGCAGTTGTCAGTTTCTGGCGATCAACTGATTTCTTGCACTATTTTGTTTTGCCTTTTCACCGATGTCTCGCGAACGCAATTTCCACGGACTATGCTCGTTCTAGGGCCGGCGGTACACATCTCGTAACGGCAGCAAATCTGTGGCCCCGGTACGATCATATTGAAAGTTGCGTTGCCGTGCATGAACAGCGCGTGAATAGCCCTCTTATGGTGCCTCAGGAAGGTTGTACTTGTTATTGGGGAGTTCCGCTGAAAGCTCTCATCATACAAAAAGGCTTTTATTGCATATGCATGAAGGTCCACTGATGAACAGCATAAAGAAATTGAAACGAGCCACACGTCTGAAAACGTACGTTCATATGTGTGCGCTCAGCGAAGATTCAGATCAGACTGCGCATTCGCGCAGTCTGATCAGAATCTTCACTGGGCGCATTTTGGATTACCAAGGATGCAAAGTTTTTTCATGCAGACAATGAAGACTCTGCTAAGACTGTGCTGATTTAAGTCTGTATTGGGCGCACATGTCAGATGGTAAGCGTTGCGGCTACATTATATGTTGCTTATGTAAAGTGAGTGGACCATTATGTAATAATACATAAGTACATATACATATACGTCCTTTTTTCTAGAAAAGCAAAGTTCTAAAACCCAATAAATGATCTCATTTCTTCACAAAAAATATGTTATGGGTACCCATTAGAAGCACCTTGCAGAACCTCACAATATACGTTTTTGTGAAGAAATAAGAAAGAAATGTTTATCTTGATACCAGTCTTATCTAGAACTATGTAAGCGAAAGCATTATCACTATATGATACGAGAAATGATTAAGATTTTTATTAAGCACGTTAAGAGAGATTTATGCAGTGAAAAGGGGGTTGCTAAAGATAACCAAAATTGAAAAGCTATAAAAAAAACAGCAAATTCTGAAGTTCCCCCAACTTATATAAATCCATACGGAATCCCCGATTTCCGTGTGTAATATTAGCTTTTCAGTTTTTATAGACTATTCAGTTAACCGGTCATTATAAAGATGTCCCGGAACGACACATCACGAAAACATGTCTATATAATGTTGACCCCCTTAAACCCCACTTTTATATAGTAAAACTAGGGTTTAGAGGGGTATACATTATTTTTTCTTATTTCTGCTCAAAACATAGATTGTGGGTACTCGTTAGAACCGCCTCGTCGAGGCGGTTCTAACGAGTACCCACAATCTATGTTTTGTCGAGGCGGTTCTAACGAGTACCCACAATCTATGTTTTGAGCAGAAATATGAAAAAATATCAGAATTTTTATCTGAAAATTTTCATTTTTTGGTGGTAAAATTTTCAGTATTATTTGAATAGGCGTGTTTTCGTAATGAATGGGTCAGTTTTATGCATATTTTGAACATAATTCGTGTCGAAAACGCTGAAAATTGTGGTTCCATGAACCCTAGAACTCAAGTCATATAAACCAATTTATGCCGAGTGGATTAGTTTGCTATAACTTTTTGGACTGCTCCACTTCCAATTGAAGTGGTGTCAGGTTAGTTTTTGTATTATAACCATGTTTTATAGAGATTCCTGCATTTAATGCAAACAGTGTAGACCCTCATTTGAGGCCGCGTTCTGAGGCGTCTAAGTTGGGTCTACACAGTTTGTCAATGTGTCTTTTATGAGACGCTAGGCACAGATGGGTTGATTTTACATTAAAATAAGTTTTCCTTTACTTTATTTTTTTCAGATATGATTTAGAAAGGGACGGATCCAATACAGTAGCAGGTATATTATATATTGACTCCAATACTTGAGTATGCTGTAATCATGTGGGATAATTGTTCCCAATATGAATAGTATGAACAGTATGCTATTAATCCTTTCATCCCTGAGTTTCTGAAGTGGACTCTTCCGTCTATGAAATTGGATGTTTTCATTACCTCAAAAGGAATGTCACATAGACAAAAATCGAAAACAAAAAGGCAAACAGAGTAGTGACAAAATAGAAAATGGCAAATAGTGCAGACTGATGAGACGGCTCGTACGGACTGTCTTATCAGGATCTACACTGTTTGCAAAACATTTTTTTCTGGTCTGTTGAGTTGAACGGGTTAACCCTTAAAACGCCAAGAAAACCTGCATCTGAAAATGTCGTCTGTTTATGTCGTCTGCTGAATATTCTTGCAAACTTTCCAAACCTATTTTATGCATACAGGCAAACAGTGTGGACCCTGATCAGACAGGAGCAGTCTGATCTGGGTCCACATTGTTTGCAAAAATGACTTATAAAATCACAAGCAGACGACAAGTCAGACGACAATTGTTGTGATTGGCAGTTTAAGGGTTAAAGAGGTTCAAGCTACGGCCGGTAGGATTATATCTGGCACTCATAAACTAGTTTTGTGATTGGCAGGCTAAGGGTTAAAGAGGTTCAAGCCGCCGGAACACAACTATATTTTACTTCATTTCTCCCATCAGTTGTTTGACAATGCAACAACTTACTAAGCTTCTAACCTTCGGCTGAAACATTTAGGCATTCCTTAAACATATATTTATGGTAAATCAACATTCTACTACTCCGGCGACGGAACTGGACAAGTTTACGATATACAACTAAGCACATATTGCAGCGTTTTGAATTATTATTTGTCCACAAGAATGCCATTGATATCCCGTTTTGCAGTTGTGGACAAAAGGAAGCACATTCTCATTTTCTTTAGAATGTAAACAGTATAATGAACTGAGACAAGTCATGTCGGATGAGGTGTCATGTTATTGTCATCCTGCCTTACATTCTCTTAATTAAATGGGAACACCGCACTGAGTGACCAAGACAATGATTTCATTTTCAAAACTGTTCAAAGATACAAGAACAGAACGTTTTAAAAGTTCTAAATAGCATGTATATAAAGCATTGAGAATGCTGATGGGGGCTGTTTCTTGAAATTCTTTAGGCCTCTATAACCGATTGGGATTAACGCTGAAATAAAAAAAAACAAGCATACTTTTTATCCTAATGCTGGGTGGAAATGTTATTCATATTCTTTAATTATATTATTCTGATAATGATCGTAGATCGTAGAAAATAAGTATTTTAAGGACTATTTTGTTATTGTGTGCATGTCCTGAAGCAGAACTTAGGCGAACTGTTGTAACGGAACGAAATGAGCTGTCGCGAAACGTCCCGCCCACATTATAGAGAGGGATATGTCAAATTGGTCAATTTAAGCAATACCTCTAGAGCACTAGATAAGTAGAAAGAAAAGAAGACCCGTAGAATATTTAATTGTTAAGTGAGTTATAGCATCACACCTTGTAGGGTTTTACTCATCCCACCCACTTTGCATGTCATTGGGGGAGCTCCCCCTGTTTTGCAGAAAAAAAAAAAAAAAAAAAAAAAAAAAAAACAGAAGAAAAAAAATTAAAATTCTGCTTGTTACCACTGGATTATGCCGGTCTCGGTGGCTCAGTTGGATGCGCCGTCCGACTGGAGACCAGGAGGTCGCGGGTTCAACCCCCGCCGAGGTCGGCAACATTCTTTCGTGGAGATTGATCATGAAATATTTTCTACGGTCATTCTCTCCCTTCCGCTGATTCAAGAAGGGCAGTTGTCAGTTTCTGGCGAAAGAATGTGCACAATACTGGTTAACCGCTTAGAGGACTAAGCCTGCCCAGTAAACGTGTGGTTAGGTAAACTGACCGCGCTCGACATGACCCCATTGGGTTGACTGTGCCGTAAAACCTCAACACAAATAAAAAACCACTGGATTATCATATTCGTCCGCCGATATTGTACTCAATATGATTAAAATCTTATTTCTTCAAAAGTATGAAGTTTTCTTTGTTTTTTTTTTTTGTTGTTTTTTTTTGTTTTGTTTTGTTTTTGTTTGTTTGTTTGTTTGTTGTTGTTGTTTGTTTGTTTTTTGTTTTTTTGTTTTGTTTTGTTGTTGTTGTTTTGTTTGTTTGTTTTTGTTGTTGTTTTTGTTTTTTTTTTGTGTCTATTTATTTGCTATTTATAAGCATCAGAGTGTATAAAGCTAATATGTTTGAATGCCGAATTTAGCGTTTCAGTGTTAGCATGGAACTATTCTTTTGGGGATTCGGTTTTAGGTAGTTATTAGGTTGATAGCATCAGAAAACGGTTTATCGAAATGCGGTATGTTAAATCTGGTGGCGGTTTGACAACCGCCCCTAAAATGCATAGTTAATATAACTGGAATTGTGCCTTAAACCTTTCATCCAAGCGTTTCTAAAGTGGACTCTTCCATCTCTGAATTTGGATACATCCTTTGGTGCAAATAGGGGTCTCAGTTAAAAATTAATAACAGGATGGAAAACAGTGGGGATCCTTATGAGACGGCTCTTTTTGAGTCGTCTCATGTACATCTACCATTACGAAAACATGCCCATTCAAATATACTGAAAATTTTACCTTCAAAAAAATGAAAATTTTCAGATAAAAAATTCTGATATTTCTCATATTTCTGCTCAAAATATAGATTGTGGGTACTCGTTAGAACCGCCTCAGCGAGGCGGTTCTAACGAGTACCCACAATCCATGTTTTGAGCAGAAATAAGAAAAATAAGGTATACCCCTGTAAACCCCAGTTTTACTATATACAAGTAGGGTTTACAGGGGTCAAAATTATATAGGCATGTTTTCGTGATGACTGTTTGTAAATGTAGCCATTTTGGTCTTATAGGGCTAAAAGGGTTCTTAAAGCTGTTTTGGGTTTCCCACGAAATAGTTCTGAAGTAATTCTTATTTACCTTCCTTGTCCAAGCTTGATCATTCTATACCCCTCTCTTTTTCATTTCTTTATTTTATCCCTTATACTATATCACTTTCTTGTATAACTGATGCATTCATTATGGAATAGAGACTGTTGATTTTACTTCCATATAATTATGCGATTGTAACCACAGTATATAAAATCTACTTTTATGATTTGTTTGGAGGCGAATTCAAATAACAAAAATCTGAAAGGTTGCCTTTGGGAACAAAGAACATACAAAAGAACGAAAATGAAAATGAAATAAAAAAAACTCACTTTTATTACGTCTCTTCATACGTAGCAATGTACAGTATAACCTCAATGGCTCGAACACGGATGGCTCGTTTATCGTGGATGATTCAAACTCTTTTTTCAGTCCCTACAAAATTCTTTCAAAAGCTCAAGAAAACAAATATTTAGGGATTTTTTCTTATTTTATCATGGAATTGTATGTTGTGTGTACTCATTAGAATCGTCTCATCGAGGCGATTCTAATGAGTACACTCAACATACAATCATTGTGTAGAAAATCGAAAAGATTTCCCTAAATTATCGCTATTTGCTTCCTGAACTGGTGCTATGATTAATCCTCAGTGGCTCGAGCTACCCATCTCTCGAACAAATTTCCATGGTCCCAAAGATGTTCGAGCCATTGAAAGTTTGACTGCAGTTTGCAAGGCTTCATACGCCCTCTAGTACCTGCTAAAGCGATAATCGATTTTCAAAGCAATATGAATGGGCTCAATGATCCCAAAGGAAATAAAAAGATATCTGTACTGTGGGGAAGTACGGAGAGCCGTTTTACGGCCGCCATACGACACTTCAATTTTCCCATTGTTAACTTTCCATTCCTGAGCAGTAATATCCCTTCTGCACCAGCATACGGCGTTTACGTTTCACAGTTAATCCGTTATGCCAGAACCTGTTCAAATTATCAGGACTTCATGGAGCGTGGGAAAGTGCTCACTACAAAGTTGTTGAGCCAGGGGTATCAAAAAACCAAACTGGTAGCAACACAAGAAGTTCTATGGGAGACATCATGATCTGGTCAATCCCTACAATGTGGCAGTTTCCAGAATTGTTTCTGATGTTTTTGCCAGTGACGCGCCATAAGTAGACTTCCCAAATCCTGGACATACGCTTCTACCGATATTTCCTTCGTTCAGGCCTATGGACATGGTGGGCGAAGCTTGCTTACCAAGTAATGCTTACTATCCGCGGACGCCTGATTACACCCTTTATTCTGGGATCCATGTCTGTTGATCTGAACATTCTGATTCGTCATTCGTTTATGAATTTATGAGTTTGGATTACGGCTTAGGTACCATGACCGCAACTACTTAACACCCCCAACAGTGAAGTAAAATAAAAATCTGAAAGGTTGCTTTTGAAACCAAAAACACATAACAGAAGAAAATCGGAGACTCGGTTGTATTAAGTATCTTCAAACGCAGCAATATAGTTTGCGAGGCTGAATACGCTCTTCTAGCACCTCATTCAATAAGAAAGATTAACTAAGTATTTATCTAATAAATGTTGTCATTTATAAAATGTTTCTGTTAGCTAATCGTTCAAGGACAGATTCATTCATCTAAAGGCATTTCAACAGGATGCACTCGGGCAGGGTAGGTGAGGGTAGGTGGTTGAGAGTGAACAAGGGAGGGGAGGGCTACCTATGTGAAAGTATAGGAAATGTGTCGCTGGTTTGAAATATGTTTCACTTCTTTTGGTGATTATTTGGGCTGTAAATTAAGAAATCTATGTCTTACTTTGATTTGAAATTCCCAGTTTTAGATAGTGGTTTAAGATTGAGATATTTTCTGTTGTTAGCTACAGAAATAAATACTCAAACGATTTCTCCGTTAAGTTACATTTTATGAGAAGAAATCAGAGCATTTTCAGAACACTTTGTGCAGTCATACCTATGACTCGTTAAATATTCAGCTATATTTTCACATATTCAGTATTTATTATTTGGGAGTCTATTCATACTCCTTGGGGATTGCGAGGTAATAGTGGTACTTTTCAGAATATTGGAGGCTCATCCCGTCATTAATATTTTGCATTGCCACTCAGGGCAAACACATGTACAGTCAAACTTCAGTGACTCGAACATCTTTGGGACCATGGAAATTTGTTCGAGAGATGGGTAGTTCGAGCCAATGAGATTTAATAATGGCACCGGTTCAGGAAGCAAATAGCGATAATTTAGGGAAATCTTTTTGATTTTCTACACAATGATTGTATGTTGAGTGTACTCATTAGAATCGCCTCGATGAGGCGATTCTAATGAGTACACACAACATACAATTCCCTGATAAAATAAGAAAAATCCCTAAATATTTGTTTTCTTGAGCTATTGGAAGAATTTTGTAGGGACTGAAAAAAGAGTTCGAATCATCCACGGTAAACGAGCCATCAGTGTTCGAGCCATTGAGGTTATACTGTATATGGAATATATGCCTAAAAGGTAAAGGGGAATTGATACATTGTCAAGGGAGGCAACTCTATCAAAATTGTTTTTACCCTTCTGAAAAGAGGCCTACGCTATAAGGAAAGAATTTGCTCCCAGAGGGAGCAAAATTTTTTCTTATAGAGTAGACCCCTTTTCAGAAGGGATATGGTATGAAGCAAATCAATCAGGAAACTACAAAAGGTGTCTCCCATTTCGGAACTGTGGATTATTATATCAAGTGTATCTGGTTCATTTAATGATGATGATCGCCTTTCTTTTTTAGGTTTGGCCTATGTTGGTGAACAGTGCAGCAGCAACAGTCAGGTACAGTGGTGTGGCCTTTGTAACACTAACAGTCAACAGTCTATCAGCGAAGACAAACCGCTACGTGCTACTACAGCCACAACGGCGGCTCATGAATTAGGACACAAGTATGTAAACAAACCGCATCGGAGAAAATTAATCCGAATAACTCTTTTTATCATATCCCAAATAGATTTCGCTTAATGTGATAGTAAGCGAAATTTCTTCTTAGGATATATTTAAAAAAATGGAATAATGTGATTTTTTATCCTGATGATTAGTATTAGTATTAGTGGAATACGCGGCTTAGGGAATATGGACACAAATATGTAAACAAACCGCACAGGAGAGAAACATAATGTTAGTCTATCCCGACCACCATCACAGAAACATGCCTATGTAATTTTTACCCCCTTAAACCCCACTCTTATATTGTAATACTGTGGTTTACAGGGGTATACATTTTTTTTTGTTTCTGCTTAAAACATAGATTGTGGGTACTCGTTAGAAACGCCATGCCGAGGTGGTTCTAACGAGTACCTACAATCTATCTTTTGAGCAGAAATATGAAAAATATCAGAGTTTTTTTATCTGATACTTTTCTGTTTTGGAGGTGAAATTTTCTTTATATTTGAATAGGCGTATTTTCGTAATGACTCTGCTTAGAAGCTTCAGGGTTACCGTGTGCTTAGAGCTTCTGTCTTCGGATCACGAGGTTTGGGATTTGAATCCCACTGGAGGTGGAATTCTGCTCATGAATGCATGCATTACGAAAACATGCCTGTTCAAATATACTGAAAATTTTACCAACCAAAAAAAATGATTTTTTTTCAGATAAAAAAATCTGGTATTTTTCTTATTTCTGCTCAAAACATAGATTGTGGGTAACCGTTAGAACCGCTTTGACGAGGCGGTTCTAACGGGTACCCACAATCTGTGTTTTGAGCAGAAATACGAAAAATATCAGATATTTTTATCTGAAAACTTTCAGTCTGCTCAAAAACATAGAGGCGGTTCTAACGGACGCTCACAATCTATGTTTTGAGCAGAAATATGAAAAACATCAGATTTTATTATCTGAAAACTTTCAGTTTTTGATGGTGAAATTTTCAATATATTTGAATAGGCATGTCATTACGAAAACATGCCTATATAATTTGACCCCCTTAAAGCCCACTTTTACATAGGAAAACTGGAGTTTACAGGGGTAGACATTATTTTTCTTATTTCTGCTCAAAAACATAGATTGTGCCGGGGTACTCGTTAGTGCCCACAATCTGTTTTGATGCGAAATATGAAAAACATCAGACTTTTTTTTATCTGAAAACGTTCAGTTTTTGGTGGTGAAAATTTTCAATATATTTGAATAGGCATATTTTCGTAATGAAAAGGGAAAGCAATCAGCTCCCTCTTCCCCAACAAGGCGATCCATTACGAAAACACGCCTATTCAAATATATTGAAAATTTCACGTCCAAAAACTGAAAATTTTCAGATTACAAAACTGCTATTTTACTTATTTCTGCTCAAAACATAAATTGTAGATTTTCGTTAGAACCGCCTCGGCGAGGCGGTTCTAACGATTACCCACAATCTATGTTTTTGAGCAGAAGTAAGAAAAATAATGTATACCCCTGTAAACCCCAGTTTTACTATATAAAAGTGGGGTTTAAGGGGGTCAATATTATATAGGCGTGTTTTCATGATGACAATGTTAGACAGGATCCCCTAAACACAACAATAAGACAAGAATAGGACAAAACATGAAAGACGTCCTGCAGCGGGCAGCAAAACGGCCACACAAAGAAAACACAACACCAGAACCACCACTACTGTCCTTTCAACATCTTTTGGAAAGTCGTTTTTTTTTTTTTGCCTGGCGCTTTACACAGAAATAGTGAATTTGCAAACTTTTGTGATGATTTAATGCAAAACAATTGGTCGTAACTATCTATGTACAAAAAGTTTCATCCTAGTCTTTGGTTTTTAAAAATCAAATAATTTCACTTTTCCCGATTTTAAATACAAATTATGCAGAAATCTGTAGGGTAGGTAACTTGGAGGCAGATTTTCAACAAGTTCCGCTTGTTCAATTTTTCTGAAATTTTCAACATATTGTTGTGAAACTTTAGTAATTCAAATTCTGCAAAGAAACGTGAACACTATTTTCTTAATAAAAAAAATCCAAAAATCTCACTTTACTATAGGAATTTTGCATAGGTCAGACCAATTTTTGGTCGTAAATTTAATTTAACTTTGAAAATTTGAGAACAGAACACAAAAACAGAAAAGACAAATGGTTTCTGATAAGATATGGTCCATTGTGAAATATTTTTATTTAAAATAAAACGCCAAGCGAAAAAAACAAAACAAAAAAAAGTCTTTCCGAGTGATGTCAAAAGGACAGAAGCGTTAGAACTATCAGCAGCAAAAGACTACTACCTGGGGCTTAACACTTTCACACTTGAGTTTCTGATGTGGCCTCTGCCATCTTGTATTTGGTCATGTCTATTGTTGTCAATAGGTTTTTTTTTATTCAAAATCATTAACACACTGGCAAATTGTGTAGCTCCTGATTAGACGGCTCATTATATGGGTTGAAAGGATTGAATCGATTTTACTGGAACCAAATCTTCCCCGATGTTCAAATTTTGTAAAAATACAAAATGATTGTTCAGGTCTCATAGAAGCTCCTTTACCCAGTCAGTGAAACATCACAGAGAAAGATGTAAATCAGATTAAGTCATATGATGAAACAGGGATGAGGGCTTGCGACAATCACCTAAGATATTGGCAAAAAAGGTAAGAGAAGTCTAGGCAGTGCCACAATCACAGAAAAATAAGGGGAAATATTACTAACTCGGATGAGTTACCTATGTGATTTTGAACTCTTTCAGACCAGAAGACTAAAACAGATATCTGTGCAAACAGTGTAGATCCAGATGAGACGGCTCGTAACGAACCGTCTCATCTGGATCAAGACTCTTTGCCATTTCATTGTTTTTTTATTTTTTGACTGACACCCCCATTTGGGACAGTGCAAAGATAGAAGCGTCTACTTCAGAAACTGAGGGGTAAAACGATAAAGACAACTGTTGACAGCAAAACGCTTTTTCCCATATGCGTACATCCTGGTTTTAATTTCAGACTGAAACCCCTTTCGCATCAGTGGACATGTCCAAATTCATGGATTGGACTGTCCACTTCAGAAACTCGGGGATGAAAAGGTTAAAGCTTTTAAAAATGTATCAGAAACGAAATAAATTACAGTCGACTCTCGTTATCTCGAATTCCAAGGGACTCACTGAAACACTTCGAGATATCCGTACCTCGACATATCAGAGTTGAGAGAGTGAGGAAAACAATACACATTTAACACAACCACATTTAACAAATGAATATGTAATTTGACTCCTGAAGTTAGAAATATATATATAAAATAATGTGGAAAAAAGAAGAAATTGCTCCTTAGGAGCAATTTCTCCTCTTTTCCACATTATTTTGTTACCTGTTGTCATAGTTTCATGTTAAAACAGGGACCAGATTTTTCACTTCGAGATAAGCGGTAATTCGAAATAAGCGAGTTCGAGATAACGAGGTTCGACTGTATAAAGACATATTTTGTGTTTTGGCATGTCTCAAATATACTCATTTGTTTTCAGCCTCGGTGCTGCTCATGACGGTGATGGTAATTTCTGTCCATCTAACACCGGTTATGTAATGGAGGCCAGTTCTGGAGTCGGCGGCGACGCCACTAAGAATCTACGCCTTTGGGTGTTTTCTAGCTGTTCAGTAGACTATTTCAATACATTTATCACCGCCTTGAATAAGTAAGTACTTATAGAAATTAAAATACACTTTACTTTATGGGAATCATTCCTATATATGGATGTGACTTCCTTTCACTTCCGCTGATTCAAGCAGGGCAGTTGTCAGTTTCCGGCGAAAGAATCGGCACAAGTACTTATTAACTGCTCAGAGAACCGAGCCTTTCCAGGAATAAGTGTGGTAAGTTAAACTGACCACGCTCGACATGAACTTAATGGGTTGACTGGGCCGTAAAACCTCAACAGGAACAAACATGAATGTGATACTGTTGAATATTTGATGATACATTTCTAAGATAATTATACTCCTCGCAAACTTTGTGGTGGGCTGTACTGTTTTCATGCTGTCCGTCCGTCCGTGTGTCCGGGCACACGTATGGGCATACATTGGGTAGGCATCTAGTGGGTACTTTACATAGAGTTTGCTTTAATCCGTCAATGACACCCAACAAAAGAGATGGTCTTGTTAGGTATTTTCAACTACTGTTGGATACTTTTACATTTTTTGTCTATGGAAGTTTAACATTGAGTGCCCAATAAGTGTTCATCTGTAGGAACGTCCGTCCATGTGTCCGTCCGCGACACTTTGGTTTTTTCCTAAGATCTTGAAAACGATTAGATTTTGGTGACCTTTATCTCGTTTTCAAGGTCACACCGGCACTTTGAAACTCAAATTTTGGTAGAAAAAAGCTTGTGTGCACATTATATCATGTACCAATGGCTGGATTTTTAACAAACTAGCACAGATACATCGTTAGGACATGGGAAAGAATTGATTACGTTTTTGTGACTTTGACCTCATTACTACATTATAACAGTGACCTCATTTTCAAGGTCACTACATTATAAAGACTCTAAAAATGAGCCTTGTGTGCACCCTATCTCATGTATCAATAGATGGAATTTGTTCAAACTTGCACAGATACTTCATTAGGATAGGGGAAAGAAGTAATTAGATCTTGGTGACCTGAACCTCATTTTCAAGGTCACACTGACACTTTAAAACTAAAATTTTGATAGAAAAAAAAAAGCTTATGTGCACATTGTCTCTTGAACCAATGGTTGGAATTTGACCTAACTAGCACAGATCTAAAGTTTTGATAGAAAAAAGCTTATGTGCACACTATCTCTTGAACCAATAGTTGGAATTTGACCAAAATAGCACAGATACATCAGTTGGAGGCGTGCGTGGTTGGGGTGGAGGGGGGGGGATGGGGAAGAAGTGATTAGATTTTACTGACTTTTACCTCATTGAAGGTCACTAAAACATCTCTACAGTGACATGGCTATAGTTGGTGACCACATACCACAAAAAATTGGTTCTCATTATGCTACTTGGGTGAATTACAAATCTTACATATCAGTGTCACCCATTTTGAAGAATAAGTTGGCTTAGTTTTGTTTTCTATACTGGCCATTACTGTGTGGGGCTCTGGGGTAACCTGGCGGTCATTTTGATACAGATGTGTGGCCCAGCATTTCGAAACCCACCCTATTTATATACCTCGGATCTGACAAATGGGACCCATTCACATACTTACCGTACAAATTGCCACCTAAACATATACAAGTATGGGACACAGAATAGCTCCTAGGGAAGATTAATCGGCCTATTTAGACTGATTATAGGACCCAATTGCTTTATTATAAAGATAATTTCAAGGAAATAGAGCAATTTTAAGGCTATAGACATGCTTCAGCTACAAAAAGCGAGCAATTCATAAACCAAATACTGAAAAAAAAGGGTCATTCATATACTTCCAGAGCTGAAAATTTGAGAGTGTTTTTTCTTCGGGTCTCCATAAAAACATGTGTTGTAGGTACTCGGCGAGGCGCTTCTAATGAGTACCCACCACATAAGTTTTAAATGGAAAAATAATAAAAAAAAAAAACCATCAGAATTATCACCAAATACTCTTCCTTAAGTTCGCTGACAAGATTTCAGAAAGTTTTGGATATGGCCAGCGCCTTGAGGAAATTGGGCTTCGAGGCAGATGCAGAGAGCGAATGCCCTGATCAGAACTGCGCTGTCTGATCAGTACCTTTATTTTTCACTCAAAATATTCGACTAGAAACTGTAGCATATAAATATAGACGATAAAACTTCTTTATCAAACTGCAGATGCATAGATTGATCAAATTCTTTACCGGTTTTCATTAAAAAAATATTTCCTTTTTGTATGGTGTGGCTTGTCATCACGAAAACACGCCTATATAATATTGACCCCCTTAAACCCCACTTTTATATAGTAAAACTGGGGTTTACAGGGGTAGACATTATTTTTCTTATTTCTGCTCAAAACATAGATTGTGGGTACCCGTTAGAACCGCCTCGCCGAGGCGGTTCTAACGAGTACCCACAATCTATGTTTTGAGCAGACATATGAAAAATATTAGAGTTTTTCATCTGAAAATTTTCAGTTTTTAGAGGTGAATTTTTCTATATATTTGAATAGGCGTGTTTTCGTAATGGTGTGTTGGCAAACTGTATAAGCACTGACTTGAATTTGCGAATGAGCAGCTTTGTAAGGCATAAGGCACTGTATGTAGAGGAACCAGAGCGTGATGTTATTATTTTTGTTATCTGTAGAAGGACAGGAGCTTGAAGTTAACTTTTTGTTATATGTAGAAGAACAGAAGCTTGAAGTTATTTATTTATTTATTTGTTTATTTATTTATTTTGTTATCAGTAGAAAGATAGGAGCTTGAAGTTGTTATATGTAGAACATCACAAAAACACGCCTATATAATTTTGACCCCCATAAACCCCACTTTTATATAGTAAAACTGGGGTTTACAGGGGTACACATTATTTTTCTTATTTCTGCTCAAAACATAGATTGTGGGTACTCGTTAGAACCGCCTCGTTGAGGCGGTTCTAACGAGTACCCACAATCTATGTTTTGGGCAGAAATATGAAAAATATCAGGGTTTTTTTTACTGAAAATTTCCCTTTTTTTTTGTTGTAAAATTTTCAATGTATTTGAATAGGTGTGTTTTCGTAATGAGAACAGAAGCTTGAAGTTATTTATTTATTTATTTATTTATTTTGTTATCAGTAGAAGGATAGGAGCTTGAAGTTATTATTTTTTTATAAGTAGAAGGATAGGAGCTTAAAATTATTAATTTTGTTATATGTAGATGGACAGGAGCTTGGAGTTATTAATTTTGTTATGTGTAGAAGGACAAGAGCTAGAATTGTATATGAGTAAATAAAACCATCTAGAAGAGATGGCTACTAATGTAGCGCCAGACTGACCGTGTTGGGGGCAATAATCTCAAACTTCTTCCTAATTAAAACTTAACAAACCGTAACATGCTAGAAAATTCTCCTGTTATTATTTTTGTTATATGTAGAAAGACAGGAGCTTGAACTTATATTTTTGTTATATGTAGAAGGGCGGGAGCTTGAAGTTATTAGTTTTGTTTTATGTAGAAAGACAGCTGCTAGAAGTTATTTTTTTTTGTTATATGTAGAAAGACAGGAGCTAGAAGTTATTATTTTTGTTATATATATTGAAGAATTGGAGCTTGAAGTTATTATGTGTTTTATATGTAGAAGTGTGGGGCTTGAATTGTTATTTTTGTTATATGTCGAAGCACTGGGGCTTGAAGTTATTATTTCTGTCGTATGTATAAGGACAGGAGGTTGAAGTTATTATTTATGTTATATGTAGAGGGACCGGAGCTTGAAGTTATCATTTTTGTTGTAAAAATGCCTGCATTACAAAACCATGCCTATTCAAACATACTGAAAATTTCATCACCAAAAAATGAAATTTTTCAGATAAAAAATTCTGATATTTTTCATGTTTCTACTCAAAACATAGATTGTGGGTACTTGTTAGAACCGCCTTGATGAGGCGGTTCTAACGTGTACCCACAATTTATGTTTTGATCAGCAATAAGAAAAATAATGTATACCCCTGTAAACCCAAGTTTTACTATATAAAAATGGGGTTTAAGGGGGTCAGAATTATATAGGCATGTGATGGTATGATTTTCAACAAATCGTTTAGGCCGAACAAGGAAAGGAATGGTATAACTTCAAGCTCGTGTGCATTTAAGGAGAAGATACACTTTGTAGTGTCTTTTTTAACAAGGGAGACAACTATTGTGCCTTCATGGTTGCCTTTCTGCATCAAGCCCTTCTGAACAAAGGCTACTCTAAACGGAAAGAATACGCAATCAAGGGTGCATATCATTTCCTTTTAGAGGAAATCCCTTTTCAGAAGGGAGCAAAAGCAGTTTTGACAGATTTATCTCCCTTGAAAATGTACCAAGTGAAGAATTTGATCAGACTACATGAATGCACAGACTGATCTGAATCTTCGCTGGGCGCACATGTTCAAAGGTACGTTTCATCACGAAAACATGCCTATATAATGTTGACCTCCGTAAACCCCACATTTATATAGTAAAACTGGAGTTTACAGGGGTAGATATTAGTTTTCTTATTTCTGCTCAGAAACATAGATTGTGGGTACTCGTTAGAACCGCCTCGCCGAGGCGGTTCTAACGAGTACCCACAATCTATGTTTTGAGCAGAAATATGAAAAATATCAGAATTTTTATCTGAAAATTTTCATTTTTTGGGTGGTAAATTTTTCAGTATGTTTGAATAGGCATGTTTTCGTAAAGTCTGACACAACCTAATTGAAAATTTTTCAGCGCCCCAAACACAAACTGTATGACTTCTGAATCTTCAAGTTACAATGCTAGTGCACTTGATGAGTATGCGAATCAATTAGCAGGTCAGGTTTACCCACCGGATGCTCAGTGTGAAGCCTCCGAGGGGACTGGGTCCTACTTGTGTAGGGTAAGTACGTTCTGCTGTTTGTCCCCAAATCCTATCTTTTCAGAATATACATCACAAAAACATGCCTATATAATTTGACCCCCTTAAACCCCACTCTTATATAGTAAAACTGGGGTTAACAGGGATAAACATTATTTTTCTTATTTCTGCTCAAAAACATAGATTGTGGGTACTCGTAGAACCGCCTCGCCGAGGCGGTTCTAACGAGTACCACAATCTATGTTTTGACCAGAAATATGAAAAATATCAGATATTTTTTATCTAAAACTTTTTCAGTTTTTGGAGGTGAAATGTATATTTGAATAGGCGTGTTTTCGTAATGCAATGTATTTTCTACCCAAATCCTTCCACTTCAGAATATATTTTTGTACCCAGATCTTACCGTTTCAGAATGTATTTTTATACCTTTTCAGAATATATCTTTATACCCAAATTGTACCCTTTCAGAATATATTTTGTACCCAAATCCTACCTTTTCAGAATATATTTTTGTACCCAAATCCTACCGTTTAAGAATATATTTTGTACCCAAATTATACCGTTTTAGAATATAATACCCAAATCCTACCGTTTCATAATATGTTTTTACCCAAATCCTACCGTTTTAGAATATAATATATTTTTGTACCCAAATCCTACCGTTTCAGAATGTATTTGGTACCCAAATCCTACCACTTCAAAATATATTTTTACACCCAAATCCTATTGTTTGAAAATATATTTCTGTACAAATGAGTGAAAAATGACCCCACCTCGTGAAAATGTGGTGTTTAAGGCTACATACATATGGTGAGCTTAATGTTCTTTATTATGTATTTGCCTCAAATACATATTTTCACAAGGATTGGCCATTTCATTATGAAAACATGCCTATTCAAATATACTGAAATTTTTACCTCCAAAAAATGAAAATTTTCAGATAAAAAAATTCTGATATTTTTTACATTTCTGCTCAAAACATAGATTGCGGGTACTCGTTAGAACCGCCTCGACGAGGCACTCTATGTTTTGGAGCAGAAATAAGAAAAAATGTATTCCCCTTGAAACCCCAGTTTTACTATATAAAAGTTGGGTTTAAGGGGGTCAAAATTACATAGGCATGTTTTCGTGATGTTTCACTCCCTGGTACTGAAATATATTCTGAAAATCATAAATAATTGGTGCACGAAAAGATTTTAAAAAATGAAACATATATATGCCGAACAAGGTTATCATCACGAAAACATGCCTATATAAGTTTGACCCCCTTACACCCCACTTTTATATAGTAAAACTGCGGTTTACAGGGGTATACATTATTTTTCTTATTTCTGCTCAAAACATAGATTGTGGGTACTCGTTAGAACCGCCTCGCCGATGCGGTTCTAACGAGTACCCACAATCTATGTTTTGAGCAGAAATAAGAAAAATATAAGAATTTTTTATCTGAAAATTTTCAGTTTTTAGAGGTGAAATTGTCTATATACTTGAATAGGCGTGCTTACGAAAGTAAGAAACTGCCTGTATAACTCCATGGCAGACATTTGTGTCCGGCTTTAATGCATAGATGGATTGTGAAATTATTTGACAGAAAAAGCAATCCACAATCTTAATATGGGTTGCTTATAACTTTGGAATGTATGGAGGGATTTTGAACTTATTATACCCTGGCATTATGCTGCATACGAAGTTTGCCGAATGGGTATATAGTTTTCGTCAGTTTCGTTTGTCCGTCCGTCGTCTGTCCGTCCTTCCGCCCGTCCGTCCGTGATTCCGTTTGTTAACCCTTTCTAATAACAAGTTTTACTTTGAAGGTTTTTTTATTACTTATATCTCTGCCGCCACTGATAAAAAACAAAACTTTTATATTTGGTATGGGAAACCTGGGAGGGTTCTCTTCCATTCTATGAACCCTTGGGTCATGCCCCAGAGCAGGGCTACAGATCAAAATCTAGGACACCCCAATAAAGTAGTATATTGCAGTTTATTTATACAAACAACTCCTTAATAAAGAAGGATGGGAATCAGACAGGTTTATCACGTCAACATTCAGTAAAATAAGGTCAAGGTCATTGTGACCCTATGTTCATGCTTCAGTGATTTTGTCATGACTATATCATGGATTAATGTGATACTTGGGATATTGGTTCTGAGTGACACCACAATTGACATCTGAATAAATGTAGGTCACCTTGAACTAAATTTCATCCAGTGCCTTATATTTTGAATGTTATTTGATGTATGAGCATCATTATTTGGGATTATGAATCAGTATGATCCGACAGTTGACCTAAAAGTAAATGTAGGTCACTGTGACCTATATTTTATCATGCAGTGATTTTATGTTACATCTTGAAAACAATTTATTGAATGACTATCATAGTTTGGGATGACGTGACTTATATTTCATGGCCCTGTGATTTTGTTTTATATCTCCTACTATTTGATGCCTAAGTGTCATATTTGCAGATAATGACACAGTGTGACCAAAACTTTGATCTCAAAGTAAAGATAAATCAGCATGACCTATATTTCATGGTCTAGTGATTTATTTTATGGATTAGCGTCAAAGATGGTATAATGGATCAGTGTGGCCATCAGATTGACCTGTCAAGTTTATGTAGGTCAATAACCTATATTTTATAATCCAGCGATTTAGCTCCACGTCTTGACTAATTTCCCCAGAAAAAGGGATGATAGATCAGTGTCACTCAGAGACTGACCTTGTAAACTATATGTAGGTCACTGACCTATATTTCATGGTCCATTGAATGTCTCATATCATTGTCATTGACTTTTAGATATTTTATAATTAAAAATGACGCCGGCCGGGGGTATTCGTGACCCTCTGGGTACTTGTTCCAGGTTGACATAAAAAGCAACAATAAGCTTAATATGGGTCGCTTATAACTTTGAAATACATGGAGAGATTCTGAAATAATTTGATAGAAAAAGTAACTCACAAGTCAAGGGTCCCTTATGATTTTGGAATGCATCATAAAGGTTTTGAAATAACTTTACAGAAAAAGCAACCCACAAGTTTAGGGACGCTTATGAATTTAGAAAGCATAGAGGGAGTTTGAATTTGACATAAAAAGCAAACCACAAGCTTATTATGGGTCGCTTATAACTTTGGAGTGCGAATGGGATTTTGAACTAATCTGACATTAAGAGCAACCCACAAACTTAATATAGGTCGCTGATAACTTTGGAATGCTTAGAGGGCTTTTGAAATACTTTTGACATAAAAAGCAAACAACAAGCTTAATACGGGTAAGTTATAACTTGGGAATGCATAGAGGGATTCTGAAATAATTTGACAGAAAAAGCAGTCCATAAGTATAGCGTAGCTTAAAATTTGGAATGAGTCATAGGGTTTTAAAAATAATTATTGCATAAAAAGCAATGCCGCAAGTTATTAACAGCCGTGCATTAACCGGCGAAAAGCCGTGTATTAACAAGACAGTTGACGCGCTTTTAATGCACGGCTACGCAACTTTCAATATGCTTGTATCAGGGCCACAAAATTGCTGCCGTCACGAGATGTGTACTGCCCGGTCCTAGAACGAGCTTAGTCCGTAGAAATTGCGTTCGCGAGACATCGGTGAAAAGGCGAAACAAAATAGTGCAAGAAATAACGCAAAATATAGCAAATATTTTCAGTTTTTATGCAATAATAGCGATCGAACATGGTTTTCAATGCATTAACATTCGCCAGGTCCCTTGGGAGGTGTAGAAAACCACGGCCTTCGGCCTCGGTTTTCGACACCTCCCATGGGACCTGGCGAATGTTAATGCATAAAAAAACATGTTTGATCCCTATATTGTCATTGTCTAAGAAGTTTCTGAAGTAATTTGACACAAAACATGAGACCATCGAATCGCAAAAGAAAACAAAGAAACAAGGCATTCGTCAATTCAACTGAGATCTCTTATATCAGTTATGATTGACACACTCTTATTAGAAACCTTTTTATTTGTCCGTCGTTGTGCTTTGTTACCGCATATTGGCAATTCAAGTAAATGAATGGCCAAACTTGGTCTAAACAAACACTGACTATGAATCAAGATAAATTACTCTCAAAGCAAAATTCTTTGACCAATTATCAATTTCTACATTACCTTAAGTCAAGAAACGAAATCTTAAATGGGTTAAGTATCTTCTGAGGTGTCTGCTTATGCTTTTTACTGTTGACAATAGGAACCTATACATATAAGTAGAATTCTTTGATAAAGTATTTTTCCTGTTTAAAAAACTTCAAAACTTGTTTTTTTAGTTATATATTAAAATGACCGCCATCCCCATATATGGTATAAAAAATAAAAACCTCCAGAAAAAAATCTATCAAATTTGTTCAAATGAAGATCCTATGTTGACCCGTCACCTTTTCATGACAAGCACTCATTTGCTTCCCTATACATTGTTTTGGGGTGAAATGTCGAAAAAGACCGAAAAGTAAATAAGAGGAACTGATATAATCAGATCCACATCAAACCCCTAACACCAAAAGAAAAGACAGACAAATACAATAAAGCAGACACAAAATGAACAGATGACAAGCAGAGTTGGCAACTCCTTCCAAAAAAGGTGGGAACTCTGTTACCCAAAACTTAACTGAATATATAATCAACTTACATAATTGTTAAAAGAAAAACATTAGAAATTGAAACACTACATAACAATTGACATGAAGTACCACAATAAAACTACCGCCTTGGAACGGTCAGTAATGAATTACTGGGGGTGGGGTGGGTGTGGGGCTTAAGCTGGCTTTACGGGATCCCAACCTTCGCCACCAGCTTCCATAGTGGTAAAAACATAAATTTGTTCGGTCTATGTGGCGGTCTTCTAACCCATCCATGAATCATTACGGGCAAAAGATAAATCACAGATAAAGCGTATAATGAAGCAAATATAAGGGCTCAACAGAAACAACGTGTTAAGACATCTGGTGATCCCTGGGTTGTCAAACACATTACGAAAACACGCCTATTCAAATATATAGAGAAAATCACCTCCAAAAACTGAAAATTTTCAGATAAAAAAAACTCTGATATTTTTCATATTTCTGCTCAAAACATAGATTGTGGGTACTCGTTAGAACCGCCTCGGCGAGGCGGTTCTAATGAGTACTCACAATCTATGTTTTTAGCAGAAATAAGAAAAATAGTGTATACCCCTCTAAACCCCAGTTTTACTATATAAAAGTGGGGTTTAAGGGGGTCAATATTATATAGGCGTGTTTTCGTGATGAATGGCCACCGTCTCAAGATGGCGGCCATGTCCATATATATTATTGTAAAATCTTTCATAAATCTTCTTCTCTAGAACCTGAGGCTGAATCTTGGTATATCGCTTTGTCGACGGGAGGTCTGTCAGGTTTGTTCTCATGATTCCTTATGCATTGGTATGGTGAAAGTGTTGAAAATCGTTGAGTTGCAATGTCGACAAAATATTGTATGCTTGTATAGACAAAGCCTTCCCAGCGCCCCCTGTGCGTTTGAAGTACGTCGCATTAACGTCGATGCGACGCCATGACGTTAATACAACGTCGCATTAACGTCGACGCAATGTCATACCGTTTACACAACATCGCATTAACGTCGATTCGACGTCATGGCGTTCATACAACGTCGCATTAAGTCGATGCGACATCGTGGCATTTACACAACCTCGCATTAATGTGGACGCAATGTCGTGACGTTTATACATCGTCTCATTAACGTCGATGCGACGTAATGACATGATGTTGCATCAAAGTTTATGTGACGTTGCATAAACGTCATGTGCCCGCTGGGTTTGATCTTTCTCATTTTTCTTTTCCCAGGAGTTCCTTAATTTCAACTATTCAACCATCTGTTCTGAGATGCTCTGTTCTGGTTCGGCCAACGATGGATCCTGTACCTATCGGGTACCACTGGAGGGAACCAGCTGTGGAAATGGAAAGGTAATCAGATATTAATCTTTTTTTTTTTAATTCGTCCCAGCCATTAGGTCATTTTTGCACTTACCAAAATTATCCTAAAACTTGAACAAGTTTCTTTACTGCCTATCCTTAGGTCTAAAATCTGCTTTGTGTAGATCCTGATCAGATCAGATCCTGATCCTCGTTTTGCAGCATCAGTTCAGGGTCTACACTGTTTACTTTCATTCTTTTCTCCAGAAAATAAGCTTTGGCATCCGATACATATTGACTCCTAGGGAGACAATTTGCATGGATGGCAAAGCTTATTTTCTGGAAAAAGATATAAAATAAACTATCATCAATTTGCAGTTGCTGAATTTGCCCAGTGAGTAGTAAAGCGAAAATTCCCTGAAATGCCAAATTCATGTTTAGTGTTTTCAAAAATATATAACATGGTAGAAAAATGTTGGTTTGGTACAGTATTGAATTGATAATTTAACCTATCAACCGCCCAAGACACCTTTAAATTTTGACTTCCGTTATGCATGTTGGATTGGTTTGTGTTGAGGTTTTACGGCCCAGTCAACTCAATGGGGTCATGTCGAGCGCGGTCAGTTTACCTAACCACACTTTTTATTGGGCAGGCTTAGTCCTCTAAGCGGTTAACCAGTATTGTGAACAGCCTTTCGCCAGAAACTGACAACTGCCCTTCTTGAATCAGCGGAAGGAAGAGAATGATCGCAGTCAATCTCCACGAAAGAATGCTGCCGACCTCGGCGGGGGTTGAACCCGCGACCTTTTGGTCACCAGTCGGACGGCGCATCCAACTGAGCCACCGAGGCCGGCTATTCATGTTGGAATGATCCATTATCTTAACCCTTAAAAGGCCAAGAAAACCTGCATCTGAAAATGTCGTCTGTTTATGTCGTCTGCTGAATATTCTTGCAAACTTTTCAAACCTATTTTTGCATACAGGTAAACAGTGTGGACCCTGATCAGACTGCTCCTGGAGCAGTCTGATCTGGTTCCACACTGTTTGCAGAAAAAATGATTTTTAAAATCAATTAAACTGTTGTGACTGACAGTTTAAGGGTTAACGCTTATCATGTTTGGTAAAAATAATTCCGCTGACGACATTCTGCGAAGTTTTTTTTTTTTTTTTTTTTTTCGTTTTATTTTTTTATTGTTTTTTTGTTTGTTTGTTGTTTTTTTTTTTGTTGTTGTTTTTTGTGTTTTTTTTTTGTTTTACCAGAAAACAAGGTTTGACATTTCATGCAATTTGCATTTAATTTCAGACCTTGTGACTTGGGAAAGATGTAAAAAATATCACCAACTTGTTGTTTGCTGAATTTGCCTAGAGAGAGAAAAAGTTCAAAGAAGTGTTATATAGAAACGGACTGCCTTGGCGAGGCGCTTCTAATGAGTGCCACAACAAATACTCCCGTGGAGAAATTAGAAAAATATCAATACTTTTCGGTTTAAAAAAAAAGCCCTATCTGGAACTATACTGATTTGTTTCTGTTATCTTATATTGCTTATACAATCAACCTCTTTATACCGAAACTCGATACAACGGCAAATTTCATTATAATATCAATTTGAATGTCACGAAACCTTCGCTCAGGAGTTGACAGTTGATGACAAATTATGCAAAAATGATTGCATTAAAACTTCAAGTAACATATGTTTTGGATATTTGTTAGAATCGCCTCAGCGAGGCGATTCTAACATGTATCCAAAACATAATGTTCTATGAGGAAATAAGAATAAAACAAGGCATTTCTTATCTATCATTCTATCCATTAAGGATTCTTTATAACAGCAAATTCATTTTAATGGCTATATCATTGGAAACAAATTATATGGTAATGCAGGCAGATCTGTATGTTGTTGTTTCCGATCCCGGTCTACACTGTTTGTAAAGATCCGGTTTTAGGGAAGCTAAGAATTAATGGGTCAAGATCAAGTCATAAAATCTTAGCTATATCTAATTGTTATTTACCATTCTTTTGTCAACGGGTAGTTTTATGCCTTATTATTCCTTATCCTAAAAAAAAAATTAAAACAATGATTTAACGCTTAAAGCACCAATTAAGCAAGTTTGTAGCAGAATACGTTTTACATTTGGGTTACTTTTCAGAGCAGACAATTCACATGAAATGTCAAGCGAGGTATTAACGTTTCACGTTTCTATTTTACAGATTTGTGAACAAGGATATTGCGTAGACTCAAGCCTAGCTCCTTCAGGATTTACAGGTACATGCAATTCTAAATGTCACAGATTGGTAAAATTTACAGAGCACCGGTTTGGTTCCACGAGAAAGTAGTTCCATATGAAATAGTTCCAAAATTTTTGCCTCTTTCTGAGGTTTCTTTTCTTTTTTTTTTTTTTTTTTGCATGCTTTGATGCCTGAATTTGTCAACATTACGAAAACACAAAATATACTGAAAATTTTATCTCTAAGAAATGAGAATTTTCAGATAAAAAATTCCGATATTATCATATTTCTGCTCAAAACACAGATTTTGGATATTCGTTAGAACCGCCTCGACGAGACGGTTCTAACGAGTACCCACAATTTACGTTTTGAGCAGATATAAGAAAAATAATGTATACCCCTGTAAACCCCAATTTTACTATATAAAAGTGGGGTTTGAGGGGGGGGGGGGGGTAAACAGAAACAAATTATCACGAGTTTTATAATTAAAGTAAGAAAAATAACGCGAAATAACATTGTAAAGAATTATTTACTTTCTGGTAGATTTATAGCGCGTGATAATGGCATAAATCATACTTTTTACCTTGAAGATCTATAGAAATAGGACCGTCGAGGGTTTAAAAGAACATTACGAAAACACGCCTATTCAAATATATTGAAAATTTCGCCACCAAAAACTGGAAGTTTTCAGATAAAAATTCTGATATTTTTCACATTTCTGCTCAAAACATATATAGATTGTGGGTACTTGTTAGAACCGCCTCGCTGAGGCGGTTCTAATGAGTACCCATAATCTATAAGCAGAAATAAGAAAAATAATGTATACCCCTGTAAACCCCAGTTTTACTATATAAAAGTGGGGTTTAAGGGGGTCAAAATTATATAGGTATGTTTTCGTGATGAGAAGAAAGTATCCCCCACCCCCACAAACACACACACATGCACACACACAAAACCTTAGCACAAAACTGGAACTGCCATGTACTGCACCTTATGGATTCGTCTTGCTGGACCACGGCAGAGTTCCGCAGCACAAACTGAAATGACGACGACGGGAATTTCAGTTTGAGCTTAGAGTAAGCAGTCGACGAATAAAAGAGTGTAAGCGCAGGTAAATAATAAAGGACAGCTTTGTGGCACGAATTCAAAGCATTGTAAAGGTATTTCAGACTACCATTGCGATAATTAGAAACCAATAGTGTTTGCTGCGTTCATTGTGGTGCTGAACATATACCTGAGGCTGATAGGATTTCAAGTCACCGTGGTGTTTTGAACCTGGAATCAGTAGTTCTTGGGAAGCTATTCATAACAAAACCATAGGGGTTTAGGTGTAAAAGACTAGTGGTTTTGACGTGCACTCTAAGTAAAGGCTGCTGTTTTGAACCTAATACAGTTGACTCCCGTTATCTCGACCTCGCTTATCTCGAATAACTGCTTATCTCGAAGTGAAAATCTGGTCCCTGCCTATACATGAAAACCTAACAACAGGTGGAAAATATTGTAGAAAAGAGGAGAGCAATTTCTCCTCTTTTCCATAATATTTTCAATAGATCTCTAACTTCAAAAGTCCAATTACCTATCAGTTTGTTAAATGTGTTTAATCGAATTTTTTTTTCCTCAATTCTGCAAATCTGATATGTCGAACTACGGATATCTCGAAGTATTTCAGAGAGTCCCTTGGAATTCGAGATAACGAGAGTCGACTGTATAAGATTTGGGTAACCTAACAACAGGTGGAAAATATTGTAGAAAAGAGGAGAGCAATTTCTCCTCTTTTCCATAATATTTTCAATAGATCTCTAACTTCAAAAGTCCAATTACCTATCAGTTTGTTAAATGTGTTTAATCGAATTTTTTTTTCCTCAATTCTGCAAATCTGATATGTCGAACTACGGATATCTCGAAGTATTTCAGAGAGTCCCTTGGAATTCGAGATAACGAGAGTCGACTGTATAAGATTTGGGACTGAACTCATACATGTTACCTTGTGTTGAATATTGCGTGATTCCTTTCAGACCCAATGAATTCCTAATCATAACTGGTAAACAATAGGACAAGTCAGTCCATTAACTTCAAAGCCATATATGTGTGTAATTAATCATTTGACAAGTAATCCTACGAAAAAATCTCCATCATATTGCACAGCGTGCGATTCTTGTATTCATACCGCTCGGAGAAACATTTCTTGTTTTCGGAAAACTTTAGAGGGGCTGCTGTTGAGCAAGTACCAAGTATTGAATTAAAAAACAAAAGTGTTGCGGGCTTTTAAATATTTTCAAAAATGAATGAAATATATCAGGAAAATCATTGGTAATCTGTGTCTGTAACATGCAGTAAATGTCACTAAGAAATTTGATTTGAATGACGCTTTACCATTTTCACCCAAAGTTTTGAACTCCCCTGATTCAAGAAGGGCAGATGTCAGTTACAGCCCAGCAGGCACACAGCTTTCAAATGACGTCGTATCAACGTCAATGCGACGTCATGACGTCGCATCGATGTTGGTACGACGTCATTTTGACTAGATGGTGAAAGTATGTATACGAGTACTAGTTAACCACTCGGAGGGCTAAGCCTGCCCAGGAAATGTGTTAGTAGGCTAACTGCCCGGCTTGCATGACCTTAACAGTGTCGACTGGGACGCAAACCTCAAACACAAATACCAGCTTGTTCATAACAATTATGTCTATGATCACAAGACCCTTCCAAGGATACATGTGTCTCAGACAACCGAGGTTGACAATTTCCTCACTGATAAAACATAACAAGCCGCAACGTGAGATACTATCTCACAATGTGAGAAAACGTACTATCTCACAACGTGAGAAAACGTACTATCTCACATGTGGGCCCAACGAAGACTCACATCAGCCTGCGCATACGCACACATAAGAGTCTTCGTTCTCCGCATGAGGAAACCTTGTATCCTTGGCTATCCAAAATGCACCATGGGAAGATTCAGATGACACTGTACAAATGCGCAGGCCTCAACGACGTTGAGACGACGTTTTATAAACGTCATGTGTCCGCTGGGTATTAGGATGACCAGAGGAATTGTTGAGGAGTATTAAATGATTATTTTGGGATAGTTTTTTCTTATTTCTGCAAGAAAACATATGTTGTGGGTACTCATTAGAAGCGCCTTGCCAAGGCGCTTCTAATGAGTACCCTTAACATATATTTTAAATGAGAACTGAAGAAAAATTATATAATTATCACCAAATACGCCTCCTTAAAAATTACTCTGGATAAGTGAAAAATCTGAAGATTATAGTTGTTGAACCCCAGAATAATTTGTCTGTTTGCTTTGATATCTCCAGTTAATATTACTAATGTATGCTCATTTCAGAGACCTGTTTATTCGGCGACCAACCATACAATCTAGCATCAACATCTCAAACATGTTCTGAACTGATCGAAGCCGACCCCATTGAATGCTACAATAAAGGCGAGGAATGTTGTGAAACCTGTGCTCCTATTGCGGAACTCTATACTAATCTAACAAGTAAGGATTTTTGTAAACAAACTATATTTACCTTATTATTGAGACAGACAGACTTGCGTAAACAAGGTAGACTCGATCAGACGCTGCAAAACATGGCATCTGATTAGGGTCTATCTGTTTGCCGATCATCCAGTAGTTTCTAGACACAGCTATTATGAAAACATGCCTATTCAAATATATTGAAAATTTTAATACCAAAAAAGGAAAATTTTCAGATAAAAAAAATGATATTTTTCATATTTCTGATTCCAACTAGATTGTGGGTTATCGTTAGAACCGCCTCGACGAGGCGGTTCTAATGGGTACCCACAATCTATGCTTTTTGGCAAAATAAGAAGAATAGTGTATACCAATGTAAACCTCAGTTTTACTATATAAAAGAGGGCTTTAAGGGGGTGGGGGGCAAAATTATATAGGCATGTTTTCGTGATGTCAACTTTTAGGACAAGTGTGGTATAGAGTTAAGATGTTCTAATATTTAGGGTAAATATGGCATCTTCATCACGGTACCTTTTTTAACCCAAAAGTATTTATATGTTTCTTTTGACATCACCAAAACCTATTCTATGGTATTCAAAAGAACTGACTTATCAATGAGATTTTAATGTGTACCGAAACCGTTTGTTCTCATGGCTTGAATAAAACTACAGACAACATTCTTCATACTGACAATGTGATACAATACAAAAAGAGATGTTGTGATAAGCCGAGAATTTTCCCCATTTCAGATGGAAGTTTTGAACTGTGTCAGATTTCATGCTGTTCATATTGTTTAGATGATTATGTTTACAAGTCAAATTAAAATATTACGGGTCACCTTTCAGCATATTATCATGAATTTAACCCATTTATGCCGAGTGGATTCTTCTACTTTAACTCTTTGGATAGGTTCATTTCCTATATAAGGGGTAGCTGGTTAGTTTTTATTATTGTCATGTTTTGTAGCAATATCTGAACTTAATGCAAACAGTGTAGACCCTGATCAGACGCCGCGTTTTGCGGCGTCTGATCTGGGTCTACATTGTTAGCTAGTGTCTTTTTTATGGAACTCTAGGCTTATATGGGCTAATTGTGCGCATATTCTATGTATTTCTGAGATCTTCAGTACGTATTAACTATTGATCATGAAATATTTTCCACGGTCATTCTCTCCCTTCCGCTGATTCAAGAAGGGCAGTTGCCAGTTTCTGGCGAAAGAATGTGCACAATACTGGTTAACCGCTTAGAGGACTAAGCCTGCCCAGTAACCGCGTGGTTAGGTAAACTGACCGCGCTTGACATGACCCCATTTGGTTGACAGGGCCGTAAAACCTCGACACAAACAAACAGCCCTACTGGTAATAATACTGTTTTGTGTTTTATTTTTCTCATATTTGTGCATACTCTAATCATTCAATGTGCATTTGGCCTGCACACATGAACAGCTACCTCCCTCTGCGGTGGCTACATGAGTTTGTGGGGGTTGGAAAAAAATAATGGTAAAATGGAACTTAGGGTAGGTCATTTTAGTGGCTGAGTGAATACTGTTCCACCCCGTGACCGACAAATTCCTTTATGTATTTAGTGGAGATACGATGGGACAGTAAATAGACAAAAACATTTTTTTCTGCCACGGGGTGTAAAGTATTTCAATTTGAAAAGGTCGTTACCCCCTTTTAACATATTCTTATAGAAAAGGCTATGACGTTTGTCATGTGAGCTACAGACGATATTTAGCGAATCGTTGATAGAGTCTAAACAAATCTAATAAAAAACGGAAAATGGTTCAATAATTTAGTGAAATTGAGTCCATAGTATAGCTGTCTAAAAAATGACGTTTTTAGGGGTAGGTGTAGAAAGACTTATAAAATGGCTCAATATCTGCAATAACATCAAACTTTTATTTGTAAACTTAGAAGACATATTGATGAAAAAAAAAAAAAAAAAAAAAAAACACTGTGTCATTGCTTTCTTGATATTACTGTTTTGAAAAATACGACCCAATTCTATTTTAAATGGGAAATTGGGCCGAGTTATCAAAACAAGCTCATTGTTATAATGTTAATCTGGCTGGCACGAAATCTTTGCTGAAGAGGTGACAATTTATCAGAAATTATGTAAGACCATTGTACTTAATACTTAAAGAAACATGTTTTGGGTATGTGTTAGAATCACCTCAGTGGAGAGATTCTAACACATTTCCAAAATGTAGGTTCAATGAGGAAATAAGAATAAAACAAGGTCGTTCTTACGTCTTTCCACTCAATAAGGATTCTTTACAACAGCAATTTCATTATAAAAGCAAATCTTTGGAAACAAATGCTGTCATTGTAACGAGGGTTCACTGTAGTAAGGATGCTAACTGTTTACATTGTCATGGATCATCACGAAAACACGCCTATATAATTTTGACCCCCTTAAACCCCATTTTTATATAGTAAAACTGAGGTTTACAGGGGTATACATTTTTTCTTATTTCTGATCAAAACATAGATTGTGGATACTCGTTAGAACCGCCTCGCCGAGGCGGTTCTAACGAGTACCCACAATCTATGATTTAGAGCAGAAATATGAAAAATATCGGAATTTTTAATCCGAAAATTTTCAATTTTTGGTGGTAAAATTTTCTATATATTTGAATAGGCGTGTTTTCATAATGTGATGTAAAATATGATTATATTGGAATATTCTTTTATCCAGAGAGATAGTGAGAAAAAGATCCTAGAAGGATCTGAACAGGACAGTGAGCCTTGTTACAATGACAGCATTTGTCCCCAAATATGTTGCCATTAAAATGAATTTGCAGTTGTAAAGAATCCTTAATGAGCAGAATAATATTTAAGAAATGTCTTGGTTTTTTTTCGTATTTTCTCATAGAACATATGTAAATGATATGTTAGATTTACATCTATGAGGCAATTCTGACAAATATCGAAAACATAAGTTACTTGAAGTATTGAATCAATGTTGTTGTATAATTTCTGATAAATGTCACCTCTTGAGTGAAAATTTCATGCCAGTAAAATTATCATTATAATATTTTTGTCCTTTCATCGAATGTCGGTGTAAAGAGGGTGGACTGTACCCTCATTATATAAATGTATTTCAAACACTTTGGCTGAAGTTTTCACTTGGCTTACCGCTTACTCGAGAGAACAGCATAGGTTCTGGCGAGACTTCGTGAATTGCAGGCTCTTATGAAGATTTGCTGTTCGCATGAGCTATAGCACGACCCATATAGAATTAGATAGTCCTCGAATAATTTCTACGGTCGCAACCCCCTTCTGTTGATTCAAAAAGGACAGTTGTCAGTTACAGGCATATGGATGTACACACTGGTTAGCCGCTTAGAGGACTAAACCTGCCCAGTAAAAGTGTGAGTAGGTTAACTGACCGGCTTAATATGACCTTTACCCATTTTAGACTCCTCCGCCGCACTATATAGCGAAAGAGTCGAATTTCAAATTTAGCTTGTCAGGCTCTTTAACTTAGATACTCCTAGAGAAAAATAGCTACACTTTTTGCAAACAGCGGAGACACTGATCAGATGCCGGATTCTGCAGCATCTGATCAAGGTCTGCACTGTTTGTCAATTTCCTTGTTAGGGATCTTCAGACTAAAATGGGTTATCAGTGTTGACTGGGCCGTAAAATTATAATTGAAGATACCCAGAAAATTCCACAATCACGAAGCACAGCGCTCTCGTGGCGTCAGCAGAAGGAGAGATGTGGAACAAATAAAGACAAAACAAACTCCGCATATGTAACCACAGACACACAAAGAAGAAGAACTGCAACAGAAGAACCGCCTTGGATCGGTCAGTAGGATAACTATTCGGGTCGGTACTAAATTATACCAACAAATTGTTGGTATCCTTATGAGTAAATGTCCAAATAAAATTTGTCTCATAAAGTTTTTGTTTTGTTTTCTGAAACAGATTGCCAATATGGAAATAAAAATGTGGCTTGTAATGGTGGTTTCCCTGGGAGCTATTGCTATGTCAGCCAGAACAATGTTGAAGTGTGCTGTGCACTGTGTCAGAATGCATATACTGGAATTACTGGTAAGTTTCCTGAGCAGCTTCAGTTTGTGGGACAGACAGGCCTGAGAAAACAGTATAGTAAAATAAAAAAAAATAACCCTTAAACTGCCAATCTCAACAATTGTCGTCTGCTTTGTCATCTGCCTGTGATTTTAAAAGTCATTTTTGCAAACAGTGTGGACCCAGATCAGACTGCTCCTCTAGGAGCAGTCTGATCAGGGTCCACGCTGTTTGCCTGTATGAAAAAATAGGTTTGAAAAGTTTGAAAGAATATTCAGCAGACGACATAAACAGACGACATTTTCAGATGCAGGTTTTCTTGGAATTTTAATGGAACCGAAGAACACACAAAAGAAAGAAAATCGGAGACTCGGTTTTATTACGTCTCTTCATTTACAGCAGAGTAATTTGCAAGACTGTATACTGCCCCAACATCGGCTTAAGCGGCATTCGATTTTCAAAGTAACCAGAATGGGTGAAATGATCCCAAAGGAAGTGAAAATATAATCTGCATAATTACGAAGGACGGGGAGAAGTTTAACGGCCGACGCACGGCACCAACAGTATTTACAGTGAAGTAAAATAAAATGCCGTTATCATGAACTACGTATAACATTTTCTAAGTTTTATCGCCGTCATTCTGAATTAATGTCAAAATATAATGTTGGCTGCAAAGAAGATCAGCCCGAATCTGACTTTTCATGGGGACTTAGTCTGTAAATATAGAAAGATTGTGGGCAAAACTGATTCCAAAAGACAGATAGGTAACAGTATGAATATTGTGCATGCATGGTTGTTAATCCAAATATGGTTGATAACTTTGCTTCCTTCTTTAATTGCACGACGGTGGGTCGGTCCTCATGCTAAAGGACGGCTCCCGCTTTAGTCTGTTTCAAACGGCTGGCGCCTGATTATCAGTGCCTGTGGTCGGGTCCGTCGTGGTCCTGTTTTCATGTGTTCTGGCCTCAGACCACCATCCAGCTCTTTGCTTTGTTTCATCACAATAGTTTTAATTATATGTGTTTCACTGTGACGTTTCACAGATAAGGTAGAGGACCCCTATGCGGACCGAACACACACACACACACACACACACACACACACACATATATATATATATATATATATATATATATATATATATATATATATATATATATATATATATATATATATATATATATATATATATATATATATATATATATATATTTGGAACTGCATCAGAATTAAGAGTGAGGTTTCCCTCAAGCAAAACTAGTTTAAGCTCCCCAGTACAAAGAACCCTTGTTACAATGGTGGCAGCATTTGTTCCCAAAGAGATAGCCGTTAAAAATGAATTTGCTGTTATACAGAATACTTATAAGCAGATTGATATGTAAGAAAGGCCTTGTTTTGTTCTTATAGAACATATGTTTGGATATTTGTTAGAATTGCCTCATTTGAGGCGATTCTAACAAATGTCCAAAACATATGTTTCTTTGAAGTATTACATACAATATTCTTGCACATTTGTGACTAATTGTTACCTCTTAAGCGAAGGTTTCGTGACAGTCAAATTGTCATTATAACGAATTTTATCGTTGTATCCAGTGTCGGTAGTAAGAGGGTTGTCTGTAGTTGGTATACTAAACGTTTCAAGGCGATTCCTCTGTTGCAGTTCTTATCAGATATGGGCTTAATGATCCCAAGGAAAATAGAAAAATAAAAGCTGCCCTACGAAGAAAAATTGGGGAGACTTTTTGCGGATGCCTTACGGCACTTAGTACCAGTTGCAGTGAAGTAAAACAACATCTATAAAGGTAGCCCTTGGTAATAACGAACCCATACAAGAGCATAAGATAGTCTTGGTTCTATACTCCACAAAATAATTTAAGGGCAACATTGTGCAAATTTCCATATATACAAACTTTGGCCGGGTGTATGGGCAAAACCACAGAAAATATCAAAATATCATTGAATGTTTCTTTAGAAGGAAGCCCTAGAGGAGTGTTTCCAACAAAAATTATGAAATCAAAATTTTCATTTTAAAATTCGCTAAAAACACTACTTTTATCCAAAAATTACAAATTGACATTTTCGCGTCAAAAGTGATGTCTGGGCTCCCAACTGTGAAAAAAAAACACAGAGAAAGGCTTATTTGTTATCAAGAAACGCACATTTTGCTAGAGGAACCCTCTACAGATGTTCGTTGTCTATGGGGAACTTTCGAGGCATTTTTAGCCCCTCAAAGGGTTGGCCTCTTTTTCTGGTCATATCTGTGTGCCTTTTACTCGAAAGAAGGTTGAGTTTGCATGATTTTGTTGTTACAGGGTATTGTTTTCATTAAACAAAGAATTTTTTTTCTGGTATTGTGAAAAAAAGTTCATTTTGGGGTAAAAATCGTGTTTTTTTGTTTTGTTTTGTTTTTTTTTGTTTTTTAAATGCTCGTTTTTCTTAGAATCTTTTGGTCTGGCGTGGTTGGTGCCATTGAGACTTTTGTAGCTGAACATGTTGCGAGCACATTGAGCTGATTGAAATAGGGATGGGACTTCCTGCTTCGCCCAATGAAATAATTTTAAAACTTTAGGGTCGCATTTTAGTGATAATCAAATGGAAAATAAAACTGGTGGCCCTTAGAGTCCACAAACTTACGCACAAACTGACCAAACCAAATACACAGTTTTGGGCGTTGTGTGCTGAAGACAAATGTACGCTCGTACACCTATATTGGTCAAACTACATGAGGGTGAGGTTTTGCACGAGCAAAACTGGTTTTGGTACATCGGGAAGCCTTGCTTCGTGACTTCTTGCATCACGAAAACGCGCCTATAAAATTTTGACCCCCTTAAACCCCACTTTTCTATAGTAAAACTGGGGTTAACAAGGGTATATATTATTTTTTCTTATTTCTGCTCGGAAACTTAGATTGTGGGTACTTGTTAGAACCGACTCGCCCAGGCGGTTCTAACGAGTACCAACAATCTATGTTTTGAGCAGAACTAAAATGTTTGAGTTTTTTTATCTGAAAATTTTCAGTTTTTGGAGGTGAAATTTTTTATATATTTGAATAGGCGTGTTTTCGTAATGGGTATCTTCACTTGCACTTTTGCATGATTGAATCTACTTGAAATACATTCTGCAACGACGGTTCCCTTAAAACAAAGGTTACAAAATATATTAAACTCTCGTTTATGCCGTTAATGTCAAGTATCTCATAAAGGGACTTTAGCAAAGAGTCTAGACGCAGATCTGACACATAATATGGCAGCTAATCAGTATCCACTGGTTGCTTTCAATGGAAAGTTAAAACACAAATACAGTAAAAGGCCATTGACTCAAACCGTGGCTGACTCGAACTCATTACGAAAACATGCTTATTCAAATATATTGGAAATTTCACCACCAAAAAACTCAAGATTTTTCCGATAAAAATTCTGATATTTTTCATGTTTTTGCTCAAAACATAGATTGTGGGTACTCGTTAGAACCGTCTCGCCGAGGCGGTTCTAACGAGTACCCACACTTTTTGTTTTGAGCAGAAATAAGAAAAATAATGTGTACCCCTGTAAACCCCAGTTTTACAATATAAAAGTGGGGTTTAAGTGAGTCAAAATTATATAGGTATGTTTTTGTGATGTCATTTTTGAGTCCCAAAGAAATCCGATAGCTCAAGAAAACAAATACTAAGGATATATTAGGGAAATTTTATCAAGAATTCAAATGTATATTATGTATACGCACTAGAATCGTCACATCGACCTGATTCAAATGAATACACTCAAGATACAATTATTCTATAGAAGCTCAAAAAACAATCATCAATAATCTTGATTTGCATTCTGACCTGGAGCGATGATTAACACCCAGTGGCTCGAACTACCCATGTCTAAAATAAATATCCATTGTCCTAAAGATGTTCGAGCCATCAAAGTTCGACTTTAATAATTACATCCCTCTAAATCGGAGACGGACCTGACCCAGTATGAGTCCAAAAGGCATTAATATGTTAATGAGCCTCTTCTATAACAGCGGTGCACGCGACTAAGATCCCGTCATTTTCTCGCAGGTTGTGAGTTTGGTGACGTGTCCTATGCACGTGACTAAGATCCCGTCATTTTCTCGCAGGTTGTGAGTTTGGTGACGTGTCCTATGCACGTGACTAAGATCCCGTCATTTTCTCGCAGGTTGTGAGTTTGGTGACGTGTCCTATGCACGTGACTAAGATCTTGTCATTTTTTCGCAGGTTGTGAGTATGGTGACAGGGCCACATGGTGCAGCAGTTTTATAGGGACTGATGCTCACCTTTGTTACAACAATGGTGTTAACTGTTGCTCATACTGCACGCAGTTTGCCACAGGAATAGAAGGTTAGTTACAATATTGAGCTGCGTCTTGAGAAAAAAAAGCTATTCAGACTTAACGTCGAATCAGTCTTTCAGAGCACATGCTGGACCCCTTAGCAATGCCACAAGTCTAGTTCTTTAGATGAAGTTTCCCCTTGGCTTACCACTTACGTGAGCGAACTGCATACCCAGCTAGCATTCTTTAAAAAATCTACTGCGGGCCGTTATCGGCCCGTCAGGATAGCTGACGGGCCGATAACGGCTCGCTGCAGATTTATGTAGAATGATAACTGGGTAGGTTCTGGCGAGACTGTGTGGATGCTTAAGCCAGCCCGAATCTGCGCATATGCTATGACGGCCCTTTTCCCATGACGCGGCCAATATAATTTATCCTAATTGGAGCTCCTTAAGGTTTACCGGATACTCCTGGTAGATTATCCGTCATGTTTAACAAGGATGAGCAAGGTTTTCCCTCAGTGATTTTAAGTGAGGTTCCCAGAGACTCCCTTAAGCGGACTTCAGGGGTCCTTCAATAAGATTAGGGATTTTATTGTCGTAAAGAGGTTAACCATTTAAGCACTTATCGCTACTGCAACAGACGACACTTTGGCTTAACATTTCATGTGAGCAGACAATTCAAATGAAATGTCAAGTCTTAGAATGTCGTCTGCTACAATTTGCTTTCTGCTTTAAGGGTTATTTATTGATTTTTTTTTTTTTTTTTGCTTTAAGGGTTATTTATTGATAATTTTTCCGTTGGCCTTTTGATCATAAATAGATTAAATACAAGGTCATTGATAAGCAAAGTCAATTTTGGTTTTGATTATGTATGCATCACTCAGGACCCTTGCCGTTAACTATAAAGCGTAACAAACAAGGTTTTGGAGGTAAAAACCGCCAAAATGCGAGTCATGGAAACACTGGGTGAGAACTTTACATACCATCACGAAAACATACCTATATAGTTTTGACCCCCTTAAACCCCACTTTTATATAGTAAAACTGGGGTTTACAGGGGTATACATTATTATTCTAATTCCTGCTCAGAAACATAGATTGTGGGTACTCGTTAGAACCGCCTCGGCGAGGCGGTTCTAACGAGTACCCACAATCTATGTTTTGAGCAGAAATGTGTATAATATCAGAAATTTTTATCCGAAAATTTTCATTTTTTGGTGGGAAAATTTTCAGTATATTTGAATAGGCATGTTTTCGTAATGTTCCTATGTGTGGTTCTGCATACGAAGCCCCTTCTGAAATGCGTCTTCTCTAAAAGGAAAGAATTTGCTATTTTAGTAGATCCCTTTTTAGAAGGGAGGCAATACAAGTTTATCAGAGTTGCCTCCCTTAAAAGTGTATCAGTCTGGGATACCTTAACGGGACTAAATAAACCCGGTAGATTTTCCCCCATTTTTAATAAGGGAGACAACTATTTTGACTTCCTGGGTAATTATCACGAAAACGTAGCTATAAAATTTTGACTCTGGGTGAGAACTTTACATACCATCACGAAAACATACCTATATAGTTTTGACCCCCTTAAACCCCACTTTTATATAGTAAAACTGGGGTTTACAGGGGTATACATTATTATTCTAATTCCTGCTCAGAAACATAGATTGTGGGTACTCGTTAGAACCGCCTCGGCGAGGCGGTTCTAACGAGTATCCACAATCTGTGTTTTGAGCAACAATAAGAAAAATAATGTATACCCCTGTAAACCCCAATTTTGCTATATAAAAGTGGGGTTTAAGGGGGTCAAAATTATATAGGCATGTTTCCGTGATGATAAGATCTGTCCTTTACTAACTGAGCCGGGGAATAGCATTTCCTACAATGTTGTATGTGCGCCCAGCGAAAACTCAGATCAGCCTGTGCAGTCTGATCAGAGTCTTCACGGTGTGCTGATCGATAGCCAATGACACAAAGCGTCTTCATTCTGACAACCAAGTCTCTGGTCAGAAACGACTGAAGCGAGAGCTCATCTGATTCCTCGCTCATTTTGTAGGAGTTGCTGGGTCCCGGCTCAGTTGTTTTGTAAAGACAAAAGCCAAGGATACAAGTTTTCTGTAAACTTACTCCATCAAAGCAACGTTAGCTTAACAAGCTCGTAAGTGGTCAAAATGTTAACTGTTCTAGTAAGTACAATATCTAATTCACAATTATTTTTGCTTAAAAAATGTGAATAACTTTTGCAAATGCTGCAAAAGCTACTCACATTTTTTCAGCAAAAATGTTAGCATATATGCCATATTTAATGATCAAAGTTTTAACGATACGTTAACTAACGACCTCGTTAGTTTTGAACAACTGGGGCCAGTGCATTTACTTGTGGAGACTAATTCGCCTTTTCTTTCTGTACGAACGTCTAGGTTGCGAGTACGGTGATAAGGCGAGTGGGTGCACTACTGCAAATTGTGAAACGTCACCAGACATCTGCTGTGAAACATGTGCTCCAACGACCACCACAACGACGCCAACCACAACCACTTCAACAACCACAACAACCACACCGACAACAACGACAACAACACCTACAACCACTACTACAACATCAACCACTACTACCACTACACCAACGACCACCACAACGACAACACCCACAACCACTCCAACAACAACCACACCGACAACAACGACAACAACACCTACAACCACTACTACAACACCTACCACTACCACCACTACACCAACGACCACCACAACGACGCCAACCACAACCACTTCAACAACCACAACAACTTCAACAACGACAACCACACCTACAACCACTACTACAACACCTACCACTACCACCACTACACCAACGACCACCACAACGACGCCAACCACAACCACTTCAACAACCACAACAACTCCTACAACAACGACAACACCTACAACCATTACTACAACACCTACCACTACCACCGCTACACCAACGACCACCACAACGACGCCAACTACTACCACAACGACTCCTTCAACAACGACAACCACACCTACAACCACTACAACAACTCCTACTACTACCACCACTACACCAACGACCACTACAACGACGTCAACTACTACCACAACCACTCCGACAACAACAACCACACCTACAACAACTACTACAAGTCCTACTACTACCACCACCACGTCAACGACCACCACAACGACGCCAACCACTACCACTCCAACAACCACACCGACAACAACGACAACAACACCTACAACCACTACTACAACACCTATCACTACCATCACAACATCAACGACCACCACAACGACGCCAACTACTACCACAACGACACCTACAACAACGACAACCACACCTACAACCACTACAACAACTCCTACTACTACCACCACTACACCAACGACCACTACAACGACGCCAACTACTACCACAACCACTCCTACAACAACAACAACACCTACAACAACTACTACAACTCCTACTACCACCACCACTACATCAACGACCACCACATTGACGCCAACTACTACCACAACGACTCCTACAACAACGACAACCACACCCACAACCACTACTACAACTCCTACTACTACCACCACTACACCAACGACCACTACAACGACGCCAATTACTACCACAACCACTCCTACAACGACAACCACACCTACAACAACTACTACAACTCCTACTACTACCACTACAATACCAACGACCACAACTACGACGCCGACTACTACCAGAACTACTCCAACAACAACTACCACTACACCAACAACCACCACAACGACGCCAACTACTACCACTACCATTCCAACAACTACTACACCAACGACCACAACAACACCAACAACTACAACCACTACACCAACGACCACCACCACGACGCCAATTTCTACCATAACAACTCCAACAACTACAACCACTACACCATTAACCACTCAAACAACTACCACTTCTACACCAACGACCACCACATCATCGCCAACTACTACCACAACCACTCCTAAAACAACAACAACAACACATACCCTAACTACTACAACTCCTACTACTACCATCACTACACCAATGACCACTACAACGACGCCAACTCCTACTACAACCACTCCTACAACAACAACTACACCTACAACAACTACTACAACTCCTACAACTACCATCACTACACCAACGACCACTACAACGATGCCAACTACTACTACAACCACTCCTACAACAACAACTACACCTACAACCACTACTACAACTCCTATAACTACCATCACTACACCAACGACCATTACAACGACGCCAACTACTACTACAACCACTCCTACAACAACAACTACACCTACAACCACTACTACAACACCTACAACTACCATCACTACACCAACAACCACTACAACGATGCCAACTGCTACTACAACCATTCCTACAACAACGACAACAACACATTCAGTTACTGCTTCAACTCCTACTACCACCACTACACCAACGACAACTACAACGACACCAACTACTACAACAACAATTCCTACAACAACGACAACCACACCTACAACCACTACTACCTCTCCTGCTACTACCACCGCTACACCAACGACCACTACATCGATGCCAACTACTACTACAACTACTCAAATAACTACCACAACTACACCAACGACCACCACAACCACACCAACTACTACTACAACAGCATCTACGACTACCATGACCAGTCCAATAACTACCACCACTACACCAACAACCACCACTACAACACCTACCACTACTACAACTAAAATTACAACGACTACCACCACCACACCAACAACCACTACTGCAACACCAATAACTACCACTATTACACCAACAACCACCACGACCACTTCACCAACAACCACAACCACTCAAACAACAACCACCATTACACCAACAACCACTACTGCAACACCTACCGCTTCCACCACTACACCAACGACCACCACGCCAACCACTACGACTTCTACCACAATGACATCTACCAGTACCGCACTCACCAGTAGCACATCTATTCCTACGACTGTTTCAGTTGTTCGTACAATCAATATAGTAATTGTGATTCCCGTTGATGCTTCACACGTCTTCGATGATCCTGTGGTTATACAGTTCATGCTAAAAAATTTAGAAATACAGGTTTGTATCCCTTTTACCATCCCCTGAACCTACACAGCTAACATTTTGCTTAAATCTGTGTCGGGCCTATATCGGCTCTACAGGATTCCTGTCAAGCCGATAACGGTCCGCTATAGATTTAAGAAGAATGCAGACTGAATAGGTGCACATAAATATGTTTATGACAATGGGAGCATTGAAAGTATTTTCATCTTTTATTACAGTTGCGATAAAGTAGCTCATGAAATGGAATGAGTCATAAATGAGAAGTTGTATCATATGCCACTCCAGAGGGTGTGGATCATTACGAAAACACGCCTATTCAAATATATTGAAAATTTTACAACCAAAAAAGGAAAATTTTCAGATAAAAAATTCTGATATTTTTCATATTTCTGCCCAAAACATAGATTGTGGCGAGGCGGTTCTAACGCGTACCCACAATCTATGTTTTGTGCAGAAATAAGAAAAATAATGCATACCCCTGTAAACCCCAGTTTTACTATATAAAAGTGGGGTTTAAGGAGGTCAAAATTATATAGGTATGTTTTCGTGATGTTGAGTTTATTAATTATGGGATAATGGCCATGTTTTATACTGATTAGAAAGAAAAAGTGAAAAATTACTGACTAAGACAAAAATGAAGCTTAAAGTATAAAGAATAATCTAAAAAAATTGAAGAATAGGAGAAAAACATAGAGAAAACTGATTAATGAGAAACAAAACTTAAGAATAAGCCTAAATAAAGATATAAAATTGAATCCGTGTTTAATCACATTTGCATTAAAACCCATTGTTTTTTGGAGTCTTTAATCTTAGATAAGTCTTCACCAATATTGCATGAATGCCTTTCAACAACGGAAATACAGTCGACTCTCGTTATCTCGGATTCCAAGGCACTCACTGAAACACTTCGAGAAATCCGTACCTCGACATATCAGAGTTGAGAGAATGAGGAAAACAATAAATCGAACAACCACATTTAACAAATGAATATGTAATTTGACTCATGAAGTTAGAAATATATATACATATATATAAAATAATGTGGAAAAGAGGAGAAATTGCTCCTTAGGAGCAATTTCTCCTCTTTTCCACATTATTTTGTTACTTGTTGTCATAATTTCATGTTAAAACAGGGACCAGATTTTCACTTCGAGATAAGCGGTAATTCGAAATAAGCGAGTTCGAGATAACGAGGTCCGACTGTACGTGTAACGCTGATCACTCAAACCAGTTATAATTCTAATACAGTTAATAAACGTTACAACGACAGCAGTTGTTCCCAAAGACGTTGCCATTGAAATGAATCTGCAGGTATAAAGTATCCTTAATGATCAGAATGATATGTAAGGAAGACATAATAATATAATAATAATAACAATGTCTTTATTTTATGAATATGACATATTTAGTAAACAGTGAACTAATCTAATATATGGTCCTCATTAAAAACTTCTTACCATATTATATATATTTACACTGTAAAATACGGCTGACCAACTTTCCGGGTCGACGCCAGAGCAAATCTGGTGCATCTTGGTCAAACGTTGACCCAACGTCATCCCAATGCCAAGTGTCCATCCGGGTAACTTATAATCTAACACATAAAACATATTTGGAGTCTAAATTAAACAGTCTAGGAGTCACAGTTAGACGTCTCTTTGAATACTAAGCGAATAAAAAAAACAAATATCCTAAAAGATGATGTCTGCTTACATGAGGAAATTATAAAAAAAAAAAAAAAAAAAAAAAAAAAAGCCTTATAAAACATTCCGGGAATAAATTGAAACAGAAAATGTATCTGCAGAATCTATCTCTGAAAAAACATTAATAGTTGCACATTAGTTACATATCCAGTCATCAAGGACATACGTGGTGCCTCCCTCCTATGGTCGTCCCCTCCAAGGTCCTCACACCGTGGATAAATCTATGACAGACCGGCCGTGAAGCGATAAAAAAACCGGGAGATGGGGATATAAAAGTGCAATTCTGTGCAATAGTAAATTCAGTATTATCCCCACAATACATAAAGAAATACATGCACCTGAATGAATCTGTCTGCACAACAGGACTATTTTCTTTTACCTACTCGATTCAGTCAAGGAGCATAATGATAATGGCATTCATAAGTTCCATGTATCACGTGCTAATAGAGTATGCCATTATTATTATCATTATTGTTATTTTTACACATGTTTTTGTTTTTTGTTTCCCTTGTTTTATTCTTATTTCCTCATAGAATACATTATTGTTAGAATCGCTTCAGTTCAACACATATGTTTCTTGATGTATTGAATACAATGCTCTTGCATAATTATATAGTAACCATTTTAGTCTGGATACCCCTAATAGGGTAATTGGCAAACAGTGCAGACCCAGATCAGATGTTGCAGAATGTGGTGTCTGATCAGAGTATCCACTGTTTGCAAACAGTTAAGCCATTTTTCTCTAGGAATATTCAAATCACATAGGCTGGCACATCTAAAAATAAAATGCGACTGTATAGTGTAGGGGAGGTTATACAGTCTAAAATGTGTTTGTTGTTACGTCTTGAGCGAATTTTGTCATTATATCGAGTGTTGGTATAAAGAGGGTTGACTAATAATGTTTTTCAATATATTCAGTTAACAATCTACTACAGAAGGAGGATAAGACGTTTTAGAAGAATCCGGATTTTCCGTATTTGGTAAGTTGGTTGTCTTAAGGGGACAAATTACACTTTTTCCCATATTTTACAATGGAGACAGCTTTTATGACGTCCTATTTCCTCTCCTGCACATAAAGCCCTGTTGAACCGTATTTCTCACGGAACGGGTTCCTCACACGTGTGAAAAATTCGGTCGGAGTTGTCACGCGGCGTGAAGAATTCGACCGAATTTTTCATAGCTGCCGAACGTATTCCTCACCTATCTGTGACAAACTCGTTCGGTATCAGTTTTATATATAGCAAAAAACCTCAAAAAATGCCTTTTTTTCAGGCATGGATTTCTCACAAACTTATTTGTCACAGCTTATGATATAAAACATATGATTAACCATTTAATACAGTTTCGAGGTAATATATTTTTCTTATCATGCATATCTTTTAATCGAGTGATAAATTTATTATTTATTGTATTATTATTTTTAACTTCGAATATTATTGGATATCATAAAATGAAATAAATGAAATGTCAAATATTCTAATTGTCAAGATATCTATAAATTATAGATATCTGTAAAGAGTTTTATTGATATCTATAATTAATTATGGATATTAATAATTACATGTGAATATTTTATTTCGAAAAATCGATATCTAAAAATCAGTCTATTATATTGTTATCTTAAACTTGAAATGTAAATTATTGATATAAATCAGCCCGACTTTAATACTTTGATATCAATGCGAATTGTTTGTAACAATGGATTAATTTTGGTAATTGATAATCGTGATTGTGAAAAGCCACAAATGATCTGAATTATACATTAAGAAAACAAGCCTATGCAATGAATACCCCGGCAAACCCCACTTTATATAGGAAAAAGTGAGGGTTGCAGGGCTATTCATTATTTCCTTATTTCTGCTAAAACAATTTTGTGGGTACTCGTTCAAACCACCTCAGCGAGGCGGTTACTGAGGCGTTTCGAATGTGTACCCACAATTAATGATTTGAGGAGAAATAGGAAAGGTACACATGTGAAAAATCCGACCGAATTTCTCACATTCACTGCAATGTGTCACCTATTTGATATCTGACCAAATATAGCACACGTGAGTAATTCCATCGAATTTTTCAATCCGACCGAATTTCTCTTTCCTATATTTGCCGAAAATATCAAATGTAAAATATCCGACTTAATAGGTCAAACATGAGGAATTCGCTCAAATACTTCACAGATGTGAAGAGTTTGACCAAATTCGACAAAGTTATCTCATATTCAGCAGAATATATCACATGTGAAAAATCCGACCGAATTTCTCACACCTATATTCACCGATAATGTCACGTGTAAAATATTCGAACAATTATGTCAAACGTGAGAAATTCAATGATATACTACACGGCTGTGGAAAAATCGACCTAATTCGTACAAGTTGTGACATATTGGACACGAAACGTCTCATGAGAAAAATGCGACCGAATTTCTCACACCTTTATTCACCGAAAATGTGTCACCCGTTTGACATCTGACCAAATATAGCACACGTGAGTAATTCTATCGAATTTTTCGCAGCTGTGAAAACTTTCCACCGAATTCGTCACAGTCATGATATATTCGACAGAATACATCACATGTGAAAAATCCGACCGAATTTCTCACACCTATATTCGCCGAAAATATCACATGTAAAATATCCCACTAAATATATCAAACGTGAGGAATTCGATCGAATACTTCACAGATGTGAATAATTAGACCTTATTCTTCACAGTTATGACATATTCGACAGAATTCATCACATGTGAAAAATCCGACCGAATTTCTCACACCTATATTCGCCGATAAGACCACGTGTAAGATGTTTGACCGATTACATCAAACGTGAGAAATTCAATGATATACTGCACAGATGTGGAATAATCGATCGAATTCATACAAGTTGTGACATACTGGACAGAAAACATCACATGTGAAAAAATCCGACCAAATTTCTCACACGTACATTTGCCGAAAATATCGAATGTAAAGTTCCGACTGAATATGTCAAACATGAGGAATATGATCGAATACTTCACAGATGTGAACAATTTGACCAAATTCGTCAAAGTCATCACATATTCAGCAGAATACATCACATGTGAAAAATCCGACCGAATTTCTCACACCTATATTTTACCAAAATGTGTCACATGTAAGAAATTCGACCGTATATGTCACTTGTGAGGAATTTGATCCAATACTTTACAGCTGTGAAACTATGGAAAAATAGACTTAATTCGCCACACAGTTGTGACACATTTGATCGAAAACATCACATGAAAAATACGTTCCAGTTTCTCACACCTATAATTCACCAAAGTGTATCACATGTAACACATCCGACCAAATATATCTGGCACGTGATAAATTCGATCGAAAACTTCCCTGCTATAAAAATAATTCGACCGAATTATTCATAGTTGTGACATATTTGACCAAATACATGACATGTGAAAACTCCGACCGAATTTCTCACACCTATATTTCACCGAAAATGTTTCCATTCATTAAAAATTTGTTTACTGGTGTGCAAGCAATAGAAATTCTAATGTGTGACAAACTCGTTTGGGTTAAAAACTCTAAATCCGCAAAACATATTCTTCACCTTTGTCCGAATGTAAAAAATTCGGTCGAATTTATCACACCGGCGTGAGGAATCCGTTCCGTGAGAAATACGTTTCAACAAAGCCCTTTCTGAAAAGATGTAACTTAAAAGCAAAGAATTTGCTCATAAGGTCTGCATGTTAAGGCAAAACAGTTTAAAACAATTCAGCCAGTGCACGACAAACCCACAATAACACTTGTGCTACTAGGGAAGACTCAGATCAGCCAGCGTATCCACGCAGTCTGATCAGAGTCCGCTGATCGCGTTTGTCTTCTACAGCCCCTTTAAGCTACCCAGAGAGAGAGAAAGAGGGAGAGAGAGGCGAAAGCTCTCGCCATACTGGGTGGATATGCAGGCTGACCTTTGCTGGTCACATAGGTCTTATTGTAGCTTTTTTCAAGCGCTGGCTCAATTTTGAAAGTTAAATTGTCCCCTCTCCCTTCAAAGGGTATTGGTTTCCCTTGAGACTGATATTGTGTTTACACTTTAATATGGACTGCACCATGCGAAAATGTGTCTGATCCGCGAAGTCTGATTAGGGCATACAGTGTCCGCTAACAGAATCACTGGATACTTAAGTACTGAATTAAGTAACTATTTTATACCTAAATCTTTGTTATAGTACAAGTTCAAAAACTTTGCGAACCTCCCACCCCCACGTCGGCAGATTCGCTTTTTACCGTCAGCGACGGATATATTAAACTTGCTTTCGTCGGTAAACAAGACCTGCCGCCACTGTTGCCTGTCCCATCCTCTATGATTGTTGGTCCAGGTTAGTCGATTACCGAGATGACGCCCTGTCAGAACGGCTTCTTTGTAGGTCTCCTAGCGAACATTCTGGTGGCAGCAAGTCGGCGGCGAATCGTTTGTGCGCTAATGCGACGTTTGTGGGTGCCCATAGTGTTCCTCGCGGTTTCCGTCGCTGGCGTAAATCGACGTCGCACATGTTGCAACCGGATATAGCGATCCTGATTGGGCGTAGTTACAGGCGGACGGCCAGATATGGGAAGATCCTCCAAACCTTGCCCCTGCTGAAAACGTCTTCAGAACTCTGAATAGTCGCCTCGAACTGTTCATCAGCCTTGCAACGTGACGTTTTGAATAACCGGTCTGCAAGAGCCCTATCACGCTGTTTTGATTCGCAAAAATAGCATTAACATTGTGATTCTTTGAAACTTAAGGCAGAGAATTTGTTGGTCTAATATCCAAGATTGTGTAAATGAATATACATTAAAAATTATCCAACCGTATAGATGCACATGCAAATTAAACATTTTGTACATGTATGCACTGATGCAAAAATCTAAAAGTAAACTCGAAACGTTTTTGGTTTTAGTCGATAGTTAAAACAGTTTTGCGATCGAATTGAAAATTTCGGATTTGTAGAGCTCGTATGTTTGAAAATATTTACAGTTAAAACTATGGTTACTTTTTTATTTATACTATCTGTCTTACTAACTTTCATTATCAGATCCAAAGAAGCAGATAAAGGGCAGTTGATGATAGTATAGCATATAGACATAGCCCAGCGGGCACATGACGTTCATACAACGTCGGCTCAACCTCGATGCAACGTTACGACGTTGCATCGACGTTGAGGCGACGTTGTATTAACGTTATGTGCCCGCTGGGAAGTATCTGTATAAAACATGTCGGTATTCATTAGAACTGCCTTGGCGAGGCGATTCTAATGAATAACCACTAGATATATTTTATGGAATAAGAATAACTACTAGATATATTTTATGGAATAATGTGGGAAAAAAAAAACACCAAATTGTCACCAATTACCCACCTTATCCGTTTCTCTGTCTTCATCATAAACTTTGCCAATATCAAATCTAATTACCCCGTATCAGACCCCTACTTGTAAGGAAGGCATAAGTCACCAAGGACTTCTTATCTCTAATCTGCTTAGAGTCATTAGGGTGTTATACAATCCAAATTGTGTCTTTAAGGCAGAACATAAAGTAAATAAGAGAACTCAGGGATCCCAATCAAGCAGCATCTCTACGTAGACTTGTCATTCTGAAGCTGACTGTACATTACGAAAACTCGCCTATTCAAATATATAGAAAATTTCATCTCCAAAAATTGAAAATTTTCCTATGAAAAACTCTATTTTTCATATTTCTGCTCAAAACATAGATTGTGGGAACTCGTTAGGGCGGTTCTAACGAGTACCCACAATCCAAGTTTTTGAGCAGAAATAAAAAAAATAGTGCATACCCCTGTAAACCCCAGTTTTACTACATAAAAGTGGGGTTAAAGGGGGTCAGAATTATATAGGCGTGTTTTCGTAATGAAAAGGTTTTTTTTCGATGGTGAAGTTGACCTATCAGTTTGATCTTTTCGTTATAGTATGATATGAGTTTGTTTACTTGTATATTATTTAAAAAGTTGAGTTACTGTCTGTTTCAGTTAAAATGCAGTACTTTCGGATCGCGTGGCCGGCTTCTTGTACAGTGGACAAATCTGAATAAATATTGAAATATGAAGGTCAAACATATATGTCAGTGTGGTCGACATAAACAATAAATAATTGTTTATTAATAATAATAATAATATTATTATTATTATTATTATTATTATTATTATTATTATTATTATTATTATTATTATTACTCAAAATTGTCATTTAAAGTAAAGAACACATTAAAGAAAGTGATAATAGCCGACTAAGTTTTACTGAGTCTCCCACTTATCTAGCAGTCTGTATGCCATGGCATTTTCCTAACGTTATATGGAGGAAAGGAGTAAATTCGGTTGTGTTGTATATTCTGGACAATTCAGTACAAGAGATTGATAGAAAGAACAAAACAAATTGAAATCAGATTTTAAAATCTAAATACAGTCGAACCTCGTTATCTCGAACTCGCTTATTTCGAATTACCGCTTATCTCGAAGTGAAAATCTGGTCCATGTTTTAACATGAAACTATGACAACAGGTAACAAAATAATGTGGAAAAGAGGAGAAATTGCTCCTAAGGAGCAATTTCACCTCTTTTCCACATTATTTTATATATATATTTCTAACTTCAGGAGTCAAATTACATATTCATTTGTTAAATGTGGTTGTTCAATTTATTGATTTACTCACTCTCTCAACTCTGATATGTCGAGGTACGGATATCTCGAAGTGTTTCAGTGAGTCCTTTGGAATTCGAGATAACGAGAGTCGACTGTATAACGAAACTCGACTCAATATTGAAGAACAACACTAAGAAAAATGAGCCACAGCGTGAGAAAACGTACCTTCGAACATGTGCGTCCAGCAAAGATTCCTATCAGCCTGCGCATTCATGCATATTCAGACTTTCCGTCGAATCCGATTTTTCAGTGTGCATTTTCGGCCTCTAAACAAGACCACATGTCTAGTTCTTTGGCTGCAATTCCCCCCTCGGCCGTTTACGTGAGCAAACAGCATAGGTTCTTCATTACGAAAACACACCTATTCAAATATATAGAAAAATCTCACCTCCAAAAACTGAAAATTTTCAGATAAAAGAACTCTGAAATTTTTCATATTTAAGTTCAAAACATAGATTGTGGGTACTCGTTAGAACCGGCTCGGCGAGGCGGTTCTAACGAGTACCCACAATATATGTTTTCAGCAGAAATAAGAAAAATAATGTATACCCCTATAAACCCCAGTTTTACTATATAAAGGTGGGGGTTTACGGGGGTCAAAATTATATAGGTATGTTTTCGTGATGTCATACGCGCAGGCTCTTCTTAACCTTTGCTGTTCGCAAATGCTATAATTGCCCTTTTCCCATGGCACAGTCAAATGTTTTCCTAACAGAGCCCTTGTGTCTGATTATGCAGTCTCCTACTCATGTATAGCACTATAAGATTTAACACTTACCTTGTTGTAGGCAAATTTTAGAAGGCAACCTGATGACATTATTCTTACTATTTTTTTTTTTTTTCTAGAAAAAAAGGATCTGACACTTCATTCAACAATTTGCATGAAGTGTTAGAGACCATCTTCTACTGTCCTTACGACATCACTCAGAAATATGTTTTTAGCTTGGCGTTTTATTTTAAATGAAAATATTTTGTTCTGATTGACCACATCTTATCAGAAACAATTTGTCTTTTCTGTTTCTGTGTTTTGTTCTCAAATATTTACCCTAAAATCAAATTTGTGGCCAAAAACTGGCCTGACCTATGCAATTTCTATAGTAAAGTGATTTTTTGGAATTTTTGTCAAAGAAAATATTTTTCATTTTTCTTAGCTGAATTTTAATTATTGATGTTTCACAACTTCAGAAAAATTGAACAAGCGAAACTTGTTGAAAATAAACCTCCAATTTACCTACCCTACAGATTTCTGCATAATTTACATCCATTTTTACTATGGGAAAAAGTGAAAATATTTGATTTGTTTTAAAAACCAATGACTAGAATAAATATTTGTGTGCATAGGTAGTTACGACAAATGGTTTTGCATTAAATCACTACAAAAGTTTGCAAATTTACTTCATCTGTGTAAAGCGTCAAGCAAAAAACGACTTTCTGAAAGATGTCGAAAGCACAGTAGGAACAATAAGACAAATATTTGAAAATGTCATCCGCTGAAATTTTCAGAAAGCATGCAAAGTGTTAATGATTTAATTCTGCGGCTTCGGTATCGGCCTCGGTGGCTCAGTCGGATGCGTTCTGACTTGTGATCACGAGTTTGCGGGCTCGACCCCGGCCGGGTCCAGCAACAGTCTTTCGTGGAGATTAATCATGAAATATTTTCTACGGTCATTTTCTCCCTTCCGCTGATTCAAGAAGGGCAGTTGTCAGTTTCTGTTGAAAGGTCGTATACAAGTACTGGTTAACCGCTTAGAGGACGAAGCCTGCCCAGGAAAATTGTGGTTAGGTGAACTGACTGCGCTCGACATGACCGTAATGGGTTGACTGGGCCGTAAAACCTCAACACAAACAAACAAAAATATCTTGGATCGCGAGGTCCCGGGTTCGAATCCTGCTAGAGGCAGAACTCCTCTCATGACTCTGCTGCGCTTCACTGCACTTAGCCTTTCATTATCACCATTCAGCTGTCTCGATATGACTTAAATAATGTTTGATAGGAAGTAAATCACCAAACCATCACCATTATTATTTCGAAATTCCCTACCTTACAGGCCTGGTAGTTTAAACGTTAACTACACCGTTGAAGTTGACGATACCCCGGAGGCAGCAGCTGAGGCTACTGTGGCATCGGTTGACCTTGGCACAGGCAAAGAGACCATCGAAGTTCTCAATCAAACTGTGTCTGCTTCTAGTCTTACTGTAGAAGGTACTACTGGTAAGTTAAATAACCGTATTCTTCTTTTATCAGTTTTACAGTTAAGCTTAACGCTTAGCACTTTGCATTACGAAAACATGCCTATTCAAACATATTTACCACCAAAAATATGAAAATTTTCAGATAAAAATTCTGAGATTTTTCATATTTCTGCTCAAAACATAGATTGTGGGTACTCGTTAGAACCGCCTCGCCGAGGCGGTTCTAATGAGTACCCACAATCTATGTTTTTGAGCAGAAAGAAGAAAAATAATGTATACCCCTGTAAACCTCAGTTTTACTATATAAAAGTGGGGTTTAAGGGGGTCAAACTTATATAGGTATGTTTTCGTGATGGGTAAAATTTTCAGCATACGTCATTTTGAAATATTGTTTTCTTAAAATATGATAACAGGTTTTGACATTTTGTGAAAATTGTCTCCAATGGAGACAAATCGCATGAAATGTTAAATCCCGTTTTCTAGGAAAAATAAGAAAAGTATAATCATTGTATCGTCTGCTGAATTAGCCAAGAAAGTGAAAAAGATTAAATAATCATATCTTGATTTTATCAGTTTTACAGTTTAATCCTTAAGACGCCTCATTTTCTCTAAAATTATTTTCAGAATGTTGCCCGCTACAATTTCGCATGGTGCTTTAAGGATTGCTTTACATGTATTTCATATAAACTCAGAGTTTTGTGTAAGTTCCGTATAAGTGAGACTGACTATGAATATTTTTCTTCAAGACATGCTGAGATATAAATAAATTCTGAAAACATGTATTTCAAAGTAAAAAAAAGGAAAACATGAAACGGATGAAACTAGAAGATTAGGTTTTATTGACAGTCTGTACGCCCTGTAGCACTGACTTAAGGAGAACTCTATAAAGGACTACACTCTGCCATAGCACTTTGGACAGATCCATTTCTAATGGAAGGGGTCTCAGGATAGTTTCAATATTATCATATTTTATAGAAATTCCTGCATTAAATGTTAATAGTATAGACTGATAAGACACCTCATTATGTGATCTTGGTGTACACTGTTTGCAAATGCCTTTTTGGAGACGCTAGGTATAAAGGAATTAAACATATGAGTTGTTTCAAACAACCCATTCCGGAACTCGCAAAATCTTTTTTCGTCTGTGCGGCAGGGTAAATAATGTCATGCCTCGGATCATGTTTTGTAATTATTCATAAGAATCATAATAACTATCTGTTTTTCATGATTGCAGTTTTTCGTAAGAATGATAACATCACGAAAACATGCCTATATAATTTTGACCCCCTTAAACCCCACTTCTATATAGTAAAACTGGGATTTACAGAAGTATGTATTATTTTTCTTATTTCTGCTCAAAAACATAGATTGTGGGTACTCGTTAGAACCGCCTCGCCGAGGCGGTTCTAACGAGTACCACAATCTATGTTTTGAGCAGAAATGTGAAAAATATCAGTTTTTTATCTGAAAATTTTCAGGTGAAATTTTCCATATATTTGAATAGGCGTGTTTTCGTAATAATAAAACTTCAAAGACTTGAATAGTGATCTACCATTTACCGGGGCTGATTTGAACTCGTTGTTTGAGTCCCTAGGATTTTTCCGATACCTCAAGAAAAGAAATATTTAGGGATGTCCTAGGTATATCCCAGGAAAATTTCTAATTTATCATGAAAATGTATGTTGTGTTTATACATTAGCATCGCTTCATCGAGATGATTCTAATGAATTTACTCAACATACCATTTTTATAGAAGATCGCAAAGAAATTCTCAAATTATCCCCATTTGCCTTCTGACCTGGCGCTATCAGTAACCCTCAGTGGCTCAAACTACCCATGTCTGGAACAAATTTTCATGGTCCCAAAGAATTTCGAGCCGTTGAAGTTCGACTGTAACTCTGCTCTCATTTGTAAGAATCACAATAACTGTCTGCTCTCTATTTTTTTTTTTTTTTTTTTTTGCAGTTACACCATCGTCCTCACCGTCAGAACAAGATGTATGCCAGATATATACTTCAACGATAAACGGGTGTGCTGATAATTATGAATGCATTGTAAGAGACTCAGTGCCCAGTTGCCGGTAAGATATTTAACGCTTAGCAGTCTGGGTTAAATTTTCAGCAGACGATATATTGGAATATTTTTCCGGAGACAATTTGTATGAACTCTCAAATCCTGTTTTCTGGGAAAAGGAAGAAAAATGTCTCCAATTAATCTTCTGCTAAATTTGCCTAGAGGGTGGTAAAGATTAATTATGTGCGTAACTATTTGTTTCTCTGATTACCCTTAATCTACAGGAAACAAATAATCTGGTCACTGAAAACAGCTTCTCTCATATTCGTCATTCATTCTTCTAAGAAGTTGTTTTTATGCTCCCACCTCAGAAACAGTTGACCAGGCATATTGCTTTGTTCGTGTGTTCTTTATTCCTTTCGTTACACTTTATCTTAGTGTACAAGATCCCTAAGAAATAATTTTTATGTCCCCAACTTTGAAAAGGTTGAGAGAGCATATTGTTTTTGCTTTGTTCGTCCGTGCGTTCGTCATTCCATTCGTCTCGCTTTATCTTGTGTTCAAGATATCTCAGACAGTACTTCAGCCAGGGCTTTCATATACGGCAGACTTATTGAGGCTGAGAAGTAGATCACCCAAAAAACTTGAGAAAAAATCGGATTGATTTTATGAAATTTATGCCCCTTTTTAAAGACATAAAAATAAGATGTGTCTGGGTCAACATGGGTGATTGGGTGGTGCGAAGGTGTTGCGTATCTTACGTCACCGGGGCGTCCACCTGATGTTGGCTTATAGTTGGGCAAGGCCTGCTGTCCTTGTAGCAGGTAAGGTAGAGGGGGAAAGTTTTCATTCATCACGAAAACACGCCTATATAATTTTGACCCCCTTAAACCCCACTTTTATATAGTAAAACTGGGGTTTACAGGGGTATACATTATTTTTCTTATTACTGCTCAAAACATAGATTGTGGGTACTCGTTAGAACCGCCTCGGTGAGGCGGTTCTAACGAGTACCCACAATCTATGTTTTGAGCAGAAATATGAAAAATATCAGAGGATTTTATCTGAATTTTTTTTAGTTTTTTTGGAGGTGAAATTTTCTACATGTTTGCATAGGCGTGTCTTCGTAATGTCTTCTGTTTCTTCCCTTTCATTCCTGATCCTCTTTCTTCCCTGTCCCTCTCTTTCATTTCCTCTACTATCTCTTCTATCTCCTTTTTCCCTTTCTTTGGGAGGCGACACAAAATGACCCACAAGGGTTGACGTGTCGATAAACCCCAATAAAAAAAAGTCTGAATCATTAGTCATATCATTTGTAAGAGACTGGGCACAATAAAACCTCGGAAACTGTCAATAAACGATAGACAGGTAGAGGCTCAGTAGGGGGAATTTAGTATGAGGGAATTATGTATAGGCCTATTTATCTGTTCCATAGATGATATCATATGAGCCAGTGCACAGCAATTGTCCTACAAAATTACCTGTAGACAGAGCGGAGAGTCACGTCATCCTGCACATCTGATTAGAAGACTGAGCAGACTATGGATGTGCAGACTGATCTAAGTCTAGGCACACGTTTTATTTTGTAGAATGTTCTCTCCATTATAACCTAACACCCGAAACATGAACTGTCCAGTAGACATTTTAGAACTTAAAAAATGTAATGATCAGTTTCCTTTTAATTTTATCATTCATTGTGGAATGAAACCAAACTGGAATTATGCACTATTCCATACATTGAGAGACCTATTTGCACTAATGAATAATATAAAAACCGGAGCACAGCAATTCTACAAAATAAAGAGCTGCATAGTCAGTATGAGAAAGAGTGCAGTGACAAAAACAAAATCAATAAACAGTATGAGAACATTCTTTGAGTAATTAAATATATGCAGGTCCGAGACGCTCAGATTTCTGCAGAATCATATGATTCTCAGCATTCCAGCTTTACACGGTTATTGTACACTATGATATAATACACATTCTGATACCCAAGTCAAAGCCGGCCTCGGTGGCTCAGTCGGATCTGTGGCCGACTAGGTATCAGGAGGTCGCGGGTTCGATCCCCGCCGGTGCGGCAGCATTCTTTCAGGCAGATTGATCATGAACTATTTTCAACGGCCATTCTCTCCCTTCCGCTGATTCAAGAAGGGGAGTTGTTAGTTTCTGGTGAAAGAATGTCCACAGGTACTGGTTAACTGCTTAGAGGACTAAGCGTGCCCAGGAAAAATAGTGGTTAGGTAAACTGACCTCGCTCGACATGCCCCAGTAGGTTGATGGGCCATAAAATCTCAACACAAACAAACAAATACCCAGATCAACAATATGTTAGTCATGATATAAGTAATGCAATAGTGGTGACTGTTGCTGATAATCATGCAAAGTCTAATCAGAGATTTCACGTCTGGTCAAGAAAATTCATTCACGATGAATGATTGAATGAACGAATGAATTAGTAATAAAAAAAAAAAAATAAATGAAATTCAATAAATACACAAAAATAGATGATAGACAAAATAATAAATAAAAAGACAAAATTAAAAAAATACACGGAAACAAATAAACAAACATTAATAAAGAAACACAAATAATTGAATAATAGTTTAAAGAAAAAAAAGAAACAAAATAATATTTAAACAAACAATACCAGTCTACCCTCTAAATAAATCAGATTTTTTTCTGAATATCTATTAAGATTAGAATTAAGATTAAGATTTAATTAGGAATTAGGAAAATTGTAGGTGAATCTAACTTTTCGGAGCACTTCAGAAAACTTATTAACCATTATAAAAGAATTGGCTATAGCCTGGATATTATGCGGCAGACTGAATGCCTAGTTGTCAACCCAATCATTGTTGATGGCTATGCTTCACTCTTTAATTGCACGACGGCGGTTCGGGCCTCAGACTCAATGATGGCCTCTTCGTAAAACGTTGGGGCTTGATGATATGTCTTTGGCTTGGCCCGCCGTGGTTCAGCTATTGGTTTTCATTTACTCTGGCATACGATAGAATTAGCCATGAGTACTCGTCTTTGTTTATTATAGTGATTAATTTGATTTTTATGTTTTGGCTTTGATGCATTGACTGAGTTGGGAGCCTTTATGCGAACCGAATTTTTATGTGTTTCTGTATTAAGAGTAGCACCGGGACCCAGGGTGAAGTTAGCTAGCTGTAAAAGTGCTTTAAACCCCCCGGTAGTTTATTCTACTGACCGTTCTAAGGCGGTGGTCCTGGTGTTGTTCCTACTCTTTGTACTGTTTGTTTTTTGGGTTTTTTTGTGTTTGTTTGTTTTTTTTTTTGGGGGGGGGTGGGGTTTATGTGTTGTGATGCTAGCATTGTGGTCACCGTCTTCAACATCTGCCCACTTTGCTTTCTGTTTAACTCGTTGTGTTGTGATACTAGCAGTTTGGTCACCTTCAATAGCTGCCCATTTTGCTTTCTGTTTTTCTATTTGTGATTAAGAGTGGCATCGGGAGCCAGGGTGAAGTTGGTTAGCTGTAAAAGTGCTTTAAACCCCCCGGTGGTTTACTCTACTGACCGTTCTAAGGCGGTGTTCCCGGTGTTACTCTTTGTTGCTTTGTAGTTTATTCTACGAGGCGATTTGTTGTATGTCTTTCCGTGTGTTATTTTGTTCTTGTGTTTTTCAGTCCTTTTAGTATTGCGATTACCTCGCTTGGGGAAGAGAGAGCTAATCTTAGTGCTTTTCGTACGTTTGTTCGATTTGTGCTTGTTTGGATTTGTCGGTTTCCTCTTCCTCTTGGGGTCTGGGAAGGGCTGCGTTTTGTGATTGTGGCACTCCCTGGACTTTTCTCTTACCTTTTTTTTCAATATGTACATAACAATAGGTGAGATTTAGAACATGAAAATAATTAAAATGTTCAAATACAATGAGCACACGTAAATGATAAATAACTATGATTAAATGAGTTGATAAAAACAGTTTATCACATTAAACTTTGGACTAAAATTAGAAATTAGAAATTTGGGCAAGGGTGTCAGGACCTATGACGCACCCTCACCCACATATCACATCATAAAAAGTTTATGATCTTAAAACCTATGGATAGCCCATAAAGTCATATGGCTTATTTCCAATGGGACTATTTTATTAAGTCAAGACTTTGGCACAAGAAATGTTTTAACAATGAAAGAAATAACTTTATATTAAAATAAAAAAAAATATCATTCCATTCTACTCTCCAAATAAATAAATTTTCCAAACTATGTGTTATTTCTTCAAAATATTTATTACCCTTAAGAAGCCTCTTAAATAAATAAAGAAAAAACAAATAGAATTAAATAAATGTTTCAGGAATGAAAGAAACAAACTAATAAATAAACAAACCATTCCAATCTGTTCTCAGAATAAGTAATTTTTAAAACTATCTGTTATCCCCTAAAGTATATTGATTACCCTTTAGGTGGTCTCTTTACTACCCCATGCTGGTATCTCATAATCACCTCTTAATGACATGCCTTTGATCTCCCTTACATAGCGCCTAAGTAGGGGCAATAAAGTCATTAGTGAGTGGTACACTTTTTGCATCATTTTAGCTATGTCTTTAAGATTGGGCATTTTGTAAGGACAGGCATATAGTTAAGGGTATACTATATTACAAATACACACTTCTAGTTGTTTTAAGATGTCCTTGATCACGAAATTAGTTATGATATTTAAGGCGGCTACTTAAATGTGCAACTGTCAAACATACTTCCCCAGTCTGCAGCACCATACAACAGTCTTGTTTCAATGTGCGAAGAAGCAGGAATGACTTTGATGCAATTATGCGTTTGTTGTGTCTTGACACACATGTCGTTGAATTAATATAAGAATCGCATTGGTTGTAATACATTTACTATGTGCTGGGTCCCGAGAAATATATTTGTATATGAGGGCACAGGCTGAGTGTTCAGATATCTTACTAGGGACCTGGCGATTATTAATTTAATAAAACAAATATGTGCAATATGTTGTGATTACATTTTGCACAATTCTCAAGTTTAAAACGTCTCATCGATAAAGCATAAAATAATCATAAATTCGTTGTATTTAGTACTTTGTATACAATAACACCTCTCCGCGAAGACTAGATTGACGTTGATGCAAAGAAACAGATAAAATGCTTATTCGAACGTGGCAATGCCATGTCATTTAACGTTTTATAAACAAATTACGGTCTTCCTATGAGGATTTTATGCAAGAACCATGTTCAAACAGCAGGTGGATTCCATTGTTTGAATATGACATTCTTTATCTGAGCATAGCTTCCAGTCAGCGTGACAGTAGATTCACACAGCTACCCTGATAGAAAAAAGGTAAGAGAAAAGTCCAGGGAGTGCCACAATCACAAGCCGCAGTCCCTCCCAGACACCAAGAGAAAGAGGAAACAGACCGTCATGAAAACAAAACAAGCGCAAATCGAACAAACGTACGAAAAGCACTAAGATTAGCTCTCTCTTCCCCTGGCGAGGTAATCTCAAGGCTCAAATGCCTGAAAAACACACGAACAAAATAACACCATGCAAAACTGAAACAGATTGCCTCGTAGAATAAACCACAAAGCAACAGAGTAAGACTAACACCGGGACCACCGCCTTAGACCGGTCAGCAGAACAAACTACCGGGGGCCCTAAAGCACTTTAACAGCTAGCCAACTTTACCCTTTACGCAAGAATAGAGGAATCACATGTTTGTTTGTTGTTGTTTTTTGTTGTTGTTGTTTTTTGTTGTTGTTGTTTTGTTGTTGTTTTTGTATTATGTTTTTATTTGTTTTTGTTTTTTTTTTATTTGTTTTTGTTGTTTTTTTTTTTTTGTTTTGTTTTTGTTTCTGTATTTTGTTTGTTTGTTTTTGTTTTTGTTGTTGTTTTGTTTGTTTGTTTGTTTGTTTGTTTGTTTGTTGTTGTTTTCTGTTGTTGTTGTTTTCTGTTGTTGTTGTTTTTTGTGCATTAACATTTGCCGAATGACGGACCCGACAAATGTTAATTCAATAAAACAAACATGTGCGATCGTTGTTCTTGCATTTTTATGAGCCCATTTAAAAGCCACATTGAAAAAATCCGAAATATATCGTATTTGGTATTATATATAGTGACATTACCCTGCGAAAAACAAGAATTACGAGCCGTCAAATCTGAATCTTTATTGTTTGCAAAGGTATGTGTTTTCATCTGCAGTGCTGAAATGTTTAAGTCTCTTACAGGCCGATTGAACACACGGATAATCTACCACTCATCATAGGTATTGGTATAGGTGTTCCTGTGTGTGTTCTCTTGCTGGTAGTCATGGTCTCACTTCTGGTCCATACAAGGAAATCAAGCAAAGAAAAACGAGGACATAAAAGCCATTACAGAGATGAACGAGAAAGGTATTTTCATATAGACATTTGACTCCCGTTATCTCAAACGCTGATAACTCAGACTACTACTTTGCTGAAGTCAAATTCATTACGAAAACCTGCCTATTCAAATATACTGAAAATTCTACCTCCAAAAAGAGAAAATTTTCAGATAAAGAATTCTGATATTTTTTAAATTTCTGCTCAAAACATAGGTCGAGGGTACTCGTTAGAACCGCCTCGTTGAGGCGGTTCTAACGAGTACCCACAATCTATGTTTTTGGGCAGAAATAAGAAAAATAATGTATACCCTTGTAAAGCTCAGTTTTACTACATAAAAGTGGGGTTTTAGGGGGGTCAAAATTATATAGGCATGTTTTCTTGATGAAATAATAGGGCGGTATAGGTTTAATCTGTTATATATTAGTTAGGTTTCAACTTTTTTTTTATCTCAAGCTACTATTATTTGAAACAAAACATTCTTTTCTCCTCGAGTTTTAGATAACTAGAGTTGATTGTATTTCTTTTAATGGACTTTTTTTATATTATTATTTTCCTTACATTCAGTGTCAGAAAAGACCCATATGGTACATAGGCGTTGCGACAACCCGGGTTTGCCTGCGCATTCATGCAGTCAAGTCATAGCTTCGCTGCAGGTTATAGAATTGCGTGATCTATATGGGAATAAGAACAGTTTTATTCTCAGTAAGGTCTAGTATGATATGTATGGGAAAATTAGCAATTAGGCTCTCAGTAAAATCTAGAATCTAGTGTGATCTGTATTCGAGCATTAGCAGTTACGTTCTCAGCATAATCTTGTGTGGTCTGCCTGAAAAAAAAATAATATATATATATATATATATATATATATATATATATATATATATATATATATATATATATATATATATATATATATATATTCTCAGAAGAACCTGATGTGATCTCAGAAGAACCTGATGTGATCTCAGGAGAACCTGATGTGATTTGTATTTGTTCATTAGCAGTTACGTTCTCAGCATAATCTGGTGTGATCTGTTTGGAAAAATTACAAATTACATTGTCATCATAATCTAGTGTGATCTGTATCCAGACATTGACAGTTACGTTCTCAGCATAATTTGGTGTGATCTGTGTGCAATCATTAGAAATTACCATCTCAGTATAATCTAGTGTGATCTGTATCCAGACATTAGCAGTTACGTTCTCAGCATAATTTGGTGTGATCTGTGTGCAATCATTAGAAATTACCATCTCAGTATAATCTAATGTGATCTGTATTCAGACATTAGCAGTTACGTTCTCAGCATAATTTGGTGTGATCTGTGTGCAATCATTAGAAATTACCATCTCAGTATAATCTAATGTGATCTGTATTCAGATATTAGCAGTTACGTTCTCGGCATAATTTGGTGTGATCTGTGTGCAATCATTAGAAATTACCATCTCAGTATAATCTAATGTGATCTGTATTCAGACATTAGCAGTTACTTTCTCAGCATAATCTGGTGTTATCTGTGCGCAAAAATTAGAAATTACATTCTCAGCATAATCTAGTACGATCTGGTAGGCAATATAAGTCATTACATATTCGTTGCTGGGAAAATTAGAAATTGCAAACTCAGTAGAATCTAGTTGGTTGGTACATGGAATATGTATTTTCAGTTACTATATATTGTAGGACCTCTACGCCTATCTAGTTACTTGCGGATAGATAACATGCTCCAGTTTCCATTAGATTTTTATCCCATTTTCTACCTTAAGTCATTGGATCGGTCAAGTTCCAATAGATTCCTTCTAGGTTTATATTTTCATGCGTATGGCCTGTCATCATTATAGCCGTTTCAATACCGAACCAAGTTAATATACCATTTTGATACAAATAACCTTTATGGGTTGATGCGTCGTTAAACATTTACTCACCATCATCTTCATCATCATCAATTCCAGTAGAAGGAATGTTTGGTTAGATTTTATTACTACCATGTTTATAGAAATTCCTGTATTTTAATGCTAACAATGTAGACCCAGTTCAGACAACGCATTGTTTGCCAATATCCCTTTTATGGGACGTTAGGCATCAATTGGTTGCAGTGTGATCTTTTAGAGAAAACTTGCAACTACTTTCTCAATACTACCGTGTGTGATCAATCCCAAGATACGGAAAGACAGTAGAAAGTCTATAGACAGACCTATATGTTAGGCTCAAATACCGGGACTTAAATATCATCAGTCAATCAATCAGTCGGTTAGATTTTTAACGTAGCTGGGCAACAGAATCAAATAAGGGCTACGCCTTTATCATCAGTTTACACCATGCACATTTTATAGTTTGTGTACCTTATTTTACCCCAACAACAGAACACGTACGTTTACACATGTGTGCACAGCGAAAATTCAGATCAGTCTGCACATTTGTGCGATAGCGCATGCTGATTTGAGTCTTTATTTAGCACACGTGTAGAAAAGTACATTTTCTCACGTTGAGGTTATTTATATATTTTTTTAGTGTTTTCGGCCAAAACGATACTCGACACCAGTTTCCGTCTGTTGTACCTTATAATGGTATGAACGGTTGGAGGGAAAAGGCCTTAAATATGCAAATGCCATTCGACTATTCCACATCAAGGGCCTCTTCGGATACACCTAAAGAGAAGCACAGACGGACATCGAATAAATATGACAGTCTTTATGAGAGACATATAGGAAGCTATGGTATGTTGTTTTTTTTTGTTTTTGTTTTTGTTTTTTTTTTTCGAATACATATGAGCCACAATATCAGAAAACGTATCTTCTAACATGTGCGCCCAGCGAAGATTCAGATCAGCCTGCGCGTTTGCGCAGTCTGATCAGAATCTTCCCTCAGCGCTGTTTGGATAGCCAGTAATGCAAAGTTTCATCATGCGGACAATCAAGACCTGATCAGACTGCGTGGATGCGCAGATTGATTTGACTCTTCGTTGGGCATGAATGTCAGACGGTACGTTTTCTAACGTTGAGGCTCGGGGTGTATGGTATTTTAGAGCAATTAAGGAATATTGTACAACCTTTAAGAAACTGACTATAGGTATAATCAGATGACATCTTAAAAGAAAGTTTCTTTATCATTGATAGATTACACAGGCATGTTTTGGCACAGCACAAAAAAAAAGTTTGCTTTACGTTTTCAACAGCCACTTGGTTATATTCTAAGCCATTTGCTAAATTCCATAATTGTCGAAGAAAACCGATACATGTATACCTCATTGGTCAGTGTTCTAATTTATTTTAAAAAGATCGTTGTGTCGTAATAATTACATACAACTAAATGGCTAGCCGCTAACTCACAAATCTCTTCCAGAAGGCTGGTGCCTGACCTTACTCTATAACCAAGCCCTGCGTGTTTCATTTAGCGGATGCTGTTTTCTAACTTTCGCCTTGTAGTCAAATACTTCATATCACTTGTTAATAATTTATATGTCTAAACAGCTGTGTTGATCCAAGAGTTGGTGAATTTGGTGAACTCCACGCTTATAAAACCAGGGCTTTTTAGCGGTTTTCATCACGAAAACATGCCTATATAATTTCGATCCCCTTAAACCCCACTTTTATATAGTAAAACTGGGGTTTAAAGGGGTATACATTATTTTTCTTTTCTGCTCAAAAACATAGATTGCGGGTACTCGTTAGAACAGTCTCTCTGAGGCGGTTCTAACGAGTACCCACAATCTATGTTTTGAGAAGAAATATGAAGAATATCGGAGTTTTTAATGTGAAAATTTTCAGTTTTTGTAGGTGAATTTTTTATGTATTTGAATAGGCATGTTTTCGAAATGTGTTTCAGGGGTTTTCCCGTTCGTTGTCTTACTGTTGTGTTTAGTTGATCTTGTCTAGCATTGCGATCACATTAAGGGGGAAGAGATGCTGGCTAATCAGAGCTGAAAAGATAATCGATTATCGGTCCTGCCATTGCGATCGCTAATCGATTAGTATTCACTGAAGATTTGGTCATAATTTTACATAATTTTACTTGTCTGTCTGAGCATGACTCTTACCATATGTTGTACTTTACTGCTTGTATTTGATCTGACAGGCCTGAGCAAACAGTGTAGACCAAGATGAGACGCCGCAAACGCGGCGTCTCATCAGGGTCTACACTGTTTGCCACTCATCAAGCTATTTTACACACAGCATTGGGTAGAACGTTGTACTTGTTCAAATTTTAGATTAAGTATTACAAGGAGTTGAGGTGTCTGAATACTAAGGGTAAATACGGTAAAGTAAGAGAAACAGAAATTAAATGATCGATTATTAGCAAATCTGTAACGATAATCATTTTTGTGGAATTTATCGATCAATTAATCGATTATCCGATTAATTATAACAGCCTTAGCAAGAGAGAGCTGGTGGCTTTGCTTTTCTGTGGTTTGTGTCTCATGCACTGTCTGCCATGGTTTGTTTGCTCTTCCTCTTGGTGTCATTGGTAGGCTATGATTTGGGAGTGTGGCTATTCCTGGATAACTTCTATATTATTTTAAGCCCTAACAACAGCCTTGCTATTGTCCACTTCTAATGCATTTTATTTTGCGTTTTGTTTCTTCTGTTTTCAATATAGTATTGATTTGTATGGTTCCTTTGTGTAACAAAACCCTTTTTTCGTCGTGTCCGTTAAGAGAACTGTGTGCTGAGATGCTTCCTTTTTTTCATCACACCTATTCATCTATTTTCCTTGGAGACACGATGGCAGATGTTTCTAAAAATAATGAGTTTGGCCCATGTGAATGGAAGGGTCTGACTTTCTTTTTGTTGTTTTTGTAACGTACGTGCATCTCTTTGAATAATTTCTATATAGTGTAGCAACCCATCAAGGCGTAAAAATATAGAAATATAATTCATGCCGTAAAGTTTAGATGAAATAATTAGTGAATAGTGATCACTTATGTTAGATGTTCTATTTGATTTGTTTCAGTTTATGATAACAGAGGTGCTGAGTATGACGAAGTGTTCCGAGAAGAAAATGATAGGGTAAGCTCAGCCTGTCATATTTGACATTACGAAAACACGCCTATTCAAATATATTGAAAATTTCACCACCAAAAACTGAAAGTTTCCAGATAAAAAATCTTATATTTTTTCTTATTTCTGTTCCAAACATAGATTGTGGGTACTCGTTAGAACCGCCTCGCCGAGGCGGTTCTAACGAGTATCCACAATCTATGTTTTGAGCAGAAATAAAAAAATAATGTATATCCCTGTAAACTCCAGTTTTACTTTATAAAAGTGGGGTTTAAGGGGGTTGAAATTATAAAGGTATGTTTTCGTGATGTAGCGCATTTTGGATAGTCGAGAATGCAGAGTCCCTTCATGACAATAAAGACTTTGATGCGCGAATGCGCAGGTTACATGTTACTAAATTATATAGGCATGCTTTCGAGATGAGTCAGGTCAAGTGAAAATATAGCTCCAGAAAAGGCACTTTTTTCAACAAAAAATACCATATTTTTTTTAGTTTTTTTTCTTCTCCACGACATCAAACCGGCACAGTGGCTCAGTTGGTAGAGCGTCCGCTTTGTGACCAGGAGGTTGCGGGTTCGATCCCCAGCCGAGTTATACCAAAGACTTTAAAAATGGAACTAGCTGCTCTTTCGCTTGGCGCACAGCATTAAGAAAGTAGAGCTAGGACTCAGATCTGGTCGGCTGAGTGTCAGTATAATGTGATGGGTGGAATATCATGTCAAGGATCTGGGGCGTGATATTTCAGTGAGGCAGCACTCTAAAAGTGAGCATTGAGCTCCCTGCCACACCACATCCAAACACCATCACAATATGACTGAAAGATTGTTGAAAGCGACGTAAAGCCCGAATAAAACAAACAAACAAACAAATCTCCAGGACATTACGAAAGCACGCCTATATAATTTTGATCCCCTTAAACCCCACTTATTTATTGTAAAACTGGGGTTTACAGGGGTATACATTATTTTGCTTATTTTGTAAAAGCCATAGATTGTTGGTACCCATTCCGAGGCGGTTCTAACGAGTACCCACAATCTGCTTATGCGGAGTTAGTTGATAATTTATATGTATATGAAAATATTTACAGGTATAAAATAAAATATTGTTTCATGTGTGATTTATTTAACTTTTGCATATCTAAATAGGTGGTTTTGACGTCACTCACTCACTCATAAAAATGGCGGCTTCCATGACAGCATTTTCAAGAAGTTCAAAGCCGAATAATTTTCTTATTTTTCAACCGATTTTCATATGTTTTTCATCAAACTGCTCAGCTTCACAGGCTATTTATTTTTTTTTATATCTTTAACATTTGATATAAGTTTCTCTTTAAGTTACAAAGATATTTTATCTCTGAGAATCGGATGAATAAAACTATTCTGTTCTATTTTATGCATAAGTGCTAAGGTCCATCACCGCACGATACGGCCAGGGCCCATGCAGTTGTTCAAAGCTAACGATGTCGTTAGTGAACGATTCGTTAAAAGTTTCATCGAGTGATACGCAAATATGATGAAATTTTTTGCTGAAAAATGTGAGTAGCTTTTGCACTGCAAAAGCTACTCACATTTTTTTCAGCAAAAAATATCAGAATATTGTGTATTGGATCAGCTAAAAAGTTAACGAAATGACCCTTAACGACGTCGTTAAGCTAACGACGCTTTGAACAACTGGGCCCAGATGTACAGATAGATAAGCTGTTACTAACATACACCGGGGCTGTTACTAATAAACACCAGTTATCTGAAGCGTTCGCGGTTAACTGCAAACTTTCTGTTCAGACGTGACAGTTTTCCTGCGAACTATTCTCAAGCTGTCTCTTGCCACAATCAAAATGGCAGCCTATGCGAATATTTTTATTTCATATTGTTGTTCACAACAAAGTCAAAATGGCGGCCTATGCGGATAAGTATTTTGTATTGTTGTTCGAAAAAAAAATCAAAATGGCGGCCTATGCAAATATTTTTTTTTTTTTTTTTTTTTTTTTTTTTTTGTGGGGGTGGGCGGGGGTTGTATTATTGTTCGCAACAAAAAATACGGATCGTGTTTATATTATAGATCAATTTAAACACTAGGTCACACACTAAAATCATTCGGAATCTCGTTAATAATGCGTATATTCCAGCCTCGGTCTGGTAGTGGTTGGCAGAAAATTGTTGTTTACGTTTATCGGACGGTGAAATGGCCGGTGTTTTTTCAGAAAAACAAAGCAACTTTCATTCGTCAAAAGTTTTTTTTTTTGTTGTTTGTTTTTGTTTTTCAGAATAGATTCTCATCAACTGATCATTTAATGTCATAACCACAAATATTAACATATATTTTAATTATTTAATAACTAAAACCAAGCGTTTAAATTGTCACCGTAAAGCAATATTACGGTTGCGCGCGTGCCTGCTGAAATCGGAAAAAAATATCATTGAAACAATTGTATTTCTCCTAGACAAAGCGAGCAATTTGCCTCTTAAAGGTGTATTTTTAAACACAAAATAAAATTTAAGCGTGAATATAAACCAAAAGGATTTTATTATCAAGTAAAATTTGACTTGAATCAATTGGTATCAGTGGAACTGGAAATGTTTGTGTCAACCGCAATTTATTTGTCACGTGGCATAGTATTGCAATTACGTGGTTAGTAGCCCGGATGAAAACAATAACATCAAAAAGGTCTGTACATTCGACCCCTTATAAAATTAATGATTATTGATATAATTCATTCAATCTAATATCAAGTCTCGTCAACGAGAATTATAGCTGGTCTTTAATTTAAAGCGATATAAGATGAGTTTTTAACAACCATTCAAACGATGCATAATAGTTTTGGAAAAAATCTCACTGGTAGTTTGCTTTATTGAACGCAGCCCAGGCTATCACTTATATTACTTTGTTTCTTTTACAGCATATACCAAAGATACATGTACCAAGACATGCAAGATATTAAAAAAGGGGAAAAACACCTGGTGCTATAAACAATGTGATACACAGTGGCTACACAACAGTGCAACAGCATGATGTTGCATCAAAAGGGTTTCTGCAAGATTGTTTCATCATAGCATACCCACCGGGTAAAGTTTTCTTTCTTCGAGGATGTAATAGAAGAGTGTTCATGAGACCTTGTTTTGTCAGTCAGTTATCTAATCATATTTTAAAGACCAATCAAGAATTGTCTTTAAATCAGTTATATTGTCAGCACAGTGTCCCTGCCTAAAAGTTGTTGGCCATCATCCTTTACGAAAAAAAAGGTTAGTTAACCAATTTTAGACTATATAAACTCTACAACACTATATATTAGAGGCGTCGAATTGTAATTTTAAGTATGTCGGGCTATATGATTAAGATGTAAAACTATTTGCAAACAATGCAGACCATGATCAGACACCGCAGCACTCTGTGGCATCTGATCTGGATCGTAGATGTTTGCCAATTACTCTTATTGGGGCCCCAAACAGAATGGGTTAATCATAGTGTCTGAATCACAAAATACTTTATTTCTGATGAAAATGATGATGGGTGCCAAATTTTGTCATTAACTCTTTCATCCCTGTAGACAAACACAGATACAAACAGAACATGTCCGGATGAGACGGACATGAGCCGTCTCATCAGGATCTACACTGTTTGCTAATCTTTCGTTAATTTTGTCTAAATTCCTATTTGCAACAATGGCTGTCATTACGAAAACACGCCTATTCAAGTATATTGAAGATTTTACAACCCAAAAAGTTAAATTTTCAGATAAAAATTTTGATATTTTTCATATTTCTTCGGTTCTAACGAGTACCCACAGTCTTTGTGTTTTAGCAAAATTAGAAAATTAATGTATACCTCTGTAAACCCCAGTTTTTCTATATAAAAGTGGGGTTTAAGGGTCAAAATTATATAGGCGTGTTTTCGTGATGGTGTCCAAATACAGAGATGAAGAATCCTTTTCAGAAATTCAGGGTGAATAGATTAAAAATTGGAAGCCATTCCACCGATGAAATATTACTAATCGGATCTATTAATAATCGGATCTATTATATGTCTATTAACAACACCACTTTCATTTCAACCGTTTCTTATAGTCTCTACTCTGTTCCTAAATTTTGGATCAGCTGAGAGTCGAATTTACCTGATCCATTACGAAAACACGCCTATTCAAATATAAAGAACATTTCACCTTCCAAAACTGAAAATTTTCAGATAAAAAAACTCTGATTATTTTCATAATTCTGCTCAAAACATAAGATTGTGGTACTCGTTAGAACCGCCTCGGCGAGGCGGTTCTAACGAGTACCCACAATCTATGTTTTGAGCAGAAATAAGAAAAATAATGTATACCCCCGTAAACCCCAGCTATACTATATAAAGGTGGGGTTGAAGGGGGTCAACATTATATAGGTATGTTTTCGTGGTGCACGTCACATTCACTTAAACGAGGTTTATTTATGTTGATGATATGATGTAGAAGCCACATGCGCTTAATCTTCCTTAGTCTTTAGCTGCGCCAAGGGACCATACAAACGCGATTCAAAATTGTATTAGACAACATTTTATTTTTGTAGCTCACCTTAGCACAATGTGCTCAAGGTGAGCTATTGTTATAGGTGTGTATCGGTCGTCCGTTCGTCGTCAGCAATTTCTTCAAACGACATCTCCTCCTAGACAACTAAGCCAATTTCAAAATAATTTCGCACTAAATTCAGTTATAGCCCTGTACCAAAATTGCTAAAATAATTCCGCTTCAATGAACAAGATGGCCGCCAGAACTGAAAAATATTTTAACGCTTTAAACGACATCTCCATTCAAGCCAATAGCTCGATTTCAAAATAATTTCACAGAAATGTTTGTCTTATGGCCCTGTACCAAAATTTGCTCAAATGGTTCCACTCCAATAACAGAGTTGGCCACAAGAGCTAAAACTAGAAAAAAATCGAACGACATCTCCTCTCAAGCCAATGACTCAATTTCAAAATAATTTTGTAGAAATATTTTTCATATGGCTCTGCACCAAAATTGCTTAAATGGTTGCACTCCACTGAGCAAGATGGCCGCCAGAGATAAAAAATAAAAAGAAAAAATCTTCGAATGACATTCTGCTTGTTTTCAAAATAATTTCACAGAAATGTTCCTCTCATTGCCCTGTACCAAAGAAATGGTTCCATTGGCCACCAGAGCTAAAAATAGAAATAAACCGCCGAATGACATCTCCTCTCATGCTGATGGTTCTATTGCAAAATAATTTCAGAGAAATGTTTCTTTAATTGCCCTGTACCAAAACTTGCTAAAATAGTTTCACTCCACTGAACAAAATGGCCGCCAGGCGTAAAAATAGAAAATATTCAAATGACATCTCCTCTGATGTTTATGGCTCAATTTCAAATAACTACACAGAAATATTCCTCTTATGACCCTATACCAACATTGCTAAAATGGCTCCACTCCACCGAATAGAATGGCCACTAGAGTTAAAATACAAAAAAAAGTTTCCAAACGACATCCCCTTTCAAGCCAGGGGCTCGATTTCAAAATGATTTCACAGAAATGTTCCTCTCACGTCCCTGTACCAAAGTTGCCGAAATGGTTTCACTCCACTGAACAAAATGGCTACCACAGCTAAAAAAGTAGAAAATCTCTTCATACGACATCTGTTCTCAAGTCAATGGCTTGACTTCAAAATAATTTCACAGGAAAGTTTCTCATAACTCTCAACTAAATTGATAATCTGGTTGTGCTCCTCTGAACAAAAGCTAAAACTAGAAATGCATTTTTTCTGTCATCAACACTTTATTTAAATAACATCTATCCCCTAAACCACCTAGCCAGTTTCAAATTTGAATAGAAACTAAAGGAATTGTACTATCTAAGCAGTGAACACTAAAATGCTGAGTAGACTGTGAAGATGCGCAGGGCTGCTCCTTTGTTGTTCCCAGATGACAAAAATGGGTATTGTCATGATGTGGCTGAAATAATAAAGCAGAATTTCATGAGTGTTTGTGTTCGTGGTTTGACTCGACATCGAAATCTAGCGTCTCGGGCGTCATTGCACTGATACGCAGACTAAATTATAGAATTTGTGTTAGTGTCAGATAGGCATATAGGTGCACTGCGATATCTCAGAAATTAAGCTGGCGGCCTCCATTTTTAATTCGATTTACCTACGATCAAACTTTGCAGTTTCATTGTTGTGTATCAACCCAAAGTTATTTATACTCCAGAAGCTCCCCACCTGCAATTGTCCACTTGACTAACTCTTCACCATGTACAAAATCCAGGTAACGGTTATTTATAGCCGTACTATTCTTGTCGCTGTGACGTTAGAGTGCGGTGTAAAAAGGGTTATCCGTAAAATATGGTTGGTACACTTGCAAACAGTGTAAACACCGATTGGGTGGTCAGGTGGTGCGAAGGTGTCGTGTATCTTACGTCACCGGGGCGTCCAACTTATACTGGCTTACAGTTGGGTAAGGCCTGTAATCCTTGTAGCAGGTAAGGGTAGAGGGGGAATGTTTTTATTTCTTCTGTTACTTCATTTTCATTCCTGTTACTCTTTCTTTCCTGCCTCCTCTCTCCCCCCCCCCCACCCCCCCCACCCCCCCAACCATCCCCCCGCCCTCTTTCATCTCTTTCTCTTCTATCTCTTTCCTCCCTTTCTCTGGGAGGACACAAAATGACCCACAAGGGTTGACGTGTCGTTAAACCCCAACACTGAATGCAGCGTTTGATCAGGGTCTACACCATTTGCTTAAAATACAGGAATTTAAGCGTTAAACGATATAGTCCCCGTTCAGGACCATTTCCCTAGCCTACCCTCAGAAACGGTCGACCCACCAGTGCTGTCAGTCCTTTGATTTTACCATGGCATTTAGTCAGGTACTATCCCCTTAATAATAGATTAGAAAGTACAAAGCTGTTTCAATTATAAAAATAGAAGGCAGTTGCCATAGTCTTACACTGAACCGTCATCAAATTAATGATCTCCCATTTATTACTCCATAACTCAGGTGAGCAATTTAGGTCCAGCATGGACCTCTTGTTTAATTTTCCAAGAAAATTAATCTTGAAATTTCATGCTATTCTGCAATCATCCTATGCCGGAAACATTTTGACTTCACAGCAATGATAAATCAAATGTTCAGGTTGTACTTCCTGAATTACATTTCGTGCCAAAGCATATTCAACATAATATTATATTAATAGGTGATTTTTATCACATGTCAGTGTACTGTTTATTTTTGTCGTATATATGTTGAGACCGGGCGAAAATGTCGTTTGATAATTTTTTTTTTTTTTTTTTTTTCACTTTTATTTTATATGCTCATTTTTATTCCTTTGCTTGTATTTTTATTGTTTTATTTTTTTATTTTATTAATTTCATTTTTATAATATGTCAGTTTTACCGTTTTCTTTTTCTTTATTTCATTTCTTGCATTATTATTTTTTTTTTTTTTTTTTTTTTTTTTTTTTTTTTTTAACTTTTTTTTTTGTTTTATTTTTCATCTTTTTGCTTCAGTTTTGTTTTCATTTATATATATTTTTTTTTTTTTCATTTTCATTTTATTTTTATCACAGGTCTATTTCCTGTTTTTATGTGTGTGTGTGTGTGTGTGTGTGTGTGTGTGTGTGTGTGTGTGTGTGTGTGTTACGAATGCTTAATAATGCTGTTTGGTTATATTTTGTGTTTTTGTTGTTTGCGTAATTGCAATGTTAATATCACTGTTTAAATGCAACCATAAGATGTTCTTTAATACATATGTTCTGACAAAATTTTGCTATACATTTTGTTTTACTTTTTTTGTATAATACTGTGTATTATCATTTATTTAAATATTTTGCTTGATGATCATCAAGCGTTTTACGTCTCATTCAAGTCATATCAAGATGGTGAAGGTGTGATAATGAAATTTACAATGCTGCACATGCATTAGCTGAATCCCGACTACAGTGACATTTGAGCCCAGAGCCTTATGATCCGGCCCCGAGGTTATAAAACATTTTTCATGCTTAACTCAACAGAACATGAAATGTCACTTGATCATGAAAATTAAATACCAAAAATTTAAAACTTTTTTCATGCTCAACTCAGTTGAGCATGAAAGAAATTTAAAAATTTTGTCAGTTATTTAAGATTTATAAACAAAACAAATTTCATGCTCAGCTAAGTTCAGCATGAAAAAAGTTTTATAACTTCGGGGCCCGGTCAGGCGTGCTAACTGCTCAGTGTCACGGATGAAGGATGATAGCAGTTGTATTTACATTATGATCTTTATTTGTTTATTTCAAAGGGAAAGGTTCACTGAATACAATATACCTAAAAAACGAAAATTTGAAAATTTGATAAAAAGTTGTTAAAAGCTTAGAAAGATATTAAAAATTGACTGATTATAATTGTTGCATATTATTTAATTAGATTATGATTTTTGTAAGACACAAATGAAGGTTGTCTGACAGGAAAATATTGCTTATGTAAGCCAGTTGATAATGTAACGGATTAGGTATATATATCACTTCTACAGCCTCGCTGTGGAAGCTGGCTTTTATGGCGACACTGGTAGAGTGATTAGCTTTTTTTACGAAGTTAAGCAACGGAGATCGCGGTTAGTACCTGGATGGGTGACCGCGGTGCTTGACTTCGTAGAAGACCCGGTTTCACGCTACAATATCATATATGCAAATAAATACATTTACAGTTATACAGCAATAAAATATTGTTTCAGGCGGTACTTTCATTGTGATACTTGTTGTCCATTGTAATGTAGTGTTTCACTTTATAATGTTTTTTTTCTTTTAATAACTATGTAATTTGATTATATATTCAGTTAAGTTAGGGTAACAGAGTTCCCATCGTTGGGAAAGAATTGCCAACTCTGCTTGTCGTCTGATCAGTTTTGGCTGCCTTATCGCATTTGTCTTTCTTTCTCTTGGTGTTGGATCTGATTGTATCAGTTCCTGAGTTCTTATTTACTCGTGATTTATATGCTTTTTGCATATTCGGTGAGTTGAATATTAATCAGTGATATATGAATTGTGAATTTTATTTTCTGGTCATAAGTATGCATTAAGTTCCTTTTGTCATTTTTTATCCTTGCCGTGCTGAATAAATTATGATACCACGCCCACTTCTAATTTTCAGCCAATCAGATTACTTGATCGTGGTTGTTAATACAGATTCACATATTTAATGCATAACAGTATAGATCCAGATCAGTTGGCTTCTTCAGAAGCAAACTGATCTGGCTCTACACTGTTTGCAAATTCAGGGTATATCCGGTTTCAGCGGGACCAGGGTAAAGGCAAATAGATACACTTGCTATCAGCCATTTCTGCCAAAGGAGACCATATTTGTGAATTTCAGTTTGCACTCCTTCGCATCAAGTACCTTCTGAAATGGGGTCTACACTATAAGGAAAGGATTTGCGCCCACTGGGAGCAAATTATTTCCATTTTGAGTAGAGCCCCTTGGGAGCAGATGCAGTCTTTATAGAACAGACTCCTTTCCAGAAGGGAGCAAAACAATTTTGACAGAGCTGTCTCCCTTAACCCTTGTCATGCTGAATAAATTAAGATGCCACACCCACTTCTAATTTTCATCCATTCAGATTCCTTGATCCAGATTGTAGGCATAAATTCACATACTAAATGGCAAACAGTGCAGATCCAGATCAGTTGGCTTCTTCAGAAGCCAACTGATCTGGATCTACACTGTTTGCATATGTAGGGTATATCCGGGTTCAGCAGGACAAGGGTTAAAAGAGTATCAGACCCCTTGATGCTACTGTTGTCAATTAGTTTTCTTTTCTTTATACTGTTTATAATAGAAAATAGCCTGTGATCTTTTATTTTCTTCCTTTCTGTTTTAGGGTCATTCTTATGTATATTCTTACAGTCTTTGTGTTGTTTATGTAGATTGCTACATTAAGCTTTTGGAAACCTTAATATTAATATGTATGTTTATATGTACATAAGTATAGAGAACTAATTTTATTGCACACATTGTTACAGACATTTAAATATTTATGCTTGCTGACAATTTGCTCATAACATATAGTAAGTGAAATGCTCATGTTATATTTAATATGCACACCTCCTAATAGAAAGTGACTTTATGACAAATGCGACCAGCAAAGACCAAGACCAACCTGCACAGCGGCACAGTCTGACTAGGGTCTATAATGTTCGCTAAGTGAACGTTAAAATTACATACGTTTTGTAAGAAACCAGTGTGGATTCAGACTGATCTGGTTGTATATGTCCATTACGAAAATATACCTATTCAAATATACTGAAAATTTTACCACCAAAATATGAAAATTTTCAGATAATTTTTTTTTATATTTCTGCTCAAAAACATAGATTGTGAGTGCTCGTTAAATCCGTCTCGACGAGGCGGTCCTAACGAGTACCCACAACCTATGTTTTGAGCAGAAATAAGAAAAATAATTTATACCCTTGTAAACCCCAGTTTGACTGTATAAAAGTGGGGTTTAAGGGGGTCAAAATTATATAGGCCTGTTTTCGTGATGATAAGGTTGTTTTCTTTTTGTGTGTGTGTGTGTGTGTGTGACTCCTTGTTGTTTTTGACTTTGTTTTGTATGTGTCTGTTAATGCTTAGCATGCTGGCCAAAAATCAGCAGACGACATTTTCAAATACTTTTCTTATTCTTCCCAGGAAACAGGCTTTGACATTTCATGCTTTCCATGAAATGTCTGATCCCATTTACAGGGAAAAATAAGAAAACTATCATCAATTTGTCATCTGCTGAATTTGCCCAAAGGGTAGTAAAAGGTTAACCATGTCATGAGAAAATTTGGTCATCTGGGATTGCAGACTATGTAATCCTGGATCAGTCTGTGACGTCATTATGTCAGAATACATAGACTAGCAAAGATTTGTAGGACTGTACGCAGACTTATCTAGGTAATCATTATCTGCAAATAAAGGCGAGCTGGCTCGCTTCTAAACATTTTTGAAGAAAAAAAAAATGCTGGAAAGATATCTTTTCACATCTTTTTTTTTTTTTTTTTTTTTTCCAAAAGACGGAAAAATAAACATAGTCTGACTTCGTATATTGTTAAATAATATATTTCACGCCTTGCCAGCAAATATCGATTTTCTTTCTTTCAAAAGCATTTTAGACAGGGAAAACATAGTCTGACTTTATATGTTGTTCAATGGTATAAAAATAAAATGCAAAACTTAGAGAAAAAAACAAAAACTGCATGAGATCAAATTCGGACAATGTACGCCTTACTGACCCCAAGTGTCTTTGTTAGTTTGTGACTGTCAGTATAAATGCTGCCATTTTTTCGGGAAAAGTAAGAAACTTCTATTAACCGTGGTCATAACAGCATAATCGGCCTCGGTGGCTCAGTTGCATGCGCCGTCCGACTGGAGACCTGGAGGTCACGAGTACAACCCCCGCCGAGGTCGGCAAGATTCTTTCGCGGAGATTGATCATGGAATATTTTCTACTGTCATTCTCTCCCTTCCGCTGATTCAAGAAGGGCAGTTGTCAGTTTCTGGCGAAAGAATGATCACAATACTGGTTAACCGCTTAGAGGACTAAGCCTGCCCAGTAAACGTGTGGTTAGGTAAACTGACTGCGCTCGACATGACCCCATTGGGTTGACTGGGCCGTAAAACCTCAACACAAACAAACATAACAGCATAAAGATACACTTGAAATAGTTGATGTCATTTTTAAAAGGTGCGCCATTTCGCAGCTAGTGGCTGTCTCCCTTCTCCCTGCCTCCTTTTGTTTTTCATTTAGTCTACTCTTAAAGGACATACAGTCGAACCTCAGTAGCTCTAACACCGATGGCTCGTTTATCTCTCGTCCCTACGAACTTCCGATAGGTCAAGAAAACAAATATTTAAGGACTTTATTTTATCATATAGTTGTATGTTGTGTGTCTCATCGAGGGAATTCTAATGCATACACTCAACATATCACTCAACATACCATTATTGTCTAAAAGATCAAATAGAATCTCTTGATTATCGCCATTAGCTTCTTGGCCTGGCGTCATGATTAACTTCAGTGACTCAAACATCCCATATGTAGAACAAAGTTCCATGGTCCAAAAGATGTTCGAGCCACTGAGGTTTGACTGTAATTTGTGTCCAGAGGAAGCAGTTTTTCCTTCACATTACGAAAACACGCCTATATAATTTGAACCCCCTTAAACCCCTTTTATATAGTAAAATTGGGGTTTACAGGGGTTTACATTATTTTTTTTATTTCTGCTCAAAAACATAGATTGTGGGTACTCGTTAGAACCGCCTCTGCGAGGCGGTTCTAACGAGTACCCACAATCTATGTTTCGAGCGAAAATGGAAAATATCAGAGTTTTTTATCTGAAAATTTTCATTTTTTTGGTGGTTAAAACGTTCAGCATATTGGAATAGGCATGGTTTCGTAATGGAATGGTTTTCTTGTAGAATTTAAAGAAATGGCTTTCTCTTGGAGCAGATTTTTACCTTTAAAGAGTAGCCCCCATTTTTAGGGTTCAAGTCTCAGCTACTTAACTTCTCTCTGCAATGGTTGTCTTCCTTTAAAAATGACGCCAGGAAAAAAGTTGTTGACAATTCATGGAAACTATCTGGAGACAGTTTGCATGAAATGTCAGTCTGTTAGGAGACAGTTTGCATGAAGTGTCAAAGCCTTTTTCTGGGACAAATAAGAAAAAATATCATCGGTTTGTCGTCTGCTGAATCTGCCCGTATATAGAGCGGTAAAGGTCACGGTACCTTATCTCGCTTGCCTACTCATTAACTATGTTTATATCTTGTTTTATTTTGCAAACGCTGGTCGTAATAAAATATAATCCAACATTGTATCTTGTTTAACTTTATATTCAAGAAATGGTGTTCATTCTTGTATGAGTCAACAGCATGTACCGTATTAACCCATTTATGCTGAGTGTGCTAGCCCAACTCTTTGGACAGGTCTGTTTGCTATAAGAAGGGTGTTTGGTCAGTATTCATTATCGTCGTTTTGCAGAATTTTCTGAACCTAACGCCAACTGTTTTGCGGCGTCTGATCTGGGCCTACACTGTTTACCCGTGTCCCTTTTATGGGACGCTAGGCTTAAATGGGTTAAAAGTAACATTTTGGATACTTGTTTTCTTCGGTTATCGTTATTGTCGCTTTTATTTTTTTTTATTCAAAATTTTTTAAAGCCTTAAACGCATTCATAGCCAAGACTTAAACTGGTATTTACATCTACTGTGTTTCATAGTTTACTTTTCCGTATGTCTGAAAATGCCGTATTCCTTAGTCAAACCATCCGGAGTTGGCTAGCATCTAGGTTTGGTAGCGGCATCACGAAAACATGCCTATATAATTTTGACCCCCTGAAACCCCACTTTTATATAGTAAAACTGGGGTTTACAGGGGTATACATTATTTTTCTTATTTCTGCTCAAAAACATAGATTGTGGGTACTCGTTAGAACCGCCTCGCCGAGGCGGTTCTAACGAGTACCAACAATCTATGTTTTGAGCAGAAATATGAAAAATATCAGAGTTTTTCATCTGAAAATTTTCAGTTTTTGGAGGTGAAATTTTCAATATACAATGTATTTGAATAGGCGTGTTTTTGTAATGACGCACCAGTAATCTGTAGCCACTGCCAAGCTTTTATTAGAGGGATGATGTTTGGTATACTGTCTTTGTTGGGATCCTCGGTGGTTCAACTAGTGGTTTTCTTCAACTTTGGCTGCCAGTGTCTAAGGAGTTTGCCAGGAGTCCTCACAGTGATTTAATTTGATTTACGGGTTTCATTTCTATGCCCCCACCATTCGGAGAATGGTGAAAAGGGCATATAGTATTACCCCTGTCTGTCCGTCCGCATCCAAGATGATATTTGGCCAATTTGCGTTCAAGTTTTTCAGGCGGGGCACCCATGTCCTTTGGACATATTACCAGTTTTGTGATATTTCACTGATTGAGCCATGGAGCCTCTGCGAGCCGTATAATCACTTACATTTGAACCTACAGTATAGATTCACTTCAGGTAGTTCTTATTATTGGCTGTTTTAAGGTAATGGCTTCGGCGTTGTTGTTCGTGTGGCCTTGTGGCTACTCGCTGCAGGCTTTTTTCATGTTTTACCCTGCTTGTTCTGTTAAGCGGATCCTGTCTAGCATTGTGATCACGTTTGGGAAGAGAGAGCCAGATGATTTGCCTTTATTTGGATTATGGCATGTGAACTGTCTATCAAGGTTTGTTTGTACTTCCTCTACTTGTCATTGGTGGGCTATGTTCTGTGATTGTGGCTTTTCCTGGGCATCTTCTATACCATTATTGGGTAGATTGTTTACAATCCAAAGTATGCAAACGCCAAATGGGGGTGGTCGGGTGGTGCGAAGGTGTCGTGTATCATGCGTCACTGGGGCATCCAGCTGATATTGGCTTACAGTTGGACAAGGTCTGCTATCCTTGTAGCAGGTAAGGGTAGAGGAGGAATGTTTTTATTTCTTCTATTTCTTCACTTTCATTCCTGTTCCTCTTTTTCACTGTCCCTCTCTTTCATCTCTTCTATCTCTTTCCTCCATTTCTCTGGGAGACGACACAAAATGACCCACAAGGGTTGAGGTGTCGTTAAGCCCCAACACAATCAAAAAATCCTTAAGGTCGTTGTCCACGTGATTATCATAGGGGAAATCCAGGTAACGGTTATTTATAGCCGCGCTATTGTCGCTGTGACGTCAGAGTGCTGTTGATAGAGGGTTATCTGTAGAACCTGGATTCGAACATTTGGGACATTGGCAAAACGTGCAGAACCAGATCAGACGCTGTTTGCTTAAATTACAGGAAGTTATGGTTTAAATAAAACAGTCGTAAGTACCCGTTCAGGAATATTTTTCCAGCCTACTTATTTGTGGTGGAAAGTGATCACTATGACACTAATCCTGAGCTAAGCGCAAGTGTATGGCAAGCTGTTTTACTATTTATTATGCGACGTAGATATCTTATATATTATATCAGATACTTAAATAGGATATAAGATATCTAATATAGGATATAAGATGTCTGATATACTAATTCAGATATCTTATATCCTATTTTAGATATCTTATATCCTATACAAGATAACTGATATAATATATGTCTTATTTAATGCCACATATATCTAATTTACTATGTAAGATATTTTATTTGTTAAATAAGATATCTTATATATTTAAATAGATATCTGGTATACTAATAAGATATCTGATATACTAAATGAGATATCTTATTTGATTGAATAAATGAGACATCTTCTTTAGTAAATAAGATATATCCTATGTAAGATATCTTATATAGCATATCAGGTGTCTTATATAGCATATTAGATATCTAAACTGTCAATTCAGATACCTTATATAGTATATAAGATATATAGCATATAAGATATCTGATATAGCATATAAGTTATCTTATAGAGCATATACGATATTTTAATTGAAATTTAAGATATCTTATTTATATATGACACCTGATATAATTTATCAGATATCTGATATTTTATATATCTGATATATTAAATCAGATATCTGAGTAATACAATAAATAGTAAAAGGGCTTGCTGACAAACTATTTTACTATTTATTATGCATTATATCAGATATCTTAATATAAAATATTTAATATAGGATATAAGATATCTGAATTAGTATATCAGATATCTTATATCCTATATTAGATAGCTTCTATCCTAAATAAGATATCTGATATATCTTATTAGAGATCTTATTTAATTCCATATAAGATATCGTGTTTGTTAAATAAGATATCTTATATCTTATATCTTAATATAGATATCTGATATACTAAATAAAATATCTGGTATACTAAATGAGATATCTAATTAAATAAATGAGATATCTCTTTTAGTAAATAAGCTATCTTATATCATATATAAGATATCTTATATAGCATATCAGATATCTTATATAGCATATAAGATATATGTCACATAATATAGCTTATCAGATATCTTATAAAGCATATAAGATATCTTAATTGACATATAAGATATTTATTTATATAAGATATCTGATACAATATATCAGATATATTATAAATTATATAAGATATCTAATATATTAAATCAGATATCTGATTTATAGAATGAATAGTAAAATGGCTTGCCATACAAGTGAGCTAAAAGTGTTGTGGCCTAAATAGTAGGACAGTAGGTGTATAATGCTTATGAAATACCAAGGATTTTCTATGGAGAGCGGTGGGCAAAAGAAAAAAAAATGTCAGCATTTCGGTATTCTCGTATACAACATACGTCACCATTGTCGGGGTGTATAAAAAATGATTGTACAAACTTTCAAAATCCCAGGTCTTAAAGTTCCTGAGAAATCTTTGACACAAATTTCCCTGTCTTGCATTTGAGTGACAGATGGAAAAAGGAAAAAAAATAAACAAGTAAACCACGGGCAACGATCGCTCACCTGAGTACTGATACCTACATTCATATTTTAAACTACAATTCTTCTTGAAAAATGCATTATTTTACCTTTTTCCCCATTCAAAAGTCCAAGGGAACATATTTGTCGTAAAATAAGTCAAGGTCAACCTAAGGTCATCATTTGAACAAATTTGATAGTTTTCAGTCACCTTATACTACATGCCAAATTTCATGGCAGTCAGCTAGCTCAGCGGTACTGGAGAAAAAGATCTCGATCTCTTCAAGTTAATACCATTTATGGCCGTGGCAGCCGTCTTGGTCATATGACCTGTACTATTCAAATAAAATCCCCGCTACCCCGCCTTGAAGCTGCACATGAAATTTAATAGAAATTGGCCCAGCATTTTCAGAGATGAAGTTCTTTAAAATGTTGACCTTGGACCAATATCACTGAATGACCTTGACCTTTGACATTGAATGAGGTTCATATAAGACCTTTTTTATTTCATAAACCTCAATTGTGTTTGATGAATGCACTGTACGTTTACATTTTTTCCCCATTCAAAAGCCCATGGGAACAAATTTGACCTTGGCATAAAATAAGTCAAGATCAACCAAGGACCACCATTTGTATAACTATTGTAGGGCTCGAGTCCCTTTTACTGTCAAGTTTCAAGGTCATCTCACTTATGGTTCTGGAGAAGACTTTTATATGGTTTTTACCATATATTAGCATGCCGGCGATCTTGGTCCTGTGACCAGGACCAATTATATAAACTTTTGTTCCCGCAAGGCATAAATGCTACGTCTAGCTCATACTCGACGTGCCCTGGATTGAGTATAAACTGGACAGGGCGGAGCTTGGTGACAGACAGCGGCACCAAGTCTGCATAGGTAATCCATGAAAACAAGGCAGTACAAATACATGTACATAACAATCGCCGCTGCCGCTATGTGCCTCGGGTGCCTGGTAGCATTAAAAATCCACACAACAACAGGCAAACTTTTCTGTATAAAATCTGACGAATTGGCCATGTGGTTTCTGAGGAGAAGATATTTGAAATTTTGATAGACATTCAATCCTAGTGTCCTTGAGCCAAGGTCACCGAATGACCTTGACCTTTTACATTCATAAGGGATCATATAAGACCTACTTTCATTTCATTAACTACACAGGAGATTCGGGTGTGGCGTATTTGTCATGTATCGTACGTCACCAGGGCCGCCAACTGATATTGGCTTACAGTTGGGCAAGGTTTGCTATCCTTGTAGCAGGTAAGGGTAGAGGGGAATGTTTTGATTTCTTCTGTTTTTCCCCCCTTTCATTCCTGTTCCTCTTTCTTCCCTGTCCCTCTCTTTCATCTCCTCTATACTATCTCTTCTGTCTCTTTTCTCCCTTTCTTTTGGAGGCGACACAAAATGACCCACAAGAGTTGACGTGCAGTTAAACCCAACACAATCAATCATAAAGTACAACAGTTTTGGATAAATGCAGTGCTTTACATTTTTCCCCATTCAAACACCGTAGGGACCAAATTTGAACTTGTCGTTAAATAGTTCAAGGTCAATCCAGGGTCATCATTTATATCACTTTTGTAGGGTTCTAGCACATTTTGCTTTCTTTCAAGTATCAAGGTCATCTGACTTACGGTTCAGGAGAAGAAGATTTTTAAAGGGATTTTACCATATATGGACATGGCGGCCATCTTGGTCATATGATCAGGACCAATTATATATAACGTTACTTTTGTTCCCGTGAGACAAAGATATTCTATATAAAACTTGACTTGAACTGGCCCTGTGGTTTCTGAGATGTTTAAAATTTTGATGGACATTCAATCCTAGTGACCTTGAGCCAGTCACTAAATGACCTTGACCTTTGACATTCATAAGTGTTCATGTAAGTCCTACTTTCATTTCATAAAATACAATTGTTTGGCTAAATGCACTCTTTTACCTATTTCCTATTCAAACGCCTTAGGGACAAATTTGACCTTTCCAATAAATATGTCAAGGTCAACGCAGGGTCATCATTTATATAACTTATGTAATGCTCAAGTGCCGTTTGCTTTCTTCCAAGTTTCAAGGTCTGAGAAATCTGTAACGAAATCTTTATTGGAGAGAAAGAAAAATGGATAATTAAAGGCAATGATAAGCATGATGCTGATTCTCTCTTACACAATACAAGTAGTCCATCACGAAAATATACCTACATGTATATAATTTTTCCCCCCTTAAACCCCACTTTTATATAGTAAAACTGGGGTCTACAGGGGTATACATTATTTTCCTTATTTCTGCTGAAAACATAAATTATGGGTACTCGTTAGAACCGCCTCGGTTCTAACGAGTGGCCACAATCTATGTTTTGAGCAGACATATGAAAAATATGACTGTTTTATCTGAAAATTTTCGGTTTTTGGTGGTAAAAGTTTCAGTATATTTGAATAGGCATGGTTTCGTAATGGTACCCAATGTAGCAAATTCAAAAATCCAAGGTGCAGTAGTTCCTGAGAAATCTTTGACTCTAGTTTCCCTGTGCATCACATTCAAGTGAGAGATGGACATAACGAAAACATACCTATTCAAATATGTAGAAAATTTCAACTCCAAAAACTGAAAATTTTCAGATAAAAATCTCTGATATTATTCTTCTTTCTGCTCAAAACATAGATTATGGGTACTCGTTAGAACCGCCTCGGCGAGGCGGTTCTAACGAGTACCCACAATCTATGTTTTTGAGAAGAAATAAAAAAAAATAAAGTCTACCCCTGTAAACCCCAGTTTTACTGTATAAAAGTGGGGTTTAAGGGGGTCAAAATTATATAGGCATGTTTTCGTGATGAAGGGAAAAAATTGGCAAAATAAATTTGAGAATCGTGGTATTCTTTTATACAATATACTTCAACCCTCTGTAGGTGTATACAAGATTTGAAGACTGGCTCTCAGAGGAGCTGAGAAATCTGTGACGAAAATTTTTGTTAAGGAAAAAAAAATCGACAAATAAAGGAAATGATAAGCTTGAGAATGCTGATTCCTTCTTACACAATAAAACAAGTCATACCAAATGTTTGTACAAACTTTCGAAATCCTAGGCGCAGTAGTTCCTGAGAAATCATTGACGAAAAAAAATTATTGGAGAAAAAGAAAAATGGACAAATAATGGGAATGATAAGCATGAGGATGCTGGTTCTCTTTTACACAATACAAGTAGTCGTACCTTATGTTTGTACTAAATTTCACAATCCTGGGTGCAGCAGTTTCTGAGAAATCTTTGACACAAATTTCTCTCTGCATTACATTGGAGTGAAAGATAGAAGAAAAAAAGGTAAAAAGACAAAATAAATTTCAGCATCCTGGTTTTCTTTTACACAATAAACTTCATCCCTATGTAGGCGTATACGAAATATGAAGACTGGCTCTCATAGCTGAGACATCTGTGAGGGAAAACTTTATTGGAGAAAAAGAAAAATGAACAAATAAAGGGAAAGATAAGCACGAGAATGCTGATTCTCTCTTACACAATACAAGAAGTCATACCCAGTGTTTGTACGTGAACTTCAAAATCCTAAGTGCAGTAGTTCCTGAGAAATCTTAAACGGGAAAAAAGTTTACACACAAACACTCAGACAGACAAACATTGTTACGAAAAGGACAAAAAAACTATATACCCCCTATACTGCGTATGTCGGAGTATAATGACAAAGTCGACACAGTGTAGTGATCTCTGCTATCTTTTATGAGCTTTAAAAAGTTTTACATCTGTTTTAGAATCATAAAAAATTTCCTCTAAAAAGAAAGCATTTTCCATTTTCGACAGAAAATTAGTATCTCTATCATATCTTATTCGGCAAGACAGATAAACAACAGCGTCTTTCCTACTTAAATGCAACAGTGTTCGCAATAAATCATCAAAAACTTCTTCAATATACACAATATCAGCTCCAAGAATCACATCAAATTTTCCAAACTCTTCTAGTTCTTGAGTCCAGTCTAACGTAGTAACTGTGACAGATACGGCATCTTGCAGCCCTATATTTTCATTCACCGTCTGTTCCAGGAAGTTGAGCACTTCAGCACGATCTGTAATGGTTGTTTTACCACCTGTAATTAAGAGATATTTGTTACAAATGACTTAGACTGGAAAGATATATATATGTATCTGTTTTTCAACTAATGCAATTTTTATTTGTGAATTTTACATTTCTTATTTCCTTTTTTTAAAACAGAAAACTTCTGAAGAAGGTGAAAGCCGAAAGGCCTCAGGTAAACAAATCATTTGCACTATTAATGATTAACTCTCAACATGTTATATAACGCCTATCATTTCAGCATCCTTTCTGGATCCAGTGCTACCAAAAAGATTTTTGTTAGATGTTATTCTCCTTCTCCCAACTATATATATATATATATATATATATATATATATATAACGTGACCGAGATATATTCCTGGAGAAAAATGGCTAAGCTACTTGCAAACGGTGCACCCTGATCACACGCTCAATTTTGCATCTGATCTGGCTGGGATTGAATAAGGACCTGAGTAAATAATGTTGATCCTATGATTTGTTTTTTCAATTTTCTTCAAAAAGGTGTTGTGGGTACCCGTTAGAATGAATAGATGCAACCGTGCAACGTGTCTTCTTATGAAGAAATGAGTGGGGAAATGAGTGGGGAATAAAACTCTATTCTGATATTATCTTTCTCAATCTGAGCAAAAATATGCGTTGTTGGTACTAGTTAGAATAAGCCTGCTTGTGACATCGTGTTTTGTGAATGGATGTTTTGAGTTCTGTGTTTGTCACTTGTGACTTCAGTGTTTTGTCTTTTGAGTTGTGTTTTGAGTTTTCCATTTTGTGTTGTGTGTTATGTCATTTGACATGTGGGTGCCTTTCAAAAAGTGCGATAAAGGACATAAATGAAAGTGAGGCGAAACACCAAAAAGTGTTTTTTTCTTTTTTTGGTGGTGGTGTTTTTGTTTGTTGTTGTTGTTTGTTTTTTGTTGTTGCTGTTGTTGTTGTTTTCAACTTTTTATATGCCGCAGTATAACAAATCATTACTAAAACATGCCTATTCAAATATATTGAACATTATTTCACCACCAAAAACAGAGTTTTCAGATAAAAATTCTGATATTTTTTTTCATATTTCTGCTCAACACATAGATTGTGGATACTCGTTAGAACCGCCTTAATCTATGTTTTTGAGCAGAAATAAGAAAAATAATGTATACCCCTGTAAACCCCAGTTTTACTATATAAAAGTGGGTTTTAAGGGGATCAAAATTATATATGTATGTTTTCGTGATGACCTGCAGCTTTCATCGTAAAGTCAATGGCCGCGGGTTTCCAGTGCTTTGGCCTTTAACTTTTAATAGACAAAACACGGAAGTCAAAAGTTTTGAACACAAAACGTCCTTACACAAAACACAATGTCACATATAGGCTTTCGCACGTATCTGATGCGAGAAAATGGCGACACACCATCTAACGTCAAGAAAACGGCGAATGATATTTGCAATGTACTCTTTCCGCCAGTGTTGCAGAATAAACAAGACAAAAATATTTAGACGTAAACGTCTAAGTACCGGAGCAAATTTTGTTCATGTTTACTTAGAGATATGGGACAAGGGTATACTAAAGTTTAATAAATTTTCAATGTAACAGCTAAAAAAGAACAACAATGTGTTTCTTTAATATATGCTTTTATTAAGCTTTATAAAATTTCTTGATCAAGCAATACGCGAATCCTAGTCATTTGGGATATCTACGAGATTTATTTTATACATTATTTAAAAAAAAAAAAAAAAAAAAAAAAAAAAAAAAAATGCCAGAACTTAAATTTAAGTTACGAGATCTTATCTAGAAGCTTATTTAGCATGCGTCAGATATGAATATGTTTGATTTTTTTAAGTAGGCGAATGGGTCCTTTTTCTCTAAGTCCAAGTATATGAATGGAGTGGGTTTTCAGAATTTAGCATACAAATTTATACTAAAACTTTATCATTTTTGTATGCTTATTCAATTAGACGCATAACATTCAAATGCATATTATGGTTTTATTTTATTTCTGCCATAGTTTTCCATGTAGGAGCCTTAAGTTAGACCCTAAGACTGCTGCACTAAAACCGGAACATGAAACAAATCACCAACAACATTAACACAGAACAGTAATGAACCACAACAAAAAAACCGACTTGGAACGTTCAGTTATAATCCTCGCCCTCAACTTTCACTGTGGTTCAAAACACTTATGTGTGCGGCTCGTTGAGCGATCTTCTCACTCATTGCGCAAATATACAATCTCGCAAGAACCTTAGCTAGTTGCACATATGAGCATTCCCAGCCAAACAACCAGGTCCTAGCCCCTCTGAGTGTCTCAACATGCGCATTCAAAGTTAGACATTACCGAAATTAACAAATCAATAGCTTGGATGAAAAGTCAGACAAGTCCCGACAGATACACACTTTTATGCGTGGGTGAAACGTCACAAACCGACGATCCCGGCATATATATAAAAATTCGTTGTGAGCTAACTCTACCATACATAAAAATCCAAAGCTATATTAAAAAACAACAAAAAAAACAACAAGAAAACATTGATGCAAAGCATCAATACGCCGGCAAACTAATCTGTCATGCATTACTTAGCTCCCTATAGATCGTAGTATAGTGAAAAATGTTATAATTTATGAAAGGTTGTAAGTATATAAATTATCGCAATACTCAACGATAAATGCATTATAGACGCTATCAGAGCTATGTAAAAAATCAACTATGATCGTCTGTTTTCTAGCCCGCATACATAATTACATGTCGCCATCCATTGCCTAGGTCGAACATACTACATTGTATATCCGAAAACATCTATGTAGCAGTGCTTCGTTCTTTTCTCCACTCATAACGTTTTCTTTCGGCCCAAATCTTTCCACTTGAATATTATTATATCAGCTTATAATTCGTTCGATTTGAGAATGCATATTTCCAATCGTAAACAAAGAAAAATATCTTTTGTTTCTTCTTCGTAGTACGACGGAAAAACAAACGAAATGAAAAAATTCAAACGTGTACGAATATTGACAGCAACAAGCTCATTTCAGGTCGAATGGTCAAATTGGGACCTACGGGAAAACTGCTCATTTCTCTTTTAAATGAGCAAAACCCACATTGCTACATTCATTCTACACAGTACTTCCCAGTTTTTATTTCACTTTTTAAATGAGCAAAACCCACATTGCTACATTCATTCTACACAGTACTTCCCAGTTTTTATTTCACTATGTTACCAATAGCACAGTTCTCTGCTGCAAAGGTGTGACTGAATAATAAAAATAATAATAAAAATACAAAAACAAAAAAAAAACAAAAAAAAAAAAACGTGGGGGTGAATAGTTATATACAACCCCACTAAGAACCCCATAAAACTGGAAGAAAACCGATGTTTTTCAAATGCATACACATTCTACAAAAACAACCACAAATAGCTATGCCGGGCTCCAGCCCGGCGTAAATAACGTTCTTCATCATTGCCAATGTAGGTGCACTGTTGTGAGACGCTTTTAAAGAGTACCCGCAACATACATTTTCATGGACAACTAACAAACATACCTATCTGAATACCCATCCTATCTGCTGTTATAATTAACCCTTAAAACGCTAAGTAAACTTGTAGCAGACAACATTCTATTTTTTCATTATCATTTTTCAGATACACTAAAACTTGACATTGCATGTGAATCGTAGAAAATAAGGATTGGCATTTCTTGTGAATCGTCTGCCTAGCAGATACCAAGCCTTATTTTCTCTGAAAATACAAAGATAAATATATCAAAATGGCCTTATGGGTTAAGTGAAATGCGACATTCAGGAAAGCTTACATATCCATGGTCTGACCACGGTCTTCATTGTCCGCTTACAGAATCATGGAATACAACAGAATAAAAAGGCTCGGACCTGATGAGACTGTGCAGATGCCCCAAGAACTCAATGTTACATCATGAGGCTAATATAGTGCTTATCAAAGCTACTTCATTCACTAACCTAAAAGACCTGAAACCATTCCCACAAGACCAGTGCCAGCTCCAAGTTCAAGGACGTCCTTGCCTTGCACAACAGATGGGTTTGATTCCAGGTACTCACACAAAACAATAGCCTGAAAAGTAACAAAACAGATGGACATGATTCTCACGTGAAATATATATATTTGATGCCAAGTTCCCACACGAGACATCACATCACGAAAACACGCCCATATAATTTTAGCCTCCTTAAACCCCTAATTTATATAGTAAAACTGGGGTTTATAGGGGTATACATTATTTTCTTATTTTGCTAAAAAAAAAAAAAAAAAAAAAAAAAACAGTTTGTGAGTATACACGTTAGAACCGATTCGCCGATGCGGTTCTAACGAGTTCCCATAATCTATGTTTTGAGAAGAAATATGCAAAATATCAGAATTTTTATCTGAAAACTTTCCTTTTTTGGTTGTAAAATTTTCAATATAATTGAATACGCGTTTTCTTAATAAGGCAGGAAATAAACCAAAACGATGGGACTGACGCCATGTTCTCGTATAAGATAACAGCTTGAATGAAACGTAAAACGGTAAGACCCCGTCATTATCATGTCGTGGGCAGATAACTTTGTCAAAAATTGACGAAATTTGGCAATGAGCAATCCCAAAGCAGCGCTCCACAATATCATTGCACATATCAAAATCGGTGAAAATCCATTGAGAATTACCCGAGTTATTGTTCTGAAAGTAAAATACAGATGTATTGCGCGCAGATAGCTCTGTACAAACCGGACGAAATTTGCCCATTAGTAATCCCAAAGCAGATGTCCACAATATCAGTGCACATACCAAGTTTGGTGAAAAAATCCATTTATATTTACTAAAGTTATCGTCCAGAAATGAAAATACGGGCGTGTTGCGGGCAAATAACTGTCAAAAATTGACGAAATTTGCCCATCAGCAACCCAAAAGCAGATCTCCACAATATCAATGCCCATACCAAGTTTGGTGAAATTCCATTAATATTTACCAAAGTTATCATCCGGAAAAGAAAATACAGACCTGTCGCGGGTGGATAACTGTCAAAAATAAATGAAATCTGCCCCTTAACAATCCCAAACCAGAGCTCCACAATATCAATGCACACACCAAGTTTGGTAAAAATCCATTAACATTTACTCTGAAAGTTATCATCCGGAAACGAAAATATGGACGGATGGACGTATGACAGCCGGACGGACATACCGACAGCCAACGTGATACCATACTACCCCGCCACTATCGTGTGGCGGGTACAAAAATCAACAATTCAGATATCTTGGTGTCGGGTTCTTACATAAAACAGTAGTCTGAAAATAAATAAAACTTCTCTCCTTTCTTTTATTGGAAAGTCGTTTTTTGCCTGACCAAGGGCCGAAACGAATCGGTGCCCTCCATTCGGGAAAGCGACCTCCCGATCGGGTACTGAAATTGAGGGCTGGTAGAATGGGGTGCGCCTGACCCGATACCTCAACACCTCTTGTTTCATGACAATGTGTCCGAGGAATGATACTGTAATGAGGCGACTCAAATAAAATCGTTTCCTGTCGTCACATCTTGACTGAACGATAGTTGACAGTGGCGTAAAACTCACCTAAACAATAAAGCAAATGCCAAGATCAGTCTGTGCATCCGCTCAGTCTGATCCTTCAATTAAAGACATATTTTGGCTACAAAATAGCTACTCAAACAGCTCTTTTCATTCTACAATGACCGCACATATATTAATGTACTAAGCTGTCCCCACTCGCACGTGCAGATAGAATACAAACCGGTATCCAGTCCGTTATATACAAGAACAGTCAATATTCAGTTTGGGTGCCTACGGACATACATGGGTCCGAGATATTGTGCTGTTGTGTTTTCATTTGTAAGCTTTTGGATATTTTAATTTCCGTCTGCGCTGCACGGAATTTTGTGAAAGAAACTGACGTTAATTATACTTTATATGTTCATGTATTCATGAAAAATAAAAGGAAACATTTCTGTCCCGAATTTGCGCAAGTTAGAAGGTGAGTTTTTTCATACTTTATCGATTAATAATCATTTGGTATGCCGAAAGTTAAATTTGTGAGACACATTTCATTTTCATTTGCGATTTTTGTTGCTGTATTTTATGATGACTTATAGAGGTGCATTACGAAAACACGCCTATTCAAATATTGATTGATTGATTGTGTTGGGGTTTAACGACACGTCAACCCTTGTGGGTCATTTTGTGTCGTCTCCCAGAGAAAGGGAGAAGAGTGATAGAAGAGATAGTCGAAGAGATGAAAGAGAGGAACAGGGAAGAAAGAGGAACAGGAACGAAAGTGAAGAAACAGAAGAAATAAAAACATTCCCCCTCTACCCTTACCTGCTACAAGGATAGCAGGCCTTGCCCAACTGTAAGCCAATATCAGTTGGACGCCCCGGTGACATAAGATACACGACACCTTCGCACCACCCGACCACCCCGCCTATTCAAATATACTGAAAATTTTACCACCAAACAATGAAAATTTTCAGATAAAAAATTCTGATATTTTTCATATTATTTCTGCTCAAAACATAGAATGTGGGTACTCGTTAGAACCGCCTCATCGAGGCGGTTCTAACGAGTACCCACAATCTGATAATCTGATGATGCAGTTCTAACGAGTACCCACAATCTATGTTTTGAGCAGAAATAAGAAAAATAATGTGCACCCCTGTAAACCCCAGTTTTACTGTATAAAAGGGGGGGTTAATGGGGTCAAAATTATATAGGTATGTTTTTGTGATGGGCAAATTTGGCCACCCTGTGTGGGTAGCAGGTAGATTGTCCTAACAACTCTCCAAATCACCAGCTGTATGTATCAGCCTAAGGCTAATTCTGCACAATATGAGAATACCATGGTGTGGGAGGGGGAGGAGGTCGAGCCCAGCTCACAGTTCAGTCAGTTATGTAGTTTAACAGTTGGCCTCTTTCCCCTCCCCGCCTCTCTCCACCCACTAACACTGACTAAGGCAGATATTTTGTTGAAGTGTTTACTTTTAACTGCCACGGATCATTGGTCACTAGATATTTTTAAACACAGACCACATAAATCTGTTTTTTTATGTTCATACAGAATCAGAATGTTTACTGGTGATACCTCTAATGACATTCATTCACCAGGACCTGTGATATGGCAAATTAGTCCCTAGCTCTCACCAGAGAGGTAAACCTAGCAGTTGGCATGTAGCATGTCTGGTCAAATCTGCCCAGTGGTTTAGGAGCAGATAGCGTGACAGACGGATGGACAGAGGAAGTTCACAATATCCCCATTGCTTTTTTTTTTAAGCATGGGGATAAAAACAATGTATTTGCATATTGTCTGTTTAACCATAATTAAAGAACTGCATGATCTTAAAAGAGCTTCACATGAATGGATATACACCACAACCTCTTTATAACACTATTGTTGGAATCCATAGCATAAACTGTGCTAAACAACCGTGTTATATCCAAACAAAAATGTATAGATTATATTGAAAAATGACCATTTATGGTCATTTTTCAATATAATCTATACATTTTTTGGGATCCATCTTTGAACCGTGTTATATCCAAAACCGTGTTATAATGAACCATGTTATAAAGAGGTTGAAGTGTAATTGTATAATGAATCTATGATTTACTTCGCGGAGCAGTTGTGCAAGAATTTTTTCAGAGTGTATGCCAAAGCCTGAGAGAGGCTTCTATTGAGAGCATCATAATATCAAAGACATCACCCTGTATGGGAAGAGACTGTTTCACATTGGTTTGGCTGAGATTATCTGCAGTTACACTTAGCATGCTATATGACATTTTGGTGAACAACATATTGATGATATTTTTATTATTTTTTATTATTATTTTTTTTTTTTTTCAGAAATCAGGATTTGACACTTAAGTTAATGCAAACTCACTATGAAAACACGCCTATCCAAATATACTGAAAATTTGACAACCAAAAAAGGAAACTTTTCAGATAAAAAATTCCTATGTTTTCATATTTCTGCTTAAAATATAGATCCGTGAGGCGGTTCTAACAAGAACCCACAATCTACGTTTTAGCAAAATAAGAAAAATAAAGTATACCCCAGTAAACCCCAGTTTTTCTATATAAAAGGTGCGTTTAAGGGGGTCAAAATTATAAAGGTATGTTTTCATGATGTGTCCCCTATTAACCCTTATCTTGCTGAACACGACAACCCCTACCTTTGCAAACAGCGTAGATCCAGATCAGATGGCTTCTGATCAGGACCTACACTGTTCACCATCCAGTTTGTGAATTGAATAAATACATTATATCAAGTATTGCCGGTCTCGGTGGCTCAGTTGCATGCGCCGTCCAACTGGAGACAAGGAGGTCGCGGGTTCAACCCCCGTCGAGGTCGGCAACATTCTTTCGTGGAGATTGATCATGAAATATTTTCTACGGTCATTCTCTCCCTTCCGCTGATTCAAGAAGGGCAGTTGTCAGTTTCTGGCGAAAGAATGTGCACCATACTGGTTAACAGCTTAGAGGACTAAGCCTGCCAAGTAAACATGTGGCTAGGTAAACTGACGGCTCTCGACATGACCCCATTGGGTTGACTGGGCCGTAAAACCTCAACACAAACAAACTGATTAGTCGATATTCAGAAATGGATGTGGCTAAATTACTTTATTCATCAGGATAAGGGTTAAAGGAGACAGTTTGCATGAAATGTTAAATCCTATTTTTTGAGGTTATTTGAAAAATATTTCAAAATGTTACCTTGTGATTTTTTACCCAGCATGCTAGCTTTAAATGTATGGTTGGAATACTGACAGTAGAACAGTAACATTGTATTACCATAACAAGAGCTCCGCCAAGCAGGGCATTATACGCCCGTGGCAAGTTAAAAGATGCAGCACATAAACTGGCTCCTGTATAATTCAGTGCTCCAATTATAAACTTGTGGAATTGCAAAAAAAAAAATAAAAAAATAAAAAAAAAAAAAAAAAAAAATTTCATTGGGGCATAGGTTCTAACAAGTACCCACAATCTATATTTTTAGCAAAATAAGAAAAATAATGTATACCCTTGTAAACCCCAGTTTTTAGCTCGCCTGTACGAAGTACAAGGAGAGCTATTGTAGTCACCCCGGTCGTCCACGTTTGCGTTTGCGTTTGCGTTTGCGTTCCCGTTCCCGTCACACTGTGTTAAAGTTTTTCAAATGCTTATATCTCAACAGTCACTCCTCACAGAGGCATCAAATTTGGAACTTAGGTACCTTGGAGGGTCTTCTGAGATTCCAAGAGAATAAACCCCTGAGTTCATGCCCCTGGGTGGGGCTAGGGGTCAGAATCTAGGACACCTTTGTAATACTGTGTTAAAGTTTTTCAAATTCTTATATCTTGACTTTCACTCCTCATAGAGCATTCATATTTAGAATTTGGGTACCTGGACGAGTCTTCTGAGATTCCAAAAGAACATAACCCTGGGTTCATACCTCAGGGTGGGCCTTGGGGTGGGGCTAGGGGTCAAAATCTAGGACACATTTGTAAAATCTTATATGCCTACAGGTTATAGACACAACTGGTTATACATCAGCTAACTATGTGACATCAGTTTAAGTGTAAGAGAGTGAAGGTCATGGTGACCTACATTTTACGGTCAAGGTCACCTAGATTTCACGGTCCAGTGATTTTGCCTTATATCTTGAATACTATTTGTTGGATAAATGTAACACCTGGGATATTACTTCCATGTGACCCAATGAATGACCACTTACTATATCTAGGTCATTGTGACCTATATTTCATGGTTCAGTGATTTTGCCTTATATCTTGAATACTTTTTGTTGGTTAAATGTCACACCTGGGATATTACTTCCATGTGACCCAATGAATGACCACTTACTATATCTAGGTCATTGTGACCTATATTTCATGGTTCAGTGATTTTGCCTTATATCTTGAATACTATTTGTTGGATAAATGTCACACCTGGGATATTAGTTCCATGTGACCCAATGAATGACCACTTACTATATCTAGGTCATTGTGACCTATATTTCATGGTTCAGTGATTTTGCCTTATATCTTGAATACTATTTGTTGGATAAATGTCACACCTGGGATATTAGTTCCATGTGACCCAATGAATGACCACTAACTATATCTAGGTCATTGTGACCTATATTTCATGGTTCAGTGATTTTGCCTTATATCTTGAATACTATTTGTTGGATAAATGTCACACCTGGGATATTAGTTCCATGTGACCCAATGAATGACCACTTACTATATCTAGGTCATTGTGACCTATATTTCATGGTTCAGTGATTTTGCCTTATATCTTGAATACTATTTGTTGGATAAATGTCACACCTGGGATATTAGTTCCATGAGACCCAATGAATGACCCCTTACTATATCTAGGTCATTGTGACCTATATTTCATGGTTCAGTGATTTTGCCTTATAGCTTGAATACTATTTGTTGGATAAATGTCACACCTGGGATATTACTTCCATGTGACCCAATGAATGACCACTTACTATATCTAGGTCATTGTGACCTATATTTCATGGTTCAGTGATTTTGCCTTATATCTTGAATACTATTTGTTGGATAAATGTCACACCTGGGATATTAGTTCCTTGTGACCCGATTATTGACGTCAAAATATATCTCTGTTGGTGTGACCTATATTTCATGGTTCAGTGATTTTGCCTTATATCTTGAATACTATTTGTTGGATAAATGTCACACCTGGGATATTAGTTCCTTGTGACCCGATTATTGACGTCAAAATATATCTCTGTTGGTGTGACCTATATTTCATGGTTCAGTGATTTTGCCTTATATCTTGAATACTATTTGTTGGATAAATGTCACACCTGGGATATTACTTCCATGTGACCCAATGAATGACCACTTACTATATCTAGGTCATTGTGACCTATATTTCATGGTTCAGTGATTTTGCCTTATATCTTGAATACTATTTGTTGGATAAATGTCACACCTGGGATATTAGTTCCTTGTGACCCGATTATTGACGTCAAAATATATCTCTGTTGGTGTGACCTATATTTCATGGTTCAGTGATTTTGCCTTATATCTTGAATACTATTTGTTGGATAAATGTCACACCTGGGATATTAGTTCCATGTGACCCAATGAATGACCACTTACTATATCTAGGTCATTGTGACCTATATTTCATGCTTCAGTGATTTTGCCTTTTATTTTTATTACTATTTCATGGAGAATTGTCATACCTGGATTATTATATCTAAGTGACAAAATGATTTACATACAAATACATCTAGGTCAGTGTGACCTATATTATATGGCTTAATGATAAAAATGTTACAATATAAAATGTACCCAGCAGGCGAGCTCGCTGTCCTCCGACAGCTCTTGTTCTATATAAAAGTGGGGTTTAAGGGGGTCAAAATTATAAAGGTATGTTTTCATAATGTGTCCCCTATTAACCCTTATCCTGCTGAACACAACAACCCCTACCTTAGCAAACAGTGCAGATCCAGATCAGATGGCTTCTGATCAAGACCTACACTGTTCTCCATCCAGTTTGTGATTTGAATAAATACCTTATATCAAGTAATCTGATTATTCGATAGTCGAAATGGGTGTGGCTAAATTAATTTATTCAGCAGGATAAGGGTTGAAGGAGACAGTTTGCATGAAATGTCAAATCCTATTTTTTGAGGTTATTTGAAAAATATTTCAAAATGTTACCTTCTGATTTTTTACCCAGCATGCTAGCTTTAAATGTATGGTGGAATACTGACAGTAGAACAGTAACATTGTATTACCATAACAAGAGCTCTGCCAAGCGGGGCATTATACGCCTGTGGCAAGTTAAAAGATGCACCACATAAACTGGCTCCTGTATAATTCAGTGCTCCAATTATAAACTTAAGTGGAATTGCAAAAAAAAAAAAAAAAAAAAAAAAATAAAAATTTTCATTGGGGCATAGCTCTGCTGATATTTGGTGAACTGTAATCTAAGGGTCTAAGCTGGCCCAGAAAGTAAGGGAGAAGTGACTTCTCCCTCCTGGGAAAATAAGGAGACGTTTGCTGCATCTAGGGAGAAGCGCTTTCCGAGGGAGAAGACACATGACAAAGCATGGCTATATTATAAGCTCATACATGTATATGAGCCTTTGGAAAAATTAGAAAGGGAAATAACTTACTTGTGATAGAGTTATGGTTTTTGCACTCTGCATTTCCTCTGATGGCCACCTATCAACATATCAAGTTTCATTCATGCCCTTATATACTTTCAGAGATATGCTCCGGACAAGCTTTTTATTGCAAAAAATTAAGAAGGGAAGTAACTCTGTAAATACTGATGACAGGGTTATGGTTCTTGCATTCTGCAATTTCCTTTATGGCCCTCTATCAGTGTATCAAGTTTCACTTATTTATCTTCAATACTTTTAGAGATATGCTCTGGACAACCTTACTATTGCAAAAATTAGAAAGGGAAATAACTGTAATTACTTGTGCTAGAGTTATGGTTCTTGCACTCTGCACTTCCTCTGATGACTGTCTACCAATGTATCAAGTTTCATTTAATTCCCTTCATGCTTTCAGAGATATGCTCCGGACAAGCTTTTTACTCAAAAAATTAGGATGGTAAGTAACTCCACAAATACTGGCGATAGGGTTATTGTTCTTGCATTCTGCAATTCCCCTCATGGCCATCTATCAGTGTATCAAGTTTCGTTAAATTACCTTCAATACTTTTAGAGAAATGCTCCAGACAAAAGTTTGATGGACAGAGGTACTGACAGATAGACTTACTTGCGAGAAGTATGTTATGAGGTTATTCCTTTGACCTTTCTTTGACCTTCTTTAACCCCACAACTACCATTTTTATCTAAATGTCAACCCCACAACAATGTTTAACCCCACAATGACAGAATAAACCAGACGCTAATACAAACACTAACCTCCCAACAAGGTTGGGCGGCAAATTCCACCCCCGGTATTTACCAGTGGCATTTGCCAGTATTTACCGGTCTGGAAAATACTCCTCAAGTGGCAAATACTGGCAAATACCGGCAAATTGAATTTTTTTTTGGCCTTAAAAAACTGCAGAAGTCTTTAAACAAGTTGCATTGAAATAGTATAAGCAAACTAGATGAGTAAGAATGTTAAAATCATTAATTATATAAGGTTACCACCCTGAAGAATAGAAGAAATCTCAATATAAACATGTAACACTGCCAAAAAGTGAATCTAAGACAAAAATTTTGAAATTATTTAAGCAACAAATGGTCTTTAATTAAAAAAAAATCATGTAGGCCTTTATCTCCATAGTAGAAATTCACCTGTGCACCTGGCCACTGACATTTACCATAATGACCCTAAGTTTTTGTGCTGGCAGACCATGTCAAAAAGAGCAGACCAAGATGATACTGAACAGTCTGATCAGGATCTTAAATGTTTGCCAGGCCATCTGCATGTTTTAAACACACTTCTGTATGGTAAAAGTATGTTTTGCAAAGTTTAGGATATTTACATCACTTTACTATATTCAAAATTTTTAGGAGTTTTAGTGTACATGTAATTAGCAAGACTACCTGTATGGTCTAATTACTAAAACAACAAATCCCAGGACAATTGTTTGTTCAAGAGGGTACTTGATAGCCAGGGGCAAGATGTCATAAATGAATGCATATAGACAATAAGTCTAGGTGAAAGTAAAAAGGTGTCATAGGTAAGGCTTGAGTTATAGACCCTACTCCAAGACTCTGTAATCACCAATACCAAACCAACTACATGGTGGGCAAGCATTCACAGGTCCCTAACAGTGAATGAAGACTTATGCAATGTTGCAGTGAAACTCCTGAAAATGCCATCCAGTTCTGCATCTATTGAGAGGGTGTTTTCAAACTTTGGCTTAATCCAGACTAAACTGAGGAACAGACTTAGTCTCCAGAAAGCTGCCAAGCTGGTATTCTGTTACCGTTACCTCGGAGGGAAAGCAGAGATTGACTGGTAGACCTGTGTAAAGACTTCTTTGCATCCTGCCCTTATGTGCTATTGTATGTTGTTTATACTCTTTGTTTATTCAAAAGAAAATATTGAAGAAAAAAAAAAAGAAAAAAAAAAAAAAAAGATAAAAAAAGTTAAAAAAAAAAAAATGAAAAGATACAAAAAAAAATTAAAAAAGAAAAAAAAAAGATTAAAAAACAAAAACACAAAAGAAAAAAAGAATGAAAAGAAAGAAAAAGCAAAAATAAAAACCTGTAGTGGTAGCCACAAGCCACCTGATGAGTACTTTGGCAGGTATGAAACAGGCTTTTTTCTCTAGATTTCACTTAACTGAATTTAATATTAAAGTAAACTTAAACCAGAGTTAAACTGCAATCAGTATAATGTAAATACTAAGTCAACTATGTAGCCCCTATTACAGACATTGTCCATAGGTTGATACTGAGGGTAGGGTTTTGTCTTACTTCCAGGGTGGTAAATGCCAATTTCCAGTATTTGCCGGCATTTACCAGTATTTGCCGGTATTTACCAGTAAATACCACCGGCATGGAAAATACTCATATTTGCCGGCATTTTGCCAACCCCAATGTACCTCGCGGACACAGAGGCGACTATATGCTCTCCCTTCAGGGAGCATAAAAATAAAGCAGTTATAGGAAAAGAATGTGCATAAACATGTATTAAGTGTGTTCTGGTAAATACCAATGTGTTTTGGTCTTTCTATGTACCTACATGTACATGTATGACACTAGGTTTTTCGTAGAAACTTGACTTTGGCATCAAAGAAAACCAAGGCTGCTGCATACAAAACTCTGATCCAGCCCAAACTTATGTATGAAGTGCAAGTTTGTATGCCCTATCAACAAATAGATATTAATAGAATAGAAAAGGTACACAGGACTGCTGATCACTGGTCCTGGAGGCTGCTGGCGCAGAGTCACAATGGAGAAATGCTTGAAGAACTCCAATGGCCATATTTGCAGGAAAAACAGCATCAGACTTCTCTCTCTATTCTACGAAATCCATTATAACAATCTTGCTATAGTAAATTGTTATGGATTTTATCTTGCCATTGTAAATAAGAATAGGTACCTGTCAGAGGCTGGTGGAGGGAGCAGGAGAACAGGGCCCCATCCCTTTCAATATCATCATCCTAACGCTTATAGAGATGGTTTTAAGAACACCTTATTCCGCGGACAGTTGCATGTTGGAACCGGAGATTCTCGGGCTGTGAAAAAAATAAAAAGGCCTTTTCAACATCAGAGAATGCTCGGATTAATGGATTGCCAGCCACATAGGTCTTCTTTAAATACATGTAATTAAGTATAAACATATTTTATTGCATCATCACATCAGTAGTTTTAATCTGCTGGTGGCTTTGTCATTTTTTTTTTTTTTTTTTGTGTGATAACATGTGGCATACTATCATGGTCATAGTTGTCCGAGAGCAGTATCGGAAAAACTATGTATCCACGTACATGATGTAAGTCTCTAAATTTTGACATGCCATAACTATACATACTGCATCCCAAACAACAGCAGCAACTCCAAGCTCTGCCCAGTTTTGTTTAATCTGAATGTCTCGGCTCACAAAATTGAAAGTGCGTTGAGATTTGTGTAAGGGAAGAATGCTCTCTTCATTGTACAAAACCACTGCCATTTCAAACTTTCCTTCCCCCGTTCCACTCTCTTCCTCACTTATTGGGAGATTATCTTTCGAATTTATCCAGAAATCAAGAGCAGCAAAGGAACACTGATTAACAGATGATTGTTTGTCACAAAACTGATTTATTCCAGACAATACAGGTCTGCAGATTATCAAACAAACGATAGAAATATGAAATAAATTGCTCAGCTCTTGCCGCATCACTGAGGATTTGTTTATAACGGAACCGGAAATCCGTTGAAAGACTGTTTCCGTTTTCCAGCCGCGATTGAATTGGGTGATCATGAAGGCTCGGAACCAGGAAAACTCCGCGCACGCGCATTGTACATGACAACCTGTCAACAAAATTGGACTGAGAAATCTTCCAGGAGTTAATCCTAAAATTGAGAGACAAGTTGAAAAAAGAACACGGAATAAACTAGACTAGAGGTAAATTCAATATTTAGTCCACATGGCTAAATCAGTAAGAATCCCTGAGAATGTTGATTTGCATAGAAGCACACTACTTGAAATGCCCTTGTATTGTAAACTGGTGTGCTTGGAGGAAACCCACAGAACACCGGGTCATGATTTCCTACTTGTCATTACTCCTGTTGGTAATTTGACCATTACTTACAGTGACAAGTAGCTGGCCTAGGTGGCTCAGTTGGATGCGCCGTCCGACTGGAGACCAGGAGGTCGCGGGTTCAACTCCCGCCGAGGTCGGCAACATTCTTTCATGGAGATTGATCATGAAATATTTTCTACGGTCATTCTCTCCCTTCCGCTGATTCAAGAAGGGCAGTTGTCAGTTTCTGGCAAAAGAATGTGAACAATACTGGTTAACCGCTTAGAGGACTAAGCCTGCCCAGTAAACGTGTGGTTAGGTAAACTGACCGCGCTCGACTTGACCCAATTGGGTTGACTGGGCCGTAAAACCTCAACACAAATAAACAGTGACAAGTTGTTACAGAATGGAAAATTAAGGGAAAATTTCATTTCAGTATTCAGCTTTTTAATCTGTAGAAAGTATGTATCAAACGTCCATCTACATATCTTTCCATGCACCAGCCCTTTGTTAACATCACTAAAACATGATGCAGATCATCCATGATGGTGTTGTCATGGATTTTATTGATATTGTCATGGCAAAGTCACGTTATCAGGGGCAATATATTTAGTGTTACAGGTTGTCATTGCAATTTAGATATTTCCAGCTTCATTAAGGCTCCATATTAAGGAATGTTTCTCCTTTTCTCATCTCCATTCACTCTCATCTCCGTTCACCCTTTTCTTTAAATAATGTGAAAAGAAATCTGTCTTAAATTTGTCAATTAAGATTAATAGAAAATAACTAACATAACAGCTGAAGATAAAGAAAAACAGTTTTGACTGTCAATTTTATGCTTGAAAATAAAATTTGTCCCAAAATACTAAATATTTAGTGGGTACTCTAAAATAATCACTAACCACTAACAGTCATATGATTTAATGTAAACAGTATCAATAATTTAGAACAGTTATAGTCTAGATAAAATGCTGATAATATGTACAGTATGCATAGAATGTATTTGTTGCTTATGATAATCAAGGAAATTTGAGTGAACGGAGTTACAAGAACATGTCCTAAACACTACCTTCATAGGAGGTTGTAGAAATTGAAGATGTGATTTTTATTTTCTTTAATTTTGAGATTCTCATAGGCATTTAGTCAAATGTTTAAAAAATATAGACATAAAATCATTCTGGCAAACAAAATTGAAAGCAAAATTGCTCAACCTTAGGTGAATGGCTAATATCCATTCAACATCACTTGGCCTTTTATTTAAATGCGATTTTTTTTTTGTGCTGATCAACCATATCTTATCAGAAACCGTTTGTCTTTTATGTTTCTGTGTTCTGTTCTCAAATATTTACACTAAAATTAAATTTATGGCCGAAAATTGGTCTGACCTACTGTCCTTTCGACATTACTCAGAAAGACGTTTTTTGCTTGGCGTTTTATTTTAAATGAAAATATTTTGTTCTGATTGACCATATCTTATCAGAAACCATTTGTCTTTTCTGTTTCTGTGTTTTGTTCTCGATTATGTACCCTAAAATTAAATTTATGACAAAATTGGTCTGACCTATGCAATTTCTATAGTAAAGTGATATTTTGTAACTTTTGTCTGAGAAAATATTTTTTGCTCTTCTTTGCTGAATTTGAACTATTGATGTTTCACAAAAATATTGTGAAAATTTCAGAAAAAATGAACAAGCGGAACTTGTTGAAAATCTGCCTCCAAGTTACTACCCTACAGACTTATGCATTATTTGCATTCAATTTTACTATGGGTAAAAGAGAAAATATTTGATTTCTTAAAAACCAATGACTAGAATAAACCTTTTTGTGCATAAGTACTTACAGTGAAACCTGTGTAAGAAAGCCACCTTTGAGACTGACTTTGTGGTTGTGGAAAGGTGGCTGTCTTATAAAGATACATGTCACGTTATTTTGCTAGCAAAATTACATGACATGTACCTTTATAAGACAGCCACCTTTTCAAATCAACCCTCACTGTTTAAAGTCTGTCTCAGAGGTGGCTCTCTTATACTGGTTACACTGTACAACAAATGGTTTTGCATTAAATCATGACAAAAGTTAGCAATTTTACTTGTCTGTGTAAAGCACCAAGAAAAAAAAGACCCTGAAAGATGTTAAAAGCACAGTATGCAATTTGTGTAGTAAAGTATTTTTTTGTTTTTTTATTTAGGTCTAAGAAATTCTTTTTACTTTGCTGAATTTGAATGATTGATGTTTCACAACAATATTTGAAAATGTCATAAAAAAATTCAACGATCGACACTTGTTGAAAAACTACCTCAAAGTTAATACCTACTCTACATATTTCTGCATACCGGTAATTTGCATTCATTTCTACTAAGGAAAAGTGAAAATATTTGATTCTTTAAAAACAAGTGACTAGAATAAAAGTTTTTGTGTATAGATACGACAAATGGTTTTGCATTAAATCATGACAAAGATTTGCAAATTTACTTCTGTGTAAAACTCCAAGCAAAAAACAACTTTCTGAAAGATATTGAAAGCACAGTTGGTTTTTTTAGTACCCGTAGTTCTCCTCTTTTGACACAGTATAAAAGATTAGATGTCCAGGAAGAGCCACAATCACAGAACATAGTCTACCAATGACACCAAGAGGAAGACCAAACAAACCATGGCAGAAATGTAGTAGTCACAAGCTAAGAACCAAAGTAAAGCAAGGCAACCAGCCCCTTCTTTTGCAACATGCATGGTCACAAAGTAATGAGTTAAGATATTGGAAATACTCAATATGAATTACCCAGCACTTTTAATACTCAATTGAACGTGTATGCCATATGAAGAGATAATACCGTAGATCTAGACGAGGGGGGTATCCAGACCATAATTTTTCTTATTTCTCCATGAAAACTTACATTGTGGATACTCATTAGAAGCACCTCATCCACAACATATATTTTCATGGTGAAAAAGATGTTGATATCCCCTCTTATCTGGAGCTAGCATTGGTTATATTCCCTCATAAGGCTTCATGTTACACTGTATGATAAAGATATGATAAAGGTCTTGCTTCTACTGCATGTTTCTCACCTAAAAGTCTGGGCTTGATCTTGGGTAAGTTAGGTACACATTAATTATCTTTATGTACATATTATCTTTATGACAATATATTTGAAGCAAAGTAGCCTACTAGCTGTACAATATCTTATATAGCATATTATCAGATATCTTTTATAGCATATAAGATATCTTAATTAACATATAAGATATCTTATTTATATAAGATATCAGATATAATGTATCAGATATCTTTAATATTACATAAGATATCTGATATGATATATTAAATCAGATATCTGATTTATAGAATAAATAGTAAAACAGTATGCCATACAAGTCCATAATTTATCACCTGGGCCCAGTTGTTCAAAGCTTACAATGTCGTTAGTTAACAATTTGTTAAAATTTACATCGAGTGATACGCAAATATGCTGAATTTTTTTGCTGAAAAAAAATGTGAGTAGCTTTTTCAGCAAAAAATATCAGAATATTGTGTACTGAATCCGCTAAAACAGTTAACAAAATGACCCTTAACGAGCTCATTAAGCTAACAATGCTTTGAACAACTGGGCCCCGGTATTTTCTTTTGTTTTGTTCACAGCGCAGTGGTGGATCATGTACAGCCCTTCTAAGTATAGTCGGGTAAACAGCAATGTGAGCCAAAGCAGTGGCATGGCCCCAGGCTCCAGCACCCGACCCCCAGGATCAAAGAGCAAGCGGGTTCAAGTATGGGCTAGAATTCGACCCACGTCTAAATTTGCCCATGATAACCTTGAGTTGCTGCAAGATGGAAGGGTGAGTCACTATTCCTGATAAGTGGGGATTGGATAGGGTAAAGATTGTTTGAGCTGCAACATGCCAAAAGGTGTCTTTGTGATAAATACAGACAGTAAAGATCCAGATCAGCCAGCGAAGATACATAGTCTGATCAGGAACTGTACTATACTTCGTTATGTTCTACAGTACCCAATGATTCTATATGCAGATATTGAAAGTCCTGCTCGGATACGCAGGCTGATCTGGGCGTTTGATGTCTACATATGCTAAAAGACACTCCTTTTCATGGTGTGGCCTGTTTCATTATCACACCTATAGGTGTAATTTACAAAATGTAGACTTTCAGTTTTCTTCCATCATTTCGTGTGGACGTTAGCCTTTGTGACCACCCGACCATATGTCCATTTGTAAATTCGTAGTGTTACACCTTTATTTGTCTGAACTGGATTCTTTTCTCCATATCAAGTATTTAACCAACAAGGCTTCATTTTATGACAGTGACTTATTTCATGGTATTATGACTTGGCCATATTTTACATCAACCCTAGCATTTAGCTCCATTTCTCTAACTCAATGTGGGGAATCCACATGACCAAATGACAAAGTACACGGAGTTCATTACTATTTTTAACTCCACTTCAGATAGGATTTTTAAGGATGTCTCTATTCATACCGAATGGAATTTATTCAAATGAAGCGCAGAGTACGCGGAAAATGAAGCTCTTCTGACAGTGTTAGCGCTATTCTGCTATCTGGTCTCATTCTCGAGAACATTCGAAGAATGTTTTTGCTGTCAATTTGGGTCACCAGGACAATGTATATGAATTTTGATGAAAAATATTCTCCGAATGTTCTCAAGACTCAGACCAGACTGCAGAACAGTGCTGACACCACCAGAAAGAGCGTGATTTTCCGCGTATTCTGCCCTTCATTTGAAAAAATTCCATCAGGTATAAATCGAGATATTTTAAAAAATCTTACCTGAAGCGGCGCTAAAAGTAGTAACAAACCCAGTCATTTGGTCACGTGGATCCCTACTGTATAAATGTAACAACTAGATTCATCTAACATGGCATACTTGTGCCACATCAGTAGCCCTAAGTACTTGTTCAAATTTTAGGACAAGTATAGAAAGAAGTTGTTGGCAGAAGGTAGTCTTATGGACGTTCAGATTTTAGCATTACGAGAACATGTCTTTATAGTTTTGACCACCTTAAACCCCACTTTTATACAGTAAAACTGGGGTTTACAGAGGTATATATTAATTTTCTTATTTCTGTTCAAAAACATAGATTATGGGTACTTGTTAGAAGGCAGTTCTAACAAGTACCAACAATCAATGTTTTGAGCAAAAATATAAAACTACCAGAAAATCTCACCTGAAAGTTTTCATTTTTTGGCGGTAAAATTCTCAATATATTTGGATAGGCTTTTTTCATAATGGGGCAGGTGAAATCATTTCTACAGTCATTCTTCCCCTGCATCTGAATCAAGTAGGGCCATTTCAGTTACTGGCAAAAGATTATGTGCACACAAACTGGTTAACTGCTTAGAGGACTATACCTGCCCAGGAAAAGTGTGAGTAGGTTAACTGTCTGGCTAGATACGATCTTAACAATGTTGACTAGCACGTAAAACTCCAGCTCAAACAAACATATTAATAGAGATGGCCTTTAACCCTTAAAGCACCAAGCAAAATTTGCAGCAGACGACATTCTAAAAAATTATTTTTCTTAGAAAATAAGCCTTGAAATTTCATGTGAATCGTCTGCTTGGCAGACGATTCACATGAAATATCAAGAACTATTTTCTAAGAAAAAAAAAAAAGAGAAAAAAATGTATTTAAAAGTCTCGTCTGCTGCAGTTGTGGCACTTTAAGGGTTGAAATAGGTACTTTTATGTTGAAAATGCTATGAACTGTTCTCTCAAAATATTATGGTACAGGTAGTTATGATAATAACTATAGATATACTGTATTCGCCCTAATTATGGTACATGCTCCTATAAGCGCACTGTCAAGCAATTCTTAGCTCTTCAGATTAAAACCACTATAATTTTATCTGGTTCTTTTATAAAAGCATTTGGTGTGGGTGCTATTTTCTCGACAAGTCGAGGCGATTCAAATATTCAAATGAGTACCCACAACATATGCTTTTATAAATCTGTCATGGTAATTCAAATGAGTACCCACAATATATGCTTCTATAAGAAACATTGACCACATATCACATAAGCATCATTAAATATGCTCCCCATCCCTTCCCCCCTCCCCACACACACACCCTCCGAGGTCCTCTGCTAATATTTCTTTAAGGTATACCCCTATTAGGAAGATATTTTACAACAGGTTTTTCAGTAATTTAAAAAAAAACTTAAAAGGCAAGGAACGGTAATTAGGTGGAATATGATATATATATTACATGCATAACCAAGAAATACCATGATTTCTACCAGACATAAAACTGGTATTTTCCTTGTTTTCTAAGAAGAAATATTTCCTCTTAGCCCGGGAAATGAATCTCTTTAACCGGAACTACTTTTTTTTGTAACATATGAACAGCCTAGATTTTGACCCTGCTGTCAATATCATTTAGGATAAAAACAAAAGCTATCCTAAATATATTATTTATTACTACGCCGACCCAGAATAGAAATGACAGCGTAAACAAACTGGCAGGCTAGACTTGCCACAAAAGCCTCTTAAATGGTGTACTCTGTTGCGGCGAAATGCATGTAATATACAGTTTATTCATTTCTCCTATTTTAAATATGGGATTTATAAACCTCGGGAGGTAAAAAAAATCCGATAAAGAAACTCGTGCTTTGCACTTGTTTATCAGATTTTTTTTACCTCCCTCGGTTTATAAATCCCATATTTAAAATAGGAGAATGAATAAACTCTATATAATTTTATGTTTTTGCAGAGCGTAAATGTCCACCAGATCAAGGATGGTAGAAATGGTGTAGTCAATAACCAGATACAGGACTGGTCATTCCGCCTGGATGGTATTTTCCATAACTCAACACAGGACCAAGTTTATGATACCGTTGCTTCAAACATTGTTACTTCAGCTTTAGATGGTTATAATGGTGAGTTCTTTGTAGCTCCAGTTAGGGCTTTTTTATATTCAAATAAAAATATTGATATTTTTCTGTATTTCTGTATGAAAACATATGTTAGGGCACTTCTAATGTGTATCCACAACATAATTATCTTAACATGGAGAAATAGGAAAAAATATTCACCTGATAGCCCTCTTATACATGTATATAGATATGATTATCACTAAGGACATATCCATAGCTTTGGATGAAGCAGTGCTTTAGATAAGGGTTTGATGCAAAGAGTATTTTACCCCCTGCTTTTAAGGTCAATGCTTAGATGCCCATTTGTAATGCTTAACTCTTAAAGCAAAAAGCATAAGTGTAGCATACAAAATCCTAATTTTTTCAGAGAAAATAAAGCTTGGCATTTGATGTGAATTGTCTGCTTAGCAGACAATTTACAACAAATGCTCAGATAAAAAAGAAAAAAAAACAACCTAGAAATGTATTTGTCATTAGTACTTTAAGGGTTAAACCCTTTCAGATCTATTGTACTGCTGCTTCTCATAAAGAAATCAATGTGAGGGAAATTTTTATTTAGAAGCTTTAAAATTCACTGAAAATAGTATCCCCTAAGTTTGATTTCAATTCTGAAACACAAAATATCATTGAGTATTTTTACCCTCTCGTCTTCAATTTCAATGCTGATTTAAAAAATCAATGCTGAAATACCCTTTACTCCCTCTTATCTAGAGCTCAGACTCTGATGAAGTACTTTTTTTCAGCTGTCTGTATATATCTTATTTCTGCCCAAAAAACAGTTATTGTAGGTTTCTATATTTACCCTAAGAACTGGGACACTTCAAAGGCTCCCTATTCCTAAATACATGTAATAGACATTTTATTATCCAAGAAAGGTTTAGTAAATTGATACATGATATCAGTACAATCATAAAATGTGGCATGTGACAGCCTGTAAACTTGCAGTTAGTCTCTCATTTTTGAACAGAACTGGATCAAAAATGGTGGTCGGGTGGTGCGAAGGTGTCGTGTATCTTACGTCACCGGGGCGTCCAACTGATATTGGCTTACAGTTGGGCAAGGCCTGCTATCCTTGTAGCAGGTAAGGGTAGATGGGGAATATTTTTATTTCTTCTGTTTCTTCACTTTCATTCTTGTTCCTTTCTTCCCTGTCCCTCTCTTTAATCTCCTACTATCTCTTCTATCACTTTTCTCCCTTTCTCTGGGAGACGACACAAAATGACCCACAAGGGTTGACGTGTCGTTAAACCCCAACACAATCAATCAATCAATTATCATATCTCAGAATTAATGTTGCCAAGCTTCTAATGAGTACCAGAACATTTGTTTCCTTGAAAAGAAGTACGCAAGAACCTCTTTGTAACATAGCTCACTATAGCACAGTTTTGGATATAACACAGTTTAAAGATTGATCCCAAAAATGTTGTAACCAAACAAACATGTATAGATTATAATTATGACATGTAAATTATGTAGAAAAATTACGATTTATGGTCATTTTACTATATAATCTAAACATTTTTGTAATTCGTAGATTATATTGAAAAATGACCAGTTATGGTCATTTTTTGTTGCACCTGCTTGTAGCAGGGTGGGATATAGGCATCCAGTTTTCCGTCCGTCCATCTGTCAACATTTATGTCGAAGTTCGACATTTATGTCAAAGTTTGTATTCTAATCAACTACAAGACTAAACAACCATCAAACCTTGCATGCAACATCTCCCTGACCTCCTGACATTGCGACATAGGTGCCCACTTTTCCGTTTGCTCATCCGTCTGTCTGTCTGTCCGTCTGTTAACAGTTCTGTTATGTCGAAGTTCGACATTTATGTCAAAGTTAGTATTCTAATCAACTACAAGACTAAACAACAATCAAACCTTACATGAAACATCTCCCTGACCTCCTGACTTTGTGACATAGGCGTCCGCTTTTCCGCTCGTCTGTCCGTCTGTCAACATGTATGTCGAAGTTCGACATTTATGTCAAAGTTTGTATTCTAATCAAATACAAGAATAAACAACCATCAAACCTTGCATGAAACATCTCCCTGACCTCCTGACTTTGCAACATAGGTGCCCACTTTTCCGTTTGTTCATCCGTCCGTCTGTCTGTCCATCTGTTAACAGTTCTGTTATGTCGAAGTTCGACATTTATGTCAAAGTTAGTATTCTAATCAACTACAAGACTAAACAACAATCAAACCTTGCATGAAACATCTCTCTGACCTCCTGACTTTGCAACATAGGCATCCGCTTTTCCGCTCACCTGTCCGTCTGTCAACATTTATGTCGAAGTTAGACATTTATGTCGAAGTTAAGTATTCTAATCAACTACACGACTTAACCACCTTGCATGAAACATCTCCCTGTGCTCCTGACTTTGGGACATAGGTGCGAGCTTTTCCGTTCATCTGTCCATTCGTCCATCCGTATGTCTGTCTGTCTGTTAATAGTTCTGTTATGTCGAAGTTCGACATTTATGTCAAAGTTAGTATTCTAATCAACTACAAGACTAAACAACAATCAAACCTTGCATGAAACATCTCTCTGACCTCTTGACTTAGGCATCTGCTTTTCCGCTCCTCTTTCCGTTTGTCCGTCTGTCCATCTGTCAACATTTATGTCGAAGTTCGACATTTATATCAAAGTTAGTATTCTAATCAACTACAATTCTACGCCGGCCTCAGTGGCTCAGTTGGATGCGCCGTCCGACTGGAGACCAGGAGGTCGCGGGTTCAACCCCTGCCGAGGTCGGCAACATTCTTTTATGGAGATTGATCATGAAATATTTTCTACGGTCATTCTCTCCCTTCCGCTGATTCAAGAAGGGCAATTGTCAGTTTCTGGCGAAAAAATGTGCACAATACTGGTTAACCGCTTAGAGGACTAAGCCTGCCCAGTAAAAATGTGGTTAGGTAGGCTGACCACGCTCGACATGACCCCATTGGGTTGGCTGGGCCGTAAAACTACAACACAAATAAACAAAACTACAATACTACAACAACCATCATACCTTGCATGACACATCTCCCTGACCTCCTGACTTGGCAGATACATTGACCCAGTGACCTTGACCTATATTTTGCACTCCAGTGACTTTGACACAATTTATGTTGATGTTCCAGATCTTCTCAACTATAAGGTGTACAACTAACAAACCTTGCATAGTATTTATCTAAGATGTACTGACTCGGCAGGTACCTTGACCCGGTGATCTTGACCTATATTTTGTGCTCCAGTGACTTTGATACATTTTGCGTCGACGTTCGAGATCTCCTCAACTATTATTAAGGCCTACAACCATCAAACCTTGCAAAGTGCTTCTTCTCAATGTACTGACTCAGAAGGTACCTTGACCTGGTGACCTTTACCTATATTTTGGCTGCAGTGACTTTGACATAATTTACGTCAAAGTTCCAGATCTCCTCAAGTGTAAGACCTCTAGCCACCAAACCTTGCATAGTGCCCCTCCTAGATGCACTGACTCGGCAGGTATCTTGACCCGGTGACCTTGGCCTATATATTGTGCTCCAGTGCATTTTACACTTTTTACTATGATGTTCAATATCTCCTCAACTATAAGGCCTACAACCACCAAACCTTGCATAGTGCTTCTCCTCAATGTACGCTCAGCAGGTACCTTGACTCGGTGACCTTGACCTATATTTTTGCGCTCCATTGACTTTTACACCTTTTATGTCGCCCTTCCATATGTCCTCAACTGTAAGGCCTTCCACCACCAAACCTTGTATAGTGCTTCTTCTCGATGCACTGACTGGGCAGGTACCTTGACCTGGTGACCTTGACCTATATTTTGCACTCCAGTGACTTTGACACATTTTACGTTAATGTTCGGTATCTCCTCAAATATAAGACCTACAACCACTAAACCTTGCATAGTGCTTCACCTCATTGCACTGGCTTAGCAGGTACCTTGACCTATGTTTGACACATTTTACATTGATGTTCGATAACGCCTCAACTATAAGGCCTACAACCACCATATCTTGCGTAGTGCTTCTCCTTGATGTACTGACAGCAGGTACCTTGACCCGGTGACCTTGACCTATATTTCATGCTCCATTGACTTTTACACATTTTACATCGACCTTCCATTATCATTGGGCTGTATAATACGAAAAGTCAATGCTGAAGTTATTGCTATTGGAGGGAATGGCACTGACCTTGAATATATCTGTCCCACTAGGCACTTTGTCTGCATTTTTTTCGACCCATTTTCCCAACTAAGCACTGCTAAGAATAAAGTAAACTTATTTAATAACCATGTTCTGTGGCTCCTGTGACTTTTGTCCCAGCAGGTGCAACAACTTCTTCCACAGAATTCTTGTTGTGTATAATCTGTGTATTCTTTATATATCTGGCAAACACTGTTTTTGCTTTTGATCCCAGCAAAGGTTGTTGTATGTATATATACATATACCGGTAAATACCGGTAAATACTTTTCTGTGTGTAAAAACAAACAAGAAACTTAGGTAGAGCTATATGTGGATACATTATAGCATTCTGCAATTTTTTGTGCCCTCGCATGATGATTTTATTATTTTTTTTATATACCCCGCCACATGATAGTGATGGGGTATTATGGTTTCACTTTGGCTGTCTGTGTGTCCATCTGTCAGTCCATCGTACAAATGAGTAAGTGTAATTGGAGTTTCACCAAACTTGGTATATGCATTGATATTGTTGGATTGCTAATGGGCAAATTTCAACAAATTTTGACAGAGTTATCTGACTGCGACACGTCCATATTTTTGTTTATGGACGATAACTTCAGTAATTATCAGTGGATTTTCACGAAACTTGGTATTTGCATTGATTTGAGGAGCTGGTTTGGGATTGTTAATCAGCAGAATTCATCAACTTTTGACGCAGCTATCTGCCCACAACACATCTAATTTTCGTTTGGGGTCGATACCTTGATTAAATATATCAATGGATTTTCACGAAACATGCTTTTTCCTTCGAGATTGTGGAAATCTGCTTAAGGATTGCAAATGGGCAAATTTCTTGAAGTTTTGACAGAATTATCTCCCCCCAACGCCTCTGTATTTTTGTTTCAGAACAACAGCTTGAGTAAATCCCAATGGATTTTCACCAAACTTGATGTGTGCATTGATATTGTGGAGATCTGGTTTGGGATTGGTAGAAGGCAAATTTTGTCAATTTGTAAGAGTTATCTGCCCACATGATAATGGCAGGATATTATCATTTTATGTTTTCTTATTTATTTGTCATACCCAGACCTGTTACCGATTACATACAAATGAATTCGAATACAATTACAATTACTTTGTAATTTTATGATTACAGATTGCAATTACAATTACATCTTTCCTGAATGTAATCAATTACAATTACAATTACATTGCAATGTAATTGATTACAATTACAATTACTTTTTGTTGTTCCGTGTTTAAAAAAATTCTGGTTTAAATTAATAATCTGTTTTATTGTTTTTTCAAAGCTTCATGCAAGGCATGCTATATCTTCTGACAAGATGTTATTCATGTTCTTTATACCATATATTCATTTTTTTATGATATTCTATTTACTATACATTTTCTATGACGTATGGTTATTTTTTATTCTTCCTCTTTGTACCATGAGCTGGTTCAAAGACTTAAAGTGCCTGGCTTTTGTTGTACTCCCTGGGGTGCAATATAATTCTGTCAGGCTGTTCATCTTAAGCATTGATATATAAAAATGAAAACAACAATGGAATTAAATCAAGTTTTCATCTGTTATAAATAAGTTTAATTTGCATAAGCAGCATTGATTGATTGTTTTAAACAAACCAATACAGAGTCATTAAATATATACAAATCAAAATAATTATCTCCAATATTCTTGTTTCTTGTCAAGTTGTCATACCAGAAATGAGTTTTTTTTTTTTTTTAATTCTATTCCTTCTGACTTATTTTATTTAAATATCCATATTGTAATCGTATTGTAATCGTCAAAGTAATCACGATTACAGGCTGTTTTGCAATGTATTCAATTACAATTACAATTACTTGTAATCATAAAAATCAACGATTACAGATTACATTTCAATTACTCAAAACTTGTAATTGATTACATGTAATCACAATTACTGATTACAATTACAACAGGTCTGGTCATACCACTAGATATGAGGCGGTTGGGTGAGGGGAAGGTGTCCTGTAGCTTTTGTCACTGGGGTGGCCAACTGATATTGGCTAACAGTTGGGTGGGGCTTGCTGTCTTTGCAACAGGTAAGGGTAGAGGGGGAATGTTGTCATTTCTTCTGTTCCTTCGCTTTCTTTCATTTCCCACTTTCTTCCCTATACCTGTCTTTCATCTATTATCTCTTTTCTTCAGTTCTCTGGAAGATGACACAAAATGACCCACAAGGGTTGACGTGTCGTTAAACCCCAACACAATCAATACTTGACAGGATATCGACATAATCTTTTTTGCTGTTTCTCCTCAAAAGCATATGATGTTGGTACTCATTAGAAGTGCCTCATTGAGGCACATCTAATGAGTATCTACAGCATATGCTTTGTAAGGGGGGGAGAGGGGAAATATCAGTATAGTTTGGTTGAAATCAGAGCCTTATCTGGAGCTATGAATTATTAATTTCTGTACCATTCTAATTCTGTAATTCCAGGTACTATGATGTGTTATGGTCAGACTGGAGCTGGCAAGACATTCACTATGACAGGGGCCACCGAGAGTTACGTCCACCGAGGTATCATTCCCCGAGCCATCTCACAACTGTTCAGAGAGATTGAAGATAGACCTGAATTTGCCATTACTGCAAGGTATCAAGTTACTTGAAGTTCTAGATAGCTCTTGATAAGATGCTTTTTTCAGTTCAAAAGTATTGATATTTTTCTTAATTCTCAATGAAAACATATGTTGTGGTACTCATTAGAAGTGCCTCATTGAGGCACTTCTAATGAGTACCCACAACATAGGTTTTTGTGGAGAAATAAACCTATAAGAAATCTATTTACCTGATACCCACTCTTATCTAGACCTATGGATCTAGATAATCTTATCTAGACCTATGGATCTAGATTAGAGAGTATAGCATTTACCCCAAGTATGCAGACAACATAATTGCTTGAGATGTCCAGATGACCAAGTGGTTTGTACTACTGACTTCAGATCACAAAGTTTCTGTTTCAAATCCTGCTGGAGGTGAAATTCAACACATGACAACGTAGGTCTAGAAAAGAGTAGCTATAAGATAAATATTTTTCTTATTTCTCCACATACACATATATTGTTGGTACTCATTAGAAGCACCTCGCCGATGTGCTTCTAATGAGTACCCACAACATATGTTGTGGGAACTCGTATGAAATAAGAAAAAATATCAATACTTATGGATTGAAAAAATAATCTTATCAAGCACTATGTAACAGACTATACAGAGCTTTATTGCACAGAAACTTTCATTATCACATACCTTGCATCATCTCAGTATGATTTAAATAATGTTGAAAGGGATATAAAAAAACAAAACAAATCGTCATCATCACCTTACTATACTTGCTCTTAAATCTGAAGTCCATTTTACTTTGTGTCTAAAATATTGCTTGATGAGTGGAAATCAGCATAGACATTGATCAGATGCCATATCCTGTGGTCCTGTACTGTTTGCTCAGGCCTGTATGTCCAACTATTTAGGAGTAATGTGATATTAAGATAAACATTTTTCTTCTTTCTTCATGAAAACATACGTTTTGGGTACTTATTTGAAACACCTCAGTGATAATAATAATGCCGGGCTTCATAGTGTAGTCAGTACCGTGAGTGTCCTAAAATTTCACACTCTACTCCTTACCCTTTTGCCTAAATTTTACTCTTTATGCAGCTATTTCTTAAAGTACTTAGTGAAAAGGCAAACAGTGTAGACCCTGATCAGACTGCTCCTTCAGGAGCAGTCTGATCTGGGTCTGCACTGTTTGCATATGCCATTTTATTGTCCACTTTGATGTACTAAATTTTAGGACATTTGCCGTAGTGTGTCTGACTGCACATCCAGAGGTTGCAAGCTTAAATCACAGATCAGCTACATAGCTTTTGTGGAGATTGATTGTGAAATCATTTATGGTCAGTCTACCCCTTTGGCTGATTCAAGAAGGGCAGTAATAGTTGTCACGTTCAAGTGCACAAAGTACTGGCTTACTGTATACAAGACTAATTTTGCCGAGGAAAAAATAAGTAGATTAACTGACCAGCTCAACATGATCATTTTGACTGGACTGTAAAACTCCAAATCAAATCAAATGATAAATCATAATCTACCAGCAATAAAAAAATAAACAAAAAAAAAACATTCTAATGCACTCCTGTATGTAACATGATATCTGATTGGATAACGTCAAAAATTTGCGATGCTATATTGTACAATATACTGTCAGAAACCCAACTTCATCAAGTAATGTAGCTTTTCATTTGCTGTCATTTGGTTTTATGCAGCTCACAGCACTTGCCACATTGTGCAAATTGTATGGCAAGCCCTTTTACTATTTATTCTATAAAACAGATATCTGATTTAATATATCAGATATCTTATATAAAATATAAGATATCTGATATATTTTATCAGATATCTTATATAAATAAGATATCTTATATGTCAGTTAAGATATCTTATATGCTGTATAAGATATCTGATACGCTATATAAGATATCTTAATTGGTATATAAGATATCTTATATGCTATTTAAGATATCTGATATGCTATATAAGATATCTTATATAGGAAATAAGATATCTTATTTACTAAAGAAGATATCTCATTTATTCAATTAAATAAGATATCTCATTTAGTATATCAGATATCATATTTAGTATATCAGATATCTATAATAATATATTAGATATCTTATTTTACAAATAAGATAGCTTATTTAACAAATAAGATATCGTATATGGTAAATAAGATATCTCATATGTGAAATTAAATATCTGATATGATAAATCAGATATATAGGATATAAGATATCTTATATAGGATATAAGATATTTGATATATTAATTCAGATATCTTGTATCCTATATTAGATATCTTATATCCTATATAAGATACCTGATATAATGCATATAAATAGTAAAACGGCTTGCCAGTAAGCCGTTTTACTATTTATTCTATAAATCAGATATCTGATTTAATATATCAGATATCTTATATAATATATAAGATATCTGATATACTATATCAGATATCTTCTATAAAATAGATATCTTATATGTCAATTAAGATATCTAATATGCTTAATAAGATATCTGAATTGACATATAAGATATCTAATATACTATACAAGATATCTCATATGCTATATAAGATATCTTATATGCAATATAAGATATCTCATATAGGAAATAAGATATCTTATTTACTAAAGAAGATATCTCATTTATTCAATCAAATAAGATATCTCATTTAGTATATCAGATATCTTATTTAGTATATTAGATATCTATAGTGGTAAATAAGATATCTTATTTAACAATTAAGATATTTAATATGGTAAATTAGATATCTTATATGCAGAAATAAAAAGGTATCTCATATGTTATATCAGATATCTTATATAGGATATAAGATATCTAATATGGGATATCAGATATCTGAATTAGTATATCAGATATCTTATATCCTATTTTAGATATCTCAGATATCTGATATAATATATAAGATATCTGTTTTGCTTAATAAATAATAAAATGGCTTGCCATAAAATTGTGCAAGTTTTTTAAACAAAACAAATGATTAGACAACAAGCATTAAAGTGGTTTTAAAGCTGACGCAGTGCATTCGAATGGGGATAACAGTAATGAAAATTTTCATTTTTGGATATATGGTCAGTTTTGCAGTCAGAAATTTTATTGTACGAGAACATGTCAGTATATCATTGGTTTTATCATTGGAAATATCATTTTATGGTGATGCTGCTGACGAGATACCTCCTGAAAGGAAAATTTTCAATGACCTGTTGCTGTAAAACAAAATCTGACCGTAAAACTGACGATATGCCGCTTCAAATTTTCAATACACTTATTCTCTAATTTATCTGGAATCCAGAGTTTAACTTCATGTCTACAAAGTTAAGGCATACCTCCAGATAAGATGGGTATCCACACAATATTTTTTTTTTTATTTCTCTACAGAAACATTGAACCAGCACACAACAACAAAACCTACAATAAGACCTATGTGAACAGCAAAGACTCAGATATGTTGTATATGTACAATTATGTTTATATTATACAAAAAATAAACATTGAAACCAAAGACTCAGATCCGCCTGAACATCCACCCAGTATGGCAAGCGTTCTCGGTCATCTTTCTTTGGATAGCCTGGAGGTTGTAGAAGGTACATGTCATCAGTGAAGACTCTGATCAGAGTACCTCACTGATGAGGCAGATGTTTGTAATTTGGAGCTGATCAGAATTAAGGGTGAAGTTGAAAACGTAAAACTAGCTTTTGCCCTCACCCCACCCCCTGTAGTTTTTCTATTGATATTCTAACACGGTTCCTCTGTTGCTGTTCTTTCTTCATGCATCAGTGGTTTCATATGTGGCATTCGTTTTGTCATTCTTTATTCCTCATCTCTTTACCTTGGGAAGACTATATTTTACGATTCTGGCACTTCCTGGGTATCTTTACTATATAATTTGCTGTCTGCAAAAGTTGTGTCACTGTGCAAAATGGCAGTAAAATTCTTCAGTTGTATTGACTTGCTCTAATTTTGAATTCTGCTTGTAGGATATCCTACCTGGAGATTTACAATGAGACTATGTTTGACTTGTTATCCACATTGCCCGAGTCCTGGTCTCAGGTTACTGAGGGACAACAGATGACGGTATCAGAGAATGAGGACGGAGTGTACGTTAAGGGATTATCTTGTCATTTAGTTCAGAATGAAGAGGAAGCTCTAAATTTGCTCTTTGAGGTAAGATGCAACGCTCTAAATGAGAGGGGAAACTGGCAAATATTTTTGAATTTCACTATAAAAACATAAGTTGTGGGTACTCATTAGAAGCGCCTCAGTGAGGCACTTCTAATGAGTACCCACAACAATGTTTTCTTGGTGAACTAAGGAAAATACATGTATCAATACTTTGGTTGAAAAGAAGCACCTTATCTGGAGCTAAGAAGATGTTCTCACCTTCACTTGTTCTTGCTCAAAAGGATATTAGCGGCAGTATGAGAAAAGGTAACTTCGGAATAGAGTGCGTGTTAAAGACTGAGATCAGCGTGCATCCTTTACTGAGCACTCAGTAGATAGCTGTGGATAGTCAAGAATCCAAGACATCTACAGGCAGACAGCAGTCTGTGATCAGACTACAGATGCACAGGCTTATCTGAGTCTTTTCTGGGCACTCATGGCATGAGGTACATGTTCTCATCTTGGAGATTATATCTCAGATACATGTATTTGAAGCCGGCCTTGGTTGGATGTGCATCCGACTGGAGACCAGGAGGTCGCAGGTTCAACCCCTGCCAAGGTCGGCAACATTCTTTCGTGGAGATTGAGCATGAAATATTTTCTACGGTCATTCTCTCTCTTCCCCTGATTCAAGAAGACTAAGCCTACCCAGTAAACGTGTGGTTAGGTAAACTGACTGCGCTCGACATGACCTCATTAGGTTGACTAGGCCATAAAACCTCAACACAAACAAACATGTATTTGAATATTTAGCAGTGCTCCATAGCCCAGTGGCACCTCTGACTGCAGATCCAGGGGTCACAAGTTCAAATCCCAGGTTGGCCGTATAACTTTAGAGGAGATTGATAATGAAAGTATATCTACCGTCATTCTCCCCATTCACTGATTCAAGAAGGGCAGTTGTCAGTTACTGGCAAAAATATGTGTACAAATATTGGTTAAGCATTTAGAGGACTAAGCCTGCCCAGGAAAAGTTGTAAGTTAATTGACCAGGTCAACAATGACTTTAAGAGTGTTGACCGCCGTAAAGGTCCCTCAAACTCAGATGATTAAATATTTAGCAATCACAATAATGCCTTCTATTGCTTGTTAATTTTGAGTTCTGATGGATTCATACGCAGCAGACAGTGACAACATATACACTGGAGATGCCTCAGCGGTTAGCACTCCTGACTTTGGATTACAAGTTCCTGGGTTCAAATACTGCTAGATGCAGAATTCATCTTAAAATATGACTATACAGCACTTCATAGCACAGAGCCTTCCATTGTCACCCCTTCAGTGTCTGTTTATGACTAAAATAATGTTGAAAAAGATGTAGTGTTTTTATTTCTCCATAAAAACTTATGTTGTGGTACTCATTAGGAGCACCTTGCCTAGGCGCTTCTAATGGGTACCCACAACATATAGTAGCTGAAATCCCCTCATATCTAGTGTATGTGTAGACATAAAAAAAGTGTTGTACCCAAACAAAAATGTATTGATAATACAGAATATTGACTGTGTTCTGTGATTGTGGCTTTCATAGTATTTTATTTTTGGGACAAATATCAGTATTTAACCCATTTATGCCTGGCATTCCTTAAGAGGGACCGACAAACAATGTAGACCCAGATCAGATGCAGCATTCTGCAGCGTCTGATCAGGATCTATATTATTTGCATTAAATACAGGAATGTCTTTAAAGCATGTTGATAATAAAAAAAAAATACACACACCGCTTCTATTGGAAATGGACCTGTCCAAAGAGTTGAGGTAGAAGATTTCAACGCGGCATAAATGGGTTAATATACTGAAACTTAGATCAGTGGAATTGTTAAGGATGAGTATCAGATGATAATTCTGGGATAATTTTTCTTATTTCTCCATTAAAACATATGTTGTGGGTACTCCTTAGAAGTGCCTCGCAGAGGTGCTTCTAATGAGTACCCACAACATATGTTTTTTATGGAGAACTGGAGAAAATTATCCCATAATTATCACCAAATACTCCTCCTTAACAATTCCACTTGGCATAAATGGGTTAATATACTGAAACTTAGATGTTTGATTTTCCAGGGAGAGACAAACAGAGCTATAGCAGCCCACACATTGAACAAACATTCGTCCAGGTCACACTGTATCTTTACCATATATATTGAGGTAGGTAATTTATTATATCTAATCTGGCATAGCTCTGTTGGGCTCAGTAGTGCAGTTGGTAGCTTGTCAGCAGATCCAGGGGTTACGAGTTCAAATCCCAGCTCAACCACATAACTTTTGAAGAGATTGATCATGAAAGGATTTCTGTGGTCATTCTCCCCCTTCTGCTGATTCAAGAGGACAGTAACTGTTGTCAGTTACTGGCAAAAGTGTGTGCACAAGTACTGGTTAACCGCTTTAATAGAGGTGCTTCTAATGAGTATCCAAAATATGGAGAAATAAGAAAAATATTTACCTGATACCCACTCTTATCTAGACTTACGCAAACAGTAACAGTTCTGACCAGAATCTTTGAATGCACAAGCAGATCTGGATCTTCACTGCCCAAACCCATATTTACCCTGTTTAAGCCCGTACTTATCTTAAAACTTGGATATTTCAAGTTGAATACCTGGGGCCAGTTGTTCAAAACTTTACGTTGTTAGCTATAACGTGATGTTAAAATTTCTATCTTGAAATATGGCAGATACATCAATATTTTTTGCTGTAAAAATGTGAGTAGCTTTTGCATTGCAACCAACTTACATTTTTACAGCAAAATATCAATGTATTTGAACATACCTTAATTATAACGGTTAACGAGTTTTGTCATTAAAGAGCTTGTTAAGCTAACGGTGCTTTGAACAACTGGGCACCGGTAATGGGCCCAAAAGAGCTGGCCACATGGCAAACACTGAAGATCGCATAAACTCCAGATTAGGCAATTTTCTCATCAAAATGTTGATAGTTATTATACCATATTTACCCTAATTATTGAAACACCTTATCATACATGTCCTAAAATTTGAAATAGTCCAGTCTGCTACCTCTTGATGTGTCTAAAATATTGCTGTATGTAAGGCAAACAATCTAGACCCTGTTCAGACACCAGTTCTGTGGCCTCTGAGCTGGATCTACACTGTTTGCAAAGGCCTACCTGTCCCAATACTTAGGGTAATTATGGTAGGTCCAGCATACTTGCCAAGGGGTACATAGTTTTTTGGGTTTTTTTCTGTGTGTTAGTTCATTCATATGTACATTGGTCTGTGCTTCTGTAGCAAGAGTGGATATCTGCATCAAAGTTTGTAAGGGATTCTGGTTCCACTGGAAGGTCTAGGTCATGTGGGAAGTTTTCATGTTTCTTCATGAAAACATATGATGTGGGTATTCATTAGAAGTGCCTCAGTGAGATTCTTTTAATGAGTACCACAACATATGTTTTCAACAAGAAATAAGAAAAAATATTTATCTGGATACTTTTCTTATCTGGAGCTATGAGACCATGATCAAAGTGATCCTTTAGTGCTCTAATCTGGGTCTGCACTGTAAACTAAGTCAAAAAGTCATATCTCTCAGAACATTTATGTGAAATGTGGAAATCAATGTGGTTCTGCTGAAGGTGTCCGATAATTGTCCTAAAATTTCATACACCCAACTTTTCTGATGAAATGGGATGTTGAAACAGAAGCAGTCTGACTTGTGATCAGGAGGCCCTGGGTTCGATCACCGCCGGGTGCGGCAACATTGTTTCCTGGAGATTGATCATGAAATATTTTCTATGGTCATTCTGTACCTTCCACTGATTCAAGAAGGATAGTTGTCAGTTTCTGGAAACAAATGGGCACAAGTACTGATTAACCGCTTAGAGGACTAAGCCTGCCCAGGAAAAGTGTGCCTGGGTAAGCTGACCGGCTCGATATGACCTTAAAAGTGTTGACTGGGCCATTAAACTCCAACCCAACAAGAAGCAGTCAGATCAGGGTCTACACTGTTTGCCATTCCACCAAGCATAGCTCCAGGTAAGAAAGGGTATCGGGAAAGTATTTTTCTTACTTCTCCGTGAAAACGTTGTGGGTACTCTTTAGAAGCATTTCGTCATGGTTCTAATGAGTACCCAAAACATATTTTCATGGAGAAGTAAGAAAAATATCAACTCTTTTTGGTTGAAAAAGCGCCTTATCTGGAGCTATGACAAAGTGAGTAAAATTTTCAGCAGATGACATGTTTGAATATTTTTCTTATTTTTCCCAGAAAACAGGATTTGACATTTCATGCAAATTGTCTCCAAACCATCACCATCATTTCACCATATTTTGTTTCCCTTACAGACCAGGTCAAGAGTGCAATCTAATGCTAGATACACTGTTTCCAAGTTGAACTTTGTGGACTTAGCAGGTTCAGAAAGGCTCAGCAAAACAAGGGTAAGAGTTTCATTTTTCAGTTGTTGTCATGCTGAATAAATTACGGTGCCAGGCCCACTTCTAATTGTCAGCCTATCAGATTGCTTGACACAGTTTGTTGATAAAATTCACATACTAAATGGCAAACAGTGGAAATCCATATATTTAAAAGCCAACTGATCTGGATCTACACTGTTTGCAAAGGCAGGGCATGTCCCGGTTCAGCATGACAAGGGTTAAACTTAAAGACTCCATATTCCTAAAAATTAGACATTTTTAATCCAAGAAAGGTTTAATAAATTGATATATAGTATTAATACTATCATAAAATGTGGCATCTGGCAGCCTGTAAAATTTCAGTTAGTCTCTCTCTTTTGAACTGGATCATAAATGAAATGATTTTTTATCGTATCGCTGAATTAATGTTGGCAACATTAATTCAGAGATACAATAAAAGAATAAAAGATCATTTCATTTCAAGAATGAGAAACTAACTGAAATTTTACAGGCTGTCAGGTGCCACATTTTATGATTGTATTTATACCATATATCGATTTATTAAACCTTTCTTGGATAATAAAATGTCTATTTTTGAGGAATATGGAGCTTTAGTTTAATTTGAGCCACAAAATCAGGAAACTACATGACCGTAAGAATGGTGACTTGGCCGTAAAACTCCAACTTGAACAAACAAACTTCAGAAAACATGCCTTCAGATGTGCATCCAGTGAAGATTCAGATCAGCCTGCACATTTGCACAGTCTGATCATAATCTACACTGTGTGCATTTTGGATAGCTAAGGATGCAAAGTTTCTTCATGTGGACAACAAAGACTAATTAGACTGAGTGGCTGCAAAGGCGCTTCTAATGAGTACCCACAATACATGTATATGTTTCCATGGAGAAATAAGAAAGAATCTGCATTTTTCGGATAAAAAAAGCACCTTATCTGTTGCCTTATCTGTCAAGATCAAAAAGGTTAATGAAAAAACTTAGATGTATATCATTCTGGTCCTAGGATTAGTAAAATTTACCCACTGGGTACCACTATTGAGTTGAAGTTTTGAAGTTGTTGATCAAAATATCTTAAAGATCTATATCTCCAGCACAGCTGTATATATAATGTATAAATCTTGGCTTAGATACTGGTTAAAAAGTTTTATATATTACTGGTGATTATCAGCAGGAAATGTCGAGAAAAAATATCAATTTTATTTTTTATTTTAAAAAGCAACTTATTGGAACTGTGCTACTTTGTCATCATGAAAACACGCCAATATAATTTTGACCCCTTAAACCCTACTTTTATATAGTAAAACTGGGGTTTACAGGGGTATACATCATTTTCCTTATCTTTGCTAAAAAAAACTTAGATTGTGGGTACTCGTTAGGACCACCTCGCTGAGGCGGTTCTAACGACTACCCACAATCTATGTTTTGAGCAGAAATGTGAAAAATATCAGAATCTTTTATCTGAAAATTTTCCTTTTTTGGTTGTAAAATTTTCAGTATATTTGAAAAGGCTTGTTTTTGTAATGTTATAAATAACTTTTCTCATATCATTATCATTTTTTTGTTTTTACAGTCTGAGGGTAAAACACAGACAGAAGCCATGTATATAAACAAGTCTCTCACATTTCTTGAACAAGTCATTGTAGCACTTGCTGACCGTCGCCGAGAACATATACCATTCAGACAGTCTAAATTAACCCACTGCCTGAAGGACTCTATTGGAGGGCGTAGTAATACATTACTAGTAGCAAATGTCTGGGGTGAGAAGTCTCAGATAGAGGAAACTGTAAGTATAGAAAAGTGGATAAAATCTTTAGATTCTCAGACACAATTTAAAAAAAAAAATAGAAAGTATACCCTTTCAGGGGAGGTAATTTTATTTTTTCTTTCTTTGTCCCCTGCTGAAAAGGGATCTACACAGGTTCAAGAAGGACATTAGTCAGTTACTGAAGAAAATATTTGCACAAGTACTTAGGTTAACTGACCAGCTTGACATGACCTTAACAGTGTTTACTGGGCCGTAAAACTTGTGACTCATACTCAAAACTTGGGATATTGGTTCCATGTAACAAAAGGATTACCCTGATAAAACATTTAGGTCAGTGTGACATATTTCATGCTTCAGTGAATTTGCCTTTTAACATGATCACTTTTAAATGGATTGAAATTATACTCAAGATATTGTTTCCATGTGACACAAAAATTGACTTTATATGATATGTAGGTCTGTATGACCTACGTTTTACATAGCAACTAAAAATGGTACAATTCAAAATATGCCCGGCAAGAAAGCTATGCTATCCAGCCATAACATTTATTTTTACATTTTATTTTTACTTTGTATGTGCTTCATTTTTGGCAAATACATTTTTGAAAGAGAAAGAAACTTATCTGAAAAAAAAAAATCTGCTGATTGTGTCACAAATTATCAGCATGAAGTGTCAAGAATATACTGTGAACTAAAATTTAGAACACTTTATGCCAAAATTTTTTGCTTTTTCATGCAAATGTTTTTTAAAATATTTAGTGGAATGGCAAACAGTGTAGACCCTGGGTCTGCACTGTTTGCATTTATCATTTTGTTAGAAAGCTGGCTGCACTGGTAACATGTCATTTTGTCAGTAAGGTTGGTGTACAAAATTTTAGCACATTTACCGCACCCTAAAAAAACCTGTATAAAGTGTTCTGTTTCTTGTTTAAGCTTTAAAGGATAAATCATCAACCAAAAAAAATGATACTTTATACTTAATACTTTTTTTTTTCACATTCAATCTTTGGAGACAATTTAAATGAAATGTCGAGTCTCATTTTCTGTAAAATAAGATAAAAGTTTGTTTTAAATCTTGTCCCCTTTTATTAAAAGTCAGCAGGTTAAAGTTTAAGCTCTCAACTTTGAAATCCCTCTTATGTATTTGCACCAAGTTAGACTCTGCCTCTTTTCATTATGTCATTTAAAAGGTTTCATAAATGAGATTTTAACAAGTAAATTTCACATTTTCAGGTCTCCACGATGCGTTTTGCTACTCGTATGATGTGTGTTGCTAGTGAGCCTACTGTTAATGAAATTTATGATCCTGCTGTAAGTTAATTACTGTCTAGCTTAGATTAAAATTTCAGAAGAAGACATTTTGAAATATTTTTCCAAGAAAAGAGGTTTTGACATGTCATGCAAACTGTCTCCTTAGGAGACAGTTTGCATGAAATGTCAAAGCCTATTTTCTTGGGGAAAAAAAACAACAAAAAACAAACAAGACAAAATATCATCCAATTGTCATTAGCAAAATTTGCTCTTAGAGTGGTAAAAAAATTTGTTAAGTAAATATTATCTGACATTTATAAAATAAGATTTACACAGTTTGTATTGTGGCAGTCAATTTTTCAGGAATCGTATTTATCTTAAATATTTGGCCGTCATAATTCCGAACTATACTTTTCCTTAAATTTGAGCAAGCCTGTATTACTATCCGTTGATGTGTCAAAATTCTGCTGGATGAGTGGCCAACAGCGTAGACCCTGATCAGATACCATGTTCCAGAGGAATTGTTAAGGAGGAGTATTTGGTGATAATTCTGGGATAATTTTTCTTATTTCTCCATTAAAACATATGTTGTGGGTATTCATTAGAAGCGCCTTGCCAAGGCGCTTCTAATGAGTACCCACAACATATGTTTTTATGGAGAACTGGAGAAAATTATCCCAGAATTATCACCAAATACTCCTACTTGACAACTCCTCTAATGTTCTGCAGCTTTTGATCTGGTTCTACACTGTTTGCTTAGACCTATTTGTCTCAATATTTATGAGAATGTGGATATGTTTTGTGGTTTATAGTATTTGATGTAAGATTTCAATTTCTTCTCTATACTTTTACAGGTTTTAGTCAAGAAATTACAGAAAGAAATTTTACATTTGAAGAATGAACTGGCCATGCATGATACTCTGGTAAGTATTTTTTCTTTATTTCATTTCTTGCATTTCAGTCATTCCATCAGAATTCATCTAGAAGGGTATCAGGTAAGTATTTTTTATTAGTTCTACATGAAAACAGAGGTTGTGGATAGTTAACAGAGGCACCTCATCATACTGCTTCTGATGAATGCCCACAACCTATGTTTTTGTGGAGAAATGAGAGAAATATCAATAGGTAAAGTGCTTACTTGTGTGTCTAAAAGGTGGCAAGTTTGAATGCTAGGGCAAATCGGTTGTCAATAGAACATGTCATAGCACATTTGTTTCTACTATCACTCCTAAATGACTAAAACACTGTTACTGGAATGTAAGAACATAAAAGCATCTGATACCTTAGAATTACTGTGTTAACTCATAGAGTTTATTTGGTTGTTTTGATCCATTACCGAGAAATAATTCACTCGTGTTCTAAGGCTTGCGCGTAAAAAACAAGTGAGCGAAGCGAATGAGTTTTTACAAGCAAACCTTAGAACACAAGTGAATTATTTCTCCGTAATTGATCAAAACAACAAAATGAACTGTTTATTACATTTCGGTCATGTTTTACCTTTGAATTTTCAAATTCAGTCGTTATGATTTCCTGCAAAAATAGTTCCAGTCAGTGCATGGATTTCAGGAGGCATGGTTTAGTTTGAAAATCAGTCACCATCTTGTTTTTGCTTCAATGCAAAAGTCATCCTGTGCTTGAAATACAGACACAACAATGTCACGAAAGTTGAACTGGATTATCAAGAAAGTCATACTTTATATTTGTGCTGCAGGTCTTTTCTCAAAAACGCCGTGAAAACTGCAGTCTGATTTCCATGATTTTATCAAATTTTCCGCAAACCATCAACTATTGTTATTGTTGTTACCAACAACATCAGCAACATTGCAATTATGACGTCAAAATGTTCGAAATAATCCATAATGCACTGAGGAATCACTGCTGAAAATGTTATAAAATAATTTAACCCATAAATCAGTAATTATAACTGTAGCAGATGGCCTTTTTTTGTACTTTTAAAAGAAAATAAGGCTTGACATTTCATGTTAGGCAGATGATTCATACGAAATACCAAGTATCTGAACTGAAAACAGAATAAAAAAGAATAGAATGTCATCTGCTACAATTTTGCTTAGTACTTTAAAGGTTAAAATATCATCACTCCATTAACCCTTGTCCTGCTGAATAAATTAAGATGCCACACCCACTTCTGATTTTCAGCCAATCAGATTCTATGATCCAGATTGTTCATATAAACTCACATACTGAAAGGCAAACAGTGCGGATCCAGATCAGTTGGCTTCTTCAGAAGCGAACTGATCTGGATCTACACTGTTTGCAAAGGAAGTGTACATCCTGGTTCAGCAGGACAAGGGTTAATATTTGAACTCGACCTGACTGCATTTTCTTAGATGAACAAACATGCCATATAAAAATGTGTCTTTGGGCATATGTGGACAGTGAAGGCCCAGATCAGCCTGTGCATCCGCACCCTCTGATCAGGATTTTTACTGTCCGCTAACAGAATCTCTGGATACTACACAATGTATGTATAGAGAGCAAAGGCCAGGGCCCAGTTGTTCAAAACTAACAATGTCGTCAGTTAATGTATCGTTAAAAATTTGATCATTAAATATGGCATATACGCTAATTTTTTTTCTGAAAAAATGTGAGTAGCTTTTGCATTTGCAAAAGCTACTCACATGTTTTCAGCAAAACTACCTGTGAATTAGGTATTGTACTTACTAGAACAATTAACATTTTGACCACTAACGAGCTAATTAAGCTAATGATGCTTTGAACAACTGGGCCCTGGATTGTATTTTGCACATACACAGGATGAGCTGAGTAAGGGCATTTTACTCATGTTGGTTGGCACTTTTTCATTTGAAGTGATCCATATGTTACTCGGGACAAAATATATCAAGTTTATTTTACTGTTTCAGACAAACCGAACACAAGTTCAGTATGATCCTTTGTCGGAACAGCAGAAGTATGAGATTAAACAGCAGGTCCGCAGATATGTAGAGGGTGGTCTTGATGAAATAGATGTAAGTAGACCCTTTAACGCTTAGGATGCTGGGTAAAAATTTCAGCAGACAACATTTTGAAATATTTTTCTTATTTTTTTTTTTTTTTTTCAGAAAGTAAGATTTGACGTTTTATACAGTTGTCTCCTTTGGGAACAATTTGCAAGAAATGTCAACTCCTAATTTCTGGGACAATAATAGGCAGTGTCCGGGTGGGCCAGTGGTTAGCACTCATGGATCAGGCAATATTCTTTGTGGAGATTGATCATTAACTATTTACTACAGTTATTCTCCCCCTTCTGCTGATTTAAGAAGGCCATTTGTCAGTTACTGGCGAAAGAGGACTTAGCCTGGCCAGGAAAGTGTGACAGGCTCAACATGATCTTAATAATGTTGACTGGGCTGTTAATCTCCAAACAAACCTTTGCTATCTGCTGTACAACAGACTCCTTTTCTCCAGGAGTGTCATATAGTTCAACCTGAGTGTTGATGTTGAATTGATAATTTTGACTTTGTCACAATGTTATGATTATATTGAATATGTTATAAGTCCAGATAAGGCACTTATCTGGACTTATTTATAACTTAAAATGCTGATATTTTTCTTATTTCTCCACAAAAACATATGATGTGGGTACTCATTAGAAGTGCCTCTCCAAGGCACTTCTAATGAGTACCCACAACATATGTTTTTGTGGAGAAATAAGAAAAAAATAATGTGGCTGCCCTCTATTCTCTGGAGTTATGACATATATTGAATATGTGGTCTAATTTTAACTCTTATCAGATCATATGTCCAGATAAGTGATAGCTGTGTTGATAATTAAGGACCATTTATATTACTTTTGCACAATACCATATGTTGCGGAAACCTATTAGAATTGCCTCAATGAGCTGATTTTTATGACTAACCTCTGCATTTGTTACGGAGCAAAATAACATAAAAAATTCACTCCAATATACTTTTTGTCTGGAGTCATATTGAATCTGGAGTATTTCCAGATTTTATAGAAAAAAAAGTGTTCTGTCTTTTTTTTTTTTTAAATCCACCCATTAGGTTGTATTGAGGTAATTGCGTTGTTGTGAAATTTAATAGCAAGCATGAGGTGTAAGTCATTAAGCATTAAAGAATATGCAGGAGATTTTACTTAAAACTTTGTGCTTTCTTGGAATTACATGTATTATTATTTTTTGTAGCTCCAGATAAAAGGAGTAGCCAGGAAAATATTTTCTGGGAAAAATAAGAAAAATATAATCAGTGTGTCATTTGTTAAATTTGCTCAGAGAGTGATGTAAAAAAAAGTATGACTTTGTCCGGTGACTTGAGGTTTCTGGTTCTCAGCTGTATTATGCACATGCCCAATCAAAAAATGAAACCGGAAGTCACAAGTCACCAGACATGGTTATATTAATACCTATAAAAGTTCATATTTACATGTATGAATATAACCTTGTCTAGTGACCTGTGACTTCTGGTTCAATTTTCTATTTGATGCAATACATTTGGGAACCAGAAGCCCTGGGTCACAGGACAAGATTGTATCTTTGTCTATGGTACTCTGTACCCAAAAGCTGCAGTCAACAATGTTTTTCTTCCTTTTCACAAAAAATAAGGCTTTGCATTTCATTCATTTGGAGACAATTTAAGGGGACTAGATACACTTTGTAGGTTTTCTGCTATTTTTAGCTCGACCGTACGAAAGTACATACAGGGCTATAGCAGTCACTACAGCATTGGGTTGATGTCAGCCTTGGTTTAAGTTTTTGGTTAAAGTTTTTAAAAAGCTATATCTCCTGAACCTCTGAATGCGAAATAGTTCCTATTTGCGGCCGGCCTCGGTGGCTCAATTGGATGCGCTGTCCAATTGGAGACCAGGAGGTCACGGGTTCAATCCCCCGCCGAGGTCGGCAACATTCTTTCGTGGAGATTAATTATGAAATATTTTCTACGGTCATTCTCTCCCTTCTGCTGATTCAAGAAGGGCAGTTTTCAGTTTCTGGCGAAAGAATGTGCACAATACTGGTTAACCGCTTAGAGGACTAGGCCTGCCCAGTAAACGTGTGGCTAGGTAAACTGACCGCACTTGACATGACCCCATTGGGTTGACTAGTCCGTAAAACCTCAACACAAACAAACAAGTTCCTATTTGCCTGAATATATAATATTGGTCTGAAATTTAATGCTGTACCACATGAGTGACTTTGAGATCAAGGTCACAGACTTAGAAAAAAATTATGTTATGGTTTTTGGTTAAAGATTTAAGAGGCAAAGCATGACTCAGGCAAGCAACACTGTCATGTGCCAGCTCTTATGTAAAAGGGAGATAACTTTTGTGACTTCCTGTTTGCCTCCAAGCACACCTAGACCCTTTTGAAAAGGAGTCTGCTCTAAAAGGAAAGAATTTGCTCCCCATGGGAGCAAATTCTTTCCATTAGAGTAGACCCCTTTTCTGAAGGGGATAAAATAAATAAAGACAGTTACCTCCCTTGAAAGTGTAATCATTCACCTTAAAAGGAAGATGAAATTTTAATCTGTGAAAAAAATAAAGTAAAAAAGGGAGAATGGAGAATAGTCCCTGCCACCTAGTTTACCACTGGATAACATTAAAAGGAGAATTCTGGGGGATAGAAGACTCAAAAATTAAGAGGTGGGAATTATAACATAGCTCCACATAAGAGGGAGTTATCAGGCAAATACTTTTCTTACTAAGTCCCTCCACCTAAGGGGAGGGGGACATTGATTTTAGTGTGGATCCTATTGGCCTCTGCATGGATAATGGATAATCTTCTGAGGATTGCAAAGAGACCTGAGCAGACTGCGCAAAGCTTCTGACAAGAAGAGTACCCCAAAAATGTTTTATTTCTCCCCAAAAGTATATATTGTTGGTACTCAAAAGTTATTGGAAGTGCTTATGGGAAAAATAAGAAAAAATACAGTAAAACCTTATTACAACTACATCATTTGTTCCCATGGATGTTGCCGTTAAAATGAATTTGGTGCTGTAAAGAATCCTTAGTTGTGGCAGAATGATATATAAGAAGGGTTTCTTTTATTCATATTTCTTCAAAGAACATATGATTTGGATATTTTTTAGAATTGCCTCACTGAGTAGATTCTAACAAATATCCAAATCATATGTTTCTTCATTTATTAAATACATTATTCTTGCATAAAATCTAATTAATGTCACCTTTTGAGTGAAGGTTTCATGTCCGTCAAATTAACATGATAATGAATTTGTCATTGTATCGAGTATTGGTATAAAGAGGGTTGATGGTATCATGAATTTGTTGTCTACTGAAATTGACTCCTCCGTCAAGTCACTTGACCATTTAACTGACAACCGCAACTGACCATTTAAAATAGCTGAATAAGGTAATTGTCAATGTTTTTAGTAAGACAAACAAATCAACACGTGCTTTTTACAGGTAAGCACAGGTATATCAATACAAAGTTTGTCTAAGGAAATTCACGTGGGCGTGGTTATAACTGCCTGACGGAGGAGTCAGTTGCCCAGAAAGTGGTAAAGAGTCAGTCCAGACTGATTGATGGTACTCATTGAGTAACAGAAATGAGCTTCCTTACGAGAAAAGGAACCTTATGATTTTCTCATTTATGGGTCTTTAGATGCGCATGAGTAGTTCGCTATTTGGGCTACAGACACATGTTTTTTGCTTGAAGTTTCCTCAAGGTATCTACTAAATGTCTGCAAACAGCAAAGGCTCTGGTGAGACTGCGCTTATGTGCAAGCTTGCCTGAAACTTTGCTGGTTGTATACCCATATCTCATGTGCTGGTTCAAACGTCAACTTTCTTCATATTTCTTTACAGATTATTAATGTTCGTCAGATCCAGGGAACTTTTGAAGCATTTAGAGAAATTTATTTGTAAGTATGATAAATAAATTTATTTTATTGTCAGCGGTGAAATCAGTGTATATCTGATCAAAATAAAAGTGGTATCAATCACTAGTGAATTTATATCGTATCATTTCACTATAGTGAATGATACGATTTATATTTTCACTCTTCGCTTTGGACGACTTCGGTTTTCTTCACTGTTTCAGAAGTGATTGTTACCTGCACTTCAGATTTTTGAACACCTCTAACTTCTTTGTTTCTGAACTAAACTATCAAGTGTTGGTATGCATTTCTTAGTTAGAATGTAAGGAACATTATGGTTTCAAAATTATTTTGATTCGCCGAAACTTTTTGGTTTTTTGTCTTTCCAGCGGTTCACATGTTAAGCACTGAGCGTCGACGCCATGACGTTCATGTTTTGTTTGGTGACGTTTATTATGACATCAGAAACACGCATTGACGTGTGAACAATAAAATAAAAAGAAAATTTACTCTTTTTCTGTGAATACCATAAAAATTTTCATCTCGTGTAATGAAAACATTCAAATTTTCACTCGTGCTTCGCACTCAGAAAATACTGATGTTTTCATTTCACTCGATAACATTATTTATGGTATTCACAGCAAAAGAATAAATATCCTCTATTTACCTTTAACTAGTACAGAAAAAATAATAGCAGTTGAAACTAATAAAAAATCTCTGAAATGATAGTTTGAAACTTTATTGACACAGTCTTGGTAATAAGCAGTTTGATTATTTGAACATTGCCATAAAAATTTTACCATATTTTACTACCTGTTGATATTTCTGAAATTCTGAGTGGTAAACAAAGAAGACCCTGATTAGATATCACATTCTGATCTGGGTCTGCTCTGTTTGCTCAAGTCTCTCAGTCCTAAAACTTAGGGGATAATTGAATTCAAAATTGTCATTTGAGGAGGTTAATCAGCGGTTTTCAGTTGGAAATTTCGTTGTAAGGCTACGCTGATGCGAAGCCGTAAAATGCAATTTGCAACCATAAAACGGACGATTTAAAAATCCCATATGACAATTTTATATGCCAATCCCCAAATGAAATCCCCAAATGACAATTTTATATGCAGTTAACCCTATTGTTATACATTAATTCATTTGTTTTGTTGAAAAAATGTACTGTTTGCATAAAGTGCCACAAGTGCTGTAAGCTGCGTGAAACCAAATGCAAGCCAATGAAAAGCTGAAAAGCGATGTTACATGATGATGGATTTCCAACAGTATATTGCAGAATATACCACCACAAATTGTTTTATATTATCCAGTCAGACAAAGCATTAGATACGCAAATACATTAGAATTAAGGTTATTATATAATTAGGGTTATTAGGGTACTCCAAAAGGAAAAAGAAATTTCTCAGGCTGCCAAGAGCAACCAATTTTCCTTGATAATATTATACAAGTTAATATGTAGAAAGTAAATTAAAATTTAAAAAGTCTTTATTTATACTTAAATAAATTTGAAATAAGATAAAGGCATTTTATACCCCCTGCAAATTTTGTTTGTGAGGAGGTATACAGTTTTCATGTTGTCCATCTGACTGTCTATTACATTTTGGTTAAGGAATTCATCACCTTGTGGGCAGGTGGGGGAGTGGGGTGTGTGTGTGTGTGTGTGTGTGGGGGGGGGGGGGGAGGAGATCTTATAAGCACTGCTTATTTACACTTCTTGTAATGTAGATGAAAAATATTTAACCTTTACCACTCTGTGGGCATTTTCAGCAAACGACAAATTGATGATATTTTTCTTATTTTTCCCAGTAAACAGGATTTGACATTCCATGCAAATTGTCTCCTGAGGAGACAATTTGCATGAAATGTCAAATCCTGTTTTCTGGGAAAAATAAGAAAATATTTCAAAATGTCGTCTGCTGAAAATTTTACCCAGAGTGCTAAGCGTTAATTAACATATTTACCCTAAGTATTTGGACAGGCAAGCCCAAGTAAATAGGGAAAATCCAGATCAGACACTGCAGAATAAGGCATTTGATCATAGTCTACACTGTTTGCCACTCATCAAGCAGTTTTAGAAAAATCAGCAGGTAATGAGATGGACTTGAAATTTTAAGGCAAATTTGGAAAGGGGAAGGTGTCCCAATATTTAGGGTATAATATGATATGAGCCAGCACATGACAAAACCTACAATAAGACCTGTGTGACCAGCAAAGACTCAGATCAGTCTACATCCACCCAGTATGGCAAAAGTTCTCATTTATCGCTCTTTGGATAGCAGGAGGGCTGTAGAAGGCACATGCAATCAGCAAAGACTATGATCATCCTGCACGGTTGTGCAGGCTGATCTGAGTCTTTGCTGGTCGCACAAGTCTTATTGTAGGTTTTCTCATGTGCCGGCTCAGATCTAAGAAGAAACAAAGCAATAGATGTGTACCAATTTCAGTCCGAAAACCCACAAAAAGTCAATTAGCAAACAGTGCAGATCCTGATCAGACACTGCAGAATGTGTCTAATCAGTGCAGACCCTGATTAGATTCCTCAGAATGCATCTGATCAGGGTCTACACAGTTTACATCAAATACAGGAATTTCTATAAAACATAGTAATAATGAAAACACACGAGACACCCTGCTGTTGGAAATAGACCAGTCTAAGAGTTGTGGTAGAAGTGTCCACTCAACGTAAATGGGTCAAAACATAAAATATTAATTTTAAAATTTGTTCTCACAACGTATCAATTTATAGTACAATATTGTTGTAACACATCAGTGTATTTCTGTTTCAGGGAATTTAAAAAGTAAATCTTTCACTTTTGCTATTCTTTTTAAGGGGAAGTGATACATTTTCAGGGAGGCAACTCAGACATAATTCTTTTTGCGCCATTCTGAGAAGGGTCTACTCTAAAAGGAAAGAATTTGCTTTCCTTGGGAGCAAATTCTTTCCTTTTAGGATAGACACCTTTTTAGAAGGGGATTAGTTTGCAGAAAAACAAACAGGATGTCACAGAAGTTGTCTCCCTTCGACAGAATGACAGAAATGTGCTAGGTGTTTTGAGTCCCCTTAAGAAGACTTTCCATTTTTATCCATAAATAACTGGGATTGTAGTCATTTTAATCATTACATTTGATAGTGTGGTATTTCTTTTATTTATAGAACAGTAACAAATAGGAGAGTGACTAACATTTAAAATACATAGAGGATCTTACATGAGTGGCAGTTTCATACGAAATTTATGAAACAAGCCTTTGGTGAGTTTCATAAATTTCATTTGAAATCGCCACGAGTGTAGGATTCTGTTTATGATAGGACCATTTTAAATTGGATTTTGTCGCCTTGAAAGTTGACAATTATTCAACAGAAAATGCATGGTTGACGATGTTAATTGTTCCCGCCAAAGTGTTATGTAACATGTGGTCATACGATTTTTATCATCACGAAAACACGCCTATATAGTTTTATACAGGAAAACTGGGGTTTACAGGGGTGTACATTATTTTTCTTATTTCTGCTCAAAAACATAGATTGTAGGTACTCATTAGAACCGCCTTGCCGAGGCAGTTCTAACGAGTACCCACAATCTGTGTTTTGAGCAGAAATATGAAAAATATCAGAATTTTTATGTGAAAATTTTCTTTTTTTTAGTGGTAAAATTTTCAGTATACTTTAATAGGTATGTTTTCGTAATGGACATGATGTTACGCCACTAAATAACAGCGTTGTCATATGATAAATATCAATAACTGCAGCAGACGACATTTTGATCTCTTTTTATGCCCCTACCATTCGAAGACTGCTGGAAAGGGCATTATAGTGTTACCTCTATCCATCCATCTTCATCTGCATCCCAGATGGCATTAGCAATTTGCATTTTTCAGGCATTAGCAATTTGAGTTTAAGTTTTTTTGTTTTCCGGGGGCGGCAGGGGCGGGGTGTTGGTGGGGTCTGTGTCCTTTGGACACATTTTTTGTTTTTTTTTGGTTTTTTTTGTTTGTTTGTTGTTGTTTTGTTTTGTTTTGTTTGTTTGTTTGTTTGTTTTTCAAAAAAAATTAGGCTCAACATTTCTTGTGAATTGTCTGTTGGGCAGACAATTCACATGACATGTCAATCTTTATTTTCTCTGAAAAATAGTAATAAAAATAGTAATGTCATCTGCCACAATTTTGCTTAATTTATTATGTTTAAAATAGGAGGGTTAGCAGATTTGTATACATAGATTGGTTGATTGTATGATATTTAAAATATTACACCTTATTACATTTCTAAAGATGAATTACCATTTTTTTTCTTGGTGAAAAAAATATCTGATATTGCTCATCATTGAATTATTTTATCTCTTCAGATTGATTAGTAGTTTTTTACAAGGGAGACAAATTTTATAACTTCCTGTTTCCCTTGCTACAAACCAGGTCTCTCCTGAAAAGGAGTCTTACTCTAAAAGGAAAGAATTTGCTCCCAATTCTTTCCTTTTAGAGTTAGACTCCTTTTCAGAAGGGAGACAAACAATTTAGATGAAGTTGCCTCCCCTTGTAAACATATCAGCTCCCCTCGACTATATCCACAAGGGTATGTAAGGCATATAATTCATAGAGATATGACAAGAGCAAAAGTCAGACATCAGTAATTGAGTTTTTTTAAAGAAAAAATTATTCATGAGTGGCTTAATTTGGTGTCTATAGTATTCTTTCTCATTTCAATGTGGTGGGTTTTGTGTTTTTTTTAGCTTTCACCTTCTTACAATTGAAAGTTTATTGGACAGTAGTTTTAAAATATTACTCTTTTTTTTCCCCGAAAATTGGTAATGGCTTTCATTTGAACCATCTTTTAATTTTGCTCGGCATTTTTACGTCAAATTATGTTACAGTTAAGAGAGTTGAACAGACTCATGAGCAGGGCTCAATAGTACAGTTTGTAGCACATTTGATTAGAGATCCAGGGGTCTGAGGTTCGAATCCCAGCTCGTCCACATAACTTCCGTGGGGATTGTTTGTGTATTTGTTTCTACTGTCATTCTCCCCCTTCTGCAGACTTGATTCTGCTGATTCAAGTTGTCCGTTACTGGCAAAATTATGTGCAAAATTACTGGTTAACCCATTTTAGACTGAATAACATCCCCACCCCCCCCCCCCCCTCCCACCCGCCCACTCATACACACACACAAACTGTATATTGGAAGAGTCAAATTGCAATTTTAGAAGTATGTCAGATCATTTGACTTAACTATGGCTAAACTATTTGCAAGCATTCTGAGGCGTCTGATCAAGGTCTGCCCTGTTTGCTAATTACCCTTTTGGGGAGCACTCCCAACTTCAGATCACAAGGCCCCAAGTTTGAATCCTGCTGCAGCTGAAATTCAGCTTTTGACTGTACAGCCTTGTATTGCACAGAACCTTCCATTATTATCTTTCCACTATCTCCATATGACTTAAATAAAGGGGTGTAAAACACCAAATCATAAGTAAGTACATAGAGGTTAGTACTCAGTTATTTTGAAATACTGAAAATGATTCCCCAGGGCATTGAAAGTCTGATTAAAACCGAGTGCTTAAGCACGAGGTTTTTATCAGGACTTTCAATGCCCACGGGAATTATTTCCCGTATTTTAAAACAACTGTGGACTAAATTTTGTATTACATATATCATAAAAAAACGACTTTTTGTCATATTTTGCTTCAAACATACGTTACCTGATGTCATACAATGCTATAACATGACCTCATTTATACATTGATAATCTCACATGAGGAAATATTTCCCCTAGGAAATACCAACTATATTTTCTCGGTCATTATCCATTAGATATATAGTATAGTAAGATAACTACCATATTTTCTTGTAGACAAATGGAGAAGGATGTAGAAGAGAGGCTACGTAGCAAGTTTGCTCTGATTGATAGAACAGACCCAGGAGCCATACAAGCTGCTCAGCAGGTGAAATATTTATTAACACTAAAAACTCCAAGCAAATTTGTAGGAGACAACATTCTCATTTTTTTTTTTTTCTAATTTTTCAGAGAAAATTAGACTTGACGTTTCATGTGAATCGTCTGCTATGCAGACGATTCACATGAAGCATCAAGTCTTATTTCCTCTGAAAAAGAAGGAAAATAATAAGAATGTCGTCTGCTGCAGCTGTGATTTGCACTTTTGATAATACCACTTCTGATTGGTCTTCTTCTTTTACTTTTTGCTTTTATCCCAGCTAATAATAGGTGCAGCAGACATTTTTCTTTTTTTGTTTTTTTCAAAGAAAATATAAGACAATATTTCATGTGAATCATCTGCCTGGCAGACAGTTCCCATGAAATGCCAAGTCTTATTTTCAGCCATAATGTATTGATACCTTTCTTATTTCTCTTCTGTTGTGGGTACTCATAAGAAGCACATGAGGCACTTTTAGTGAGTACCCACAACATGTTTTTTTTTGTGCTGCCCTCGGTGGCTCAGTTGGATGCGCGTCCAAATGGTGAACATTACATGATATGGTGGACGGAAGATAGTTTGTAATTTAGTAGATTAAGACATATTTATGCTATATAGATGACTGAAAGAGATAAGAAGATGCAATGGGAATAAAACAAACTGAAATAATCTTCAGTCTTTAGGGCAAGTATGGTATGAAATTAACATGTAGAATATTTGGGTAAATATGATATTTAAATCGTTCATAGAATTTCTGAAATTACATTTCATGAACCAGTAAGTATTTTCTTCGTTTTTTTGAAACTTGATTAATGACTTGGAGAAAAAAGAAACAAATTTATATATGCGTACCATTGCAAGATACAGGAGTTTGAGCCAGCCTCCGTGGCTCAGTTCGATGCGCCTCCAACTGGTGATCAGGAGGTTGCTGGTTCAGCCCCTGCTAAGTCAGCAATATTCTTTCATGGAGATTGATCATGAATAATTTTCTACAATCATTCTCTCCCCTCTGCTGATTCAAGAAGGGCAGTTGTCAGTTTCTGGCGAAAGAATGTGCTCAACACTGGTTAACCACTTAGAGGACTAAACCTGCCCAGTAAAAGTGTGGTTAGGTAAATTGACCATGCTCAACATATACTCATTGGGTTTACTGGGCCGGAAAACTTCATCACAGGCAGACAAATACAGGAGTTTGTGTATTTCATGTGAAAATGTTAAAGTACTACAATTACAGACTGTTAGTCATATCGCTGGGCATGCTGGGTAAAAATTTCAGACGACATTTAAAAAAAAAAAAAAAAAGTATTTTTCCCAGAAAATAGGTTTTGATATTTCATGCTAATTTAGCATGAAATGTCAACTCTATTTTCTTGGAAAATTACAAAAATATCATCAGTCAGCTGAATTAGCCCAGAGAGTGTTAAAGGTTAAATTAGGTTATTATTTTTTGCTTATTTTACTTCTTAGCCAAAACAAAAACAAAAACAAACCAAAAGCAAAAGTAAAAAGGTTTGTATCATTAATTTAATGTTATGCGGTCAAACTTCAATGGCTTGAACATCTTTGGGACCATGTAAATTTTTTCAACACAGTAGTTTTGAGCCACTGAGGGTTAATCATGATGCCAGGTCAGGAAACAAATGCCAGTTAGGGAAGTGTTTTCTGTCTTCTACACAATAATGGTATGTTGAGTGTACTCATTAGAACTGCCTCAATGAGGCAGTTCTAATGAGTACACACAAACATACAATTATTATGATAAAATAAGAAAACTTCCTTAAATATTTGTTTTCTGAGGCTATAGGAAGAATTTCGTAGGGACTCATAAACCAGTTCGAATCAGCCATGGTAAACGAACCATTGGTGTTCGAGATATTGAGGTTTGACTGTAGATTTCTTTTCCTAAACTTTTATCTGTTCCAGAGTTCTGTTTGTTTATAAAGTTAAAGATTTTTTTTGTATTTTTTTCTTCTTTTTTTTTACATATTTATGTTAAGGAAACAATCTCCCATTAACCGGACACATTTTCTGAAGTAAGGAAGTGGATAGTAAAGGGAATTGTTATTATCATCACTATCATCATTGTGAATTCATTTTATGGTTGCTGTTTCATTATTATTGTTACTAAGTTTATAGTGTTTGATCTCAAAATTCATTCCTCCCTTCCGCTAATTGAAGAAGGGCAGTTGTCAGTTTCTGGCAAAAGAATGTGCACAGTACTGGTTAACCTCTTAGAGGACTAAGCCTGCCAAGTAAAAGTGTGGATAGGTAAACTGACTGCACTTGACATGACCCCATTGGGTTGACTGGGCCGTAAAATCTCAACACAAACAACACAAACATTACAATTAGGTGAATTGAATTAACAGTCATGTAAATTGAATTTTGAATTGTGTTTTTTGTTTTCTTTTTCTAAATGATTGGCAATTTCTTACAATATTTGGTTGTTTTCTACTCCACCTTAACTGGATTGCATACAGATAAATTATTAGTAGTTAAAGTATTGACAATATGAATTTCAGTCTCTGCTGCCATTTACTAATGATACTAGTGAATTAGAAATACTAGCTGTTCCGGATATACAAGTTAGCTCTGGAGAGCTCACTTCTCAAGTAACTCGGTCACATCTGTATACCATCACATTTGTCCTTGTTTATTACTTCACTTTTCATATTATTGATCCATAGCTCTAGATAAGAGGGGGGTATTCACATAATATTTTCATTATTTCTCCTCAAAAACATGTTTTGGGTACTCATTAGAAGTGCCTCAATGAGGCACTTCTAATGAGTACCCACAACATATATTTTAGAGGAGAAATAAGAAAAATATCATTACTTTTACTAAGAAAGCACCTTTTCTGGAGCTGTGATTACTGTTTAGGCCAGAGTTTTTTATCTTTAGGTTTACAGAAGATTTCTTAAAAAGTTGCTGCCGGCAGGTAGAAATAAAAATATGAAAAAGCTTAGGTGGATGAAAAAAAAAAAAAAAAAAAAAAAATCTTTTTAGAAAATACATGCAAAAATGCAATATTTCAGCCCTAAATCTGAAGGGTAGGGACATAAAATAAAAATAAAAATTGAAATGCAAATTTTATTTTTCTGGAGAGGCTAAAATTGTAGGGTAGGCTGTCCTGTAAACCTAAAAATAAAAAACTCTGGCCTTATATATATTTTATATGAAATGGACCACGATGTAAGATACTGTTTATCATAGAACTTTTAAACTGTATTTTATGGCCATAGAAGTTGAACCAGAAGAATTAAGGAGGAGTATTTGATGATAATTCAGAGATAATATTTCTTATTTCTCCATAAAAACATATGTTGTGGGTACTCATTAGAAGCACCTTGCTGAAGCACTTCTAATGAGTACCCACAACACATGTTTTTATGGAGAACTGGAGAAAATTACTGCAGAATTACCCATCACAAAAACATGCCTATATAATTTTGACCCCCTTAAACGCCACTTTCATATAGTAAAACTGGGGTTTACAGAGGTATACATTATTTTTCTTATTTCTGCTCAAAACATAGGTTGTGGGTACTCATTAGAACCATCTCATTGAGGCAGTTGTAACAAGTACCCACAATCTGTGTTTTGAACAGAAACATGAAAAATCTCAGATTTTTTTTTATCTGAAAATTTTCATTTTTTGGTGGTAAAATTTTCAGTATATTTGAATAGGCATGTTTTTGTAATGCCACCGAATACAGTATTTACTTCTCCTTATTAAGTCTTCTATGAACTGTTTTTTTCAATTGAAAATGTAACATTGTCATGGATGGCGTGATGATGTTACCAGTTACCAAGTGTTATGTAGGGTGTGGTCATATCATTTTTATGACATGCTGTTATCCACTGAATAATAGTGACATCATATGATAATAACATATATATTGTACTGTGTACGTACCAGAAGATGCATGTCATGTATTGTACTTACTGTATTCAACCTAATTACCACACTTTGGGCTTAGATTTCTCAAAATTACTGGCTAGTGTTGTTCAAAGCTAACGACATCGTTAGTTAACGATTTGTTAAAATTTACAAAGAGTGATATGCAAATATGCTGAAATTTTTTGCTGAAAAATGTGAGTAGCTTTTGCAGAGAGCAAAAGCTATTCACATTTTTTCAGCAAAAAATATCAGATTATTGTATATGGAATCCGCTAAAACATTTAACGAAATGACCCTAAACGAGCTTGTTAAGCTAACGATGCTTTAAACAACTGGGCCCTGCTTAATAAGGATACACTTTAAAGAAAGACCAGTAACATGCCGTGTTGTTGCCTTAGAGAATGTGACCCCCACCCTCCTTACAAATACTATATCAAAGTCGAGTTATTGGGGTATGGCATTTACATGTTTCATGACTGAGACTATAAAACTCAGCTGAGATGGCAATAAAATGATGCTCTGTTACACAGTTAAGTAATACTGATAAGATTAATAAATTTAATACTAATTAGTTAAGTAATACTGACTCTGACCTAATAATACGGTGTATATTGGGTCCAAGATGCTGATTAGGGCCGTATTTAACTCTTGCAATGAATAAATTAAGATGCCACAGTCTCATTTTTCATTTTCAGGCAATCATATTACTTGATCCAAGTTGTTGATAAAAAAAAAACAACAAAAAAAAAAACAACACAAAATTAATGACAAACAGTGCAGATTAAGATCAGTTGGCGATCAGGATGTACACTGTTTGTAAAGGCAGGGCGTATCTGGGTTCAGCAGGACCAGGGTTAATGATGCTTATGGGATATTTTAATGCCCCCGCCTGCCAAAGGCAGGAGTGGGGCATATAGCGTTTTCGCCATGATGTTACGTCCGTATGTGCGTATGTCGCATTCATAACCAGAGTCTAACAAATATTACAATTTACATTCAAATTTAGATGCAAGTTTACCTGCATATTTACATTCACATTTATGTCGAAGTTGCTCATAACTTTGATACCTTTTATGCTACAAAGTTGAAATTTGGTATATTTACCCAAATCAAGACCATAGAATTCATTGTAGAGTTGCCCCTGGGGCTTGCACCTTGGTGGGGCCAGGGGTCAGAATGTATAACAAGTCATATTGAACACATGCAATATGGCAATAGAATCATAAGTCTGGTACCATTATTTACCCTAGAAAGTTAGAAATCGAGTATAATGATCACAGATGAAATAGTTAATACAGAGCCAGGGTTTGGAAACTGGATCATGCTAGGGGTGGGACTATAGGGTGGGGCCAAAGGAAACAGCCATATGGGCAAAGGCCATAGGACGGGGGCATCTATGTACTTTGGACACATGTCTAGTTTTCTGATTTTTTTTTATAAAATTATATGTCGTCAGTAGTCATTTGAATTGCCTCACTTGGTCAAGACAATTCAGATGAATTTCCACAACATATACTTTTTATTGTAGATAAAAGTACATATCCTATAATCTGAAGACTATGAAATTGTCTGACTATGTGCTTATAGGGTTTTGTGTAGTAATTAGGTTGAATACATTATATTTGGTGAATGTGTTTAATAACTTTCATGTTGAAAACATTACATGATTTATTATGCCCCCAGCTTCCAAGCCATTGGTAGAGTGGCGCAGTTACCCTAAGTATTGGGACAGACAGACCTGAGCAAACAGTCAACACCTAGATCAGATGCCACAGAATGTGGGTCTGATCAGGAATTACACTACACGGGAACCTCTTTATAAGACAATTGTTTATAAGACAGTTCGGATATAAGATGGTTTAAAGATGGACCCGAAAAGTGTTGTATCCAAACAAAATGTGTAGATTATATAGAAAAATGACCATTTATGGTCATTTTTCTATATAATCTACACATTTTTGTTTAGATACAACACAGTCTAAAATATAGTAAACTGATCAGGTATGGTCATTTTTCTATAAAATCTGGTCATTTTTCTATATAATCTAGACATTTTTATTTGGATACAACACGGTTGTTTACCTAACACGGTTTTCACTTTGGATCCTAGCAATTGTGTTATAAAGAGTTGTGATGTATTTGGCACTCATCCAGCAGCATTTAGGTATATCAACAGGTAGTAAAAGGAAATTAGTGAAATTTTAGGACAAGTATGGTAAGGCGTCAAGTTCTTTCATTATATACTATATGGCACATAGCTCTTGGCAAAATTTTTTCGTGGAGATTGATCATGAAATATTTTCTACGGTCATTCTCTCCCTTCAGCTGATTCAAGAAGGGCAGTTGTCAGTTTCTGGCGAAAGAATGTGCACAATACTGGTTAACCGCTTAGTGGACTAAGCCTGCCCAGTAAATGTGTGGTTAGGTAAACTGACCGCGCTTGACATGACCCCATTGGGTTGACTGGGCCGTAAAACCTCAACACAAACAAACTCTTGGTAAGATGCTTTTTTCAGTCAAAAAGTATTTATATTATTCTTATTTCTGCATGAAAACATATGTTGTGGTTCTCATTAGAAGTGCCTCGGTGAGGCACTTCTAATGAGTACCCACAACATATGTTTTCATGCAGAAATAAGAAAAATATTTACCTGATACCCACTCTTATCTAGACCTATGTGGCATATCTTGTTTTTGGACTTTATTTTGATATTTGACTTACCATATTTACCGTCAGTATTTGGACAGACAGGCCTGAGCAAACAGTGCAGACCCAGATGAGACACTGCAGAATGCGGCATCTCATCAGAGTTTACACTGTTTGCCACTCATCCAGCAATTTTAGACACATTGGGTGGTACCGGCACAGTGGCTCAGTGGTAGAGCGTCCGCTTTGTGACCGGGAGGTTGCGGGTTCGATCCCCGGCCGGGTCATACCAAAGACTTTAAAAATGGTACTAGCTGCTCTTTCGCTTGGCGCTCAGCATTAAGAAAGTAGAGCTAGAACTGGTCAGCTCAGTGTCAGTATAATGTGACTGGGTGGAATATCATGTCAAAGTGTCTGGGGCGTGATATTTCAGTGAGGCAGCACTCTAAAAGTGAGCATTGAGCTCCCTGCCACATCCAGACACCGTCGCGATATGACTGAAAAAGGTTGAAAGCGACGTTAAGCCCAAATCAAACAAACACATTGGGTGGTACATTGTACTTGTTCAAATTTTAGAACAGGTATAGATAAGAGTTGAGGTGTCCGAATACTTAGGTTAAATACGGTACTAATTGAGATCAAGGGGAAGATTATCTGTTTAAATATTTTGCCTATTTGGTAATTATTTGACAGAGTTATGACCCCTTTTCAGGTTTGGCATGTTTCAGTACAAAGCTTAATTCAGGTTGTTGGGGACATGGTTTTTCACAAACACATTTTGTTGGAAGTTAAAAACAATAAAAAGCTGGTTTAAAAATGGCAAAATTTTGAAAATCTGACTAATATTGTCATACATGCCATAAGTTGTGGACTAAAATCTGTGAGATAAGGCAAAATTTTAAGGGAGATTTGACAAATTTCTGTGAGATTTTCTTAAACATCACTTTGGAGCTCTCCCAAAATAGTCTAAAACTTTTTTTTCATGTAAGAAGCTTGTGAAAACCACACTAGTGTGTGATTTATGTTTATTTCTTCATAAAATCTATTGTAAAATGGTCTGAAAATTCTGTGAGATTTGAATTTTTTATGGCAATTGCCTTCTAGGTGGGCAAAATTCTGTGAGATTTTATCTCACAGTGTGAGATACAGCATGTATGTATTGTAGACCCCCTGCATACCTATTTTTTCACCGCACGTTACACAGACTTCTGGCCTCAGTTGGATGTGCGTCCGACTGGAGACCAGGAGGTCATGGGTTTGAACCCCACCGAGGTCAGCAACATTCTTTAGTGGAGATTGATCATGAAATATTTTCTACGGTCATTCTCTCCCTTCCGCTGATTCAAGAAGGGCAGTTGTCAGTTTCTGGTGAAAGAATGTGCACAATACTGGTTAACCACTTAGAGGACTAAGCCTGCCCAGTAAACGTGTAGTTAGATAAACTGATCATGCTTGACATGACCCCATTGGGTTGACTGGGCCGTAAAACCTCAACACAAACAAATGATGAAATATATTATGTATTGTTTTGTTTTTGTTATTAGGCTGGTGTACCTATCAGTGATGATGGTATTTTAGTTGGAGAGCCAGATGGGCGGAACTTTGGAGTGGGTGTGGCTCCAAGGTCGGCAAAGGCAGAGCCATCATCAGTAGTACAGCTCAAAAAGAAAGAGGAAGATAGAAGGAAAAAGAAACTTGGCAGAGATGCACGAAGGTAAGTGAGAAAGATAATATTTGATGAAAGTAGGCTTGCAAAAGGCATATTCCAATCATCTGCATACAGGAAATGTTGTAAAATTTCGTACATCAATGTTTCTGAAAAAAATGGCATATGCAAACAGTGCAGACCCAAATCAGACTGCTCCTTCAGGAGCAGTCTGATCATGGTCTACACAGTTTGCCATTTCACTACGTAATTTAAGAAACAACTGCATAAAAAGCAAAATAATGAGCAAAGTGTTTGAAATTTTAGGACATTTACCATACTGATATAGGTTGCTAGATTTGTACTCGGACCAAATAATACCCTGACTTTTCACTAACTGAACTGCCAAAATATGTTGTCTTGGCTTTAATTTAGAGCTATTTTACAGCACTGTGGTCATTAAAAATGATTTTGGATAATAACTGAAGTGTAATAAATTATTTTTAATACGTTTGGTTGAAAAATGTTAGGTCACTGTTAATAAAAATTGAAGTTATACCATCATTTTGGGTGAATTTCTGATGATTTTCTACGAACAGTGCCAAAAATAGCTAAAATGGGTACCTAGGTCTCGTGTTGATGTTTACAAAAACTGTTTGATTTTCCTTGAATATAATGCTGCAATCTTAAAGTAATATATTGAACTATTGCTTTTTTAAAAGAAATCTCAGATATTTCGAGTAATAATTGAAATATGAACATTTAAACTTCCTCATACAAAATTATGAAAACTCAGCCAAGACAACAAATTTCCAATAAATACAATAGCTGTACCATATTTTCTAGTACAGTGTATATTGGGTCCAAAATTTGTATAAGTTAACTCGCTATAACTTATCATCTTGGAGGTTGGCTTAAGGGAACCTGATATTTATAAGGGAGATAACTTTTATGATTTTCTGTTTGTCTTCCTGCACAACAATCAGGCTCCATAGCCCAGTCAGTAGGGTGTCTAACTGCAGATCCAGGAGTTGCCATATAACTCGTGGAGATTGATCATGAACTCATTTCTATTTCATTCTCCCCCTTCCACTGATTTAAGAAGGGCAGTTTTCAGTTACCGGCAAAAGTATGTGCACAAGTACTGGGCCCAGTTGTTCAATGTATCGTTAGCTTAACAAGCTTGTTAGTGTTTAAAATGTTAACTCTTCTAGTAAGTACAATATCTAATTCACAGGTATTTTTGCTGAAAAAAATGTGAGTAGCTTTTGCAAATGCAAAAGCTACTCACATTTTTTCAGCAAAAATATTAGCATATGTGCCATATTTAATGATCAAAGTTTTAACAATACGTTAACTAATGATGTCGTTAGTTTTGAACAACTGGGCCCTGGTTAATAGCTTAGAGGACTAAGCCTGCCAAGAGGAAAAGTGTTGGTAGGTTAACTGACTGGCAGGACATGACCTTAACGGTGTTGACAGGGCAGTAAAACTCCAGCTCAAACAAACAAATAATCCTTCAGCCTACTGCATTTAGATATTTGCAGTTGAAATAATGTATAGCATGTTGAGAAAAAATCAGCAGACAACACTGTGAAATATTTTCTTATTTTTACCAGAAAATAGAGTTTGATATTCTGTGTAAATTAATATGCAAATAAGCAATTACACGCAAATTAACAATTTACATGCAGAGTCAAGCCCTCTTTTCTGGGAAATGTAAGCAAAATATCATGAATTTGTCATCTGCTGAATTTGCTCTGAGTGTTCTAAAGGTTAAAGTGGCCATTTGTGCAGAATACAAGAATGGAAATTAAATAAAACTACATACATCCACTTCAATTTGGTGATGGAAATGCTAATGATAATCAATGTATTTTATGCAGATGTAATACAAAAAACAGCTTAGAATTCATCTCCAGTAAACTCTTGTGCACCAATCTCATCAGCAGCTTACAACATTCTAAAATTTGTTTTATTCATTTTTCCCAAGACATTAAGAATTCACATGAAATGTCAACCCTTATTTTCTGCAAAGAAAAAAAAAAAAAAAAAGAATATTTTCTGCTACAGTGTTGAATGACACTTTAACCTTTATCACTCTCTTGGATAATTCAGCAGATGACAAATTGATTTTTCTTATTTTTTCAAAAAAAACAGGATTTGACAGTTCATGCAAATTGTCTCCATTGCAGATAACATGCATTAAATGTCAAAACCTGTTTTCTGGGAAAAATAAGAAAAATATTTCAAAATGTCATCTGCTGAAAATTTTACCTTTAGTGCTAAGTGTTTAAGAAGTACATTTTTTTTTCCTTCCACAGCCCAGTTACAGGGAGAGGAGGTAGCCCTACACAGAGTGGAAAGGGTGAGAGAGATATCAAGTCACCACACACACCTCAGGACAGGCGAGATGAGGAGGACCGCACCACACCAACTAGTTCAGCTGGTGGTTCACAGTCACAGAGACCAGTTAGACCAAGGTAATTATCTCAGCTGTTTTTAATTAATTAACCCTTGTCCTGCTGAACCCACATACACCCTGCCTTTGCAAACAGTGCAGATCCAGATCAGTTGGCTTCTTCAGAAGCCAACTGATCTGGATCTGCACTGTTTGTCATTAAGTATGTGAATTTATAACAACAATCCGGATCAAGTAATCTGATCGGCTCAAAATTAGAAGTGGGTGTGGCATCTTAATTTATTCAGCAGGACAAGGTTAATGCTTAGAATGTTAGCATGTAACAATCAAAGCACTGACAGCACTGTTGGGTTGATTGTCTCTGAGTGTAGGCTAGGAAAATTGTCCTGTACAGGGACTTTAGACCGTTGCATTTAAGCTTTACCTTCCAGTAATTTAAGCAGGCCCTGATCAGATGCTGCATATCTGTGACATCAATGTGCCATGTAAAGGGGTTATCTGTCAAACATGGACTGGGACAATGGCACAAAGTGCAGACCCAGATCAAAACATGGCATCTGATCAGGGTCTGCACTGTGTGCCAATGTACCATTCCAGGTCTTACAGATAACCTCCCCCCCCCACCCCCCCACCCCCCCACCACCCCTTTACACGGTACTTTGACGTCACAGCGACAAGAATAGCATGGCTATAAGTAACTGTTACCTGGATTTTGTACAAACGCTTGGTTTGATTTCATTGGTCAATAATAATCACATGGCCGACAACCTTAACTAAAATTTGGTGTATGTATACTTTGGCTGGATTGTAAACGATCAACCCAAAAATGACAAATGAGTGATATAATTTTTTTTCAAGGAAATAGGGCTTAATATTTCATGTGGGACAATTCTTCTAAAATTTAAGCTGCAGTTCCTGAAAAAAAAGGTTATCGGATATTTTGAAAAATGTAATTACAACTCAATAGGCATACAATTATTTAGCAACATTTGAATAGCCAAGAGCAGTTTGAAAGTGATATTTATACTTCATTAAAATCTAAGGAACAGGAATCTTGGAAATTTTTTCTTCATGCAGAATTCTAAAATTGTCATAAATTACATATCTTTTGAATTATTGATGTGTAAATGCTGGCAAATCACTCACAGACTTAACATTTAGCCCTTTGGGCCCCTTTTCAGTTTGTGAGTGATTTTTTTGCATGCGTTTATACATTGATAAAATCCTCAAAAATGAAATGAGCTCCTTTAATGAAGAAATTCAGGAAGTACCAAAATCACAGATTGCCCTCTGCCTCAGATACCTTGCAGAAGCATCACGAAAACATACCTATATAATTTTGACCCCCTGAAACCCCACTTTTATATAGTAAAACTGGGTTTACAGGGGTATACATTATTTTTCTTATTTCTGCTCAAAAACATAGATTGTGGGTACTCATTAGAACTGCCTCACCTTCTAATGAGTACCCACAGTCTATGTTTTGAGCAGAAATGTGAAAAATATCAGAATTTTTTAACTGAAAATTGTCATATTTTTTGTGGTAAAATTTTCAGTATATTTGAATGGGCATGTTTCCATAATGGAGCTAATGAATACATAGCTCTTGATAAGCTGCTTTGTTCAATCCAGAAGTATTGACTTGTTTCTTATTTCTCCTAGAAAACATATGTTGTGGGTACTCATTAGAAGCACCGTGGAGAAATAAGAAAAATATTTACCTGATACTTACTCTTATCTAGACCTATGTGAATAGAAATATCCATAGCCAGAAAATATAGCTAAATGACCAATCACCAGGTTCCTTAGCACAGTAGGTAGTGCATCTTACTGTAGATCCAGTGATTGCAAGTTCGAATCCCAGTTGGCCGCATAACTTTCATGGAGATTGATCATGAAATCCCTTTAGTCATTCTCCCCATTCCACTGATTCAAAAAGAAGGCAGCTGTCAGTTACTGGCAAATGTATATGCACATGTGTACTGATTAACCACTCTGAGAACTATATGTACTAAGAAACTTTGCTTTGCGCTTTAAGGGATTGTTTTTTTTTTTAAAGTTCTTTTATTTCCTTTTCAGCACACCTCCAAACAGAACAAAGGCATTTGAAGAATTTAAACAAGAGAAAGGCAGTGAGATTAATAGGATTCTTATAGAAAATAAAGGTAAGGGAAAATAAAGGATTCTTATAGAGAATAAAGGTTAGGGAAAATAAAGGATTTTTATTGTAGAAAATAAAGGTAAAGGAAAATAAAGGTGTCTGATAGAAAATAAAGGTAAATGATTCTTATAGAAAATAAAGGTAACATATTCCATGTTTCCTGTTCCATGAGATTTTCTTCTTCTTGTTTGTTTTGTTGCTGTTTTGTTTTTTTCAAAGTTTATGGGTGCCCAAGTGGCTAGCACTTCCGACTTTGGATCAGGCAGTTCCAGGTTCCAATACCGCTAAAGGCAGAATTCAGGTCATGACTGTATGGCACTTCATTGCAGAGAGTCTTTCATTATCACCTTTCTATTGTCTCGATATGACTTAGATAATGTTAAAAGAGGCATAAAATATCAAACCACCATCATTGTCATCCTGTTCCTAGTGATTTTAATTGGTTTACAGTTACCATATGTATTTGTACAAATATGCTTGAGCTAATCATGTACAGATATTGCAGAATGGCTCTAGGTAAGAGGAATATCCATTACGAAAACATGCCTATATAATTTTGACCCCCTTAAACCCCACTTTTATAAAGTAAAACTAGGGTTTACAGGGATATACATTATTTTTCATATTTCTGCTCTAAAACATAGATTGTGGATACTCGTTAGAACTGCCTCACCAAGGCGGTTCTAACGAGTACCCACAATCTATGTTTTGAGCAGAAATATGAAGAATACCAGAAATTTTTATTTGAAACTTTTATTTTTTTTTGTGGTAAAATTTTAAGTATATTTGAATAGGCATGTTTGCGTAATGAGGTGACGCTCAAAATGTTGATACATACCAACAGGTTATTCATTGATATTGTTCACCACACAAGATTTTTTACTAGTGGTGCTTGCATGATTCGAACCTGTGCGTTAGAGTCAATGACTCTAACGCACAGGTTCTAATCATGCAAGTACCACTAGTAAAGACTCATGTAGCTTGTCACGAGCCAAACACGCTCCTGACTGAGTTATCCAGGCAAAGGTCTTGATCAAGTTGCGAGAATTGACAGCTTTGCTTTTGACATATAGGGAAGAGCCTTTATAACAGTGACTGTATTGAATGATGTACCATTATAATGGAATAAAGTCTGAATGATACTAAAGGATGCATAGCTTTTCATCTAAAAGTGTTAACGTTTTTCTTATTTCTCCATGAAACCATATACATGTACAATTGAGAAGAATATTTGTTTGGCTACCACTCATATACAGGTCAAAATAAAATGTGCAGAACTCATAGGGAAATAAGCATATGGGATGCATGGTTTGATAGCATTATATCCAAAATAATGTTATAAATAAATGAATAGCATTGTAATGAGATTTAATTATATCTATTAAGTGCCTTTATGTATCTCATTGTTGCCTAGTACATTTATCTTTATAGTAAACAGGTTTTACAGCAGTCCTAAAATTCCTAAAAATCTTCTACCCCCTGCCTCCTTCCCACCCCATTTTCAATTACATGTAGTATCACAAAAAAATCCCTGTAATGGTATTGCTGGCCCTTGCAAGATTCACAGTGGCTAAAGATCTAGTGTCTTTGTAGGGAACTGAAATACAAAGGGAAAAAATCTAAAATAAATATAAATATACGTATTTTAATAACAGATTTTAACAAATCCTAATTTTAGCCCTGAAATTTGTGAAATAACCCTTATTTTTCATTAAATTAACCCTAATTTTAGTCCTACATGTACTTTTTGTCAGATAGTGCTGGAAAGCCTGAAGTAAATTGTTTTTGTATCTTGTTTATTACAGAAATTCTAGCTGCTAAAAAGAAGAAATATTCTGAACTTGCTCGTAGAATCAACCAGACAAAGACGGAGATAGACGAGTCTCGTGTGAAACTAGATAGACTGAAAGATGAGAGAGAGGCTAATGGTAATTACTATATTCAACTTAACTACCGCACATACCACATTAAGTGCCTGGTCAAGCAATTTCATAGTCTTTAGATTATTTTTAACATTTATCTACATTATAAAAGCATCTGTTGTGGGTACTCATTTGAATTATCTCAACTTAATTGACCAAAGGCAGTTCAAATGAGTGCTAGCAACATATGCTTTTATAAAGAAAATCAGAAAAAAATATAAAAAAATAAGCATCATTAAAGGCTCCATATTTCTCAAAAACAGACATTTTTCATCCAAAAAAAAATAGATTTAATAAACTAATATATAATATTTATATGATCATAAAATGTAGCATCTGACAGCCTGTAAAATTTTACTTAGTCTCCCGTTTTTAAACTAGATCAAAAAGGAAATGATTATTTATCGTATCTCTGAATTAATGTTGGCAACATTAATTCAGAGATACAATAAAAATTCATTTCATTCCAAGAACGAGAGACTAACTGAACTTTTACAGGCTGTCAGATGCTCCATTTTATGATTATATTTATACCATATATCAATCTATTAAACCTTTCTTGGCTGATAAAATGTCTATTTTTGAGGAATATGGAGCCTTTAAAAAGCACAGGCTTATGCAAAAAACATTCCACAGATGCCTCTATCACATTTTACCTTTTGTACAAAATATCTCAAAGTGTTTGAGCTAGGGCTAAGGAGTAGACCACCTGATTGACTTTTGAAAGAAACTGGATTAATTTTTCAAATTAGGCATTTTCTAGGATGCAGATAGGAACCAGAAGCCTCCAGTTACTGGACAAGATTTTGATCTGTAGTTGGGGCATATTGTTTTACAAACACATTTCTAGTTCTTCCAACCTGTATTGTTTTCTTATGCCTTCATTTGACAAAGTATTTAATAGAGTGGCAAACAGTTTAGACCCTGATCAGACTGCTCCTTAAATCTGATCTGGGTCTGCACTGTGTACATAAAATATGCCATTTTTGTCAGCAATATCTAATGAGTCATTTTTATTGACACTTCTTTTATGTTGAGATGCATGTCTTGTTTTTTTCGTAGGCCCACAGTATAATGAGGATGGGGACGTGATCATCAGTGAAGAAGAATTTTTAGAGATCAAGAATTTACGAGAATTGAAGAGCAGATACAAGACAGACTTTGATGAATTAAAGAACCTGAAAGCAGAGGTGCAGTACTGCCAGAGGCTTGTTGATCAGTGTCGACAGAGGCTTTTACAAGGTAGATCGCTTGCAAGCTTCTTGAGCTTTTCTACTGAAGAATTTCAAAACAGCCTGACTTGAACACAAAAGTTGTTGTCTGTCGCAGTTGTGATTGGTGCTTTAAGGTTTAAAATAATTTAATTGATAATGCTTTACCCTTAAAGCATCATTCAAAATTGTAGCAGACGACATCTGTATTTTTATGCATCTCGTGTGATCTTTGATACACATCATCAGAATATAACCAGCACAGGACAAAACCTACAATTGTGCGACCAGCAAGACACAGATCAGCATGCACATCCGTGCAGTCTGATCAGAGTCTTTGCTGATTGCATGTGCCTTTTACAGCCTCGGGGCTTACAGCCTTTGTGCTATCCAAAGAGGGATAAACGAGAAACATTGCCATACTGGGTGGATGACCAGGCTGCATTGCAAGAGCTACACACATTTTTTCAGCAAAAAGTATAAATGTATTTGCCATATTTCAAGATAGAAATTTTAATGTCAGGTTAGCTAACAACTTGGTTCACTCTTTCACTGCCACAGGCGATAATAATGGCTTTTGCAAACAACATAGATAAAGATGAGACGGCTCAAAATGAGCCATCTCATCTAGATCTACGCTGTTTGACATTCAGTCTTTCAACTTTAAATAAAAACTTCTTTCCATGTGATAGTTTGTTAAAAAACGAAGCAGACAACAAATGTCGTCTGAAATTTGGCACAGAAAGAGTTAAGTTTTGAAAAATTGGGCCCTGGTAGATTGGCTGCCATTTTTTACAAGGGAGACATTTTCTTTGACTTCCTGTTTGCATTCCTGTACACCAAGACCCTTCTAAAAAGCAGTTTACTTTAAAAGGAAAGAATTTGCTCCCTCTTGGGAACCAATTCATTCTTATTTGAATAGATGGCTTTTCAGAAGGAAGGTAAAACAATTTTGACAGAGTTGTCTCCTTGAAAGTGTATTATTCCCCGCTAAGTTATTTTATTTCTATATTTTTGCAGAGTTTGATAACTGGTATGCAGAAAGTTTCCTGAACCAAGCTGAGGAACCACAGAGCAGTATGGCAGCAGGGCATGGCGTTCGACCAGGAATAATTATACCGTATAACCCTAATACAATGGTAGGCATTAATGGTTGAATTCAGCTTAATTTTTGTGGTTGATCATCAGTTTATGCAAGTGACCGATGATCGATTAAACATTGATCAATAAAACTGCTAGAAATATTTACAGTGTTGTTTGATATTACACGGTTTTTGATAAAATAGAACTGGAATCTTGTTGGTAAACTGTATATATAGAAAAAATGACCATAAATGGTCATTTTTCTATATAATCTGTACATTTTGAATTGGCTTTAATTACAGGTCGTGTATTGAACAGAACTTTTCTCTGGATCCTAACCATAGTAAAAAAAAAGCTTATTATTCATAGATAAAAGTTATCGATTTTGGAAAATCACGATCAATTATGTATTCATTTGCTTTAAATGAGTAATCATCAAGTAAAGTGACTAATTGGCAAACCACTAGTAGGCATGAAACATTATTTTTTCTAAATAAGAAAGAATTTTTTTCTGGAAAAATAACTCGCATTGGCAGCAATAAGTAGCCCTTTCACCCCCGACTCTCTGACATGGACTCTTCCATCTCTGAATTTGGACACATTCGTTGTTGCAAATAGAGGATTTCAATCAAAAAATCATAACAGATTGAGGAAGTGTAGATCCTGATGAGACGGCTCATTGCAGTATGCACTGTTTGCAAAAGTATCTGTATTGGTGTCTGGGATGAAAGGGTAAATCTGCACTGCTGAAACTAAATACGGGAGCATTTAACCCTTGCCATGCTGAAGAAATTGAGATGCCACACCCAATCAGATAACTTGATCCAGGTTGTTGATACAAATTCATATACTTAATGCCAAACAGTGCAGAGCCAGATCAGTTGGCCAACTGATCAGGATCTACACTATTTGCAAAGACAAGGTGTATCTGGGTTCAGCAGGACAAAGGTTAACAAGTGATAGAAAATAGGGCTTGGCATTTCATCTGAATTGTCTCCTGAAAATGGATTTTTTTTCTTCAGAAAATAGGGTTTGATAAACATGAATTATCATCTGTTTAGAAAAAAAAGCATGAGATTTCATGTGAATTGTCTCCTTAGGAAGAGACCATTCAAATGAAGTGTTAAACCCTATTTTCTGTGAAGAGTTGACATTTCATATTAAACTGCCTTTTTTTTAAAAGAAAATAGGACTTGACATTTCCTGTGAAGATGTTAGTCACTTGAAAAGTCAAACCTAATTTTCTGGGAAACATTATTTTATAGAAGGTCGAAAAGACATCTCTTAAATATCCCCTTTTGCCTTATTACCTGGCGCTATGATTAACCCTCAAGTGGCTCAAACAACCCAATTCTAGAACAAATTTCCATGGTCCCAAAGATGTTCGATCTGTTGAAGTTTGTCTATATATTAATTTTCAGCTTGAAGATGAGCAAGAAAAGTTTGATCGTCTACAGATGGACTTGTTATTAAATGACCCAGAGTCTACAGCCTTTTACAATGCACAGATGAGAACTCAAAGACGGGTAAGTGTCAAGGGTCTCATGATGACAGTTTGAGCTGCAGCAACAGAAATCGTACCTTCAGACATGTCAGCCCAGTGAAGATTCAGATCAGCCTGCGCATTTGCGCAGTCTGATCAGAATCTTCACTGGGCACATTTTGGATAGCCAAGTATGCCAAGTTTCTTCATGCAAACAAGGAAAACTGATCAGAATGTGTGGATGCTGTTTACTGCACTTTTAACCCATTGAAGACTGGAGACCCCTAAACAGGTAGCTAGCAATCCCTGCAGACCCAGATCAGATGCTGCAGAATGCGGCATCTAATAAGGGTCTCCACTGTTTGCAAATAGTTCAACCATTTTTCTTTATAGCCCGATATACCTAAAATTGAAAATTGACTCTTCCAATATATAGCATGGGCGAGTTTATTCAGTTTTTAATGGGTTAATCAGCAAGTTAAAGTTTAGGTTTTCAACTTTGGAACCTTTCTAATGTGTTTGTGCCAGCACAGGTTCTGCAGCAGGTAATTTGATAAACCAAAAGGTATCATAAATTGTTTTTGAGATTTTAAACTCATCAATAAAAGGAAGTACTTCATTTATTCAGAAGGGCAAATCCTACAGTTCACCTGTTTGTGTAGTAAAAATGAGGGAGGTGGAGAGGGGGTCAGGAATAATGAGGACGTTCATATAATTGGAAATAAGCAAATGGATAACATCAGGGCTCAGTTGTTCTAATTATCATTAGCTTAACGAGCTTGTCAATGACAAAGTCATTAACTGTTGTAGCTTAGTATTTTCAAATACATTGATATTTTTACTGCTAAAATGTGAGTAGCTTTTCACTTTTTTCAGCAAAAAATATGAATGTATTTGCCATATTTCGAGATAGAAATTTTAACGTCACGTTAGCTAACAACTTCTTTAAGTTTTGAACAACTGGGCTCAGGTGTCAGAGAAATTGTTGGAGAAACTTTAAATTTTAAAGCAGTTGAGGTTTAGAAACTAATTTCCTTGGCACAGACTAATGAGTTACTGTATACATGTATTTTGTTTGTTTTGCAGAAAACATACGAGTCTGCAATGGCTCAGCCACAACCTTCATTCCGTCGCCAACCAGGAACTCCTAGAAGAACTATCCGAAATCAACCTCCTACTATGTTAGAAGTCTCTAATTAACATTGTAATTTTAGTATTTATTTTGTTTTCCTTGCTTGAGATTGGATGATATGTTTATCAGCAGAAGTGATTTATTGCAAAAAGTTGTCCTTTTTAGACATAAACAGATAAGAACCTGTGTATTTCATGTACATAGATACAGATAAGAGAGGGTACAGTGAACCCTCATTACAACGACGGCATTTGTTCCCAAAGATGAATTTGCTGTTGTACAGAATACTTAATGAGCAGATTGATATGTAAGAAAGGTCTTGTTTTGTTCTTATTTCCTCATAGAACATACGATTTGGATATTTGTTAGAATTGCCTCAGCAAAGCAATTCTAACAAATATCCAAAACATATGTTTCTTTGAAGTATTAAATACAATATTTTTGCATGATTTGTGATTAATTGCTACCTCTTAAGCGAAGGTTTTGTGACAGTCAAATTGTCATTTTAACAAATTTTGTTGTTGTATCGAGTGTATGTACAAAGAAAGTTGTCTGTAGCAATATATTTTTCTCATTTCTCCACAAAAACATGTTGTGGGTACTCATTAGAAGCACCTCAGTGAGGTGCTTCTACTGAGTACCACAACATACATCTGACTGGAGACCAGGAGGTCGCAGGTTCAACCCCCGCCGAGGTCGGCAACATTCTTTCGTGGAGATTGATCATGAAATATTTTCTACGGTCATTCTCTCCCTTCTGCTGATTCAAGAAGGGCAGTTGTCAGTTTCTGGCGAAAGACTGTGCACAATACTGGTTAACCGCTTAGAGGACTAAGCCTGCCCTGTAAACGTGTGGTTAGGTAAACTGACCGCACTCGACATGACCCCATTGGGTTGACTGGGCCATAAAACCTCAACACAAACAAACCACAACATACGTTTTCATGGAGAAATAAGAAAAATATCACTTAAGTTTCTGTTAAAAAACAATTATCATTTCTCCTCGAAAACATATGTTGTGGGTACTCATCAAAAGTATGTCACTTAGACATTTCCAATGAGACCCACATACATTTTCCTGGAGAAAAAAGAAAAATCCTTACTTTTTTGATTGAAAAAATGTCTTAGCTGGAGCTGTGTCCATGAAAAGAATCTTTAAGTATACTAAGTATAAAGCTTTAGAACAAAATCACTGATCTACTTAATTTGGCAGCACAAGTGCTAAGATTAGCTTGCCCAGGGAGATGTTTAGTGATCTAGAAGTCATTGCACCAAATAAGGTGATAACTTTATTGATATTTTTTTCTTAGAAACACAGTGCCACTTGTGATAATATATTATTCCATTAACCCTAAAGAACTGATCACAACTGCAAAATGACTTTTTAACAATTCACATGCTGGGTAAAAATTTCAGCAGATGACATTTTGAAATATTTTTTCTGTGTTTTTCCTAGAAAATAGGATTTGACACTTCATGCAGTGTCAGATCCTATTTTCAAGGAAAAATAAGAAAAATATTGTTGCCTGCTGAATCTGCCCATAGCATGGTAAGTGTTAAGTGTTCTTTTTTTTTTTTTCAGAGAAAATAAAGCTAAGCATTTCAGTAGATGGTTCTGCTTGTCTGCTAAAATTTAAATGTTGCTTTAAGAATTAATGTGACCATACAGTGCAGAAGTATTTGTTTTATGTCTAACTTTTCTTTTATGAAATACTTGAGTGAAAACTTAGCCAACTATGGACTGTAAAAATCACGAAACAGTATAGCATTTTATTTTTTTTTATAAATAAGGGTGTTTGTGTTGAGTCCTCCGCAAAACTGGCTGATAAACAATGAAAGTGAAGGCTTGTGTGAAAAACAAATATTAGGCTAGACAAACATTGCGTACAGATTAAAATACAATTTGTAATGTTTGTGTAAGGAAAAATTAGCCATTACCCATGTAATCATGGTTAAGTACTTTCTGCTGAGGGGTCAACTTACAGCAATGTCAGTGAAACTGGGTACGTACCAAGGCAGATTGGTGCTCAAGTTTATTTATTTACTTTTATTTTTATTTTTTTTGTATTAATGTTTTTTGTTTTTTTTTTGTTCTTTTTATTGCAGAAGGACTAAGTCCATACTACTGTGCTTTCTACATCATTCAGGCCTCCTAGTGAAACCTATAAAACCTATAATAACCTATAATTTTGTGTCAAACCTATAAAACCTTTATTTTGTTCATAAAACCTATAAAAAGCCTGTATTTTCATGAAAAAACCTATATTTTTCACTTTTTGAACCTTCTCGCGACTCAACCCTAACTTTTCTTCAAAATGCCCTACTATTTTTACTTTTTAGTCCCAAAAAAGTGATGAAAACTGTCAAGAAATTGTATTTTTTTCCTTGCTCGCTTCGCTCGCTCGGACTATGTAAAATTCAGATCAACTTTATCTGAATAATTGTGGTGCAAAAATTCATCAAATATTTTTTCTTCAGTTTTAAATCTCTATGTGAGTTTGGAAGAACCTTTTCTTAACCTATATTTTTTATTGAAAAACCTGTAAATAACCTATATTTTGAGTAAGAAGAACCTACATAAAAACCTATATTTTCAAAGTGGGCCACTAGGAGGCCTGCATCATTGGAAAGATGTTTCTGGCTTGGCATTTTAATATAAATGTAAACATTTATTTTGATTGACAATATCTTGTCAAGACATTCTTGACATTTTTTTTTTTTTTTTTTGCTTATCTCCTCCGTTTTTTTTTTGTTTTTGTTTTTGTTTTTTTGGAATTAGACCTGTTCCAAAACAATTATGCAAAAATTTCAGAAATTTTGAACAAGTGGTACTAGTTGAAAACCAGCAACCAAACATCCTAATCTATAAATGTTTGCAAAACTTGCAGCCATTTTTACCTTGGGCTAAAATGAGAATATTGTAATTTTTTCTTTTACATGTATTTTTTTTATATTGCATTGAATCATCACAAAAATTTGCAAATTTACTTCATCGGAGTACCATGCAAAAACTGACTTTCTGAAATATGTTGAAAGCATAGTAGATGTGTAATTTCTAGGAATATTGCATGTAAAAAATACAGAGGGTTGACAATGCCTTCATAATTTTGCTGGGTAAAAAATTTAGCAGACTACATTTTGTAATAGATTCTTTTTGTCTTTCTTGTTTCCCCTGTGTGAAAGAATTCTTTAAGATAAGTGTTTGGATAGCAGAGTGGTTGGTGCTTCCGACTAAGAGAGACAATTTGCATGAAGTGTCGAAGTTTATTTTCTAGAAAAAAAAATAAGAAAAAGTATTTCAAAATATCATCTGCTGAAATTTTTACCCAGAGTGTTCAACATTTAGAAGAGCCAGATGAAAAGGGGAGGCAGTTACTACTAGTTCTGTGTCTGCTAGTTATCTTTGAAGTATGTCCATTCCTTGTAAATATTTGTCCACAGCTTTATCATGGCACTGTAAACTGTATGGGTTTGCAGACAAGCTTTTTTGTATGGAAGGGAGGAGGTGGGGGTGGGGATCAGGGTGGGGGAGGGCTCTTGGGGTAGGGCTATATGGGAGTATAGTCAGAGTTTCTGACATTTCTAGTTTTGTAGACATGTGTATATATATATTTTGTACTATCAGCTATCTGTGATATATATTTTAAATGTTCTGTTGAATGTTCTGCTGCTACCAATAGGCCTTAACTCTTAAAGCGCCAAGAAAACCTGTATGTGAAAATGTCATCTGTTTATGTCATCTGCTGAATATTCTTGCAAACTTTTCAAACCTATTTTTACATACAGGCAAACAGTGTGGACCCAGATCAGACTGCTCCTAGAGGAGCAGTCTGATCTGGGTCCACACTGTTTGCAGAAATGACTTTTAAAGTAACGGGCAGAAGACAAAGCAGACGACAATAGTCGTGGCTGGCGCTTTGAGGGTTAATCACAGGTGAATACACAGAGAGTGGAAGGGTGTTCCAGAGTTGGAGTAGGTCATTTTAACCTTTATCACTCCCTGGGCTAATTCAGCAGAAAACACATTGATGATACTTTACTTATATTTCCCAGAAAACAGATTTTGACATTCCAGCGGAGACAACTTGCATTAAATGTCAAAGCCTGTTTTCTGGGGAAAATAAGTAAAATATTGTCAATAAAGTGTCGTCAGCTGAAAATTTTACCTAGAGTGCTAAGTGTTAAATTATTCTCTCCCAGTTATTGATTGGCTGGTACAGTTAGCCTGAAATTTTAACAGAGTATAAATGATATAAAAAAAAATTGCAAAATGGTGATCTTGCGATATTTCTTACAAACGGTTGTATGACTTTGTGTTGTCCATTTTTGTGCTTTAATCATGCTGCATATTCCTGTAATGTCCTTGTTGATAGTTTATGCTCTAATCATGCTGCATATTTATAAATTTAACCCTTTCTTCCCTGAGTTTCTGAAGTGGACTCCTCTATCACTAAATCTGGTCAGAACCATTGTTTTGAATAGTGGTCAGAGTCAAAAATCAAAACAGAATGGCAAACAGTGTAGATCCTGATGAAATGGCTCATTATGATCTACACTGTTTGCAAAAGTGTGTTTTGGTCTTCAGGGCTGAGAGGGTTAAGTTAAAATTATTGACTCATTCTTGGTCATAAATTTTGAAATTGTTTTGCAAACCACCACTTGTACACTCGAGTGCCACAAATAAGCCAGCTTTTCTGAAATTCCATTTATTTACATGCACATCTGTATTTTAACCCTTTCACCCCTTAGTTCCTGACTGGACTTTCCATCTTTGACTCTGGACTCTGGATATCTTTGCAAACAGCAGGTGTAAATCAAAAACCAAGGACAGAATGACAAACAGTGTAGATCCTGATGAGATGGCTCATTATGAGCCATCTCATCTGGATCTACATTGTTTGCAAAGGTATCTGTTTCAGTCTGCACGGCTGAAAAGGCTAAGATTGGGTAGAAAAAAAGATTGCATTGTTTGTGCTATACTTATTACAACACAATACATACCATGTACAAAATTGAATAAGTAATGTACAAATACTAATCAGTACTGCACAGATTCTTGGTAAATTTTTCAGAAATTAATTTTCCATTGACGACGACTTGGAAAATGTGATTTAAAATGACCCCAGTCACTTCTAAAATTGCTACTGTTCTAATGTGGATCACTAAAAACAACACAGCATTGGAAAGCTGAAGGAATGCAGCAATTAAAGTAATATTACAATAAATATTACTTTAATTGCTGCATTCCTTCAGCTTTCCAATGCTGTGTTGTTTTTTTTGAAACTGGTGTAGCAGGCATAATGCAATTAAATTTTTTGTGTACCTAAAAATGTGTAAGTCAGTGGGATTTTAGAAAGTTGCATAATGTTTGGCAGCAGCTTTTACTGCCATAATTACCCTAAATACTGACAGACACTGTCCTTGACTGGCTCCAGTCTCCAATGACTAAATATTTATTCTTATAATCTGGTTTGATAATCCAGTAAAATTAAACCAAAATAATATCTTGACTGTAAAGGCTGGTCACTAGTGACCAGCCTTTATAGTCATGATATCTTTTTGGTTTTATTTTAGAGGATTATCAAACATGATTATAAGAATAAATGTTTAGTCACGGGAGACTGGAGCCAGTCTAACATTGTCCTTACCACATGAACTGGGGCACTGCATTTCCTACAAGATTGCATTGGCTCCCAGCGAAGACTGATCAGTCTTTTCAGGGCACTTTGTGGGTAGCCATGGATCCAAATTGGCTTCCTGATTTCTGGCAGGCAGCTGATCTGAGTCTTCACTGATCACACCTGTAATCTTGTAGGAAATGCAGTGCCTTGGCTCATATTCAACACTTAGCATGCTGGGTAAAAATTTCAGCAGACATTGAAACCTTTTCTTTTTTTTTTTTTTTTTTTTTTTTCTACCCCTCAAAGAGTATGGGAAATTCAGAAGACATGACATGAACTCATAATTTCTGACTGTTGTTGTGTTTTAAACCTGAAAGGTTCAAAATCTGAAAGCTTTAAAGTTTTTGTTCACTAATGAAAAAATAAAAGCAGGTCTTTAATATTTTTTGCAGAAACTGACTTGACATTTCAATGAAACCTTTGAAGTCTTAGAAATTTCTGCGAAAAATAAAAAAGTATTCAGTTATTATTTTTCATTTGATGATTTAGCCTACAGATAGCTAATGCCTATAAATTTTGCCTGTTGATTTTACTTGGGGAGTGCTAAAGAATCAACTGACTTTCTGAAGCTATGTTGGTATCAGCTGATTGGTAAACATTGCAGACCCTGCTTTTCAAGCTGTAGTATCTGGGTCTGCACTGTTTAATTAGGAAGTTGTTTGCATACAGTATTTAGGTTTATTATGGTACAAGAAATATTATGTACACGGAATAAAATGTACATGAAATATTATGATACATGGAATGATATACGTGTAGGCTTCTCTTCTGGCCTCCATTCAGTGTATCTTGCTTTAATTTTATCTCTACAGATATTTTCAACTCCGTCCAGTATTTTTGTTGTATTTTTGAAGAATTCTATTTCATGTTATGTACTTTGTTAAGAAGAAGTAAGAAAACTAAAATTACTGTCACACATAAACCATTAAATATGCCTATATATTAAATAACGTTGTAACATTTTGTCCCTCATTATGCTCCCAACTTCAAAGAAGATGAGAGGGCATATTGCTTTGGGCTTGTCCATCTGTTGGTCTGCTAGTCGGTCCGTGCAAATCTTGTAAGCAAACAGCTAAGAAACCACTTGAGTTAGGCTCCTGAAATTTTGCAAGCAGTTTGGAACCAATGTGTAGATTAAGGATAACACCATTATTTTTAATACATGTATAGACTGACCTTTTGACCTGTGGATCTTTTGGTCAACTTATATATATATATTATATATAATATATATGTATAAGTGTTCGATCAAATTTTGTTCCCTTTTCAGACTTCAGAATCCATCGGTATCACACTTTGCAGACCTGTAATATTTTCGGAACCATGTATGCTAGGATTTTGAAATTTCATCTGTGCATTGCTTATAAAAAATTAGATGACCCATATTTTTTTTAAGCTCATCTTTAAGCTATTGTGATCATCCTTTGTCCATCTTCTGTCATCCATCAGTGTGTCCATCGTCAACTTTTGCTTTAAACAACTTCTCCTCCAAAAGTGCTAAGCAGAATCTGAAATAATTTCACAGAAATGTTCTTTGGGTGACAGTCTACCAAAATCGCTCAAACCATTCCGCTCCACTCAACAAGATGGCCACCAGAGCTAAAAAAAGAAAAACCTTTAAACCTCATCTCCTTCTAGGCCAATGGCCCGATTTCAAAATAATTTCACAGAAATGTTCCTAGGGTGATCCTCTACCAAACTTGATCAAACAGTTCTGCTCCGCTAAACAAGATGGCTGCCAGATATAAAAATAGAAAAACATTTAAACAACATCTTCTCCTAGGCCAGTGGCTCGATTTCAAAATTATTTCGCAGATATGTTCCTAGGGTGACCCTCTATCAAAACTGCTAAAATAGTTTCATTCCAATGAACAAGATGGCTGCCAGAGCTAAAAATAGAAAAAAACAACTTTAAATGACATCTTCAAGGCCAATAACCTAATATCAAAATAACTTCACAGAAATAATCCTTGGGTGACCCTCTACCAAAATTGCTCAAACTGTTCTGCTCTGAAGAACAAGATGGCCCCCAGAGCTAAAAATACCTGGGGCCCTCAGCTGCTCACCTGAGTGTCATTGTCTGTAGTATATTCTAAAAGACTATGGTTTTTCTTCATAGGACTATGTATGTTTAAAATTTGTTGAAAAGAATGTTTTCAGATGACAGGTTGGGGGTGCTGGACAGAAGCATGACCGCATGGTGCCTTATTGTTGTATAGGCATGTGAACTAGATGAAGCTATGTAACCAAATATCAAATGCCAGAGCCTTCTGGTTTCAGACAAAAAGATTTTTAAAGGTTTTCCCTATGTAAGTATATATAAAACAAGAGAGGGGCCATGGCGGCCATCTTGGATTTCCAATAGGGACGATTTTAGCTATTTTTGATTTACAAGTCACCCCAATGCTTCCTATCAAGTTTAAAATCAATAAGCCTTTCGATTCCAGAGAAGAAGTGAAAAATAGATTTTCAAGATGGCCATCATGGCAGACATCTTGGATTTCCAATCAGAAAGATTTTAGCTATTTTTTACCTATAAGTCAACCTGATGCTTCCTACCAAGGTTCGAGTCATTTGGCTTTTTCAGATTAGAAGAAGTGAAAAATAGATTTTCAAGATGGCCGCCAAGGCAGTCATCTTGGATTTCCAATCAGGATGACTAGCTATTTTTTTATCTACAAATCATCACAATGCTTTCTACCAAGTTTCGAGTCAATTGGCCTTTCAGTTCAGAAGAAGCGAAAAATAGATGGTGGTCATCTTTGATTTCCCATAGGGACGATTTTAGCTATTTTAGATCTATATGTCATCCCAATGTTTGGAGCCAATTGGCTTTTGGGTTTAGGAGAAGAAGCGAAAAATAGATTTTCAAGATGGCCACCACCTTGGATTTCCGATCAGTACGATTTTAGCTTTTTTTTTTTATCTATAAGTCACCCCAATACTGCCTAGCAAGTTTGGAGTCAATTGGAATTTGGGTTTAGGAGAAGAAGCAAAAAATAGATTTTCAAGATTGCTGCTATGGCGGCCATCTTTGATTTCCAATCAGCATGATTTTAGCTATTTTTGATCTACAAGTCACCCCAATGCTTCTGAGCAAGTTTGGAGTCAACTGGCTTTTTGGTTCAGGAGAAAAAGCAAAAAATAGATTTTCAAGATGGACGCCATGGCAGCCATCTTGGATTTTCAGTCGGAATGATTTTAGCTTTTTTTGATCTATAAGTCACCCCAATGCTGCCTAGTAAGTTTGCAGTTAATTGGCTTTTGGGTTAAGGAAAGGAAGCGAAAAATAGATTTTCAAGATTGCTGCTATGGTGGCCATCTTGGATTTCCGATCGGCACATTTTAGCTATTTTTGATGTACAAGGCACCCCAATGCTTCCTAGCAAGGTTGGAGTCAACTGGCCTTTCGGTTCAGGAGAAGCGAAAAATAGATTTTCAAGATGGCTGCCATCTTGGATTTCTGATTGGAACGATTTTAGCTATTTTTGATCTATAAGTCATGTTTCCTACCAGGTTTGGAGTCAACTGGCTTTTGGGTTTAGGAGTAGAAGTGAAAGATAAATTTTCAAGATGGCTGCCAAGCTTCCTAGCAAGTTTGGTGTCAATTGGCCTTTCGGTTCAGGAGAAGAAGCAAAAAATAGATTTTCAAGATGGCGGCCATCTTGGATTTCCAATTGAAATGATTTTTACTTTTTTTGATCTATAAGTCACCCTGATGCTTTCTACCAAATATCAAGTCAATTGGCCCAGGGGTGTAGGAGAAGTAGGCTTTTAAAGCAATTGTTGATGCCACACTACGGACGACGGACATTGACTGACCACAATAGCTCACCATGAGCACTTCGTTCTCAGATGAGCTAAAAAACCTTCAAAAGACTTCTCCTCCTTAACCAGTGGATGGATTTTGAAATAATTTCACAGAAATGTTCCTTGGGTAGCCCTCTACCACTTATGCATTTGACTGGGACTGGTCATTGTCAGTATTATGACAGACGAACAATAAACTCTATATCTAAATATAGATGTAGGAACTACACATGACTAGTCTTGCCTTAGCATGCCTATTTCATATTCGAGGGTTGATCGCAAGACTGTAGTAACTCAAACATATTTTTGAAACCCTTCTTTAGGGACAACTTTGACCCCTTTGTGAACAATGCAAATTAAGTTGCCATTGCTCATACGAGCAATGGCACCTGAATTTCCATTGTTTACAGAAAGAAATGTTGTATTCTTCATAATGCCTTCATGGTGAGGAGATTAAGTATTGGAAAAAACAACCAGCTGACTTGCTACAGTCTTGTGATCAAACCTCGATATATGATGAAAGAAGTTTTTGTGGTGACATGGCTAACAGTAAAACACAAGTATTAAGACAGTTTCATTTGGTCAGCAACAGTATAGGCTGACCAAGTTGACCTGTGGCTTTTGACCTTTTGATTATTACAAGTACAGGTTTATGGGTTAAATAAGTATTATCTGTACAGGAGAACAACTTGCTTTTTTACACAGGATTGCAGGATATTCTGACCAACTTGTTAGCTCACCTGAGCTCTGCTCAGGATGAGCTATTGTGATCACTTTTCGTCAGTCGTCCGTCCGTCTGTGCATCCGTGCGTCCGTCCGTTAACATTTTCAAATGACTTCTCCTCTGAAGCCGCTGAGCCAATTTTGCTCAAATTTCATATGGAGCCTCCTTAGGGTGGGGGAACGAAAAATTGCTAAAATGGTCGCGGTCTGTTGACCAAGATGGCCGCCACGCCCATATATGGTAAAAACCTTTAAAAATCTTCTCCTCCAGAACCAAGAATGCCTTGGGGCTGAACCTTTGCAGGAATCATCGGGGACAGGAGGTCTACCAAAATTGCTAAAAGAATTGCCGTACGTTGACGTTTGACCTTTTTACAGGTCAAGTTTGCTTCCCTATGCATTTGTATGGGAAAAACCTTTAAAAAATAATCTTCTCCAAAACCGAGCATGCCTTATGGCTGAATCTTTGCATATATCTTCGGGAACAGGAGGGCTACCAAAATTGCTAAAATAATGGTCTACATTGACATTTGACCTTTTTACGGTAAGGTCAATTTTGCTTCCTTATGCATTTGTATGGGAAAAAAGTTCAGAATGTCAAACAGCTTCTCCTCAGGAGCCTCTGGGCCAATTTTGCTCAAATTTCATATGGAGCCTCCTTAGATAGGGGGAACAAAAGATTGCTAAAATGGTCAGGGTTCGTTGACCAAGATGGCCGCCATGCCCATATATGGTAAAAACCTTTAAAAATCTTCTTCTCTAGAACTGAGGATGCTTTGGGGCTGAATGTTTGCATAAATCATCGGGGATAGGGGGTCTACCAAAGTTGCTAAAATAATGGTCATACATTGACATTTGACCTTTTTACGGTAAGGTCAAGTTTGCTTCCTTATGCATTTGTATGGGAAAAAACATTTAAAAATCTTACTCTCCAAAACCGAGGATGGCTTATGGCTAAAAAATCTTTGCATATATCATCTGGAACAGGCGGTCTACCAAAGTTGCTAAAATAATTGTCATACATTGACATTTAACCTTTTTATTGCGAGGTCAAGTTTGCTTCTGTATGCATTTGTATGGGCCCCATACATTTGTATGGAAAAAATGTTGATAATTTCAAATGGCTTTTCCTCTGAAGCCTTCGGGCCAGTGTTGCTCAAATTTCATGCGGAGCCTCCATGGGCAGGAGAATGAAAGATTACTAAAATGGGTATGGTCCGTTGATCAAAATGGCTGCCATGCCCATATATGGTAAAACCATTTAAAAATCTTCTTCTCCATAACCAAATAAGCCCTGGGTCGTAATCTTTGCACAAATTATGGGGGACAGGATATCTACCAAAATTGCTAAAATGATGGTTCTATGTTGACATTTGACCTTTTTACCTTCAAGGTCAAATTTGCTTCCCCATTTGTATGGGCCATATACATTTATATTGAAAGTATCGAAGTGACTTGTAGCTCAACAGTAGTTAAAATTATTCTGATTGGAAATCTAAGATAGCCATCATCTGGTTTATATTGATAATATTTCCCTGCCTCTGTGCTGTTTACATGTATAAAATCATGATTCTTCAGAAACCACTTAGCCAATTACCACCAAATTTCACATTGATCCTTCTATTGAAATGTGATTGATAGTTTATTCAAATGATCATGCTCCATTGACTGTCAGGCCCATATACTCTTCTTCAAAACTAAGAACTGCTCAAGTGATGATATTTTCGTTAGTTGTGATGATAGGATTGGAAAACTGTTGCATAACATCTGCATGTCTGCAGTGGTTATGTCACTCAGGTGAGCGAACCGTGGCCCGTGGGACTCTTGTCTAAATTGTACAGTGGACATCTTATAAATATTAAATTTGATGGTCAAAGCCACATGTCAAAAGGTCAGTCTATACATGTATTGGAACTAATGGTGTCATCATGAATATTTAACCCTTTTTGTCCACCTGTGTTAGCATGGGAAACTTACATGTAGGAGTGCAAGTTTCTGTCCATTCATTTGTCCATGTACTTACCCTTGTCCTGCTGAATAAATAAAGAAGCCACACCCATTTCTAATTTTCAGCCAGTCAGATAACTTGATCAAGGTTGTTGATATAGATTCACATATTTAATGGCAAACAGTGCAGATCCAGATCAGTTGGCTTCTTCAGAAGCCAACTGATCTGGATCTACACTGTTTGCAAAGGCAGGGTATATCCGGGTTCAGCAGGATAAAGGTTAACATCCACTCTAAAATAAAGTTTACAAACTATAAAACTTTGAAGTTTCACTTCACTGATTGCTTTATCTCAAAGAGCTAAGCAAGGATGACAACTCACATTTCTGGTGCTTGTGTTATGTGCCTTTGGCCAAAAATTTCACATTTTAATATGCAGGTGAAACATTAACATCTACAAAGCTCTGTATATATGTCTTGTGTCAGTGTAACAGCACTGTAGGTCATTGCAATTTTAGTATGCTGGATAAAAATCTCAGTGAATGACAATTTGATTTTTTTTTTTTTCTCTTATTTTTTGCTCGGGGTGAGCTATTGTGATCACCCTCTGGCCATCGTCCATTGTCTTCCATTGTCAACAATTAGTTTTTAGCTCACCTGAGCCGAAGGCTCATTGGTGAGCTTATCATATGGCAAGGCCGTTGTCTGTATGTCTGTCTGTCTGTCAACATTTTCAAACGTCTTCTTCTCCGAAACCACTGGGCCAATTGAAGCCAAATTTCATGTGGAGCCTCCATGGGATGGGGGTACGAAAGTTTGTTCGCGGGGTCCAGGTCACATGACCAAGATGGCCACCATGCCCATATATGGTAAAAACCCTTCAAAAATCTTTTTCTCTGGAACCGCTGGGCCGATTTCCTCGAAACTTGGAATGTAGCATCAGGGACTTGTCCCATCATAGTTTGTTCAAATTATGACCCTGGGATGACCTTGACCTATTTTAGGCCAAGGTCAAATTTGGTAACACAGGCATTTGTATGGGGAAAAAGTCAAAATGTCTAATATCTTGCAAACCGTTCAAGTTACCACCCCTAAACCATATATATTCTTGATCCTTGTGGCAAGAGGCATTTAATGGCATAGATCGGGGGGGGAGGGGGGGGCCCGGGGGCACGCCCCACCCCTTTTACTTCATAAAATGTGTAATAGCTAAGAAACTGTTAGGATCTCCACCCCTAAACCATATATATTCTTGTTCCTTATGATAAGACACATTCAGCGACCCAGACCTTGGGGTCACATGACCAAGATGGCCGCCATGCCCATATATGGTAAAAACCCTTAAAAAATTTTCTTCTCTGGAACCACTGGGCCAATTTCCACGAAACTTGGTACATGTATGTAGCATTGGGGAATCGGGGCCCATCATAGTTTGTTCAAATAATGACCCTGGGATGATCTTGACCTATTGTAGGCCAAGGTCAAATTTGGTAACATAGGCATTTGTATGGGGAAAAAGTCAAAATGTCTAATATCTTGCAAACCGTTCAAGTTACCACCCCTAAACCATATATATTCTTGTTCCTAATGATAAAACGCATTCAGACACACAGACCTTGGGTCCCTTTGGACTCCCCCAGGGGCATGCCCCACCCCCTTCACTTCATGAACGGCAGTATATCTCTGAAACCGTTGAGATCCCCACCCCTAAACTATATATATTCTTGTTCCTAATGATAAAAGGCATTCAGTTACACAGATTTTGGTCCCCTCTGGACGCGCCTGTGGGCATGCCCCACCCCTTTCACTTCATAAAAGGCCTTATATCTCAGAAATGTTTCAGATCCCCACTCCTAAACCATATATATTCGTGTTCCTTATGATAAGAGTCATTCATTGTCACAGATCATGGGTCCCCAGGGGGGTCCCCCGGGGGCATACCCCCACCCCTTCACTTCATAAAATGTGTAATATCTCAGAAACCATTATGATCCCCACCCCTTAACCATATATGTTCTTGTTTCTTATGATAAGATGCATTTAGAGACCCAGACCTTGGGTCCCTCTGAACACCCCTGGGGGCATGCCCTGTCCCCTTCACTTCATGAAAGGCCTTATATCTCTGAAACTGTTTAGATCACCACCCCTAAACCATATATATTCTTGCTCCTTATGAAGAGACACATTCAGTGACCCAGACGTTGGGTCCCTCTGGACTCCCCCGAGGGCATGCCCCACCCCTTTCACTTCATAAAAGGCCTTATAGAAACTGTTGAGATCCCTCCCTCTAAACCATATATATTCTTGTTATATTTCCCTGCCACTGTGCTGTTTACATGTATAATATCATGATTCTTCAGAAACCACTTAGCCAATTTCCACCAAATTTCATATTGATCCTACTGTTGAAATGTGATTGATAGTTTATTCAAATGATCATGCTCCATTGACTGTCAGGCCCATATATTCTTCTTCATAACTAAGAACTGCTCAAATGATGATCTTTTCATTAGTTGCAATAATAGGATTGGAAAAATGTTGCATAACATCTGCATATCTGCAGTGGCTATGTCACTCAGGTGAGTGAGCCGTGGCCCATGGGCCTCTTGTTTTAACACCCTAGCAGTTCCAGTTTTGAGCCAATCTTAATGAAACTTGCTCAGAATTTTTGCCTCTATGAAATCTAGGTCAAGTTTGAAACTGGGTCACTTGGAGTCAAAAACTAGGTCACCAGGCCAAATCAAAGGGAAACTTTGTTAGCATTTTAGATGTCACATTTTTTAAGTAATCTTCATGAGTCTTGCTCAAAATATTTGTCTTGATGATTACTAGGTCATTTGAAACTGGGTCACTGGGAGTCAAAACTAGGTCACCAGGCTAAATCATGTAGCAACTGGTAAAACAAACTAGTAACAGTGTTTTCAGAAAAAACAGATGTCCCTCCACCATGAATTTTCTGTTTTTCTGATGCTGTGACCTTGAAAATTAGGTCAAGGTCACAAAAATCTAATTGGTTCCCAACATATAATGAAAGTCTTAAGGGGACAACACACCTTGTACATTTTCTATCATTATGTACAAGGGAGACAACTTCTGTGAATTTCTGTTTACTTTTCTGCACACTAATCCTTTTTTGAAAAGTTGTCTCCCATTACTTAGATAAGACAGAGTATCCACATAATATTTTTCTTATTTCTCCACAAAATCACATGTGGGTACTCATTAGAAGTGCCTCACTGAGGAGCATGTCGAGCATGGTCAGTTTACCTAACCACCCTTTTACTGGGCAGACTTAGTCCTCTAAGCAGTTAAGTAGTTTTGTGCACATTCTTTCGCCAGAAACTGACAACTGTCCTTCTTGAATCAACAGAAGGGAGAGAATGACATAGAAAAGATTTCATGATCAATCTCCATAAAAAAATGTTGCCATAACAGCAGGGGTAGAACCAAACCTCGTGTTAACCAGTTGGATGTACACCCAACTGAGCCAGCTCAATGATGTGACAATTTCGGGGTTCAAGCTAGTCTTAAAATTCAGTGAGAAATGACCTCTCTCCATGAAAAAAGGAAGAAGTTTTTGGCTGAATTTCTTGTTTGCCTACATAGTATATGTATATATATATTCTACAGTTATTTCGCTAGTTCAGGGTAAGTTTATTCTTCATAATGATTTCCCAATAACTGGCTGAACAAAGCTTGATTATTTTTTGTTTATACAGAGTTCTATCCTTCCTTGAAATACCACACTAGAGAATTTGTCATTTGCCTTTGGTTATCTGCCCTTGCGATGGCTGTGAAGTACACTACTGATTTGACTAGTTCCAAATAGTTTTGCTAGTTCTGAATAATGACAGGAATCCGAAAAAAAGATCCCTCGGATAATGCATTAACTTGTATTATTGCATAAAAAGCAGTGCCGCATGTTATTAACAGCCGTGCATTAAACGGTGAAAAGCCGTGTATTAACAAGGCACTTCACGCGCTGTTAATGCACGGCTACGCAACTTTCAATATGATCGTACCGGGGCCACAAATTTACTGCCGTTACAAGATTTGTACTGCCCGGCCCTAGAACCAGCATAGTCCATGATAATTACATTCGCGAGACATCTGTAAAAAGGAGAAACAAAATAGTGCAAGAAATAACGCAAAATGTAGCAAATGTTTTCAGTTTTTATGCAATAATAGCGATCAAACATGCTTTTTCAATGCATTAACATTCGCCAGGTCCCTTGGGAGGTGTTGAAAACCGCGGCCTTTGGCCTTGGTTTTCAACACCTCCCACGAGACCTGGCGAATGTTAATGCATGAAAAATCATGTATGATCCCTATATTATAAACTGACCCTTTAAGTCAAAATCACATATTCATGGCATAATGATTTTTTGTCAGGTATAGTCAGGGATCAAAAGTAAATCAACAGAAGCAACAATCCCATAGACTTCAATGCAATTTCATGTTTACAAAAAAAAAAAAAAATAAAAAAAATGATAATAATAAAAATAATTGTTTAAATCTTTATAACGGTCACATCATTTGAAAGCTGGACGATTTATGTAATATACATTGTGATTCTCATTGGATTTTCTCTATGCAAACTTGAGAGACAAAGAATTAAATATTTAGTAAGACATTTTGGGCAGTTTTTGAGCGACGTCAACACTGATGTCAATGGAAATCTGCCATTTTTAAAATTTCCTCTTAATTTAAATTGTTGTATTTGAGAAGACAGATATCCGATATTTATCAGTCATATATTTTGGGCATGCATCATTTGCCTTTCCAATCATTACAGAACATCAGTACAGTCGTTATCTCGAAGTCCAAGGATATATCCATACTTCGACATATCAGATCTGCAGAATTGAGGAAAAAATACATCGAGCAACCAAATTTCAAAAATGAAAATGTTATTTGACTCCTGAAGTTAGATACATTGAAAATATTGTGGAAAAGAGGAGAAATTGCTCCTCAATTTCTCATCTTTTCCACAATTTTTTATTACCTATTGTTAGAATTCCATGTAGAAAACAGGGACCATATTTTTACTTCGAGATATGCGGTTATTCACAATAAGCGAGTTTGAGATAAAGAGTGTTGACTGTATTTTCTTTACGATGTTATACAATATTAAGTGTTTTGTAAACATTAAAATGCATTAAAGTTTAAGAGAAAAGATCAGGTATAAGCCATAGACTGGCTGATTCAGCCACAGCGACAGGCAGTCTTGAAAGTTTTGATAGGTAGTATCTGTCTAAACAGTGACAAAAAAAAAACAGAGTTCATCAGACTATGTGTCTTTGTTGTTGGCATATGGCATGACAAGGCTCACATTTTCCCTTCTAACATTTGTCATGTGTTTCAGATTCTTTTACGTACGCTGCATCCAAATGTGTAAACACCTTACCCGGAACTAACCAAATCAATGCACAAACTAGCAATCGATTAATGGTTTAAAACAAGTGCTTTGTTTAAAATCCTTGTAGGGAGCATTTAAGCAGATGCTGAAAAGTATGTTCCACCAAACAGTTAAAAAAAAAAAACCTGTTTTAACTGACCGTCTGCTTAAAGGATAGCTAGGCAAATGTTATTTACATATTTACAAAATTTGTGTTAAGCGTAGGGTTGTCAGGGGAAAACATAACCTATAGATCAATAAGGTAACTTTCCAATATTTTTTTCTGATAAATTAAGTAGATTAATGAACGATAGAACCCTATCAATTTTTCCTTTTTACATTTGACCACTGTCGTGTCTTTGATGACTATTTTTTCACTTATTCGAAACTTGCTAAAACTTGGAACTAGGAAAACAGCTATACATGTATATATTTTGACTTCTCCTTCAGGAAAAAGGGAAAAGTTTGAGAGAGATTATTTCTCCCAAGTCGCTCTAGCATGTTCCCTGAATGTCACCTTTTTGTTACTTTTATCATTCTGATTTCATTATTTTACAAATGGATTAAACTATGTTGATGAAAAATGATGGTGATTTTTGCAAGCAAAAAGAATGACAAAGTTTATCTGTAAACATAGAACACTTATGTGAGTCACAATGCGCCAATGTGAAGCAGTGGAAATGAAGTGGGAAATATTATAGTCTTAAACAAATTTGCTGAATAAGTAACACTTACCATGTTATGGGCAGATTCAGCAGACGACAAACTGATGATATTTATCTTTATTTCCCAGAAAACAGGATTTGACATTTCATGCAAACTGTCTTCATCAGAGACAGTTTGCATGAAATGTCAACTCCTGTTTTCTGGGAAAAATAAAATATATCAAAATGTTGTCAGCTGAAAATTTTACCCAGCAAGCAAAGTATTAACAGAAACATATAAGTCCATTAAGACATTGATTGGACATTCTTGCAATACTTCTTTAAAAATTTCAGCAATCCTTATTTTTGAATTTTTAAAAAGCCTTATTTTATGTTGAAATTTTTTCGCACGCCAAAAGTTTGGCATATTCACTGATGACTTAGCATCAGAAAAAGGGGCTGATCAAAAGAAATCTAATACAATAAAATTTCACTAGATAGACCACTCAAAATTAAGACCACTTCACTGTTAAGACCAGCTTGTATCAGTCCCAAATGTTTTCTTTCTTATTACTGTAAATGTTCGAAAATACAACACCAAAGTTTCTGACAAAATGGCATATGCAAATAGTGTAGACCCAGATCAGACTTCTCCTTCAGGAGCAGTTTTATCAGGACCTACACTGTTCGCCATCCCACTAAGTACTTAAGAAACAACTGCATAGAAAGCAAAATTTAGGCCAAAACAAGCATGGAATAAAGTGTTTAAAATTTTAGGACATTTACAATATTCTATATTCAACATTAAAACCACCCTGACAATATGACTTCTTTTAGACAGTCAAAAAAAATGTTAGCAGAATTTTACAATAGAACTAAACATTGTCACCATTTGTCCTATCCGATGTATTGTTATACCCTATATAACCTAATTACTGCACATACCCCTATAAGGGCACAGTCAAGCAATTTCATAGTCTTCAGGTTACAGCCAATGTATTTGTATCTACTTTTTTATAAAAGCATATGTTTTGGGTACTCAAGGCAATTCAAATGAGTACCCACAGCATTTGCTTTTATAAAGACAATCAGAAACAAATACTGCGTACGCATCATTAATCATTCTCTCATGAAGTGCTCTGCTAATCTTTCTTTAAGTGTGCCCTTATTAGATGCTTATTTTACTGAAAGGTTTTCCCAGTAATTTTGAAAACCCAAAGTGCTCTGTGCGGTAATTAGAGCGAATGCGGTAAAAGGAAATTGCTTTGATATGGTTCTTAAAAGACTGCATTTTTTTAATATACTGAATGACAAAAGTTAAGACTAGTGTTTTAAAAAGGTGTTTGACACTTTTAAAAATGATGCTCAAAACACTATCATTAATATTGACTTTTTACAAACCAAATTACTGTAACTTTAATGACATGTAAAATCATAATGTGGTGCAGTATTGTAGTACAGTCATTTGAAATGCAGACATAAGAGATCATAAAAGACAAACTTGGGTTTAAAATGACTGACACTCTACAAATTTCCTATGCCTTCCTCATTTTTGTTAGACATAGGAATGCAAGTCTTTGATAGTGGAACTTAACCCTTGTCCTGCTGAATAAATTAAGATGCCATGCCTACTTCTAATTTTCAGCCAATCAGATCACTTGATCCAAGTTGTTCTAACAAATTCAAATACTTAATGACAAACAGTGCAGATCTAGATCAGTTGGCTTTTCAGAAGCCAACTGATCTGGATCTACACTGTTTGCAAAGACAGGGTATATCCGGGTTCAGCAGGTCAAGGGTTAAAACTTTGTGTACAACAAATTTTTCCAATAGTTTCTTTCTTGATAGGGTATGGATGAATGTTCTGCTAGCATGGCATTTTGGATGTAGAAATCAAAATTACACGACTCACAGAAAAGTTTACTGATTTGACCAGTTTAAAGACTGACGTTCAAAGAGTGCCCTATGACCACCTTTTGAGTCTCTCAGTATATCTGTGGTCGGCAAAAATGGCCACTGTGCTTAAACCATTGTGAATACAAATTTACTTTGATAATATTTTGGCATATTGATAAATACTGACAAGATCTTTTATCAAGCCAATGTACTTGCCAAATATGGGTTTTCACTGACAGAAGCTAAGCTAAGGCAAAAAAATGTGAAAATATGAAGAAAAAAAAAACAAACCCTTGGCATATATTGATAATTCTTCACAAATTGATTGATACAGACAAGACCTAGCCAAATGACTTGCTAGATGTTTGATTGTATCAACTCGAGGCTGAGCAAAAACAATATGCTATATAAAGTGGTTCTTGCACCTCTGCTGAAAGTTAACTTTTGTTTTTCAAAAAAAAAAAATAAGGCTTGACACTTCATGTGAAGTGTGCATTTTTTGCGAGATATAGCTTGGCATTTTGTGTGACTCATCCACTAATAGTCAATTCACATGAACTGTCAAGCCTTTATTTTCTTAAAAAAGTTAAAATATAACACCTGCTAAAATTTTGAATGATGTTTTACTGGCCATTTTAAGTAGACTGATCGACTCAGCTGAGGTTTTACAATCCATGAATCCATTAGGGTCATATCCATCCAGTCAGTTTGGAAAAATTTTAGTCATTTAAGCAGTTAAGCAGTACTTGTACACATTCCTTCACCAGAAACTGACAACTACCTTTCTTGTATCAGGGGAAGGGAGAGAATGTCCGTAGAAAATATTTCATGATCAACAAACTGTAGGAAAACCCAACTTTTTGAATATCTTAGAAGAGATAGCATTAATAGGTATATAATAAACAAAAGTATATGTATACACATGAACCTATGGAAGAAAATAAGATTCTCAATAAATTTCTAAGCAGATTTACTCAGTAAATTGAAAGACAGCATTTATCACAAAGATGTATACATCTAGAAAGAAAACTATTTTTCACAGCTCCAGATAAGACGGGGTAGCAACATAATATTTCTCTTATTTCCGGATAAAAACCTATGTTGTGGGTATTCATTAGAAGTGCCTCAACAAGGCACTTCTAATTAGTACCCACAACATATGTCCAGAAGTAAGAAAACTGTCAATACATTTTGGGTGAAAAAAAAACAAAAATGCCTTAACTGGAGCTATGTGTTTTGGCACACCTTAATTCATCACGAAAACATACCTATATAATTTTGACCCCCTAAAACCCCATTTTTATATAGTAAAACTGGGGTTTTAGGGGGTATATATTATTTTTATTTCTTCTGCTCAAAACATAGATTGTGGTACTCGTTAGAACCGCCTCGATGAGGCGGTTCTAACGAGTACCACAATCTATGTTTTGAGCAGAAATATGACTGAAAATATCAGAATTTTTTATCTGAAAATCTTCATTTTTGGTGGTGAAATTTTCAGTATATTTGAATAGGCGTGTTTTCGTAATGTCTTATTAAAAGCATTGAAGACACTGCATGATACCCCACCACTGCAGGCAACAACTATGTAACCATTCACAATTCTGATGGCGTAACTCCATTGAGAAGTTATGATATTGGCTCTTTTTCTATCTAAACCAAGCCAATATCAATAAGTACATTAAAAATGTTAAAATCCATTAATTTGTTCTCTCATTACTGGCCTATTTCCTATTCCAACCTAGACCTAGTTAATAATGTTTTTTTTTCATTTGCAATCTAAACCAAAACCACTCCAACATCAATGCCTGTGCAAAGTTTAATGCACATTCATAAAAAAAGTATTACCCTTCTCTTGCTAAACACGACACGCCCTGTCTTAGCAAACAGTGTAAATCCAGATCAGTTGGCTTCTGAAGAAGCCAACTGATCTGGATCTGCACTGTTTGTCATTAAATATGTGAATTTCAATCAAAAACTCGGATCAAGTAATCTGATTGGCTGGAAATTAGAAGTGGGCATGGCATTTTAATTTATTCAGCAAGACAAGGGTTAAGAAAATTCATTAAAAAACAAACACACAAAAAAAAAAAAAACACAAAAACTTAAGTTAGTGATTGGAAATGCAGCACTGAGAGATGGACATTCACACGGTATAACATAATACCTCTCAACTACCATTGGACAGGGTATAAAATGAATACAGCAGTAAAATGTGTCATGGACGGATTCATTAAAAGCATTGTGACTATCACACCTTGTCGCTCAAGTCACTTGAAGGCAATTTAACACTAAATATTTCATGAGCAAACAGTGCAGACTCAGAATAGATCCTTAAAGGAGCAGTTTTATCCAGCTCTGCACTGAGGGCTATTTTGCCTTCAAACATATCATCAAGTAGCTAAGTTGGCTTGTTCAAATTTTAACCTTCTCTGCTCTCTGAGCAAATTCAGCAGACAACAAATTGATATTTTTCTTATTCTTCCCAGAAAATAGGATTTAACATTTCATGCAAATTGTCTCCAAATTGTCTTGCATGAAATATCAAACCCTATTTCCTGAGAAAAATAAGAAAACCATTTCAAAATGTCATCTGCTAAAATTTTACCCTGAGTGCTAATTAACCCTTATGGTGTTACAACAGCCAGCTACTAAGGGGAATGAATACCCTCTGGGGAGATAACTTTCAAATAATTGTTTTGCCTCCCTACTAAAGAAAGAGTCTTGTTTGTGTTGAGGTTTTACGGCCCAGTCAACCCAATGGGGTCATGTCGGGCACGGTCAGTTTACCTAACCACATGTTTACTGGGCAGGCTTTGTCCTCTAAGCGGTTAACCAGTATTGTGCACATTCTTTGGCCAGAAACTGACAACTGCCCTTCTTGAATCAGCGGAAGGGAGAGAATGATCATAGAAAATATTTCATGATCAATCTCCATGAAAGAAGAAAGAGTCTAAAAGGAATTATTTGCTCCCCTCGGGAGTGAATTCTTTCTTTTTAGAGTACAGCCCTCTTCAGCATAGGCTTGGTGTGCAGGACAGCAAAAAAGGAAGTCACAAAAGTTATGTCCCATGTAAAATTGTGAGAAAATCACTCATGTGTATCCAGGCCCCTTCATTAAATTGATACACCTGAAAGATTTTGCTGCCATTTTGCATGCAGGAAGTTATTGCTACTGCGACCACCTACCACACAGCGGCACCAAGTGTGCATGGATGAAAGCAAGGCTGTACAAATACATGTACATAACAATCATCACTGCCCTCTATGTGCCTGGGGTGCCTGGTGGCGTTAAAAATCTGCACAGCAACAAACAATATAAAATGTCATTCTCGCAGGCCCGCCAAGTGGACAAGAGAGCTGACTCTTAATCCATAAGGTTTCTCACCACTGCGGTTCGAGCCTCACTCAGGTCACATGTGGGAAAGCCAAGTTCTGCTTAAGGACGGTCAGGTGGTTTTCCCACCCCCCCCCCCCCACCCCCCGCCCCCGAGTTCTCCGGTTTTCACCCACCTTTGATGAACAACTTGCTTGATATAAGTGAAATATTCTTGAAAGGGCCGTAAAACCCAAATCAAAAAAAAAAAAAAATCTCTTCCCAGGAGAAAGGTACCATACTTACCCTAAATATCTGGACTAAAATGCTTAAGCAAACAACCAAATCTCTAAACATACAACAAAATATTTGGACAGAAATGCTTAAGCAAACAGCCAAACCTCAAATGCACCTTAGCACCACATTAAACAGTTTATAAAGAAGCTCTGTTAACAGGGTCTGCACCATTTGTCATTTAGGCAGTACTTGTAACACAAATACTGTAACAACAAGAGTTGTCAGAAGACAATGCAGCTCGCCGGAAAGGGCTGATCGGATAAGAAAACAATTTTAAACATTAAAGATTAAATGCAGAACTTAAACATAGCTGTAAATGACAGAGAATGAACCAACTTTGATGTCGGACAAATGTCAAATTGAGGGATGGGGTATATGCCATTGAAACATCTTCCCTTAGGTTGGTGTGGAGAAAATATGAAAGCTATATCTTACATGCTGAATCCCTTAAGTTGGTGTGGACGAAATATGGCAGCTATATCTTGCATACTTCAGCAGTCATGTGAACTTTTCAAAACTTAAAAACAGCTGTAAAAGACAAAGTATGACCTGACTGAGGAAGGGGTGTGTACTTTTGAAAGGTCTTACCCTAACGTTGGTGTGGGCCAAATATTAAAGCCACATCTTGAATACTTCAGCAGTTACGAATACTTTTCAAAACTTAAATGCAGAACTCAAATGTGGGTTTAAATGACAAAGTATGACCTGACCTTGACCTAGGCAGAAGGTCGAACTGAGGAAAAGGTGTGTGCAATTGAAAGGTCTACCCTTAAGGCTGGTGTGGGCCAAATATTAAAGCTCTATCTTGAATACTTCAGCAGTTATGTACACTTTTCAAAACTTAAACGCAAAACTTAAACAGGGGTGTAAATGACAAGGTAAGAACTGACCTTGACCTACATAAAGGGTTTAACTTTGGGAGATGGTGTATGCTATTGGAAGGTCTTACCCTAAGGTAGACGTAGGCCAAATATGAAAGCAGTACCTTAAAAAGTTAAAAAACTATGCACACCTTTGAAAGCTTAATCATCGTGCTGACGCGGACGCCGACAGACACCGATGCCAACGACTGGGTGACAACATAAGCTCTCCAGGGACATAGTCCCGGCGAGCTAATAAATTCTACAAAGGGAACAAAGAGACATTTCATATGACTGCAGTGTGGTCTGCAGGGCTGCATAGCCAGAACTAAATTTTCCAAAATACCACAATAGGCTCATCTATCCCAAGGAAAAAATGAACTTGTTCAAATTTTAGAGTACTTACTGTAATGCAACTCAATATTTAGGGTAAATATGGCATTTAAAAATGATTCTCCCTCAAAAGTGTAAGCAAAATTTGCTTCAAGTGCCAAGCAAAGTTTGTAGCAGACGACATTCTAATTTATTTTTATTTTTTTTATATTCTTCAAAGAAAGTAAGTCTTGATATTTCCTGTGAATCGTCTGCCAAGGATTCACATGAAATGTCATGACTTATTTTCTTTGAAAAATAAAAAAAAAAAATTCAAAATGTCATCTGCTGCAGCTGTGATTGGCACTGTAAGCATTATCAATTGCAAATCTCTATATTTTACAACAAAATAAAAATTTGTATAAAATCTATAAACGTATAAATTTAGCACAGCTATAACATACACATACAAAAATATCTAAAGTGTAATCAACCCTCTTTATGCTGATCCATTAAACAATAACAAAATTCATTATAATGATAATTTGACTGGCATAAAACCTGCGCTCAAGAGATGACAGTCAGTTAAAAATTATGCAAGAATATTTTATTTAATACTTCATGAAACAATTCTAACAAATATCCAAAACATATTTTCTACAAGATAATAAGAATAAAAGCCTTTCTTAAATATCATTCTGCTCTTGAGGGATTCTTCACAACAGTAAATTCATTTTAATGGCAATATCTTTGGGAACAAATGCTGTCGTTGTAATGAGGGTTCACTGTATATGTAACTGGAAAGAATACAGTATTCGATCTAATTACCGCACATACCCCTATAAGCGCACAGTCAAGAAATTCCGTAGTCTTCAGATTACAGGCAGTGTACTTTTTCTTTACTTCTTCATAAAGGCACATGTTGTGGGTACTCATCTGAATTGCATCGACTTGTTGATGCAATTCAAATGAGTACCCACAACATATGCCTTTATAAAGAAAATCAGAAAAAAAATCGCATTATAATCATCAAATAAATCCTATTCTGATTTTTTATAGTGTACCCTTAGTAGGTAGATTCATATTTTAGCACAACTGAGTGTTCCCAGTAATTCTGAAAAACCTAAGCGCACAGTGCGGTAATTAGGTCGTATACGGTAAGTTATGTTAATAAACACAGATAATCACAAGCATCAAAGTGATGCTGCTTTATGCCATGTTATGAAACTTGTACCCATAAATCTTGATGTGGGGGGTACCAGGTAAATATTTTTTTCTATTTCTCCATGACTAGTTGAGAGTTATGAACATAGTTGAGAATTATCAATGAAGTAGAGATGCCATGTGGTAGAAAGCTGTGAATGCAGTGGACAACTATGAATGCAGTAGGGATGAAATGTAGTAGAAATATAATGCACCTGAGAGCTATGAATTTAGACAAACCATGTAGTAATGAGTTTTGAAAGTAATAGTGATGTGATGTAGCAGAAAGTTAGTAATATAGTAGAGATGTGATGTTTGTTTGTGTTGAGGTTTTACAGCCCAGTCAACCCAATGGGGTCATGTCCAGCGTGGTCAGTTTACCTAACCACATGTTTACTGGGCAGGCTTAGTCCTCTAAGCGGTTAACCAGTACTGTGCACATTCTTTTGCCAGAAACTGACAACTGCCCTTCTTGAATCAGCGGAAGGGAGAGAATGACCGTAGAAAATATTTCACGATCAATCTCCACGAAAGAATGTTGCCGATCTCGGCGGGGGTTGAACCCGCGACCTCCTGGTCTCCAGTCGGACGGCGCATCCAACTGAGCCACCGAGGCCGGCAGAGATGTGATGTAGAAGACAGTAATAAATGTAGTAGAGATATCAATGCCCATGTAGAAGAGATGACATAGCAGAGAGCTACAAATATCGTAGCAATATGATTGATTGTCTCCACAACTGAGATGTCATAAAATGGGCCGTGCTATGTGAAAATGTGTTTTCTGACACATGAAAACAGTGAAGGCTCAGATCAGCCTGCAGATTTGCAGTCTGATTAGGACCTTCACTATCTACTTATAGAATCATTACGTACTGTAGAACATAATGAAGTACAGTCGACTCTCGTTATCTCGAATTCCAAGGGACTCTCTGAAATACTTTGAGATATCCGTACTTCAACATATCAGATTTGCAGAATTGAGAAAAAACTAATTCAATTAACCACATTTAACAAATATATGTGTAACTGGACTCTTGAAGTTAGAGATATATTGAAAATATTGTGGAAAAGAGGAGAAATTGCTCCTTAGGAGCAATTTCTCCTCTTTTCCACAATATTTTTTACATGTTGTTAGATTTTCATGTTTAGGCAGGGACCAGATTTTCACTTCGAGATAAGCTGTTATTCCAAATAAGCTAGGTCGAGACTGTATAACAAAATTCCTGATCAGACTATAGTGCTCCAGCTAGAATTTTAGGGCAGAGGGGTGCCAGGTAGGGCACTTTCTGCGTGGTCATACAAGAATGAGGGCACCATGTGTCATGTGATATATGCTAAGTGTCATGACCTATTACAAAATATAATCCCATTCCACAAATAAATGCCTCAGACTAGAATACACATAAAACTGACCTATACACATTGATAACTTTTTTAATTTTTGTCAGATTTTCATGGAATTTTCAGCAAAATGTAGGGTTTTATGTCTGGATTTGAAATAAGGCAGAGGGCAGCTTCAGAAGGGCAGAGGGGCAGCAGGAGAGGGCAGGAGGGGCAGTCCACCCCTCTATATAGGGCTGGCTGGAGCACTGGGCTATATATCTCCACTGGCTGATCTGGATCTTTACTGTTTGCATTTATCACAAAAACACCTTTTCTTATGGTGCTGCTCATATTTAGGTGAATAGATATACCTTCAAGGGAAATGAATCTGACCTGAACGTACTTGCTATCCTTTTGGTAGTGGGACTTCTCAAAAAACAAAACAAAAATGCTCTCATTAGGAGTAAACTATCTCTTTTAATCCTTTCATCCCTGAGTTTCTGAAACAGACTTTTCCATCTCTGCATTGGGACACATACACTACTGCCAAAAGGGTGACAGTCGTAAATAAAGAACCAAATGATAAACAGTATAGATCCAGATGAGATGGCTCGTTATGAGCCATCTCACCTGGATCTACACTGTTTGCATAGGTATTTGTTTTGGTCTGCCAGGATGAAAGGATTAAGAATAGTCATCCTCTGAGATGGGATTTACATGCCAGTGTGTCTAATGTTTTTTTGCTATATAATGGTCTCCCTTTGAAAGGGATGCAACAATTTTCAACTTCACAAATCCTCTCTATTTGAAGTGGATTTATGATGATGAGCTGGTGTTTTACTTCTTTTTCAACATTAAATCATATAGAGACAATGACGGCAAAGTGGATTTAAGGTGAAAGCATACACCTGAAAAATTTTGCTGCCATTTTCTACAGGGAGACAACTTCTGCAGACAGTGAGTTTCTACCCTGAAATTTGAAATAATTCAAGAAATTGGGAGCAACTCTTAAAAGATATAATTTGCTCCCAGCCGAGAGAAAATTCTTTCTTTTTTAAAAAAAAAGTCCAACTGAGAAGGGAGACCAGTATTTCCATGTCAGAGTAGTTCCACTTAGAGTTATATCCATTCCTCTTGAAACTCTTTTTTTGTACTGATGTACAAGACAGATCAGTTACATGCTTCTGATTGTCAGTGTCAACTCCCCTTCAAAGCATCAACTATAAAAATAATCTATACTTTCAATCTGTGTCTTACACACAGCAGCCATAAAACCAGTCTATACCTTCAGTCTGTGTCTTACACACATCTAACATAAAACCAGTCGATACCTTTAGTCTGTCTTACACACATCAATGATAAAACTAGTCTATAATTTCAGTCTGTGTCTTAAAACACATCCACCATAAAACCAGTCTATGCTTTCAGTCTGTGTCTTACACACATGAACCATAAAACCAGTCTAAAATTTTAGTCTGTGTCATGAATGTAGCAAATTTTTGACAGTTGAGTTTGTCTCCCCTGAAGAACTTCTTGTTGAGAGTTCCTTTCCTTGATAGGCAGAGTCACTCTCTTTGATTTCTGTTGCTCTTTTGTAAAGGTTGGCAGCAGTCTCAAAATCTTTCTGTAAACAGAAATGTAACACACCCATCAAATGTACAGAATTTTTATGACATACATAAGAAAGAAAATAAAAAACAAAACAAAAAAAACCCCACAAACACACATACAGAAATCCAGATATTAGTGATACTAATAAGACTTTGTGTACCAGTTTGTGCACCAGACACTAATATTTTAGTTATGTCAAAGCACTGTCTCTGAATAGGTGCAACTTAACTCTTTCCCTGCTAGTGGTGACTTCTGTCGTCAGCTGATAACCTTTGGAAACAGTTTGGACCCAGATCAGGCCCGACAAAACATCGTGCCTGATCTGCATCCAAACTGTTTGACACTCTGATGATATTCCTGAAAGATTTTTTTTTGAAAAAAAATTAATTTAAAAAAAAAAAATCCACAAAAGACAAAAGAGCATGCAAAATTACTCAGCATGCAAAGAGTTAAGACCAACCTGAGACAAATGAACCACAATATGAGAAAATGAACCCTCTGACATGTGCATCCAATCAAGACTCAAATCAGACTGTGCATCTATACAATCTGATCAGAGTCTTTGTTGTCTGCATGAAGAAACTTACAGCCTTATGCAAAATGCACCCAGTGAAGAATCTGATCAGACTGCACTAATGCTAATTTTAACTGTGCTCACATGTCCAAAGGTACAATTTCTGATGTTGAAGCTCAAATAAAGAATTAAAGCTCTATCTGAAGCTACTAGTTATTGTGCAGTAGAAGTACCAAGCAGTAAATCTATTTTGTAAGCGGCACTAAGTGGGGGCAACGGTAAGAGGAGTATACAGATAAACAACATCACAAAAACACGCCTATATAGTATTGACCCCCTGAAACCCCACTTTTATATAGTAAAACTGGGGTTTACAGGGGTATACATTTTCTTATTTCTGCTCAAAAACATAGATTGTGGGTACTCGTTAGAACCGCCTCGGCGAGGCGGTTCTAACGAGGCCCCACAATCTATGTTTTGAGCAGAAATGTGAAAAAAAATCAGAGCTTTTTATCTGAAAATTTTCAGTTTTTGGAGGTGAAATTTTCTATATATTTGAAAAGGCGTGTTTTCGTAATGACAAGAAATTTGCTGAATAGCTATGTCTCGACTGCTAGTGGTATTCAAGAAAAACGGCTTGACGTACTAAACATTGTTCAGCAAAGTGTGAAAAGCAGGCCAAGGTAAGTCAAAGACAGTGGACCAGGTGCATCATGGCGGATGTGTGTATGAAGTTTCATTAGCCTAGAAGCCTTGGTGTTTGAGAAACAAAGCCAAACTCACAGATTTAACATAGCTGGCACTGACAACACCGCCACAAAAAATGATCCCTATGTTGATCCTGCTTAAAAAGTAGTCATGACAAAAAACCTGGGCCCAGTTGTTCAAAGCTAACGACGTCGTTAGTTAACGATTTGTTAAAATTTACATCGAGTGATACGCAAATATGCTGAAATTTTTTGCTGAAAAAATGTGAGTAGCATTTGCAGTGCAAAAGCTACTCACATTTTTTCAGCAAAAAATATCAGAATATTGTATATTGAATCCGCTAAAACAGTTAACGAAATGACCCTTAACGAGCTCGTTTAGCTAAAGATGCTTTGAACAACTGGGCCCTGATCAAATTTGGCAGAGCTCCATTCCCCAAAGTGTATCCATTCCCCTAGAAAGTGAAACAACTCACCTGTTCAAATTTCATGACTGCCAGATTGCGTAATGTTTCAGCCACACGTGGGTGATGAGGTCCCAAGCTATCTTCATAAATTTTCAAAGCCCGTTCATACAGGGGCTCAGCTTCTGAGTGTTTGTTCTGTAAAAAAGGACAAAGAATTATAATCTATCCACAAGAAACATTAAAGGGGAATAACTGGATATACTTGGAAGATTTTCTGCCAGTTTTTACAACAGTAATAACTTATGTGACTTCCTGTACTATTTCTACCATAACCAAGAGGTCTATTCTAAAAGGAAGGAGTTTGGCTCCCTTTTTGTAGAATAAAAGATCAATACAAATAAAAGAATAAATTAACCCTTGTCCTGCTGAATAAATTAAGATGCTAAGCCCATTTATAGTTTTCTGCCAATCAAATTACTTGATCCAGATTGTTGATATAAATTCACATACTTAATGGCAAACAGTGCAGATCCAGATCAATAGGCTTCTTCAGAAGCCAACTGATCTGGATCCACACTGCAAACAGTGCAGATCCAGATCAGTTGGCTTCTGAAGAAGCCAACTGATCTGGATCTACACTGTTTGCAAATGCAGGACATATCTAGGTTCAGCAGGACTAGGGTTAATATCAAATTTAGAAACTGTAACTTTCTGAAAATTGCTGAAAAACTGCAAACTTCCATATCATATCCCCATTTTCACTATATGGGCCACACCAAGCACCATCTAGCATGTGCAAAATGTGTAAATTCATAACATCCTGCACCTGCGCGAAGTCTCATACAAGCCTTTAGTCTCCATTGATACATTCTATAGTATCCAATGATTCTGGTAGTGAACAATGAAGTCCATAATCAGCATGTACAAATGTGCAGGCTGATCTGGGCCTTCACTGTCTGCATATGCCAGAAGACACATTTTCACATGAGCCACCTATATATTATGGGAGAACATAGACGCATACATAACACAGACTTGTAAACCTTTATCATTCCTTGACCAATGTTTTTCTTTAACTGGTTTTACAGCTCAGTCAACCCATAAAGGTCATGTCAAGCTGGTCAGTTTACCTAACTACACTTTTCCTAAGCAGGCTTAGTCCTGTAAGCCGTTAACCAATACTTGTGCACTTTCTTTTGCCAGACTGATTGATTGAGTTGAGGTTTTACAGCCTAGTCAACCCATTAAGGTCATGTCTATCTGGTCAGTTTACCTGACCATACTTTTCCAGGGCCGGCTGGTCCTCCAAGCGGTTGACCAGTATTGTGCACATTCTTTTGCCAGAAAATTGACAACTGCCCTTCTTGAATCAGCAGAAGGAAGATAACCACCATAAAAAATATTCCATGACCAATCTCCTAGAAAGAATGTTGCCAGACCTGGTGGGGATCAACCCATGACCTCCTGATAACAAGTCGGATGCATATCCAACTGAGCCATCAAGGCCCATCCTCTAGGCAAATTCAGCAGACAATGTATTCATATTTTTCTAATTTTTCCCAGAAAACAGGCTTTCTATAAAAGAAGGGAACTCGGCCCAGTTGTTCAAAGCTAACAACATCGTTAGTTAACGATTCATTAAAATTTACATATAGTGATACGCAAATATGCTGAAATTTTTTGCTGAAAAAATGTGAGTGCAAAAGCTACTCACATTTTTTCAGCAAAAAAAAATCAGAATATTGTATATTGAATCCACTAAAACAGTTAACGAAATGACATTTAACGAGCTCGTTAAGCTAACAATGCTTTGAACAACTGGGCCCTGACTGCTTTACTTTTCTTTCGTTTTTGTCTTGAGTACTGTCTGTCATGGTTTATTTGCTCTTCGTTATGATCTGTGACTGAGGCTCATTCTCAACCTCTCGTATACTATTTGACATTTCATGCAAATTGCCTCCATATCTTATTTTTTCCAGAAAACAGGCTTGACATTTCATGCAAATAGTCTCCTATTTGCATGAAATGTCAAAGCCTGTTTTCTGGAGAAAATAACAAAAATATTCCAAAATGTCATCTGCTGAAATTATTACCCAGCAAACACACTTCAATAAAAATCCACAAAAATAAAATTCATTCCTTATAAGTCCAACTAGATCATACATGTTTTTATGTCCAAAATATGGGTAAATTAGCTCATTTAAAAATCTGCATGAGAAAACAGTTCTAGTATAAATCCTGTTTTCAATTTGCTCTCAGCTAATCAAATTGAGCTAAAAAAATATTCGCCTGTTGAGTTGGAATTATTTAAGATTGAAATTACCTGTTGTGAGTATAAAACTGCTAGGTTGACAAGCGCAGTAGCGACAGACGGATGATGCGAACCAAAAGATTTCTCCCGGATTTCAACAGCTTGTTTATAGAGTGGTTCTGCCTGCTCATATTTCCCTTCTCGTCGATAAAGCAGTGCAAGGTGTTTAATCACTGAGGCAATACTAGGATGATCAGAACTGAAATTCTGAAATGATAAAATATTACAGTGGTTGGTTGGGGTGGAGTTTAATGGCCCAGTCATCATTATTAAGGTCATGTTAAGCCATCCGCTGATCTAACTACTTTTTACCTGGGCAGGCTAAGTCTTCCAAGCGATGAACCAGTACTTTTGCATATTCTTTTGCCATAAACTGACAATTGCCCTTCTTGAATCAGCAGAACGGAGAGAATGACCATAGAAATCGCTGTGAAGGAATGTTGCCAGACCCAGCCGGGATCAAACCAACAAGCTCCTGATCACCAGTTGGTAGCGCATCCGACTGAGCCACAGAGGCCGGCTAAAATATTACATATATCATAGTAAATACTTTAAAACTTCCATTCCAAGAGCCGGTATCCACAAAATATTTTACTTATTTATGTTGGGCGTAAACTACTCACATTTTTCCTGGGCAGACTAAATTCTCGAAGCAGTTAACCAGTACTTTGTGTACATATTTCTGCCAGTAACTGACAAATGCCCTTCTTGAATCAACAGAAGTGGGAGAATGACAACAGAAATTATTTCATGATCAATCTCCATGCAAGTTACATGGCCAAGTTGGGGTTTTAACTTGCTACCCCTGGATCTGCAGTTGGCTGCACTACCAACAGCGCTATAGAGCCTGGCCTGATCAGGGCTTATACAGTTCCCTCTATGGGCCCAGTTGTTCAAAGCTTTATTTACGTGGATTTTAACCCTTCTCTTGCTGAACCTCCATGCCCTGTCTTAGCAAACAGTGTAGATCCAGATTGGTTGCCTTCTGAAGAAGCCAACTGATCTGGATCTGCACTGTTTGTCATTAAATATGTGAATTTCTATCAAAACCCCAGATCAAGTAATCTGATTGGCTGGAAATTAGAAGTGGGCGTGGCATCTTAAATTATTCAGCAAGGCAAGGGTTAATGAAAACCATTGTGAGCAGCTTTTGCAGTGTGTGAGGTTTTGCAGTGCAAATACACTACAACCTCTTTATAACACGATTCGTTATAACACGGTCTTAGATATAACATGGTTCAAAGATGGATCCCAAAAATGTATAGATTATATTGAAAGATGACCATAAATGGTCATTTTTCAATATAATCTATACATTTTTGTTTGGATATAACACGGTTGTTTAACTAACACGGTTTATGCAATGGACCCCAACATTAGTGTTATAAAGAGGTTGTGGTGTAATTCTAATATTTTTTTTGATGGGTATACAGTTTTTGCTTTTCTGTTCTGTTTGTCCATTCATCCATCCATCAGTACAAACATTCATTTAACCTTCTGTAGCATTAGTGGACATCCATGTCAAAGTTAATTCTGTCAAAGTGTTTAAGACATCATATTACTAAGGCCTGTAGATGGATTTAGTTTCAACAATGCTAAATCTTTCAGCAATACAGGTTTCAGCAAAGGTTGTTTGAATACTGTATGGAATTTGGTACCAATTAACCTGTCTCCCAATTTTTGAGATGAACTCACTTTCAAACGGATAATTTTTTAGAATGAACTTACTTTCAAACGGATAATTTTGAGAATGAACTTACTTTCAAATGGATAATTTTTGAGAATGAACTTACTTTCAAACGGATTTTAAGAGCTCTTTCATACAGTGGTTCAGCCTTGGAATATAGCTTCCTGTCATTATACAGAGCTGCAAGATTATTTAAGGACTGGGCCAAGTCAGGATGGTCTGGTCCTAGAACACCCTCCCTCATCTCCACGGACCGCTTGAAGAAACTCTCTGCTGCTCTGGAACAGTCAACAAAATCACACTACAATTCTTAAACTGTTACCACTCTCCAAGCAAATTCAGCAGACGACAAATTGGTGATTTTTGTTTTCTTATTTTTTTCCCCAGAAAACAGGATTTGACATTTCATGCAAATTGTCTCCAGTGGAGACAATTTGCATGAAATGTCAAATCCTGTTTTCTGGGAACAATAAGAAAAATTTTCTCAATATGCCGTCTGCTGAAAATTTTACCCAGAATGCCAAACATTAAAATATGTTAACACACTGATGTGAAATGTATACCGCTCAGCCACTACTCTGGATAAGGTGAATGTTTCAATCATGATGCACTGAAATCATCACGAAAACATGCCTATATAGTTTTGACCCCCTTAAACCCCACTTTTATATAGTAAAACTGGGGTTTATAGGGGTATACATTAATTTTTTTATTTCTGCTCAAAAACATAGATTGTGGGTATTCGTTAGAACCACCTATGTTTTGAGCAGAAATATGAAAACCACCAGAATTTTTCATTTGAAACTGATAACTTCCCTTCTTGAATCAACTGAAGGGTGAGAATAACAGTAGAAAATATTTCATGATCAATTTCCACGATGGAATCTTGCGGGACCCAGCGAGGATCAAACCAACAACCTCCCGAGGCTGGCTAAATAACAATCAATGGCAGTTGGCAGGGTGCATCATGGTGCATGTGTGTATAACGTTTCATTACCCTAGAAGCCTTGGTATTTGGCAAAAGAGAGATAAACGAAGACTTAACATTGCTGATGATGATGTCAACGTGGCCGGCAGAAAGTGATCCTATGTGGCTTCTGTTGCTACGGTCATTTTTCTGTATAATCTATACATTTTTATTTGGATTAACATGGTTGTTAATTTAACATGGTTTTTGCTATGAATCAGCGCAATACTGTTATAGAGGTTGTGTGTATCTCTCACTGGTGGTACTTACTCAAAGTCATTCTGCAGATAGTTCAAAACACCCAGCTCATTCAAGGTCCTTGCTAAGTCAGGTGAATCAGGGCCCATGTACAGCCCTTCTAGCTGTAAGGCCCGCTTGCGTAGAGGTTCCATACCCTGGATACGAGGCTGAAATGCATGAATACGAAAAAAATGACTCATACACTTCATCCTACTATACTACTCTTTTTTAGTATTAATCTGGGCCCAGCTGTTCAAAAATAATGATGTACCCCTTCCCTCCCACACCCTCCCCCCCCCCTCCTGCACACAGCCACACATACACACACCCATATAAGTGCAAGCATATCAGAGAGATTCCAAAGTTGAAAGCTTAAACTTTAACCTGCTGACTATAAATTAAAATAGACAACATTAAAAGTTTTTTTTCTTATTTTCCACAGCAAAATAACACTTGACAATTTGAATGAATGGTCAAGTTTCATTTTCTAAGAAAAACAATTTGAAATGATATGTCAAGTCTTAATTCTGCGAAAAATAAGAAAAAAATCACTAATTTTTATCTGATGATTTAATATAAAGAGTTCCAAAGCTAAAATGTATATAAGATGATACATGTACTTTAAAGTTTACCAATTTTCTTAATTTTCATCACGAAAACATACCTATATAATTTTGACCCCCTTAAACCCCACTTTTATATAGTAAAACTGGGGTTTACAGGGGTATACATTATTTTTGTTATTTCTGCTCAAAAACATAGATTGTGGGTACTCGTTAGAACCACCTCAACAAGGCAGTTCTAACGAGTACCCACAATCTATGTTTTGAGCTGAAATATGAAAAATATCAGATTTTTTTTATCTGACAAATTGCCATTTTTTGGTGGTAAAATTTTCAATATATTTAAATAGGCGTGTTTTCGTAATGTTAAAGCACCAAGCAAAATCTGTAGCAGACAACATGCAAAGGAATGGAATGTGTAGCCAAAAAAATCACTTCTTTCTAATAACCTAAAAATATAGACAGGTCACAACATTTGTTTTACTGGTTTTGCCTGGCAGTTCAAACCATTTTACTTACTAGCCTACATAATTTTATTGTTTCATTTGTAACACAATTTCAGTGAATGAAAGGCTCTGTGCCTTTAAGCACCACACAGTCATGAGCCGAATTCAGCCCTAGTGAGATTTAAACCCTGGACCTCATGATCTGAAGTGGGGAGCACTAACCACTCATCCACCCTGATCCTTCTACTATTTTTTTTTTTTTTTTTTTTTTTTTTTTTTTTTTTTTGTTGTTGTATGATTCAAACGAATGTCTTACCTCCTCAACTTCCTAGCAGCATTTGAATGGAAAAAAATAATCATAATATAAAGGAGTAAAGGGCTCTATTGAATATACTAGCAATGAAGACCCAAATCAAACTACAGTCAACCCTCTTTATACTAACACTCGATACAGCGGCAAAATTCGTTATAATGACAAAATGACTATCCAAAAGCCTTTGCTTAAGAGGTAACAATTAGTCATAAATTATGCAAGAATACTGTATTTAATACTTTAAAATAACATATGTTTTGTATATTTGTTAGAATTGCCTCACAGAAGCATATGTTTTGGATATTTGTTAGAATCACCTCAGTGAGGCAATTCTAACAAATATCCAAAACATATGTTCAATGAGGAAATAAGAACAAGACAAGACCTTTCTTACATATCAATCTGCTCATTAAGTATTCAGTAAAACAGCAAATTCATTTTAATGACAACATCTTTGGGGACAAATGCTGTCGTTGTAACAAGGGTTCACTATACAACACCTATAGTAAAACTTCAATGACTCAAATACCGATGGCTTGTTTACTGTGGCTAATACGAGTCATTTTTGAGTCCCTAGTAAATTCTTCTGATAGCTCAAAAACATATTCAGGGATATTTTAGGGAAGCTTTCTTATTTTATCATGAAAATATATGTTGTGTGTACTCATTAGAATGGCCTCACATACCATTATTTTAACATACCATTACCATTCAACATACCATGGCCCAGTTGTTCAAGGCTAACGATGTCTTTAGTTAACGATTCGTTAAAATTTACATCGAGTTATACGCAAATATTCTGATATTTTTTGCTGAAAAAATGTGAGTAGCTTTTGCAGTGCAAAAGCTACTCACATTTTTTCAGCAAAAAATATCAGAATATTGTGTATTGAATCCGCTAAAACAGTTAACGAAATGACCCTTAACGAGCTCGTTAAGCTAACGACACTTTGAACAACCGGACCCATTATTTTATAGAAGATTGAAAAGACATCCCTAAACTATCCCCATTTGCCTCACCACTTGGCATTATGATTAACCCTAGTGGCTCAAACTAATCATGCCTAGAACAAATTTCCCTGGTCTCAAAGATGTTCAAGCCATTTAAGTTCAACTGTATTTGGGGCCTTTGTTGTCTGCTTACAGAATATACTGATAAACAGAGAAGGCCTTAATAACATGTCACAAATGCCCAGGCTCAAATAGGCCTTTCTGGTCCACCTACAGCACAAGGAGCTGTGCGTTCATGGTACTGGATATGCTTGGCACATGATCCAGCAGTTTCAAAAAGGGAGATAACTTTTGTGACTTCCTTTTTGGTTTCATTCACATCAAATCCCTTCTGAAAGGGGTCTACCATAAGAGGAAAAAATTTGCTCCCAAGGGGAGCAAATTCTTTCCTCTTAGGGAGGACCCCTTTTCAGAAGAGAGGCAAAAAAAGTTATCTGCCCCTTTATCCCCCAACACACCCTGAAAGTGTATCCATGCCCCTTAATTGTTTATTAGATGATGATTGGAAGTTTTACATCCCTTTCAACATTATTTAAGTCATATTGAGACAATGGATGGGTGATAATGAAAGGCTCTCTGTAATAAAGCAGCATACAGTCGCAAGCTGAATTCCACCTGCAGAGAGATTTGAACCTGGGACCTCATGATCGGTAGTAAGGAGCACTAACCAATTAGCCACCCTGAGGCTTCTCCTTATCTAAGTTACTGTTTACTTTCTTTATAAAAATCAAAATTAAAAATTCCATATACATACAAGTTTATTTCATTATATAAGTTATAAATAGACTAATTTTCATTGGCTCAGAGCCACCTTCAGCCCAGTCCATAGATAATGATATACAATGCTTGCGCATGCCTTCCAGTGCATATTAGTTTCTAAAATTAGACATCACCTTTTAGTGATGTCGCCAGTAGTGATGCCCATGTCTACGCATGCTTTTTATATTAATGGGGTTTGGTGTTAACTGTTATTGCCACTGTTATCAAAAGAAAAGACATTATATAATAAAACTATTGTTGACTATTGTGGTATTGGATATGATGTTGATATTCACCACTGAATACCATTATTGACCTCAGCTATCGCATTGGTCAATATTGGTATTCTCTGGTGGATATCATGTCATATCCACTACCTCAATAGTCAATAACTGTATATTAACAAATTTATGCCCAGTGGTCTCTTCTATCCAAATATTTAAACATGTCCATTTCCAGTATAGGGCGACCAAACTGACCTGTTGTTTTGATCTTTTGATTATAATATTTATAAGTTTATGTTTACTAGGTAAACACATACAGTTGAGCAAAAATCTGCTTCGCATGAAATACAGGATTTTCTGACTGTCATCCCTAAATTGTACAGTGGATGTATCCTTATGAATATGAAATGTAAAGGTCAAAGAAGCAGGTCAATTTAGTCAATCTATATAAGGGATGTCTGTTGTTTTTTTTTCCTCAATTTAATGTAAACAGTGTAGATCCAGATCAGACAGTCTGGGCCCTCACCTTCTGGGCATTACAGGGTAAAGCATTGCATGAAAATTAACATTTTGGACTCTGGGAAAAAATTTCAGCAGACGACATATTGAAATATTTTTCTTTATTTTATCCAAGAAAACAGGATTTGCCATTTCATGCAAATTGTCTCCAAGGGAGACAATTTGCATGAAATGTCAAATCTTGTTTTCTGGGAAAAATAAAAAAAAAATCCATTAGAGTCAATTTGCACGAAATTTCAAATCTTGTTTTATGGGAAAAATAAGGAAAATATTACCCATTTGCCATCTGCTGAATTAGCCCCAAAAGTGGTAAACGTTAGTTACTGTTTCTGCATTGTACATTGTTTCAGACACAAAAGTATAATACATACCGTGGCTGACCTCGGAGTTCTTGTACTGTGTCGTATAGACATTGCTTTCTTCTTTAATGGATCTGCCTGATCATGTCTGAAAGAGTAACAACAAAAAATATCTTCACAACTGTCATCATGTCTGAAGCTATGAGACATTGGCCATGCAAGCAGACATTAAAGGAAATTATATACAGTTGACTCTCGTTATCTCGACCCCTCTTATCTCGATCCTATCACTTATGTTGAACTGATTTCTAAGTCCCGATTATTTTCCCTATGTATTTATTGTATTTCAGCTTCCCGTATGTCGAACTACTTTTGTGTCGACACTTCGGCTATCTCGTCCATCATTTTCAGTCCCTGAATATATTTTTCACAGTTTTTACTACCGCGTATCTCGAACTCGGACCATGACGAAGGAAAAAAAAATGTAAGATGCGGCGCCGCCGGTCTCTCAGTTAATGAAAATCATAATAGGCCATTGATAAATAAATCAATAGTTTAATTTTCCACTTTGTCCAGGTAATTACAAACAACACAAACAATGTCTAAAAATCCGTAATTATGAAATCACGTGCGTGTCAAGTCAGGTTTGACACGCGGCGCTCAACACTGTCTCGTGTCATTGATTTGTAAGATAAAAAGCGGCTCAGAATAGTGTTATGGAAGATTAATCAACGAAGTTTCTTTAATTTATTGTTTAGATATGCTCTTCACTATTGAGTACTGTCCGTCTGAATGATATAGCGTCTTCAAGAAAAGTCAGTGCGCGACAGATTCCGACTCAGATCAGCCTGTATTGATCAGGCTAGCTAAGTCTGAATCTTCGCTTGTTACTCTTTGGTCAGGCGGTGCTCTATGGTAAGCCCAGATAAGGCTCATGCGTATAATGGAAAATTCGGTGGCGTGCAGGCTGATCCGAGTCTTTGACAGTCGCACAGTCTTCTAATAGGAGTTGTCATGCACGGCCTCAAACAGACGAATCACACGTGGGTACCGATGTTTACCCTTCCGACCCTGTAGACTGGTACGGATACCCGCACAAATAGTGTAGGTCCAGATGAGACGGTTCATAACGAGCTTTCTATGCAGGATCTACAGTTTGCCGCGCTGAGATGGTTCGTTCATGCTAGGGGAGATGATCCAATCTAGCTTACAGCTGCCGCTTAACATTGTAAGCGTTTTATGCAAAAGCGGAAACCAGTCAACTCTTTATCGAGTCGTCTATGCGAAAGGGAGCTAATCCAAACCAGTTCATAATGTATAGTTAACACAACCCGGAAACCAGTAATTTATTTATAGCTCATATGGAAATCCAAATTTGCAAGAGTATTAAAAGACAACAAGAGACGTTTGAAATTATTATTCTTAACATTTATTGATGATATTATTCCAAGAGAACCATTGCATCTCCTAAAACAAACAGTAACAATGTAAACTGAAATATGCGTAAATTATTTAAATTGCCATATACACGTGCCTTCCAAGCACGTTTTGGCGAACAGAGAGGCGAACAGTCGTCATACCTATGACGTCACAATTTGGTTGTCTCGAACTACTGATAACTCGAACATTTTTATTAGGTCCCGTGAAGTTCGAGATAACGAGAGTCGACTGTATATTCTTGAATCAGCAGCATGGGGAGAATGACTGTTAAAATTATTTCACAATCAATTTCCATTCAAGTTATGCAACTCAGCTGGGACTGGAACTTGTGACCCCAGTACTTTTCCTCCTGACCATTCCAAGGCAGTTCTTCTGTTGCAGTTCTTTGTTTGTGCCGTGCTTTGCGACCGTGGCATTTCTTGGGTATCTTCACTTATATTTTTGTGACCCCTGGATCTCCAGTCAGACATGCTAAATTAGGCTTTTAAGATCTCAAAAATGGTGCAATGAAAGCTGTCATTTTTGTGAGTAAGAGGCATCATAACTGCTTCATTTAATATGTAAAATTAAATAAAACATTTGAAATAGTATTTTATAGCTGAATACCTGTTAATGTATTCATTTGGATATACAGCAACTCTCATTATCTCAAACCCATGTATCATATTTTTTGGTTTGAAATGACAGCAGTTTGAGATAAAAAGGAGTTTAAGTGTAAGTAACATACAGCAAACTAAACAATATAGCTTTCAAATTTAGTTCAGCATTCAGGGCCCAGTTGTTCAAAACTAACGATGTCGTTAGTTAACATATCGTTAAAACTTTGATCATTAAATATGGCATATTCGCTAATATTTTTGCTGAAAAAATGTGAGTAGCTTTTGTATTTGCACATTTTTTCAGCAAAAATACCTGTGAATTAGATATTGTACTTGCTAGAACAGTTAAAAATTTGACCACTAACGAGCGAGTTAAGTTAACTATGCTTTGAACAACTGGGCCCAGGAGGAGTTTGAGTTATCAGGATTTGAGATAAAGAGAGTCAACTTTATATAATTAACTAGTACAAATTAGCAGCATATTCCTGTCAACAGACAGCATTTATAAAAATTGAATATCTCAAAAATATTCAAAATGGTGGCAACATGCAAATGGTAACTGTTATAAAATTTCAAAACTACAATAGCGTTCTCATTTCTTAACTGATTCTTATCATATTTGCACAAAGATGCCTTTTCTCTAAAGCTAAAGACAGTTAAACTTCAATTGCTCAAACATTTTTGGGCTATGTAAATTTGTTCTAGACATAGGTAGTTTGAACCACTGAGGGTTAATCATAGTGCCATATCAGGAGGCAAATGGGGATAATTTAGGGATGTCTTTTCAATTTTCTATAGAATAATGGTATAACTGCCTCAATGAAACATTTCTAATGAGTACACACAACATTTATTTCTTTGATAAAATGAGAAATTTTCCCTAAAATATCCCTAAATATTGTTTTTTCTTGAGCTATCGGAAGAATTTCCTAGGGACTCTAAAACGAGTTGGAATCAGGCATGTGAACAAGCCATCAGTGTTTGAGCCATCAAAGTTTTGCTGTATTTTAAGGCATTTAGCAAAGCATTTAATGGGCCTTTTACCCTTTTATATGGATCAATGCCAACATTTGCCCCCAAGATCCCTGTTTGTCATGCCCCCACTTACTTGTCTTTATTCTGGCAAAGAACAGCAAAAATGGCAGCAACCATTTAAACAGTAACTGTTATAAAAAATTCCAACTAAAACATCTTTCTTGTTTCAATATGATCAAACTTTCATATAGATGCTTATTTTCTAAAGGTAAGTATTTTATTTTAAAGCATACAATGCATTTGGTACAAATGGATATTTTTCATATTTTTCCCTAGAAACAGGATTTGACAATCCATGCAAACTATCTCCACTGGGGACAATTTGCATGAAATGTCAAAACGTGTTTTTTTGGGAAAAGTAAGAAAAATATTTCAATATGTCATTCGCTGAAACTTTTACCTAGAGTGCTAAGCATTAATAGAGCTTACTGTCAGTATTTGCCCCAAATACCCATGTTTGTCATGCCCTCAACTTACTTGTCTTGTTTCTGGTAGAGAACAGCTAGAGCATCGAGTTCCTTAGCAACCAGCATATGATCACTGCCCAAGGCATTTTCGTAGATCTCCAAGGCCTGTTTGTAGAGGGCCTCGGCAGTCGAAAACTTGCTCCAATGGGCATGCAGTCCAGCCAGCTGATGAAGTGAGTGAGCAACAATAGGGTGGTCTGGATCCAGGGCAGTCTCACGGACCTCGAGAGCTCGCTGTAGGGCAGACAAGGCCTGCAAAATGAAAAGATTTTCTTTTATACACAAGGTAACACAACAATAATGACGTGATGTTTTATGGCCCTTTCAATATTATTTAAGTGATATCAAAAGAATGGTATGGTGATAATGAAACACTCTGTGCAATAAAGTGCTGTACAGTCTTGACGTGACTTCCATCTCCAGTAGAATATTCACCAATATCAGTGCAATGGTCATTTTATTACATAGCTATATATACTTTGTGTCATTTTCAGTTGTTTGTAGCCTCAAAATAGGCATTTCTATTATCGAAAATTCAGAGCCTGCATAAATGCATGACAAATTTTGGCCTGTCGTCATTGAAAGCAACGTCAAGTAACGTAAACATTCAAAAGCATCTGAGTAAGCAGGCAAAATAATGTAAGCATGCTACCAAGTGAGATCTGCACACTTTGCATGAAATGTCATAAACCTGTTTTCAGAGAAAAGTAAGGACATTATTTCAAAATACTGTCTGCTGTAATTTTTACCCAACAAGCTAAGCATTTTTACCATATAAACTAAGGCTGGCTTATCGAAGCTGAAAAGATAATTGATTATCAGTCCTGCCATTGTGATCGATAATCGATTAGTAATCACTGAAGATTTGATCATAATTTTACCAGTCTGAGCATGACTCTTACCATATCTTATATTTAATGCATATATTCGGTCAGACAGACCTGAGCAAACAGTGTAGACCCTGGTGAGACGCCGCAAATGCAGCGTCTCATCAGGGTCTACACTGTTTGCCACCCAACAGGTACTACCTTGAAAACTCTGGTTTCTTCTACATCTGGTACCTATACTCATTTTTTTTTTTTTTTTTTTTTTTTTTTTTTTTGATTTCGGTTTTATTGCCCTTTCAAGAATATTCCACTTATATCAAGCCGATCATTTATCAAAGATGGGCGAAAACCAGAGAACCCGAGGAAAAACCACCTGACCATCCGTAAGCAGAACTTGGCTTTCTCACATGTGACCCGAGCGAGGCTCGAACCACAGCAGTGAGAAACCAAAGGGATTAAGAGTCAACTCTCCTATCCACTAGGCTACAGGGACCCGTGTACCTATGTTCATATGGGTCATATAATACAAAAAGCTGTCTTCAGGCATATACAGACAACAAAGACCAAGATCAGCAAATACAGCTGCGCAGTTGGATTAGTGCCTTTATTGTCAGCTAACAGTTTCATTGGATACTTCAGAATGTATGAATAATTGGATACTTCAGAATGTATGAATAATTGGATAAGAATGTATGAATAATTGGATACTTCAGAATGTATGAATAACTGTTTAATTCGGAATGTATGAATGAAGAGCAAAGGCCCTTATGATACTTTGCAGCCCAGTAATCTGTACATTTTGTGCATGTCAGAGGGCATTTTTTGGCTTGAGTTACCTGATTTAACTGTCCAAGATCATCCAAGAATCTTCCAAGTGTTTCATACATGTCAGCTATCCTTGGAAGAGTTATTTTCCCTTCATATTGGCCTATAGCTGAAACATAAAACAAAACTGATCATGCTAGCTATCCTTGGAAGAAATATTTTCCCTAAATACTAGCCTATAGCAGAAACATAAAACAAAGCTGATCTTGTCAGCTATACTTGGAAAAGTTATTTTTCCTAAATACTAGCCTACAGCTAAAACATAAAAAAACCTAATCATGTCTGCTATACTTGGAAGAGTTATTTTCCCTAAATACTAGCCTATAGCTGAATCATAAAATAAAACTGATCATGTCAGCTATCCTTGGAAGAGTGATTTTCCTTAACACTAGTCTATAGCTGAAACATAAACCAAAACTCATCATGTCATCTATCTAGGATGTGTTATTTTCCTGGCCTATTTCTGAAACATAAAATGAAACTGATCATGTCAGCTCTCCTTGGAAGTGTATTTTCCCTTCATACTGACCTATAGTTTAAACCCATACTAGCTTGTAGCAGAAATAAACACGAGGACCATTGTCGTCCTTAACGCTCACCTGTACTGAAAAGTAGGCCAAGGTCACTCAATGTTTACAATATTCATTAATCTGGATGACATAAATCTTAACCATTGTCCTGCTGAATAAATTACGATGCCACGCCCACTTATAATTTTTAGCCAATCAGATTACTTGATCCAGACTGCTGCTATAAATTCACATACTTAATGGCAAACAGTGCAGATCCAGATCAGTTGGCTTCTTCAGAAGCCAACTGATCTGGATCTACACTGTTTGCAAATGCGGGGTATATCCGGGTTCAGCAGGACAAGGGTTAACATATCCATAACTCTATCAAAATTTGGTGCACTTTAACCTCAAAATAAAATGTCAAGGTTTTCATTGGATTTCCATGAAAAGCTTATGCCATCAATACCCACACCAGAGGCATGCTACATATGAGAAATTACTGAGATCAGCTTGCAGACTTTGGAGACAAAACTAGTCAAAGGTACTGACTGACAACAGATGGACTGATGGACAAGGTGAGCTAAAAATATGTCAGCTGTTCTTAGAGGTGTCATTTTCCCTTCATACTAACCTATACACTTGCAATGTCTACAACTCTGTCAAAATTGCTTTGCCTTTCTTCTGAAAAGTTGAGAGCGAAGTCTTCTCTTTTAGAGTACAATAAAACCTGTGTAAGAGAGCCACCTTTAAGACTGACTTTAAATAGTGATTGATGTAGAAAAAGTTTTCTGTCTTATAAAGGTACATGTCATGTAATTTTGCTAGCAAAATTACATGACATGAACCTTTATAAGACAACCATCTTTCCACATCAACCACTAAGGTCAGTTTCAAAGGTGGCTGTCTTACACAGGTTTTACTGTACTCTCATTTTCGAAGAAGAATGGTGTGCAGGAAAGCAAATAATAAGTCACAAATGTTGTTCTTAAAGTTCAACTTACCATCTTCCATTTGTTTGGTGGCCGCTATATAAGCCTGAGCCATGCCCCCTTTTTCTGAACCAATAAAATTCCAATAACCCAGTAGTTCCAAACAGCGACCCCTGCAATATTAGAAACAAGTTTGTTTTTTGACAAAATAAACATCTGCCTCCAGACCAGGCGCTATGATCTACCCTCAGTGGCTTGAACTATCCATGTCAAGAACAAATTTCCATGGTCCCATAGATGTTTGAGCCATTGAAATTTGATTGTATAACATACACACCTAATAATCCCAATGGACTAGAAATTTTGGTAATTATTATTGCTATAAATCTGGCTAGGCATTCAGGAGATACCGATCTTCAAAATCTTTAACAGATTTTTTATGAAAAGTTTCTGTCTGTGATCTTTACCTCAAGGACATTTAGAACAGCAGGGCTTGCACTGAACAAAACTTTGGATAGTATCTAACACCAATTAAGCCATTAAACCAGTGGACTCTTCTACCACAACTCTTTGGACCAGTTCATTTCCAACAGCAGGGTAAGTTTTTATTATTATTATGTTTTAAAGAAATTCCTGCAGTTAATGCAAACAGTGTAGACTCTGAGAAGATGCCACATTCTGCAGCATCTGATCTGGGTCTGCACTGATTGCCAATCCTTTTGGGGTTTTCCCAGGTAAAATGGGTAAATCCATCCAGACAGACATTCAGAAGATATTATCTTTAGAAACTTTTATATAAATCTTTACCATGAAAAATCAAAGTCAGTGACTGATGGGTCACTGAGGAGATGGGGCTTGCAGTGAACCAGGATCTAACATCAGTCCATATATAACTAAATCCATCTATGCATTCAGGAGTTACTGACCTGTGAACACTTCAACGTGTAATGTAACTTGATAAGCAATATTCTAAGTGTAGCCTTTGACCTCAAGGTCACTGACCAGAGTGGAACTGCACTAAACTAAACTTTGGACCAATATCCAACATCAATCCTAGTGTCAACTAAATCATTTCAAGCATTCAAGAGATATAGATCTTGAAAAAACTAACATAAAAGTGTTACATGAACATCCCAAGTCTCTGACCTTGACCCCAAGGCCATGTGCAAAGGTGAGGGTGGTACAGTATAAAACAAAGGAAAAAGGACCAATATCTACCAATGGGTCACTTATAAGGTAAATTCCACTAAGGGTTTGGATAATACCACTTCTTAAATACTTTAACATAAAACCTCAATTTGAGGAAGCTAATACTGATGCTAATGTCAAGGCCAACGTTAATGTCAAGGCCAATGCTAGGGGCATAGCTCTAGATAAGAGGGGAATGAAATAAATATTTTTTTTATGTTTCTCTATGTAACAGTTGAAATAAAACTGCAAGCCATGCACCATGCCCCGCCACAGCGACATATTCCCTATGCACTTCTGTAGTATAAGGGTTGAAAACAATCTAAGTTAAACATGAAGAGAAGCAATAAACAGTTATTTCATAACAAAAAAAAAACAAGAGGGCCATGATGGCCCTGTAACGCTCACCTGAGCAACATAGCACTTTGAGAGCCTGATCTAGAACTGATCAAGGCAAACATTCTGATCAAAGTTCAAAATGATGATAACAAAGTTTTCTGCTGATTTCGCCTGGTGACCTAGTTTTTGATACCAAGTGACCCAGTTTCGAACTTGACCTAGAACTCATCAAGACAAACATTTTGTGCAAGATTCATGATAATTGCTTGAAAAATGTGACCGCTAGAGTGATAACAAGATTTTACGCTGATTTGGCTAGGTGACCTAGTTTTTGACCCCAGGTGTTCCAGTTTCGAACTTGACCTAGAAATCATCAAGACAAAGATTTTGAGCCAGATTCATGATGATTGTTTCAAAAATGTGACCGCTAGAGTGTTAACAAGGTTTTCTGCTGATTTGGCCCGGTGACCTAGTTTTTGACCCCAAGTGACCCAGTTTCAAACATATCCTAGAACTCACCAAGACAAACATTTTGAGCAAGATTCATGATAATTGCTTCAAAAATGTGACCGCTAGAGTGTTAACAAGGTTTTCTGCCGGTTTGGCCTGGTGACCTAGTTTTTGACACCACGTGACCCAGTTTCAAACCTGACATAGAAATCATCAAGACAAACATTTTGAGCAAGACTCATGATTATTGCTTCAAAAATGTGACCGCTAGAGTGTTAACAAGGTTTTCCGCTGATTTAGCCCGGTGACCTAGTTTTTGACTCCAAGTGACCCAGTTTCGAACTCAACCTATAAATCATCAAGACAAACATTTTGAGCAAGATTCATGATGACTGCTTCAAAAATGTGACCGCTAGAGTGTTAACAAGGTTTTCTGCTGATCTGGCCAGGTGACCTAGTTTTTGACCCCAAGTGACCCAGTTTCGAACTTGACCTAGAAATCAACAAGACAAACATATTGAGCAAGATTCATGATGATTGCTTCAAAAATGTGACAGCTAGAGTGTTAAGGTTTTCTGCTGATCTGGCCAGGTGACCTAGTTTTTGACCCCAGGTGACCCAGTTTCGAACTTGACCTAGAATTCATCAAGACAAGCATAATGAGCAAGATTCATGATAATTGCTTCAAAAATGTGACCGCTAGAGTGTTAACACGATTTTCTGCTGATCTGGCCCGGTGACCTAGTTTTTGACCCCAAGTGACCCAGTTTCGAACTTGACCTAGAAATCATCAAGACAAATATATTGAGCAAGATTCATGATGATTGCTTCAAAAACGTGACTGCTAGAGTGTTAACAAGGTTTTCTGCTGATCTGGCCAGGTGACCTAGTTTTTGACCCCAGGTGACCCAGTTTCGAACTTGACCTAGAAATCATCAAGACAAATATATTGAGCAAGATTCATGATGATTGCTTCAAAAATGTGACCGCTAGAGTGTTAACAAGGTTTTCTGCTGATCTGGCCCGGTGACCTAGTTTTTGACCCCAGGTGACCCAGTTTCGAACTTGACCTAGATTTAATAGAGGCAAACATTTTGAGCAAGTTTCATCAAGATTGGGTCAAAACTATGACCTGTAGAGTGTTAACAAGTTTTTCCTTTGATTTGACCTGGTGACCTAGTTTTTGACCCAAAGTAACCCAGTATCGAACTTGACCTAGATTTCATAGAGGCAAACATTCTGAGCAAGTTTCATCAAGATTGGGTCAAAACTGTGACCTCTAGAGTGTTAACAAACTAATTGTTGACGACGGACGACGGACGACGGACGACGGACGACGACGGACGACGGACATAGGGTGATGACAATAGCTCACCCTGAGCTTTTGCTCAGGTGAGCTAACAAAAAAAAAAAAAAACACAAAAATGTTTAAGTTAAAAATGCAATAAAAAGTGATAAAAAATAAATTCAGGATTCTGAAAAAAACAATATGCATATCTTCAGACCATCCTAAAAGTGTGTGTAAAGTTTCAAAAGGATCGGCCTGAAAATGTAGGAGTTGCGTGTACAAGGTACATACTCCCTATACATTTCTGTAGTATTAGGGCTCGAAAAAAGTCTAAGTTAAAAATGCAAAAACTGTAATAAAAAATAATTTCAGGATTCTAAAAAAACAATATGCATATCTTCAGACCATCCTAAAAGTGCCTGTAAAGTTTGAAAAGGATTGGCCTAAAACTGTAGGAGGAGTTGCGGGCAGAAGGTACATACTCCCTATACAGTTCTGTAGTATTAGGGCTCAAAAAGAGTTAAAAATGCAAAAAATGTGATAAAAAATAAATTCAGGATTCTAAAAAAACAATATGCGTATCTTCAGACCATCCTAAAAGTGCCTGTAAAGTTTGAAAAGGATTGGCCTAAAACTGTAGGAGGAGTTGCGGGCAGAAGTTACATTTTCCCTATACATTTCTGTAGTATTAGGGCTCGAAAAAAGTCTAAGTTAAAAATGCAAAAAATGTGATAAAGAATAATTTCAGGATTCTGAAAAAACAATATGCATATCTTCAGACCATCCTAAAAGCGCCTGTAAAGTTTGAAAAGGATTGGCCTAAAACTGTAGGAGGAGTTGTGGGCAGAAGGTACATACTCCCTATACATTTCTGTAGTATTAGAGCTGGAAAAAAGTCTAAGTTAAAAATGCAAAAAATGTGATAAAAATAATTTCAGAATTCTGAAAAAACAATATGCATATCTTCAGACCATCCTAAAAGCGTCTGTAAAGTTTGAAAAGGATTGGCCTAAAACTGTAGGAGGAGTTGTGGGCAGAAGGTACATTTTCCCTATACATTTCTGTAGTATCAGGGCTCGAAAAAAGTCTAAGTTAAAAATGCAAAAAATGTAATAAAAAATAATTTCAGGATTCTGAAAAAACAATATGCATAACTTCAGACCATCCTAAAAGCGCCTGTAAAGTTTGAAAAGGATTGGCCTAAAACTGTAGGAGGAGTTGCGGGCAGAAGAATGGTGTGGGCGCTGACGGATGGACGGACGGACACTCAAAATTTCAGAGGGTATAACATAATACCCCGCCACTTTTTTAGTGGCGGGGCATAAAAATGTAAATAACATTTTCCCCGACCGGGGATCGAACCCGGTCTGCTGGACTCAAAGTCCTTCACTCTACTACATCGCTATAAAAGCCAGCTTGTACCGCACGGCAGTACAAGTGTGTTATATACCGATACCTGATGACATTCTCCCCCTCCAACTTGAAATTTGTCCCTGAATTTCTAGGAGTCCAAGAATCACATGAAATGAGACTCAAGGAGTTTTATGCACATATAATTATTTACGGTGGGTGCCAAATGTAACAGTTCAAAAAATGGAAATAACATTTTTTCTCTGACAGGTGATCGAACCCGGTCTGCTGGACTCAGTCCTACACTCTACCACATTGCTATAAAAGCCGGTTCGTACCCCAAGGCAGTACATGTGTTATATACCTATACCTGCTGACATCCACAAAAACATATGTTGTGGCTACTCATTTGAAGCACGTTGCTGAGGTGCTTCTAATAAGTAAGCACAACATATGTTTTTGTGGAGAATTAAGAGAAATATCAACACCTTTTGGTTGAAAAAAAAAAAAAACTTATCTGGAGCTATGCCTGGGTAGCGCAATAGATCTTCCTGTTTGAGTTCTTGTTTAACACTTAGCATTCTGGATAAAAATTTCAGCAGACAACACTTATTTTTTTTTCAGAAAACTGGCTTTGACATTTTGGGCTATTCATGGAATATCATACCCTATTTTCTGAACAAAATAACATAATATGATCAATTTTTCGTCTGCTGAATATGCCCACAGAGTGGTTAAGATTAAGGTTAATAACACATCAACCCTTGTGGGTCATTTTGACTTTCTTGTACTTTGGTACAGGTGGGCTAACAATTATTACCTTGCATACATTTTCTGGAAGACTAACATATTAAGTAGGCACTTCCGCAGAGAATCTTTATCTCTAGTTTGGTGAAGTTGCCATGGTAACTCTTCTGACACTCGACAACTGGCCTTTACTGGACTGTACAACAGAAAAAAGTTAAGAGCCTTTGAGTATCAAACATGTTCTCATAGTGGGACAATGGTTGCTAAGTTATTCTCAAAGTTGTGATACTAGATGTGAAAATCATAATAAATGGAGACAAATATGATATACAGTGGACTCTCATTATCTTGGTCCAAGGGGCTCTCTGAAATACTTCCAGATATCTGTACCTTGACATATCGTATTTGCAGAATTAAGGAAAATATAAATCGAATAATCACATTTCACAAATGAATATATGCAATTTGACTCCTGAAGTTAAATATATTGAAAATACTGTAGAAAAGAGGAGAAATTGCTCCTCTTTTCCACAATATTTTGTTACCTGTTGTTAGATTTCTAAGATAAAACAGGGACTAGATTTTCGCTTAGAGATATAAGTTGTTATTCGAGATAAGCGAAGTCAAGATAACGAGAATTAACTGTATAGTTAAATTTCAATGATTCGAACACTGACGGCTCATTTACCCTGGCTGAGTCAAAACCTATTTGAGTCCCTAGGATATTCTTCTGACAGCTCAAGAAAACAAATTCCTAAAGATATTTTAGGGAAATGTTCTTTTTTTATCATTAAAAAAGATGAGGTTTGGTTTAACAACATGTCAACACATGAGTGTCATTTGCACCTTTATCATGAAAATGTATGTTATGTGTACTCATCAGAATTGCCAAGCAATTCTGAGTACACTCAACATGCCATTATTTTTTTTAGAAAAAAAAAGACATTCCAAAATTATCCTCCTGGCACTATGATTAACTTTCAGCAGCTTGAACTACCCATGTCTAGAATGGATTTCCATGGCCCAAACTAAATGAAAACAATATTATACTGTGGTACTTGGTACTATTTAGAACTGCGAAAGATTTTGAATTTTTTTTTTTTTTTTTTTTATTTCTTCACAAAAATGTATGTTCAAGATACTCATCCCATGACATACCTGACTGACAGCTTCCATCCTAAGTCTCATCCCTCTAGTCAAGCATCAGACTTTCTTGAGAGGCAAGTCACACCAAAAGTATACTGTTGACAGCATCATGAATGACTGTTCATAATTCTCTTATGAAAAGACTATTCATGTTAATTTGAAAATGAAATTTGATATGCATGCACATCTAAGTTATTAAATAATGTTTATATGAAGTTTTTCCAGGGGTACTTGACATTTTCCAGGTGTGTATGATAATCTCAGTTTAACATACCTTAACTGCTTCTGAAAATACTCCACCAGATGTTTCCTGAGTTCTGAAATAATTTTATTTTCGTCTTTACCAAAACAAAAATCATGGACAGCTTTCTCTACCTATAGAAGAAAAATAAAATGACATGCAATGAAAGAGAGGGGCTCTAAAGGGGAATGGATACACTTTAAGGGAGACAACTACACTTTAATGGGAGACAACTGTCAAAATTGTTTTCTGAAAAAGAGGTCTACTCTTAAAGGAAAGAATCTGCTCCCAGGGGAGCAGATTCTTTCCTATTAGAGAAGACCATGGGAGCAGATTCCTATTAAAGTAGACCAGGGCAGCAGATCCTTTCCTTTAGAGCAGACCCCTTTTCTAAAGAGGTACAGGAAAGCAAACAAAAGTCAAAGGTTGCCTCCCTTATAAAAGCAATGGTGGAAAATATATCAGGTGTATTCAGTTCCTTTAATATGCAGCCATATGCAAACAGTTTCTGCAGCCACCATTTAATCAGGGTCTTCTCTATTCACTAATTGTTTTCTTTTCTTTTTTTTCACTTGAAGTTGTAAGGTCAAGTCAATACTATTATGGTCATGGCTAGCCAGTCAGTCAACCTACTCACACTTTTTCCTGGGCAGGCTTAGTCCTCTATGTGTCTAATAATTACTGTGTGTATGTACTTTTGCCAGTAACCAACAACTGCCCTTCTTGAAAGAAGGGGAAGAAAGACTAGAAAACATTTCTTACGCAATCTCCATGGAAGTTATGTGGCTCATTTGGGATTCAAGCTTAAGACCCATGGATCTGCAGCCAAATGCTCTACACAGAGACTGTGCTAAGGAGCCTGGCTTATTTGTCTATGAAAACATATGTTAACCCTTGTCATGCTGAATAAATTAAGATGCCATGCCCATTTCTAAATTTCAACCAATCAGGTTACTTGATCCAGATTTTTTATATAAATTCACATACTTAATGACGAACAGTGCATATCCAGATCAGTTGGCTTCCTTCAGAAGCCAAATGATCTGGATCTATACTGTTTGCAAGGGCAGGACATATCCGGGTTCAGCAGGACTAGGGTTAAGGGTACTCAATAGATGCACCTTGTTAGGGTGCTTCTTTTGAATACCCACAGCATAAGTTTTGGTGAAGAAATTAGAAGAATATCATCACGGCTAAAAAAAAGTGCCTGACATTACAAAAACATGCCTATTCAAATATATTGAAAATTTCACCACCAAAAAACTAGAAGATTTCAGATAAAAATTCTATTATTATTTTTATGTTTCTGCTCAAAACATAGATTGTGGGTACTCGTTAGAACCGCCTTGGCGAGGCAGTTCTAACGAGTACCCACAGTCTATGTTTTGAGCAGAAATAAGAAAAATAATGTATACCCCTGTAAACCCCAGTTTTACTATATAAAAGTGGGGTTTAAGGGCGTCACAACCACATAGGTATGTTTGCGTGATGGCTGGAGCTATGAATTACATCCCACTGAACATTATTTCAGTCATACTGAGATATGCCTCCTTTTTTGTGCGACTTTTACAAGAATTAAAATGAATGAAAAACTCAAGTCCTGTCTTTACCCTTGTCATGCTGAATAAACTAAGATGCCACACCCACTTCTAATTGTCAGCCAATCAGATTACATTGATCCAGGCTGTTGGTATAAATTCACCTACTGAATGACAAACAGTGCAGATCCAAGTCAGTTGGCTTCTTCAGAAGCCAACTGATCTGAATCTACACTGTTTGTGAAGTTGGGGCATATCTGGGTTCAGCAGGACCAGAGTTAAGCTACAAGCAGCTGCTACAGAGGAAGCTGATCTATTTCTCTGACTCCACTGGGTGGGCCTGCCACTGATATACTGCAAGCCAGCACTGGAGACCCTGATCACAACGCATGGATAATCAGACTGCTCTGGCCCTTTGCCGTTAGTGAATTGTACATAGCTCCAGATACACAGGGGTACCCACATTACTATTACTCTTATTTCACCACAAAAACATATGTTGTGGGTACTCATTAGAAGTGCCTCATCGAGGCACTTCTAATGAGTACCCACAACATGTTTTTTATGAAGAATTGGAGAAAATTATCCCTGAATTATAATCAAGTACTCCTCTTTAATAATTCCTTTAACATATATTATGTTTTTTCCTCCTTAACAAGTCCTCTGGCACATTTTATTAGAAATGTGTCCAAAGGACATGGATACCCCCACCTGAAAAACTTAAACCAAAATTGCTAATGCCTGAAAAACTAAATGCAAATTGCTTACACCATGGACGTACAGATGGACGAATGGACAGACAAGGCTAACGCTATATGCCCTTTCCACCATTCTTTGAATGGCGGGGGCATGAAAAAGATTTCGGATATGGTAGGTACCTGTTCATGAGCTAACATGAGCAGCCCAGACTGGTATTTCAACACCAGGTGGTCTTGCATCACAGAAGTGAAAGGTCCTAGAAAGTTCCAATTAAGGCCTGGTATAATACTGAGCAGTTCATTTTCACTAAGGCCACAGCGACTGACATAGATGTAGCGTAAAATCTGAAAATAAAAACCACAAAATGAGGTCTTAAACATACTACAGTCCAACATCAATGGCTTAACTCTCTTTAGAACCATGGAAATTTGTTCTAGACAAGGGTAGTTCGAGTCACTGAGGGTTAATCATACTGCCAGGTCAGAGGGTAAATGGGGGTAATTTAACTATGTCTTTTTTATTTTCTACTTCCCGATACATCACCATAGTGCTGATTATATTCTCATTTCCTTTGGGATCATTGGGCCAATTGTGGTACCTTTGAAAATGGAGTTCTGCTCATGTATACACGGGAGGGCGTAAGCAGTGTTGCAAACTTCATTACTGCTTATGAAGAGTCTCAATAAATCCTAGACTCCTATTTTCTATCTGTTATGTGTTTGTTTGTTTCCAAGGGCAATTTTTTAGACTTTTATTCTATAAAATAACCGTATGTTGAATGTACTCATTAGAATTGCCTCAATGAGGCAATTCTAATGAGTACACACAACATACATTTTCATGATAAAATTTCCCTGCAATATCCCTTAAATATTTGTTTTCTTGAGCTATCAGAGGAATTTCCAAGGGACTCAAAAATGACTTAAATCTGCCACTGTAAATCTGTCAATGAAGTTTTATTGTATGATAATGTTCTTGCCAGGCCTGCAAATATTGTGAGGATAAAGTTTGCTGTTTCTGCTCAGTCATATTATACATAGCTCAGAGGGTATCATTTAAATATTTTCCTTATTTCTTAACGAAAACATACATCTAGATTACTAATTAGAACGGTCATATGTTTTCATAGAGAAATAAGCAAAATATCAATACTTTTTGGCTGGTCAAAATGTTAATGTTAAACATTATTTTCATGCTGATTATTCATATGAAATGTTTAACCTTACATTCTCAAAAAAAAAACAAAAAAAAACAACAAAAAAAACAACAATATATATAAAACAATATAAAATATATTTTAGAATATTGTTTGCTATTATTGTGAATGGCACTTTTAGGATTAAGCTTTAACATATATATGTATATTAAACCCTCATTACTACTTCAGTCACATGATCTCATGATTTCTATCATGTCTCATGGACATTCCAAGATCCCTGAATCACACTCAACATAAGTGTCTCATCTGATAATGTGATTTAGGAATGTTCACTCACAAAGCATCAGATCATGCTGGTGTAGTAAATGTATACAAAATGCAAATGTGAAAAACAAACAAGCGGGAAGGCAAGTGTTTGTTTATCGTTTGTTTGTGTTGAGGTTTTACTGCCCAGTCAACCCAATGGGGTCATGTCGAGAATGGTCAGTTTATCTAACCACACTTTTACTGGGCAGGCTTAGTCCTCTAAGCTGTTAACCAGTATTTTGCTCATTTTGTTGCCAGAAACAGACAACTGCTCTTCTCAAGTGTTTGTTAATAAGATTTGCAACTCTCTCAGGAAATATTTCCTGTATTTTAAACTCCAAGTTTTTTTTATAAAGTTATACATGTATATTGCATGTCATAATAAGTGCTGTCACAGGACAGCATAGCTTGTCTAAATTGTGCTTGCCTCTCTAAAAGCTTTAACCAAAAACTTTATCATTACTCTTTTCTAAGTAGTGATCTTGACCACAAGGTCACTCATGTGTGTCTAGATGGTACAAGTATAGAACTTCAGACAATATCAGGGCAAGTATGAACTACTTCCAGCCAACGGTTCAGAAGATATAGCCTTTTAGAAAAACTTTAACGGACGCCAATGCCAACCCCAATATCTATGCCATGGTGACCGTTATAGCTCTACCTGCACTTCCGTACAGGTAAGCTAAAAATGATTTTTTTTTCTTCAGATTCAGTTTTATGTTCTGCTGGCAGTTTCCAGCGATGTCAATTTTATGGCATTACATCATCTTTCTCCTCTGAAACATTGCATTATAGCATTCAAAGGAAATATTTCTTTACCCAAAGAAGAAAAACTTCCTCTAAGAAATTATGAATTCTATTTCTGGCTGAAATTACTACAAATAACTTCAGACTTGTAATACAACATTTTTGTTCCTAAAGTAATACCTGTACGTTACCTTAGTAGTAAGACCTCTATACTCGGGGATTTCCAGGTCAAACCTAAGTAGTTCTAATATCTTCATATATAGTCCTACACAGTCAGATGATGATAACATAGCATCAAGATGTTTAACTACCTTGGTTTCATTTTTAGAGCACCTGCAATGAGAACATCACAGCTTTACTTCACCCATTTTGGTTCATTTGGAGTTTAAGGGTCAAGTCAACACTATTAAGGTCATGTCGAGCTGGTCAGTTTACCTAATTACAACTTTTCCTGGGCAGGCTTAGTCCTCTAAGAGTTGACCAGTACTTGTGCATATTTTTTTTTTTTTTGCCAGAAACTGACAACTGCCCTATTAACCCATTTTCCTCTGGAGACCCCCAAAAGGGTAATTGGCAAAAACACAGACCCAGATTCACAGACCTAGATCCTGATCAGTGTTTCCACTATTTGCAAATAGTTTAGCCATTTTTCTCTAGGAATATCTAAATCACATAGCCTGGCATACATGTAACTAAAATTGAAATTGGACTCTTCCAATATATAGTATGGGGGAAGTTTATTCAGCCCAAAGTCAGTTTAAGCCAGCCTACTTCAAAACTTATTTAGCAGCACCATACTATGCTAAAAATCTAATACACTGAACAGGACTTAAGGTCAGTCGGATACAAAAATAAACAAAACTTAAAAGAGGTAAAATGCTAAAAGGTTTCAAAGTGAATGGATACGTGGTTTTCTGCCTTTTTGTAATAAGGGAGACAATTTCTGTGACATATGTTTTATTTTTTGTTTCCTGCAATGCATGCCATTTCTAAAGGAGTCTTCTCTGAAAGGAAAGAATTTGCTCCCAGAGGAATCAAAGTATTTCGTTTTAGAGTAGACCACTTTTAAGAAGGGGAAAAAAAATTATTTTGATAAGAGTTGCCTCCCTGACTAGAGATGTGTCCAAAGGACATGGAAGCCCCCGCCTGAAAAAATTAAACGCAAATTGCTAACACTGGGCGACGACAAAGAGGACAGGGATAAAACTATATGCCCTTTCCACCAGTCTTCAAATGGTGAGGCATAAAAATATATCCATTCCCCTCTCCTCCCATCCCTTCCTAAGTGTCTGCCATGCATATAAACAAAGAAAGATGCACATGAACAAAGAAAGCAGCATCTTAAATAGCACATTCAGTAAAATGAGCTCACATGCTCACATGTAATCTTGGTTTAAACGTATTTAATTTCATCGAAATCACAACACAGTCATACATACATACAATACTCATTAGGATTTGAACAAAAATCTTGAAGGAAATGTTGTGCCCTAGCTCATATATGCTATGGATATGATGTCATTCTTGTCTGAGTTCTCTGACCCAAATAAAGTCTAAAGTATCTCAAGGTCATAACAAAACATTCAAAACTTTTTCTACCAAAATTTAAACATATGATGCATTTTATGAATGCTTTAATTGGGAACGAAAGTGTTGCTGTAGCGCATTAAAGGTAATAAATCTTGATATCATCCACATAAATAGAAATATATATGGTAAAATTTTTATATTTTTTAAACAGGAAATTTATCCAGCAATATGTCTCGACAATGCCATAATATAAATTGAAACACAGGTCACACATCTACAACAGTGCATTTCAAATAGCAAAGTTACTAAGCACTATATCTTGATTGGCTCCATCACATAATCACATAAAGCCAATGCACCAACATGCAACATCCATGTTTTAAAAGAGACTCACAAATTTTTGGCCCCAAAAGCTCAGTTTCACTTACTTGCCTCCCTAAAAATGGAATTTTCCTTCTTTATTTAATCTAAAGATAAAGACCTCACTAATCTTTTCCACAACCTCCCATTTTTTTTCTGACAACAAAACATGTGTTTACATGATAGAATTTCAAACAGCAAACTTACTCAGCAATATGTCGTGATAGCACCATCACATAAAGTGGAATACATGTGGCAGTGTTTCTACAATGTGTTAATACTTTCGTCTCCTCTTCAGCATTTAGACTGGCTCCATGTGTGACTAGTTCTGCTCTCAGCAATTCTTTCACATTTTTGTTACTGAGAGCTTCTACGTGTAGTGTTGGCCAGGACCTGTAAAGTACATGGTGTTGTAAAATAATGTATTTTTTTAACAAACATGCAGCAAATACCATAATTACTGTAACTTTTCAGATACTTTAACTGCTTACTATATTTAATCTAAATATTCAGATATTTCAACTCCTTACCATGTTTACTCTAAATATTTAGATACCTTAACTCCTTACCGTATTTACTCAGATATTCAGATACCATTACTTCTTACTGTATTTACTCAGATATTCAGATACCATTACTTCATACCGTATTTACTCAGATATTCAGATACCTTAACTCCTTACCATATTTACTCATACATTCAGATATCTTTACTTCTTACCGTATTTACTCAAAATATTCAGATACCTTTCTTTTTAGATCCGAAGCAGCTCAGACATCATGCTGAATAAATTAAGATGCCACACCCACTTCTAATTTTCAGCCAATCAGATTACTTGATCCAGGTTGTTGATACAAATTCACATACCTAATGACAAACAGTACAGATCCAGATCAGTTGGCTTCTTCAGAAGAAGCCAACTGATCTGGATCTACACTGTTTGCAAAGGCAGGACATATCTGGGTTCAGCAGGACAAGGGTTATAATTAATGCAAAACTTAATTGCAAATGTTAAGAAAATTTCTTAATCCATGAACTTGACCTTAGGTATGCAGCTGAAACAAGATAATGCCAACTAAAGTACATACAGCTGCCGGTAGCAATACTAATCACACATCCAAACTTAGTATTGTTTGTGTTGAGGTTTTACGGCCCAGTCAACCCAATGGGGTCATGTCGAGCGCGGTCAGTTTACCTAACCACACGTTTACTGGGCAGGCTTAGTCCTCTAAAAGGTTAACCAGTATTGTGCACATTCTTTCGCCAGAAAGACCAAAAATCCAAACTCAGTAAACATCTTCAAAAATACAACCACATAGCTCTAGATAATTTTTTTTTTTTTTTTTTTTTTATTCATCTGACAAGCACTGATATTTTTTAGTTCTTCACAGTGAGGCACTTCTAATGAGTACCACAAAATATGTTTTTGTGAGGAAATAAGAGAATTATATGTGGATATCTACATTTATCTAGAGCTGTGATAAGCAAAGCATACAAACTTAATACATTTAAATTTTTGACAGGAATGATAACCCTTAAAGCGCCAAGCAAAATTTGTAGCAGACGACATTCTAAAATGTTTTTTTTTTATTTTTCAAAGAAAACAAGTCTTGACATTTCATGTGAATTGTCTGCCAAGCAGACGATTCACATGAAATGCCAAGACTTGTCTTCTTTGAAAAATTAAAAAAACATTTCAAAATGTCGTCTGCTGCAGTTGTGATTGGCGCTTTAAGGATTAATGTAGTTTCCAATTGTGATCTGTCTGGGCCTTTGGTCTGCACAGCAGAAAGATGATGTCAACTGACCTGTGTCTATCCATTAAAAATACTTACTGCATATCAACAATTCAATTCAAGAAATTCACAAACATAAGTTCAGTGTTTAAACTTAACTCTTTGCATGCTGGGTATTTTTGCATGTTTTTTTGTTGTCTGCGATTTTTTTTTTTATATTAACTTTTTCAAAAAATCTTTCAGGAATACCATTAGAGTGTCAAACAGTTTGAGTCCAGATCAGGCCCGATGTAACCAGGTCACTGTTGACATCATGACATTATGTGATAGTAACTAAGTGTTATGAAATGTGTGACATGATGTTATCCACAGAAATATTTCCAAAATGAAGTATACCCCACCTTTTCAAAGCAGGGTATATTAAAACATGCACAGAAACACAGTGCTAGTTAAAGGCATTTTCAACCACATTATAGCTCTTTTATTTCTCCACAAAAACATGTTATGGATATGGTAAATGTCTGACAAAATGGCAAATGCAAACAGTGCTCACCCAGATCAGATTTCTCCTCAAGGAGCAGTCTGATCAGGGACCACACTGTTTGCCATTCCACTAAGTATTTTAAGAAACAATTGCATAAAAAGAAAAATTCAGGCCAAAAAAAAAAAGTATGGAACATAGTGTTCAAAATTTTAGGCCATTTACCGTACCTATTAGAAGTGCCTCAGGCACTTCTAATAGGTACGGTAAATGTCCTATGTGTGAGATCTGCCATGCCTGCAGCAAGCCAGCTACCTGGAAGGGGTCCTGGATGTTGCCCCTGTATCTGTACATTAATAAAAAATCTGACGATGATGATAATGATGATGATGATGATGTCAGTGAGGCACTTCTAATGTGTATCTATAACATATTTTCATGGAAGAAACAAGTGAAGTATTTATTTGGAGATCCCTCTTAACTAGAGCAATGCAAAAATCAGACAAATCAGTTACAATACCTCCATGTCTGTGGGCATGTATCTTCGTGAGCCGAAACAATCACCCTTGCATCAACAGGAAGTGGATCTAACAACCATTTCAAATATAATTCTGTTTGCTGTAATAACCAAAATAATAATAACAATATAAAACTAGAAATGTGTTTGTAAAAAACTATGCCCCCAACTATATGCTTATCCTACAAAATGCCAAACTTGAAAAGGGGCATAACTCTCATAAAATCTGATTATCTTATTTTTTTCAAAGGTTACTCAGGTGATCTATTCCTCAGTTCACTAAGTTTCAAGGCATTAGCTTAAATAGCTAATGTATTGAGATTTTATGTTGACAAGGAAATATGAAGAAAGAATAGAAGAGCAAATGATGATTTGGTGTTTTACATCCCTTTCAACATTATTTAAGTGATATTGGGATAATGGTAGGATGATAATAAAAGATTGTGCAATGAAGCACTATACATGTACTGTCACAAGATTAATTCCGCCTCCAGCAGGATTCCAACACAGGACTTTGCTCAGAAGTCAGGAGTGCTAACTGTTTGGTCACCACTATGCTTCTAAATGGATGAACAAGTGGATGAACAACCCAAAAAGGAATAAGCTCCTCTAACTTCTTTGAAGTTGGGGACATAATGATCCTTGGGAGTAATGAACACATACCGTAAATGTCCTAAAATTTTGAACACTTTATTCCATACTATTTTGGCCTAAATTTTGCTTTTTATGCACCTGTTGCTTAAAACACTTAGTGGAATGGCAAACAGTGTAGACCCTGATCAGACTGCTTCTTCAGGAGCTGTCTGATCAGGGTCTGCACTGTTTGCGCATGTCAATTTGTCAGACACTTTGGTGTTAGAAATTTTAGAACATTTACAGTAAGTCTTGTCTTCCGGTATGCTCACAGATCAGACTGCGCATCCACAATTTAATCAAACAAACTCAAGGACTAAACAAATTTTCACTTGATGTACAAGCACAAGTCGGGATAGCGATCCAGTACCAAGACAGGTCTTGTTTGGCTTACTTGTTTATTTGTATATTTTTATAACGTTAGCAAGTTTACGTAATCTGGATTGCCAATAATTTAAAATGAGAACTGGGATGTAATGAAAAATACATATTCAGGCAAATATTCATAGTACAGACAACCCTATTTATACCGACACTCGATACAACGACAAAATTCGTTATAATGACAATTTGACTGTCACGAAACATTCACTCAAGAGGTAACAATCAGTCACAAATTATGCAAGAATATTGTATTTGATACTTTATAGAAACATATATTTTGGATATTTGTTAGAATTGCCTCAATGAGGCAATTCTAACAAATATCCAAAACATATGTGCTATGAGAAAATAAGAATAAATCATGGTCTTTCTTACATATCATTCTGCCCATTAGGGATTCTTTACAACAGCAAATTCACTATAATGGCAACATCTTTGCGAACAAATGCTGTCGTTGTAACGAGGGTTCACTGTATCTTTGGTCTTTAAAAACTAATTCAATATGTTTGTTATTTTATCAGCCATTTGCACAGCATAATTCTATATCAACCCTCACTGCAGCAGATGATAATTTTTATTTATTTTTTTTTTTTTTCATTTATTTTTCAGAGAAAATAAGTCTTCATGAAAACATATGTTGTGGGTACTCATGTGAATTGTTTGCCAAGCAGATGATTCACATGAAATGTCAACTTTTTTTCCCTAAAAAATGAAAGAAAACAAAAAAAGAAAAAAAAATTCAGAATGTTGTCTGCTACAAATTTTATTTGGCACTTCAAATGTTAGTGGTATTATAATTTTTTCCCTTTTTTTATATAGCGAGGAACCTACAACACTGAAAGAACATATTTTGTATAGGTACTTTGACATAATGGTAAGTAAAAACATTTAAGGCCTTCAATGCTTAGTACTCTGGGTAAAAATTTCAGCAGACAACATTTTGATTTTTTTCTCAGAAAACAGGCTTTGACATTTCATGTAAACTGTAATGTCAAAGCCTATTTTCTGAGACAAAAATGAATTTGCCCTGAGGTTATTACCTGGCACCTGTCCAACGAATCAATGACTAGAATGACCCCTCCTGGGGTTTTAGATGAGACCCTCTCTAACCACCGAGGAAATTCTTCTACCAACCTGACAGGGTCACAGGTCAGAGTGGGTGGGGCACTCACATGCTGCATCAGCTAAAACAGAGAATCCAAATCAGAAATTTTCCACCAAACATTTTTACCTACCCAATAGCTCCATACAAAGTAAGCACATATTTGTTTGTTAAATGGCCAAGTACATCACGAAAACATGCCTATATAATTTTGACCCCCTTAAACCCCACTTTTATATAGTAAAACTGGGGTATACATTAGTTTTTATATTTCTCCTCAAAACATAGATTGTGGGTACTCGTTAGAACTGCCTTGCCGAGGCAGTTCTAACGCGTACCCACAATCTATGTTTTGGGCAGAAATATAAAAAATACCAGAATTTTTATCTGAAAATTTTCAATTTTTTTGGTGGTAAAATTTTCAATATATTTGAATAGGCGTGTTTCCGTAATGAAATATTGTAAGGTCATATCCAGCCATTCATTTAACTTACTCAGATTTTTTCCTGGGTAGGCTTAGTCTTCTAAGACCTTAACCAGTCCTTGTGCACAACCTTTCACCTGTAACTGAGATCTGCTCATCTTGAATCAGCAGAAGTGGAAGAATGACAACAGAAATGATTTCACAATCAATCTCCATAAAACAGACATGTGCCAGTACTTAAGGTATGGTAAATGTCCTAAAAATTAAAAAAAAAAAAAACTTTATTCCATACTTTTTGGAACAAATTTACCTTTTTATATAGTTATTTCTTAAAATACTTAGTGGAATAACAAATAGTGTAGACTCTGATCAGACTGCTCCTTCAGGAGCAGTCTGATCTGGGTCTGAACCGTTTGCATATGCCATTTTTTCAGAAACTTTGGTGGTGTACAAAATTTAGAATATTTACCATTAATATGGTATTCTGAAGATAATTTTCTTTTGTATTTTTTTTTTTTTTTTTTTCACAAAAACATACCTTGTGGGATCGCCATGCAATATCAAGCATTATTGTATACGAGGGCCCTGCAAAATGTTTTGTCATTACAACTGCATTTCTGAAATGCAGTGTGTTAGTCATTAATGCAATTGTAAGTAGCCAAATTTCCAAGAGACTTAGCGTTTTTAAGGTTACATAGCTCTTGAAAAGATGTTGTTTTTTTTAATCTAAAATGATTGATATTTTTCTTACTTCTCCACGAAAACATTGTATAAGCTTTCAAAAATGAGATCAAGGTTGTTGTTGTTTTGTTGCTGTTTTGCTTTCTTTATTTGTGTTTATTTTATTATTATTATTATTATAAATTTTTTTTTTTTTTTTTGCAGCTTAAAAATACTATTGGTAAATATTTCATTCAGAAGAAAATTTCTCAACGGATACAGGTAGTTCCTTTTCAAACTGAAGCATATTTTAAACACTCAGAGGCAGGGTTGTGGAATTATCAAATATTACTTGTCCATGGACAAGTAAATGGTCAGACTCTACTTGTCCAACCATGATTTACTTGTACGTAAATTGTTAAAAAATCTTACTTGTCCTCAGGGAAATGGGACATTGGACAATTCAGGTATGGTATTTCCATAGCTATGCTCAGAACACTTTTCAGGTTCTTTAATGCTACCTAACCAAGTATTTCTCCAGACAGATCAAGAAAATCAAGACTTTTCAAGGCTGCGTAACCAAACTCCCCATTCCTACAAACTCTTCTATATTTAAATACAGCTGACTCTCGTTATCTCGAAATCCACGGGACTCTATGAAATACTTTGAGATATCCGTACCTCGACATATCAGACTTGCAGAATTGAGGAAAAAAATAATTCAAGTAATGACATTTAATAAATATACATATATATGTATATGTAAATGGACTCTTGATGTTAAAGATATATTGAAAATATTGTGGAAAAGAGGAGAAATTGCTCCTAATTTCTCCTCCTTAGGAGCAATTTCTCCTCTTTTCCACAATATTTTTTTACGTGTTGTTAGATTTTCATGTTTAGGCAGGGACCAGATTTTCACTTCGAGATAAGCGGTTATTGGAGATAAGCGAGGTCAAGATAACGAGAGTCGACTGTACTGTATGCATAGCTCCAGTTATAAAGAAGTATCCAGATATTTTTTTTCCTATTTCTCTATGAAAACGTATGTTGTGGTACTCATTAGAAGCACCTCATTGAGGCACTTCTAATGAGAACCCACAATGTATGTTTCTGAGAAGAAAAGATAAATACCAATTATTTGGGCTGGAAAAAATGCATTCATGATTTCTGGTGTTTTACATCCCTTTCAAAATTAAGTCATATTAAGATAATGGACGGGTGATAATGAAAACTCTGTGCAATGAAGTATTGTACAGTCATTAGCTGAATTCTATCTTCAGCAGCATTCAAACCCCGGACCTCATGATCCTGTCAGGAGTGCTATTAAACCGGACACTTCTGAAATACTCAAAGAAAAAACTGCCTTATCTGTAACTGTGAATTAACCCTAAATATTCAAAGACATTAGAATGAGGAATAAATACCTGAGCAGTTATTCTTCTTGTCATGACAACAGGATCTGCACTGATGGAAGATTCCCACCCCACAAAATGATACAGAACCAGGCTACTTGGACTCTTTTCAACCTGGAGCTCAATCCTGAAAATAAACTTACCATACTGACCCAAAGTATTTGGACGCCATAACTCCAGATAAGTGGGGTATCTACATACACTTCAACCTCTTTATAACACGGTTCGTTATAACACGGTTTTGGATATAACACGGTTCAAAGATAGATCCCAAAAATGTATAGATTATATTGAAAAATGACCATAAATGCTCATTTTTCAATATAATCTATACATTTTTGTTTGGATATAACATGGTTGTTTAACTAGCACGGTTTATGCTATGGACCCCAACAATAGTGTTATAAAGAGGTTGGGGTGTAGTATTTTTCTTAGGCCAAATAAAAAAACATGTGTTAAGGGTAACCCTACCTACCTAATTTTCCTGGTGAAACCTAGCAAAGTTTTCCTGTCTTACTTGCATAAAATATTTATGCTAAATATTTGGACAAGTAGGTCTGAGCAAACAGTGTAGACCCAGATTAAACTGCTCCTATAGGAGCAGTTGATCAGGGTCTACACTGTTTGCCATTCTATCAGTACCTCTATCTAAGGATAGTCAGATTTAGTAAAATTTTATGTTAAGTATGTGCAAAGTCCAAATACAGTGGAATCTCAATGGTTCGAACACTGATGGCTCGAATACCATGGATAATTCGAACTGGTTTTTGAGTTCCTACAAAATTCTTCTGACAGCTCAAGTAAACAAAATATTTAGGGAAATTTTCTTATTGCATCATGAAATCGTATTTTGTGTGTACTCATTAGAATCACCTCATCAAGGCAATTCTAATGAGTACACTCAATATAAAATTATTGTGTAGAAAATTGAAAAAATTTCGCAAAATTATCGCTCTTTGCTTCCTAACCTGGTGCCATGATTAACCCTCAGTGGCTTGAACTACCCATATCTCGAACAAATTTCAATGGTCCCAAAGATGTTCGAGCCACTGAAGTTTGACTGTATACCAGACATCTTAAAGGCATAGCTTAAATGAGAGCAAAAGTGGTACACCTCAATAATGACTTTATTGCCCTTACTTAAGTACTATGCAAGAGAGATCATAGGCATGTCAAAGAGAGGTGATCGTGAGATCCTAGCAGGGGGTTGTAAAGAGGCCCTCTGAAGGGTAATAAATTCTGAAGGAATATTGCTATGCCCGAGCTCATATATAATATTACCTATCAAAGACAATAGAATCGGTGAAACTGAAGGATGCTCACCAAAGATGCCCAGTAGTGGGAGGGTTATGTTAGTGGGAGTGTAAAATACTTTAAGAGATATGCTACGGACAAGCTTTGCAAAAATCAAGACAGGAAGTAACTCACTAATTACTTGTAACAGAGTTACAGTTCTTGCACTCTGCACTATCTCCCAATGTATCAAGTTTCATTTGATTCTCTTTTGTACTTTCAGAGATATGCACCAGACATATTTAATATTGCAATAATTAGGAAGGGAAATAACTCCATAAATATTGATAATAGGGTTATGGTTCTTGCATTCTGCATTTCCTCTCATAGCCCTCCATCACTGTATCAAGTTTTATTTATCTATCTTCAATACTTTTAGAGATATGCTCCAGACAAGCTTACTATTGCAAAAATTAGGAAGGGAAATAACTCTGTAATTACTTGTGATAGAGTTATGACTCTTGCACTCTGCACTTCCTCCGATGGCCATCTATCAATGTATTAAGTTTCATTTAATTCCCTTCTATACTTTCAGAGATATGCTCCGGACAAGCTTTTTATTGCAAAAATTAAGAAGGAAAGTAACACCCTACATACTGGTGCCAGGGTTATGGTCCTTGGCTTCTGCAATTCCTCTTAAAGCCCTCTATCAGTGTATCAAGTTTCATTAAATTTCCTTCTATACTTTCAGAGATATGCTCTGGACAAGCTTTTTATAGCAAAAATTAAGAAAGGAATTATCTCTGTAAATACTTTTGACAGGGTTATGGTTCTTTGCATTCTGCAATTCCCCTCATAGCCCTCTATCAGTGTATCAACTTTCATTAAATTACCTTCGATACTTTTAGAGATATACTCCAGACAAAAGTGTGACAGACAGACAGACGGGTGTTCTTACGAGAGGTATGTTATGAGGTTATTCCTTTGATCTTTCTTTGATCAACTTTAACCCCACAACTACCATTTTTATCTATTTGTAAACCCCACAACACAATTTTTAATTCCACAATGAGGGAATAAACCAGACACCAATACAAACGTTAACCTCCCAAGGTACCTGGCATAGGTATGGACAGAGGGATGGACAAAGCGGTGACTATATGCTCTCCCTTCAGGGAGCATAATAAATTAGCTAGTACAATAGTCCCCTACTGGACCTCGACCTGCCTCTCATTTATTGATAGTATACTAGGTTTTGTTGTGCAGAGTCTCTTATCAGTGATAAGACTAATGATCCAAACACACCTTATTTTTATGTCTTTTAACTTACCATTTACTGAGTAGTAGTGACCTTCCAGAACCTGCAGGACTGAGCACTAATAAAGGAGGCAGGGGACCAGCTGACAAAACATGGGCGTTTAGTCGCTCATAGTGCTGTAAGAAAAATTATACGCAAATACACTGGAACCTTTATACAATCAGTTCATTATTAGACATTTGGGTATATGATGGTGTTGTATCCAAACAAAAATGTACAGATTATATAGAAAAATGACCATTTATGGTCATTTTTTTATATAATCTATACATTTTTTGTGTTGTATCCAAGCTGAAATGTATAGATAATATAGAAAAATTCCATTTATTATTTTTCTATATAATCTATACAATCTGTGTTATATCCAAACCAAAATGTATAGATTATATAGAAAATGACTATTTATTATTTTTCTATATAATCTATACATTTTTGTTTGGATACAGTCTTATTGTTTCGCTAACACAGTTCTTGCTTGGGAACCCAGCAATAGTTTTATCAAGAGGTTCAGTTTATTATAAATGTATTTTATAAGGACAAAAGATACTGATTTCACAATTTTGACCACATTCCCAGATGTATGTAATCTGATGTTTTACGTCTCCTTCAACATTATTTAAGTCATATTGAGATGATGACGTTGAAGTGGTATTAATGAAAGGCTCTGTGCAATGAGGTATCATACAGTCATGAGTTGAACTCTGCCTCTAGTGGGATTCAAACCCAGAATCTTATGCTCCGAAGTCTGGGGGTATTAACCATTCAAACACCTGGCTGCTTCATTCCAAGATGTACATGTAAATTGTGGAGTTTTAAGTCTTAACCCATTGTAGTCTGGAGATCCCTAAAAGGGTAACTGGTAAACAGTGCAGACCCAGATCAGATGCCACAGAATGTGGCATCTGATCAGGGTCTCCACTATTTGTAAATAGTTCAACCATTTTTCTTTAGGAATATCTAAATCACATAGCCTGACATACCTAAAATCAAAATTAGAATCATTCAATATATACTGTGGGAGAGTTCATTCACAGTCTACAATGGTTAAAACACAGGTCACATCAGCAGCAGACTAGTGAATTGTGACATTTTTTCCAACTTTTGTTTACAAAGAAAATTAGGCTCAATAGTTTTCTTCAGAGATGCCAAATCCTTGACCTGCTTATCTGGGTTTAACAACTGAAGGAGTAACACATTACACGGCATGTAAATAAACATGATTTAATCCTTGCTATGCTGAATAAATTAAGATGCCACACCCACTTCTAATTTTCAGCCAATCGGATCACTTGATTAAAGTTGTTTACACAAATTCACATACTTAATGACAATTATGTAATTAAGGCAATGCCTTTTTTCGCGACACCGCCTTCTGAACAATTCAGAGTAACTACAGTTGCAATACTGGATGGACATCACTCTGTGGTTCTGAATCTCTTTTAACTACACTGCAAAATATAAGGATCCTAGCTCAAGCAGTTGTCAAAATATGGTGTTGACAAGGTGTTGCTATTGATATAATAGCAATGTCTGCATAAATCCATCAATATTTTACGGAATTCGCTCAAAAGTTAATAGTTGTCTTCACACTGATCCAAAACTGTACGCAGAGGGGGTGCAAGGTGTATGAACCCTTTTATGGGAAAATTATTTGTGGTCTGCAGACTCTGTATGTCATCTGATGATGCTTTATATTTCTATAATTTTTCATGAACATATCATAAATGCTTATAAACTTTTACTGCGGAAACAAAACTACTATTGTCAAACTTCAAAGGGGAATAACTCCAAGGAAATATATAGACAAAAGTTACACTGCTTGTGGTCTGTACATCATCCAATGATGCTTTATATTTCTGTAAAGTTTCATGAAAAATAGCTTGGAAGGCTTTCTGCTTATTAAACGGCAACGAAACTACATTGTCAAATTTCAAAGGAAAATTACTCCAAAAATATAAAGACAAGAGTTATGGATGTTGTTGTCTGCATGTTGTCTGACGATGTTTTATATTTCTATGAAGTTTCATGAAAAAATCTTGAACAGTTTTCAAGTTATAGACTGGATACAAAAAGATCATTGTCAAATTGCAAAGGGGAACAACTCCAAAAATATATTGAAAAGAGCTATAGTTCTTATGGCAGCACATGGTCTGATGATGCTTTACATTTCTATAAAGTTACAAGAAAATATCTTGAACTGTTTTCAAGTTATAGAGCTGACACGATTTTGTGACAGACAGATGGATGGATGGACAAACAAGGCAAGACGCAGGGCAAAACCAAGACATAACTAGAATTTGTTGTTCTACAAAAACACAAATGCCTCCCCTCTTTTTGGTGTCATATTGTATTGTACATTCATTTATATTATGAGCTTTCAAGGAAAATAACTCAAAAACAATAGATGCAACAGTTATGGTTCTTGCTCTTTGCACGTCCTCTAATGTTGATTCATATTCATAGAAAATTTAATGAAGATATCTTGAATGGTTTAAATTTATAGAGTGGACACGTTGTTTGTGATGGACAAAGTTCCAACAGAAATAATTAAAAAGGTATAAAATGCAAGAGTTATGGTTCTTGCGCTCTGCATGTTGATTGATATTGATTGATGTTGATTGATATTTACATGAAGTTTCTTGATTTCTTGAACAAATTTCAAGTTACAGAGGTCACGATTTTGTGACGGACAAAGTTCCAAGGGAAATAACTCAAAATGTATAAATGCAAGATTTATAGTTCTTGTGCTCTGCATATATGATAATGTTGATTGTTATCAGTATGAAGTTTCGTGAAGACAGGTTGAACCATTTTCAAGTTATAGAGCTGACAGGATTTTTAGACAGACAGACGCTGGGGGGAAAAAACAATACATATGTCTCCCTACCCTAAAGGGGGAAGACATAAATATAAGAATCCTAGCTCAAGCGGGCGGGGACATATTGCTTTTGCCATCCAAAGGGGGCAATATTTAGAATAAAATAGATTCGAAAATAAGCATAATAATTCTGGCATGCTAGGCCCAATGAAAAAAACAAACAAACAAAAAAAAAAAACATGTTTTACGGACCAGTCAACCTAATGAGGTCATGTCGAGCGCAGTCAGTTTACCTAACCACACTATTATTGGGCAGGCTTCGTCCTCTAAGCAGTTAGTATTGCGCACATTCTTTTGCCATTTGTTGTGGGTACTCATTAGAAGCGCTTGGTTTTCTTCAAGAAATAAGAACAGTATACAGGCTTTCAAGTGCCCTCCAGTGAAAAAGTAGGGATAAAGTAGGGCTCAAAATTTTGAAAAAGTAGGGCAAAAGTAGGAATTTAAATCATGAAAAGTAGGGATCGTAGGGATGTTCTGAGTGTTTTCAGACTTAGAAAAAGATATATTAATAAGAAAACAGTTTTCTCTGAACAATAACACTACATCACCATGGTATAAATGTTCCAAGAAAAGAGTTACAACTGATGTAAAACTATGTCATAAACTTTTGCATCGTGACTGCTCAGATTAAGTTGATCCAATTTTTACAAACTTCAAGCGAGCGAGGAAAAAAATTACAATTTTTGGTCACTTCAAACATTTGTGGACTAAAAAGTAGGGATAGTAGGGTATTTTCAGAAAAAAAAGTAGGGAAAAGTAAGAACACAAAAAAAAAGTAGGGAAAAGTAGGAATAGTAGGAAAAGTAGGGACTGCTTGAAAGCCTGATGTATATATATCTCATAATTTGGACACTCTTCTTGGCTAGAGCTATGATGTCCTTGTCCCAGAACAAGTAAGTTGAAGTTTTTACTTGTCCTCTGTTAATTGGGAAAGAGGTCAGACAAGTCAGGCAAGGTATTTCCACAGCCCTGAAAATCATCTTGTCACAAAACATATAAATTGGGTAGACAATCATGAAGCCAATTTGCCCAAATATGGTTCACATCACTTCTCCAGGGTTATTGAGAAAAACCATTTAACATTATTTGTAAGTCTAGGGGAGCTTCATGTTGCCAAGGCAACCAGACCAAGAGGCAGATCACCATAATTTTAGCTTTTTTTAAATCCCCCTACCGAAGCAACATTCTTAGCTAATTAGGGACAAATCATTTCAATCGCTTTGGAGGAGTTGTCATTTGAATGTGTTCACTGATGATCAGAGAACGGACAAAAAGTGATTACTGTATAGCTCATCCTAAGTATAGCATGGACATTTGTGTAAAATAGTTTCTTAGCAGATGTTTTAAGCCATGTTTCTAGTTAAGGCTGGCTAATCGAAGCTGAAAAGATAATCGATTATCAGTCCTGCCATTGTGATCGATAATCGATTGATAATGACCAAAGATTTGGCCATAATTTTACCTATCCACCTGAGCATGACTCTAACCATATGTTATATTTTATTGTATGTACTTGGTCAGATAGGCCTGAGCAAACAGTGTAGACCCTCATGAGACACCTAAAATGCGGCGTCTCATCAGGATCTACACTGTTTGCCACTCATCCAGCTATGTTTAAACACAACAGTGGATAGAAAACTGTACTTGTTCAAATTTTAGATTAAGTAAGGTAAGGAGTTGAGATGTCTGAATACTAAGGGTAAATACAGTGAAGTAACAGACACAGAAATCAAATGATCGATTATTAGCAAATCAGTAACGACAATCATTTTTTATTGAATTTATCCGTCACTTAATCAATTATCCAATTAATTGTGCCAGCCTTATTTCTAGTCAATGCGTTTTTTTATAATAGTTTAAATTTGTATGTCTTATTATGTGACTTTTAGTCCAGGTTTTTAAAAAAAATAGAATCAAATAATCTATATTATTCAGTAGGGCTGGCTAATCAGAGCTTAAAAGATGATAAATTATCAGTCCTGCCATTGTGATCGATGATCAATTAGTAATCACTGAAGATTTGGTCATTATTTTACCTGTCTGTCCGAGCAGGTCTCTTATCATAAGTTATACTTTTCTGGACGTATTTAGCCAGACAGGCCCAAAACAACAGTGTAAACGCACATGAGATGTCACAAAACCTGGTGTCCCATCAGGGTCAACACTGTTTGCCACCCACTCAGCTAATTTTAGACAAAACATTGGGTAGTAAGTTGTACTTGTTCAAATTTTAGATAAGGTATGGTAAGGAGTTGAGGTGAGTAACAGACACAGAAATCAAGTTCCGGGTAAGGTGTTTAAAGGTGTGTAGATATTGATGTAATGTATGTAAAAGAATCCAACACATGTGACAGACAACTGAAGTGAAATATGAGCGTCATGAGACAACCTGCTTTATGCCATATGCGAACAACAAAGACACATAGTTTTTGCACCTGCGCAGTCTGATCAGTACCGTTGTTGTTTGCCGTCTAGACAGTATACAACCTATCAAACCTTTCAAGACTAGCTAATCCGGTGCTGTGGCTGAGTTAGCCAGTCTATGGCTGAGTAGACCGGTCTGAGTCTTACTCGGTTACAAACCTCGAAGACAGGTTTTCTCATGTTGTCGCTTATATATTATCTGCACTTTGATGAAGTGCAGGGAGACTTTGTAGGGGCATCACACAGCTCCAAACACTAGCTACAATTGGATTAATTAACACATAATTTTACTGCAAGCATATTTTATTTTTGGGTTTCAGAAGGGGGAAAATAGGACCTTATGCACATACTGCTTTCAACTTCTTAAACCTCATTGAAATATTTTTATGTTGGAAACATTATTAAATAGGAGCTAAATCTTGCAGTCAGGAGGGTGTACATGCCGAAAAATCCTTATGCCATGAATTATGCGATTTTTGCTTAAAGGCTGGTTTTAAGATCTTGGTGAACCTGTCCCTTTGTGATGAATGTCTTTATATTGAATTAATTTTCTCCGTAACACATAATACAAGTTAATAAAAGAAATATATAGAGGCTGTTGCGTTATCTGAGGGATTTTTACAGATCCCTCATTCATTACTTGGAACTAGTGGAACTATTCAGAACTAGCCAAATCAGCGGAGTACAGTCATCGCAAGGGCAGATAACAAAAGGCGAATGACAAATTCTTTGGTGTGTTATTTCAAGGAAGGATAGCACTCTGTATCAACCAAAACAATCTAAGTTTTGATCAGCCAGTTATTTGGATATTGTTATGAAGCATACCGTTGCCGGGAACTAGCCAAATGACTGTAGCGGATTAATTGTGCCAGCCTTAGTGTTTGGACAATGAAATTCACTTGCCTGCACCTATATGCTTGTGTGTGCAGGGTTGGAGTGTGGGCATGTCACTAAGATTTTAAGGGTTCAAAATGTTCTTGGTATTTTTTGAGGCTAATAAATTGTCCAGATAACTGAGAAGTGTGGATAAAATCTATTTCTGTCATTTTTAACAACTTGATCTACTGTGATGTCCAAGAGAACCATGATAGAAATCCAGATTTGTGATCTGGTTTTGATAAGTTTTTACTATACATATATGTACAGTATAATAATTATAATTATATTCTTTTATGTCTAGTCCCACATAATTTATCTTTGAATTTTTTGCTTTATTATTTATAACTATTAAGGCTGACAAAATTAATCAGAAAATCGATTAATTGATTGATAAATTCCACAAAAGTTATTATCATTACATTTTTCTTATAATCAATGAGACGCTACATTTTGCACCATCCCATCTGGGTCTACACTGATCAGGCCTGTCTGAGAAAATACATATAGTAAAGATAACATGGTAAGAGTCATGCTCAGACAGACGGGTAAATTATGACCAAATCTTTAGTGATAAATAATCGCTCACAATGGCAGGACTGATGATGGATGATATTGCTGTATGTTGTTTCTACCCAATTAAAAGAAAAAAATGAGGGGCAGTTGCACTTTACCGGGCACTACTAACTGACTTCATAGTTACATTTAGTTGGGGGCTGCTGCCCCCAAACCCCTGCAACATATCATCCCGATTATATGTTCCAGTCGTACACAATTCAATTAGGAAATATTAAGATGCAAACCCACACATATAACCTAGTCAAAATTAGTAGTGCCCGGTAAAGTGCATTCTAGCAAAAAATAATTGCGACAATGTATCCTTTTAAAGATATTGCCTCCAGATTTGTGGGACTTTTACCCAACCTGATCACATAATGAACAGGCCCTGCCTAAGGCAGCTCTGCCCTGGAGACTATAGGCAGCCCAACTATTTCGCTGGCCCCGATGGGCGGGGGCTGTGCTCTGCGGGCCGTGATTTCTGAATACTCGATAATCAATGCACGCCGGCAATAGGCACCCGGTTACGCTACACTATCGGTTGCCTACCTGAAATGAATTTTACTACATCAGGAATTTTGCTGAAGAATTTTGAAAAAGTTTCTGTTGTCGTTTTTCGCGGACCGACACATTATGAACTTCAAGCATGCAGGTAAAAGAAGCTTTTGTGTCTGTATGGAGAAAAAAAAAAAGGACGACAGCATAGATTCCAGTAAACAAGCTGGTTGTCATACGACGTCATACAAGAGTTGTCGCAACACCTAGAAGGTCGGAAACCAGACAACGTATCCTTGAGCACTTTCATTGGCTGACTGACATCACATGTCTCAGCTGAAACACTCGGCGTTATTGGCAGACTTTTAATCATTCTGTCTTTTTCAGGCCACGGCAGATATTTTTTCAAGGGGTCCATACACACAATTCTGTTCTATTCCATACGCGTTACCATTTGACGCCACCGCGTGGCTGCTTTGCAGCCACGAGGCGGTGTCGCTATTATATTGAATTCTTATAACTGCACTGACAGCAACAACATCACAAGAGGGTATTAATACCTATGACGGTAAAATTGCAAGGAAACCTGACAGAGTATTACCCTAAATGTGAAATGCGCTTACAGAAGTGATGTCAGAGGATAATATTACTTGCAAGGGTTACATGACAGAATATTACCCTGCATGTGATATGCTCTCGACCAAAGCAATTTCTAATATAGCTTATGAATATTAATGAGGTTTATTAAAATCCATTTAAGTTCACAAACTGCTAAAATTTACAGAGCAGAGTGTTGGTTCCATACGAATCTAGTTTGTTTGTGTTGAGGTTTTACGGCCCAGTCAAATGACAAACAGTGCAGATCCAGATCAGTTGACTTCTGTAGAAGCCAAATGACCTGAATCTATACTGTTTGCAAAGGCAGAGCATATCAGAGTTCAGCAGGCTGAGGGTTAAGTTACTTCTATTTTTTTTTTTTTTTTTATTATTATTTTTTTTTTTTTTAGTCATTCATAAAACCAAAACAATTCTACCATAATAACAAATCAATACCTTTTCAAATGCAAGCTCAAAACTGGACTTCACAGCATAATTTATTGCCTCCATTTGTTCGTAATGGCCATGTATATCCCACACACCTTCTGCTATAAGCTCCATTACATCACCCTCTCTCTCAGTGAAATCATCAACCTGTTTCTTTGCAGAATCTACACCCAACTCCTGCAACAAACGTAAGATGATGCTGATGGTTTACATCCCTTTTAATACAATTTAAGTCATATCGAGACAACAGAAGGGTGATAATGATAGAAGTGCTGTACAGTCTTGAGATGAATTCTACCTCCAGCAGGATTCAAACCTGGACCTTGTGATCTGAAAGGGATAGGGCTAACCACATGGCCACCCTGACACTTTACAACTAACCTGAGAAAAATGCCCTAAAATTTCAAACATATCTCCTGATAAGAGTGAGTATGCATGTAATAATTTTCTTATTTCTTCACATAAGCATGTGTTGTGGTACTTATTAGAACAACCTCATTGAGGCACTTCTAATGAGTAACCACAAAACATGTTTTTGTGAAGAAATAAGAAAAATGTCCATACCTTTTTGCTGAAAAAAAAAAAAACAAACAAAAAAAAAAAAAAAAACACTTTACCTGGTGTTATGTTCAAACAATAATATATTGATTTCAAACAAGAAAAGCATTTAGTAGTCTTTCAGGGAATTGACCAACTACACCAAAAATGAATTCGAGGAGACATTTTAAAGCCAGCACATTTCACTAACATAAGCTGTAGTGAAGATAAATAGATTCTTAAATGAATGACTGTCAGAGGCAATGAACAAACAAAAAAAAAAAATAGTTGCAAAATTGTCAAATTTTCTGGGCCAGACTAGCCAGCTTCAGCCTAATCATTGCCCTCATATAAATTTTTAAAAATCCCAGAATGGGCTCAAAGACTACAAATGATCAGGGCCCAGTTGTTCAAAGCGTCGTTAGCTTAACGAGCTCGTTAAGGGTCATTTCGTTAACTGTTTTAGCGGATTCAATACACAATATTTTGATATTTTTTGCTGAAAAAATGTGAGTAGCTTTTGCACTCACATTTTTTCAGCAAAAAATTTCAGTATATTTGCGTATCACTTGATGTAAATTTTAACGAATCGTTAACTAACTATGTCGTTAGTTTTGAACAACTGGGCCCAGAAAATATAAACTACACTATTAAAACCATTCTATTAAAATATAAATTACACTATTAAAAACTACACTACTAAAACCATTCTATTAAAATACTACAAAATCAACACTAGATGATGATAGTTTGGTATTTTATGTCCCTGTCAACATTATTTAAGTCATATCGAGATGAAGAAAGGATGATAATGAAAGGCTATGTGCAATGAAGGGCCATACAGTCATGAGCTGAATTCCGCCTGCAGTGGGATTCAAACACAGGACCCTGTGATTCCAAAGTTCTGAGCTCTAGCCACTTGGCCACCCAAAAGCTTCTAACAAAACTAGAATCTCCCATTCAGTCGAAAGTCTCATGTTGGTGGCCAGTCTTAATTTTAATGCTTTTTAAACCTTTTTTTTTTTTTTCAAATTTACAAAGAGAGCTGATTATTTTAAACATCATGGAATCAGGAATATGATCTATTAACCCTTAAAGCGCCAAGAAAAACTGCATCTGAAAATGTCGTCTGTTTATGTCGTCTGCTGAATATTCTTGCAAACTTTTCAAACTTATTTTTTGCATACCGGCAAATAGTGTGGGCCCAGATCAGACTGCTCCTAAAGGAGCAGTCTGATCTGGGTCCACACTGTTTGCAGAGATGACTTTTAAAATCACAAGCAGAAGACAAAGCAGACGGCAATTGTTGTGATATGCGCTTTACGGGTTAAAACACGACTACTATCAATTATGGGGACTTGATAGCCAAGGTAAATTTTCTGCCATTCTGTACAAAGAAGACAACTTTGTGACTTCCTCTTTGCTTCCATGCATAGCAAGGCCCTTCTAAAAAGGGGTCTACCCTAAAAGGAAAGAATTTGCTCCCTATGGGAGCAAATTCTTTCCTTTTAGTGTAGCCCCTGTTTGGATGGAAAGCAAAACATTTTGACAGAGTTGCCTCCCTGAAAGTGTACCAATTCTCCTTTAAGTTTGTTTGTGTTTGTGTTGAGGTTTACGGCCCAGTCAACCGAATGGGGGTCATGTCGAGCGCAGTCAGTTTACCAAACCACACATTTACCAGGCAGGCTTATTCTTCTAAGCGGTTAACCAGTATTGTGCACATTCTTTTGCCAGAAACTGACAACTGCGCCCCCTTTAAGGTAACATGCTCTGAAGAAGTAAACAATCTGGATCTACACTGTTTGCAAAGGCAGGGCATATCCAGAGTCAGAAGGACATGGGTTAATATGGATATTTTTCTTACATCTTCATTTTAATATTGTGGTAGGTGCTTCAAATAAGTACCCATAACAAACTTTTTTTTTTCGGAATACAAGTACGAAAAAAAAAGAAAAAAAAAAACAAAACTGGATACCCTCTTGCCAAGAGTTATGTAGATGCATTCAGTGGAATATGATCTGGGTCTACATTGTTCAAACATCTGAATAGCATAACTCTTGATAAGATGCTTTTTTTTCAATCCAAAAGTATCTATATTTTTTCTTATTTCTCCACGAAAGCATATGTTGTGGGTACTCTTTAGAAGCGCCTCACTGACATATATTTTCGAGGAGAATAAGAAAAATATTTACCTGATATCCCCTCTTATCTAGACCTAAGGAATAGTTATGGTATACACAGTAATACAATAATGAGGATGACTTGGTATTTTACCTCCCTTTCAACATTATTTAAGTCATATCGAGATGATAAAAGTGTGACAATTAAAGGCTCTGTGCAACGAAGCACCATACAGTCATTACCTGAATTCCTTCTACAGCAGGATTTGAACCTGGGACCCATAACTTGAAGCTGAGTGCACTAACCATTCAGCCACTCGAACACAATAATACTTACAATAGAAACTATCCTTTCTATTTCTTGAAATGCCTGTTCTGCCCCTCTAGCTGCTGTAGTGTATCCATCAATGATCTTAGCTCTTCCACTGTCTCTCACTCTGTTGCGTAATTCACGTGCCTCTGCACTTGACCTTGTTCTGGATAAAACAGTACTGTTTGTCTCATTAGCCCCATCAAGAAAAAAAATGTGTATTTACAAAAAATAAATGTGTATTATTTTATGATGAAATTTCTGGTTCTACTGTACAAATATATGTGCAACCAACTTACATAATATTTTCCAAGCAATATTGTGTTGGTAAACATAGAATTAATTTCAAACTTGTTCTAAAAGTTTAGTCTGCCTCATGATTTATGTCCCTTTCAACATTATTTAAGTCATATTGAGACAATGGAAGAGTGATAACGAAAGGCTCTGTGCAATGAAGTGCTGTACAGTCATAAGCTGTATTCTGCCTCTAGTGAGATTCAACCCCAGGACCCAATGATCTGAAGTTGGGAACATTATTTTATATATATATTTCTAACTTCTGGAGTCAAATTACACATTCATTTGTTAAATGTGTTGTTCAATTTATTGTTTTCCTCACTCTCTCAACTCTGATATGTTGAGGTACGGATATCTCGAAGTGTTTCAGTGAGTCCCTTGGAATTCAAGATAACGAGAGTCAACTGTGTTGTATACAGCATCTGCTGCAGTTACAGCTATAAGGAAAAGTACATAAAGAGTTACATCTCCTTAAGACGGTGGTAAACTAAAAACAGATTCCTTTAAGAGACAAAATGCATTTTTATTCATGCAAAAATGATAACTGCAGACATAAGCTGTTTTTATAATGTGAGTAAAGGTCTGTACAGTGACTACTGTTTTGCCTCCCTTAAAAAAAAAAAGGGTTCCACTCTGAAAAGACAGCAAGTTCTCCCCTTTTAGAATAGACCCCTTTTTAGAAAGGGCATGGTGTGCACAAGAGCAAACAATCACCAAAATGCATCTCCTTTGTAAAACATTACAAAACATCTACCAAATCCCCTTGAAGCTAAAAAGACAATTACCCTCTGACCTCTCGGAAGCAGAAGATGGCTGACCTTGACCCTGGGTTGTCAAGGTGGCCAGCCTTGAACTCAATACCAGTGAATCTGAAATGCATATTTATATGTATAAGGTGTTGACAGAAATTTTTAGACCAAGGCAAATTACTAGCATTATCTTTACATTCTTTTAAACATGAGCTTGGACACAACAATTCCTACAAGACTGCATGTGTGCCCAGCGAAGACTCAGATAAGCCTGCACATACACACAGACTGATCAGAGTCTTTGCTGTCCACTTGAAACTGCTTTGGATTCTTGGCTACCCACAGTCCTCTACAAAGACCCCAATCAGACTGTGCAAATGTGCAGGCTGATATAAGTATTCACTGGGTGCACATGCAATCTTGTAGGAAATGCTGTGCCTGGCTCACATGTACATGTTGACATATCACACTGTACGCTTGTAATAATATTCACATAGCTTTAGATCAGACGATTTTTTTTCTCAACCAAAAAGTATTGATATTTTTCTTACTTCTCCATGAAAATATATGTTGTGGGTACTCATTAGAAGTGCCTTACAGAGGCACTTCTAATGAGTACCCACAACAAATATTTTCATGGAGACATAAGAAAAATATTTACCTGATACCCAGTCTTATCTATTCAGCAACCATTCTATAACTTTAGGGCCAACCAATACACTTCCATCACGAAAACACGCCTATTCATATATATTGAAAATTTCACTACCAAAAACTGAAAGTTTACAGATAAAAAATCTGATATTTTTCATATTTCTACTCGAAACATAGATTGTGGTACTCATTAGAACTGCCTCATCGAGGCGGTTCTAACGAGAACCCACAATCTATGTTTTTGAGCAGAAATAAAGAAAATAATGTATACCCGCGTAAACCCCAGTTTTGCTATATAAAAGTGGGGTTTAAGGGGGTCAAAATTATATAGGTATGTTTTCGTGATGCAAGGGAAATAACTGACATGGAAATATTTCCCTCTCTTCCCAATGGGAAATGACTGGCTCCCTTTAGAAAGCTAAGAGATGCTCCAATTGGACAGGATTTAACTCTTACAGTGCTACTGGGCAATTCAGCAGACGACAGATTCATGATATTTTTCTTATTTTTCCATGAAAATAGGAGACAATTTGCAAGCAGTTTCAAATCCTATTTTCTAGGAAAAATAAGAAAAATATTTCAAAATGTTGTCCTCTACAATTTTTACCCAGCATGCAAACTGTTAAGTTCTAGAGAAGCAAAATCCTATTAGTTTGCTTTAATCATGTTTTACATTGCTTTCAACTAGCTTTCAGTCTTATCACAACATGGATGTAGCAGGGACCTCAATGCTGACTTTTAGAGTGCTGCCTCACTGAATTATCATGCCCCAGACACATGACATGATATCCCATCCAGTCACATTATACTTACACTGGGCTGACCAGTTTTAATTCCTAGTCTATTTACTTAATGCTGAGTGCCAAGCGAAACAGCAGCCAGTACCGTTCTTGTTTGACCGGGTCTGGAATCAAACCCACAACCACCTGTCATAAAGTGGACCCTCGACCAATTGAGCCAGCAAATTTGTAAATTCATTTACTCTGGCATACTGTAGAATTAGCCATGAGTACTTGTCTTTGTTTATTATAGTGATTAATTTGATTTTTATGTTTTCGCTTTGAAGCATTGACTGAGTTGGGAGCCTTTATGCGAACTGAATTTTTATGTATTTCTGTATTAAGAATAGCATCGGGACACAGGGTGAAGTTAGCTAGCTGTAAAAGTGCTTTAAACCCCCTGTGGTTTACTCTACTGACCGTTCTAAGGCAGTGGTCCCGGTGTTAGTCTTACTCTTTGTTGCTTTGTGGTTTATTCTACGAGGCGATTTGTTGTATGTCATACCATGTGTCATTTTGTTCTTGTGTTTTTCAGTCCTTTTAGTATTGCGATTACCTCTCTTGGGGAAGAGAGAGCTAATCTTAGTGCTTTTCGTACATTTGTTCGATTTGTGCTTGTTTGGATTTGTCGGTTTCCTCTTCCTCTTGGTGTCTGGGAAGGGCTGCGGTTTGTGATTGTGGCACTCCCTGGACTTTTCTCTTACCTTTTTTTGTATCAGACTGCTAAAGTTGTCTCCATTTGAGAAAAAAAATGACTGCATGATCTCCTTGTGCATTTATTTAACCCTTAAAGCGCCAAGAAAATCTGCATCTGAAAATGTCGTCTGCTTATGTTGTCTGCTGCATCTTCTTGCAAACTTTTCAAACTTACATTTTGCATATAGGCAAACAGTGTGGACCCAGATCAGACTGCTCCTAAAGGAGCAGTCTGATCTGGGTCCACACTGTTTGCAACAATGACTTTTAAAGTAACCGGCAGAAGACAAAGCAGACGACAATTGTTGTGATTGGCGCTTTAAGGGTTAAACTACCAAGACAGCTCACATACTGGAAATGTCCTACAATTTTCCTACACCAAAGTTTCTGACAAAATGCATATGCAAACAGTGCAGACCCAGATCAGACTGCTCCTTAACAAGCAGTCTGAGATTAGGGTCTACATTGTTTGCCATTCCACTCAGCGCTTTTATAAACAGCTGCATAAAAAGCAAAATTTATGCCAAAAACAGTTTGGACTGATGTGTTCGAAATTTCAGGACATTTACCATACCCAGTCAGAGAAATTTGACCTTAATACAACTGAAACCAGAGACTGCATGATTTTGAAACAAATTACCGGTATTTATGTATTGTTTCAAATTCATTTAAGGTTTACCAACTGCAAAAATAGCAAACTAAATTTCAGAATATCTCCTGACATATAAAACCAGAATTTGGATTTATTTAACTTATCTATCCAGGCTGATTGGCTACCCTATAGGTATTTTAAAATGTGTTATTTCTCTCTACAAAATAACAAGATATACAGTCGACTCTCGTTATCTCCAATTCCAAGGGACTTTCTGAAACACTTCGAGATATCCGTACCTCGAAATATCAGAGTTGCGGGAGTGAGGAAACCAATAAATCGAACAATCACATTTAACAAATGAATATGTAAATTGACCTTAGGAGCAATTTCTCCTCTTTTCCACAATATTTTGTCACCTGTTCTTAGATTTCCATGTTAAAACAGGGACCAGAATTTCACTTTAAGATAAATGGTTATTCGAGATAAGCGAGGCTGAGATAACGAGAGTTGACTGTATTTGTGTGGAGAACTAAGAATATAAGAATCCATCATGAGTGTCCATGCAGGGTAGGGAAATCTCACCCGAGGGGTAGGAATTTCAACCAGGGGTGAGGCTTGCCAAGTCCGTAGTTGAAATTCTTATCCCGGTTGTAATTCCTATCCCGAGGGTGAGATTTCCCTATCGTGTATGAACTGGTTCATGATGGATTCTTTTTCTCCCACCTTTAAGTGGATTGTTCCTAGGACCAGGGGGTCTACTTCATGGTAATGTGTTGGGGTTTAACGAAACGTCAACCCTTGAGGGTCGTTTTGTGTCGTCTCCCAGAGAAAGGGAGAAAAGAGACAGAAGAGAAAGTAGAGGAGATGAAAGAGAGGGACAGGGAAGAAAGAAGAACAGGAATGAAAGTGAAGAAACAGAAGAAATAAAAACATCCCCCCTCTACCCTTACTCACTACAAGGATAGCAGGCCTTGCCCAACTGTAAGCCAATATCAGTTGGACGCCCTGGTGATGTAAGATACACAGCACCTTCGCACCACCAATTCATGGTAATGTGAGATAGAAGTTTCTCACATGGACAAAAAGCCTATCTCATATAGGCAAAGCTGGGAGAAAACATTTTCCCGCATGCTCCTCTTATTTAGAGCTATGAACTATTTTAGGTCTCAAACCTGTTTGTGTAATCTCCAAGAAATGCCAGAAATATGGAAGATCTGTCAGCGAGATGTTTCCTACACTTCAGCTGATGATCTAGGTACTGAAAAATAAATTTGACCTACAATATTAAATCAGATCTTTGCTTGAAGATTGTTTGGTGTTTTGTATCTCTGTCAACATTATTTAAGTCATGTGACAGGAAAATATATTAACATGTTCAAGTTTATGAATACTGAAAGTGAGTAGGGGACACAGAGGGAGAGCTGGCCTCTGTGGCTCAGTTGATTTTGTTTGTGTTGAGGTTTTATGACCCAGTCAAGCCAATGGGGTCATGTTGAGCGCGGTCAGTTTACCTAACCACACGTTTACTGGGCAGGCTTAGTCCTCTAAGCAGTTAACCAGTATTGTGCACATTCTTTTGCCAGGAACTGACAACTACCCTTCTTGAATCAGCAGAAGGGAGAAAATGACCATAGAAAATATTTCATGATCAATCTCCATGAAAGAATGTTGCCAACCTGGGCGGTGGTTGAATCCGCGACCTCCTGGTCTCCAGTCGGACGCCGCATCCAACTGAGCCATCGAGGCCAGCTTTGTGGCTCAGTTGACATGCATACAACTGGTGATTAGGTCATGAGCTCAATCCCTGCTGGGTCCAGCAACATTCTTTCTGGAGACTGATCATGAAATATTTTCTACGGTCATTTTCTTCCTTCCACTGATTCAAGAAGGGCAGTTGTCAGTTTCTGGCAAAAGAATGTGCACAAGTACTAGTTAACTGCTTAGAGGACTAAGCCTGCCCAGAAAAAGTGTAGTTAGGTAAACTGACCATGCTCAACATGATCCTAATGGGCTGACTGGGCCTTAAAACCCCAACATAAACAAACAAAGAAGAGATAGAAACAATTTTTATTTATAGAGCATGCTATGTAAATGTGTGGAAGAGATCCTGACCCTTCCCTCATAATTTCAGACAGCTGCATAGTATGATCAAGACCTCCACTGCTTAGTGACAAAATCAATGGTTACCATACTTACCCTAAATATTCCCACACACAGCCTTGACCAAACAATTTAGACCCAGATCAGATGCTGCAGAATGCAGCATCTGATCAGGGTCTACACTGTTTGCCACTGATCCTGTAGTAATTCAGACAAATAAACATGTAATAAAATGGACTTGTCAAAAAATATCATGTATGATAAGGAGTCTGAATATGGAGAATAAAACTACTGCAGTGTAGGGAATCCTGACAAACACAGAAGGACCTGATCTGACTGGATATGCACACTGATGCAGGACTTTACTGTTCACATATGACATAGGAAGAAATATGAAATACTACAGGCCCCAGGGTTATAAAACTTTTTTCATGCTCAATTCACCCGAGCATGAAATTTTCTCTGCTAATAAATATAACAAGAGGCCCACGGGCCATGGGTCGCTCACCTGAGTGACATTGCCACTGCAGATATGCAGATGCTATGCAACATTTTTCCAAGCCTGTCATCGCAACTAATGAAAAGATAATCATTTAAGCAGTTCTTAATTTTGAAGAAGAATATATATAAGGCATGCCAGTCAATGGAGCGTGATCATTTGAACAAATTCTAAATGGCGCCCAGCTTGGATATACGATCGGCACGATTTTAGCTATTTTTGACCTACGAGTCACCCCAATGCTTCCTACCAAATTTCGAGTCAACTGGCCTTTCGGTTCAGGAGAAGAAGCGAAAAATAGATTTTCAAGATGGCTGCCATGGCGGCCATCTTGGATATCAGATTGGCACAATTTTCACTATTTTTGATCTACAAGTCACCCCAATGTCTCCTACCAAGTTTGGAGTCAATTGGCCTTTCAGTGCAGGAGAAGAAGCTAAATATAGATTTTCAAGATGGCGGCCATGGTGGCCATCTGGGATTTTGGATCAGAACAATTTTAGCTATATTTGTTCTACAAATCACCCTGATGCTTCCTACTAAGTTTCGAGTCAAGTGAATTTTGGGTTTAGGAGAAGAAGCGAAAAATACATTTTCAAGATAGCTGCCATGGCGGCCATCTTGGATTTACGAGGGGCATGATTTTTTGATCTACAAATCACCCAAATGCTTCCTACCAAGTTTTGAGTCAACTGGCCTTTCGGTTCAGGAGAAGAAGCAAAAAATAGATTTTCAAGATGGCTGTCATGGCACACATCCTGGTTTTATAATCGGCACAATTTTAGCAATTTTTGATCTACAAGTCACCCTGATGCTTCCTAGCAAGTTTGGAGTCAACTGGCCTTTCGGTTCAGGAGAAGAAGCGAAAAATAGATTTTCAAGATGGCTGCCATGGTGGCCATATTGGATTTCCGATAGGCACTATTTTAGCTATTTTTCATCTATAAGTCACCCCAATGCTTCCTACCAAGTTTGGAGTCAATTGGCTTTTCGGTTTAGGAGTAGAAGCGAAAAATAGATTTTCAAGATGGCTGCTATGGCAGCCATCTTGGATTTCCGATCGGCACGATTTTAGCTATTTTTGATCTACAAGTCACCCTGGTGCTTCCTAGCAAGTTTGGAGTCAATTGGCCTTTCGGTTCAGGAGAAGAAGCGAAAAATAGATTTTCAAGATGGCGGCCATGGCGGCCATCTTGGATTTCCGATTGGCACGTTTTTAGCTATTTTTGATCTACAAGACACCAGATGCTTCCTAGCAAGTTTGGAGTCAACTGGCCTTTTGGTTCAGGAGAAGAAGAGAAAAATAGATTTTCAAGATGGCGGCCATCTTGGATTTCCGATCGGCATGATTTTAGCTATTTTTGATCTACAAGACACCCCGATGCTTCCTAGCAAGTTTGGAGTCAATTGGCCTTTAGGTTCAGGAGATGAAGAGAAAAATAGATTTTCAAGATGGCAGCCATGGCGGCCATCTTGGATTTCCGATCGGCACGATTTTAGCTATTTTTTATCTACAAGTCACCCTGATGCTTCCTAGCAAGTTTAGAGTCAAATGGCCTTTTAGTTCAGGAGAAGAAGCGAAAAATAGATTTTCAAGACGGCGGCCATCTTGGATTTCCGGTCAGCACAATTTTAGCTATTTTTGATCTACAAGTCATCCTGATGCTTCCTACCAAGTATTGAGTCAATTGGCCCAGGGGTGTAGGAGGAGTAGGCTTTTAAAGCAATTGTTGACCCCTCACGACGGACGATGCACGACGGATGACGCACGAAGGACGACTGACATTGACTGACCACAATAGCTCACCATGAGCACTTCGTGCTCAGGTGAGCTAAAAATGCCAACAACAGTTGGCATTTTCATATTTATTAGTAGAGAAATTTTCATGCTCAGCTATGCTGAGCAAGAAAGAATTTGGAATTGTTAGTAATTTGAGACTTATTAGCAGGACAAATTTCATGCTCAGCTGAGTTGAACATGAAAAAAGTTTTATAACCTCGAGGCCAGGTGAGTTGAGCATGAAAAGTTTTAAAACCTCGGGGCCTGGTCAGATTTTGAACCCATGCTGGCTACAGTAAACCACCTAGTCGTTCAGAAACACCCGGTTATAAACATTGTACCACTGTGCTCACCACAAAATTAGTTCCATGGAACAGTGTTATACATTAGTAAGTTCTATTTAGTCCAAACACTTGATGTGACAAAAAAGCTTCAAACAAATATGCAGACAGTATGGGCCTTCTAAAATGCATAGTTCCAGATGTCACTTTTTTACAGCCAAAAAGTACTGCTATTTTGTTTTTTTCTTATTTCTCCACGAAAATGAATGTTGTGGGTACTCATTAGAACTAATGAGTACCCACAACATACGTTTTCTTGGAAAAATAAGAAAATATTTACCTAATATCCCCTCTTATCCAGAGCTATGCTTGAAATAGCATTTCTAGGTTTTGCTTACCCACATTTATATATTTTATTTGCCTTACCGTTGTTGTATAATTCTCTGAGTCATCAAAGTAAAGATGTATTGCGACAAGGCTTCGACCTTCAGTCTCACACATACAACTCAGCCTTGGCTGATATTCCTGAAAAAAAAAAAAAAGATTAACATTTGTAAAGTTGTAAGCTATCACATGTATCAAAGCTATAAGTCAAAGACAGTGCTCCACCTTGGATTTCGAGGCAGAGAGGTTCAGGGTAGGGCACTTTTTGTGTGGCCATACTAGAATGAGGGAAACATGTATCATGTGATATGCTTAGAATCAAGACATGTCAAAAAATATTCCACAATAAATGTCTCAAACTAGAATACACATAAAAACTGTCTTTTAATGCTTAGTACTCTCGGTAAAATTTTCTGCAGACCACATACAGAAATATTTTTCTTATTTTTCCCAGAAAACAGGTTTTGACATTTCATGCAAATTGTCTCCAATGGAGACAATTTGCATGAAATGTCAAAACCTGTTTTCTGAGAAAAATAAGAAAACTATCATAAATCTGCCATCTGCTACATTAGCCCAGGGTGTGGTAAAAGTTAAAATATTGATAACTTTTTTCATTTTTGTCTGATTTTTATGAAACTGTCACCAAAATGTAGGGTTTTATGTCTGTAGTTGAAAAAGGCAGTAGGCAGCTTAAATGGGACAGAGGGGTGGTAGGAAAGGGTAAGAAGGGGGACTGCCCCTATGTATAGGGCTAGCTGGAGCACTGAAAGGGGTATTCAGTAAAGTTCAAAGGGTCTGACATGGACTGGAGTATTCAACCATATTTGGACAAAACTGGTTAACTCTGAATAATTGCAGATGTTTAGTGTTATACTAAAGCTTTATACAATGTATGTGTAATCATAAAAATGTATCCTGACAAACAGATCAAGCCCAATATTATTTATTGAAAGACTGATTGTGTTGGGGTTTCAAGACACGTCAACCCTCTTGGGTCATTTTAGGTTGTCTCCCAGTAAAAGGGAGAATAGAGATAGTAGAGGAGATGAAAGAGAGGGACAGGGGAGAAAGCGAAAATGAATGAAAGTGAAGAAACAGAAGAAATAAAAACACTCCCCCTCTACCCTAACCTTTACCTGCTGCAAGGATAGTAGGCCTTGCCCAATTGTAAGCTAATCTCAGTTGGATGCCCTGGTGACGTAAGATACAAGACACCTTTGCCTCTTTAAAAAAAAGATCAGCTGAGGACTTCCTTAGAGGATCATTTAGTGATGCTTCTGATATACTTGTTTCTGATTTTCTTCATAAAAGAAGCCAACTTATAAAGACAGACTTTAAAGAAAGACCCGCAGAGAACTTCATGAGAGGATTATTTATTAATGCTTATGCAATATTTTTTTCTGATTTTCTTTATAAAAGCATACTGTCAAGGTAATTAAAATGAGTACCCACAACATATGTTTTTATAAAGCTGACGAAAGTATATGGGCTGTAATTTGAAGACTAAGAAATTGCTTGACTGCATGCATATAGGGGTATGTGTGGTAATTAGGTTGTATACATAGCACTAGTTAAGGCATTTTTTTTCAATCCAAAAGTATTGATATTTTTCTTATTTCTCCACGAAAACATATGTTGTGGGTACTTATTAGCTTCTAATGAGTACCAACAACATATGTTTTCGTGGAGAAATAAGAAAAAATATTTACCGGATACCCTCCCTTATCTAAACCTATGATATACATGATGAATTACCTTGACAAAATGATCCACCTCTGCCTGCGCATCTTTTGGAGCAGATATATACAATCTTATTGCACAACTCAAAGACTGTTCTGACAATGGATCAACTAACTGACTCATGTTAGCCATAGCTGTATTCCAGTCATCTGAAAAAATCATACACCATAATTACCCCAAATATCGACACCCCTTAACGATGATGATTTGGTGTTTTACTTCCTTTTCAACATTATTTACTCTTTCCCCGCTAGTGGCGACTTGTCGTCTGCTGCTAACATTTGCAAACAGTTTGGACCCAGATCAGGCCCGACAAAATATCGGTCCTGATCTGGATCCAAACTGTTTGACACTCTGATGGTATTCCTGAAGAAGTCACGGTCATCCACTGCATCCGGGCTTAGCTCCATATGTCCTGACACTGTCTTGCCTCTGGATCCAGCTAGGTCAGGATGAGAGAGTGCACTCCTCTCCCTCACTATAATCCAATTCACAGCGCACACAACAGAGTCAAGGGAATAGATTGCACAAGATCGTACAAAGTGGCAAGGCCTCATAAAAAGGAGAGCTGGTGAATACGAAGCAAAAAGAATCAGTGAAGCCGAGCAGAAACATGCACAGCGGAAAGCCAGAGCTAAGGCATCACCAACAGAGCTTTCTTCCTCAGACCTCTCTTGTTCTATCTGCAACAGGCAGTTTAGCGCTAAGATTGGTCTCATCAGCCACCTTAGAACACACAAATAATAACACATCACACAGTTGATTAGGATTGGTTATTGTCAGTAATGACAGATGAACAACAATTCCTTGAAGATTTTTTTTTTTTTTGAAAAATTTAATTTAAAAAAAAAAAAAAAAAAAATCCACAGATGACAAAGAAACATGCAAAATTACCCAGCATGCAAGGTGTTAAGTTTGTTTGTGTTGAGGTTTTATGGCCCAGTCAACCCAATGGGGTCATATCCAGCATGGTCAGTTTACCTAACCACATGTTTACTGGGCAGCAGTGCTCGGGAAAACCGGAAAAATAGCCGGTCTGGACCGAAATTAAGAATTCTGGACCGATTTCAAACACCCCAAAACGCTAATAAATCGGTCCAACAGATTTGTGAATTGAACCCCATTTTCCCCCAACCAACCAATTTTCACGAATCAATGCTGTCTAAAAAATCACAAACGGTCAAGTCTTCCCAAACTGACAACGTCCGCGCACCTTTTAAATGCGACATTATGGTAGTTAAAAGGCTCTAAACGGTCATTTGACATGTATATTGGAGAGACAGCTGAATAACGGCAACCTACCGCAGCATAAATTAATTACGTCATTATCCAAACATTGTCAAAAAATCAACACTCACTGACCTTTGTGCGGTAAACAAGCGATTAACACGAATCATCAGTAACGGTAGTCTGATAATTAATCCGTTTGTGTGACACGTGTGAATACACTGAGACTGCAAAACATCCAGGTGCAGTCGGTGTGTCCAAAAGATCAAAGGTCGCTTTACTGAGAGTGATAAAAGAATGCACCGCTTGAACGCACCAGTTTTCTTCCTCTTCTTTTTTGTTTTGATCAACACGGTTTGTCGGTCCCAGATTTGATAAATGAATTCCCAAACCGTGTACGTCCTGATCAGATGTCGCATACACCGGCTTCTGATCTGAGTATTATTGATTGCTTCTTTTTTTTTTTGTTGTTGTTGATTGCCGCGAGTATAATTCAAGGTAGATTTCACGGTAAAAATAAGTAATGCACCACTTGTGCTAGACAAGATTGGTCAGTGCTTAAAATTTAAGCAGTCTGATCAAATCTTGAAACATTGAAAACTGCAAAACCACCCGTGGCCCAGGCCTTTTTTATTAGACCTAATTAGGTCCATGAAAGTCGTTTCGTCCCGTCTCTCCTGTTTCCCACCATCTTCGCGCTTATACAAGATGGGAATCAGTTGTTTATAAATAGTTTAGGAAAACCCTGCGGAGGTGGAAATAACAACAAAACCGTTTGTTTTTTGTTTTTGTTTTTTCTTTCTTTTTACATACCTGACTGTATTTATTGATAACACCAGCTTTGATCATGCTCGTTATGCCTGAACTTCCGTCATATAACGGAGTTGAGGTGTATTATTTAAAAGGAGTTATAGGACTGCCAATTGTCATTAGTTTTCGTGACAGGGGATATATACATATTTTTTTTTTGGAAATGGGCTCATTGATGACGTCATCGTCATCGGCTGGACCGATTCAGATTTCAAAATTTCCAGAGCCCTGCTGGGCAGGCTTAGACCTCTAAGCGATTAACCAGTATTGTGCACATTCTTTCGCCAGAAACTGACAACTGCCCTTCTTGAATCAGAAGAAGGGAGAGAATGACCATAGAAAATATTTCATGATCAATCTCCACGAAAGAATGTTGCCGACCTCCGCGAGGGTTGAACCCGTGACCTCCTGATCTCCAGTCAGACGGCGCATCCAACTGAGCCAGCGAGGCCAGCACAAAGTGTTAAGTAATATCGAGACAATGGTATGGTGATAATCAAAGACCTGCGCAATGAAGTGCTGTACTCTCATGAGCTGAATTCTGCAACAGGATTCCAACCTTATGCTCCAAAGTCAGAAGGGTACAGTAAATAATTTTCTATCACTCCATGCAAGTACATCATATGGGTACTCATTAACATAGCTACAGATAAGAGGGGGTATCCACATAATATTTTTCTTATTTCTCTATGAAAACATATGTTGTGGGTACTCATTAGAAGTGCCTCGCTGAGGCACTTCTAATGAGTACCCACAACATATGTTTTCATGGAGAAATAAGACAGATATCAGCATTTTTCGGATGAAAAAAACGCCTTATCTGTTGCTAAGCATTAACATTTAGCACTGAAAAAATTCAGCAAACATTATTTTGAAAAGTTTTCCTATTTTTTCCAGAAAAGAAAATTTGACATTTCATGCCAATTGTCTCCTAAGGAAATGTCAAACACCATTTCCAAAAATACAGAAAAAAATACCATCAATGCTGGTTGCTCAATTTGTCCAAAAGACAGTAAAGGTTAAAGTCACAGGGCAAATGACCAAATCAGTACTTACAATGCAGGTTTTGAGAAATAAAATAAGAATATTTTTAACCCATTTACATTAAGTTGACTCTTCTATTATACCTCTTTGGACCAGTCTATTTCTAGTAGCAGGGTGTCTGGGGTATTTATTATTATAATTATTATTATAATTATTATGAATATTATTATTATTACTATGTTTTCTAGAAATTCTTGTAGTTAATGCAAACAGTGTAGACCCTGATCAGACACTGTATTCTGCAGCATCTGATCTGGGTCTGCACTTGTTTGCCAATTACCCTTTTTGGGGGTCTCTAGACTAAAAAGGGTTAATCTGTCTTAACTTAGTAAATTGACCATATTACCTTTGTTAACATTGGTAAAAGGTCCTTCAAACTCCATCATACTACTTGCAAACTCTGGTCCCCTTAGTGTTGTCTGATGTAACTGTACAGTACTGCCTTGCATAGATGATTCACTGTCTAGAGCTGTCCACCAGTCACCCTGGTGACTGTTGCCTAGCAACAAGAAAAATATAAACTCTTAGAAAATTTATACAGAAATTTTGAGACAAAAACATACACATACTAGCAAACTCTAGTCCTTTCAGTCATCTGATTTTGTATGGTATTAGCTTGCAGAGATGACTCATTTGTCTAGAAATGTCCACCAGTCACCCTGGTGACTTCACCAGTCACCCTGGTGAATGTTGCCTAGCAACAAGGAAGAACATTTATTATAACAATGGCAGACAAAAATATTGACATACAACTAGCAAAGTCCAGTCGTCTCAGTGTTATCCGATGACAATGTGTTGGTGTTTTACATCCCTTTCAACATTATTCAAGTCATATCGAGACAACGGAAGTGATAATGAAAGGCTCTGTGCAATAAGCACTATACAGTCTTCAGTTGAATTCTACCTCCAGTGAGATTAAAATCAGGGACCTTGTGATCCGAAGTCTGGAATGCTAAACACTTGGCCACCGGGATACTTCTTACTGTCATCTGATGTTTTACTATCAAAGATTACTTTTTCAAACAGTACTTACAGTGTGATCCAAAAAAAAGCCAAATCAGGAAAGATACAGTATTTTTTTTTTAATGCCCAACAAAACCATATCTTGTGGGTACCAATTAGAAATGCCTTGCCATGGCAAGGCACTTCTAATGAGTACCACAATGCATATTTTTGTAGAGAAATATAAACAAGAAATCTGTGGAAGGCATAGTCACAACTGCTGGTGCCTGTCAACATTATAAACAAGTTAACAAGAATTCCGCCAAAGGCACAAACTTACAACGTTAATGAACCGTGAAAAATAAGCTGAGGTCAAATATGGACACTGTTGTCTGAGTTGTCATCCCTAAGTGCAAGCTTGTACCAAATATCATCCCTGCAGCATTTTTATTTCTTGGGAAATGAACTTAAACATTAGTGTCGAAGTTAGAGTTGAGGCAAATGTTGATGGATTGACAGATGAAAGCACAAACAAAAGGACGGAAAATTGGATCCCACTATCACGCCATGCTAAAAGCAGGCATAACAAAAATTCATGTAAGATTGACAGTCATTAGACTGTGATATGTAGGTCAAGGTCATAAAATGATACCAGTGCTTGAATACCTGTTAGGGAAGAAGTGTATGCCTGACTTGATAAGTGTAGGTCATATGGTTAAACGGAATTGAGCTTAGGATTGAGGCAAAAATGATGGTCATTCAAAGCAAAATATTGGTCAGAGCCATTCAATGACATAGCAGTCTTTCAGTCCATGTAAGGGATAAAGCACATATCATCTTAGATGACTAATTGTATTACAATTAATCAGTAATGGAGCTAAATGCTCAGGCTGACGTAAGAAATGACAAAATTGTTAAATCCTGAAAAATAGGTCATGGTCATAAAATACTGCCACACTTTGACTCCTTGTTATGCCAGATAATATGACTGTATGGTGTAATAGTTAATCAGAAATGAACTTCAATGTTAGGGTTGGTACAAATGTTGATGTCCAGATGGACCATAGGATGCCTATGTCACACCTGCTTGCTGAACCCAGTGAAACTGGAGAACCCTAACCAGTAACTGGAAAACCGTGCAGACCCAGATCAGACGCTACAATATGCAGGGTATGATCAGGGTCTCCACTGTTTGCAAATAGGTCAATCATTTTTCTTTAGGAATATCTATATCATATAGCCTGACATACCTAAAATCGAAAATGGAATATTCCAATATATAGTGTGGGAGAGTTTATTCAGTCTTTAATGGGTTAAACCAGTGTGACAAAAATATTCATCTGGGTACTCCTCTTATTTAGTGCTATGAACATATTAATGCTGCCACAGTTACCATAGCACTAAATACGATGGAATATTTGCATATTTTTTCTTGTTTCTCCATGAAAACAGAAGTTGTGGGTACTCATTAGATGCGAGCTTCTAATGAGTACCAACAACATATATTCCATGGAGAAATAAGAAAATATCAGCACTTTTTGTTTAAAAAAAAAAAAAAAAAAAAGAAACACCTTATCTGTGGCTACAAGTTATTCTCAGTTTTTTTATAACCTTACCTAGTGAACTGTCGAGCCCGGTTCTGGAAGCGTTGTCTGTGTCATCAGGAAGGTAACCATGTACTAATTTGGATAATTTGCTCTCCAGCTCTCGCTTTGCCCTCAACAAGTTCTGAATTTCTCCTTCTTTTGTTTCTCGGAAAATCTGTAAATTTAAGAAGAATCAATAGTTTAAAAGGAGAATCATCTGAAGTATTGCTAGTCTGAAAGAAGAATTGCTAGCTTCTAGATTAAAAGAAGAATCACTAGACTCAAAAATGAATCGCTAGTCTAAAAGAAGATTCACTTTTCTAAAAGAATCACCAGCCTAAAAGTAGAACTATTTGTCTAAATGGAAAATCACTAGTATTAAAGAAGAATTTACTAGTCTAAAAGAAGAATCAGTAGTATAAAAGAATAATCACTTGTCTAAAAGAAGATTCACTAGACTAAAAGCTGAATCACTATTCTAAAAAGAGAATCACTAGTCTAAAAAGAGAACACCAGTCTAAAGGAGAATCACTAGTCTAAAAGAAGAATCAGTAATATAAAAAAAAAGAATCACTAGTCTAAAAGAAGAATCACAAGACTAAAAGATGAATCACTGGATTAAAAGGAGAATCACTAGCCTAAAAGGAGAACACTAGTCTAAAAGAAGAATCATTAGTCTTAAAGAAGAATGACTAGATTAAAAGGAGAATCACTAGACTAAAATATGAATCACTAGATTAAAAGGAGAATCACTAGTCTCAAAGAAGAATCATTAGCCTAAAAGAAGAATCACTGGACTAAAATATGAATCACTAGATTAAAAGGAGAATCACAAGTCTCAAAGAAGAATCACTAGACTGAAAGGAGAATCACTGGACTAAAAGATGGATCACTAGATTAAAAGATGAATCACTAGTCTAAAAGGAGAACACTAGTCTAAAAGAAGAATCCCTAGTCTTAAAGAAGAATCACTAGTCTAAAAGCAGAATCTCTATACTAAAAGGAGAATTACTAGACTAAAAGATGAATCACTATTCTAAAAGGAGAACACTATTCTAAAAGGAGAACACTAGTCTAAAAAGAGAATCACTAGTCTAAAAGAAGAATCAGTAGTATAAACGAGGAATCACCAGTCTTAAAGAAGAATCAATAGTCTAAAACAAGAATCACTAGATGAAAAGAAGAACCACGTACAAAAGGAGAACACTAATCTAAAAGGAGACTCACTAGTCTAAAAGAAGAATCACTAGTCTAAAAGAAGAATCACTAGACAAAAAAAAGAATCACCAGTCTAAAAGAAGAATTTCTAATCTAAAAGAAATATCACAGGTTAGAAAAACCTGCTGCAACAGCCATTAAGAATTCACTTGGACAGGCAGAATGACAATAAGAACTGTCGCAGGACAGCATAGCTTACCTGAACTGCACTTTGACTCTAAAAACTTTAACCTAAAACTTCGATATAATGTTTTCCTAAGTCCATAACCTTGACCTCAAGGTTACTCATGTGGGTTGGGATAGTACAGCATAGAACTGCAGACTAGTATCTAACATCAGGGCAAGTATGAACCACTTCCATCCATCAAGATATATAGCCTTTTAAAAACTTTAACCATTGCCGTTGTTGTGGTTACTGATATACATGTAGTTCTAGCTGTACTTTCAGACAGGCGAGCTAAAAGCAATACCCCATGGTATACTTCGTATAGGTAAACATAAAGGTGTCCCTTAGTTTTGCAGCTGTAGGGGCAGTGGAATTTTTAGCCCACCATGTCTTGGCTACAGCATATGAAAGAAGAGACCTGCCATTAACCTTTCCACAAAGGGTACCCATTCACTGCTGATGAATAACAAGAGTTTTTCATTAGACAATCTGAGCTCAGCTTGAACCAACAACCTCAGCACTGCAGTCAAATTTTCTAACCACTAGGTTACAGTGCCTCTCTCATACTTCATAGGGGTATAAATATTCTCCAAATATTTTTGTTCATTTGAGTTTGAGTTTTACAGCCCAGTAAACACTGTTAAGTTCATGTTGAGCTGGTCAGTTAACCTTCACACATTGTTCCTGGCTTTGTCCTCTAAGTGGTTAACCAGTACTTTAACCAGTAAATGATAAATACCCTTCTGGAATCAGCAGAAAGGGGGTGAATTACCTCAGAAATGGTATCATGATCATGTGCTGGGATTCTACTTGTAACCTCTGGATCTGTAGTCAGATGCATTACCAATTGCACTATGGAGTCTGGTTGCCTAAATATTTCTAATGCTGGATAAATTAAGATGCCACACCCATTTCTAATCGTCAGCCAATCAGATTGCTTTAATCCAGATTGTTGAAATAAATTCATATAATGAATTTTTTTGACCATGAAAGTTTTTCAACGGTCATTCTCTCCCTTCCACTGATTCAAGAAAGAATGTGTACATTACTGGTTAACTGCTTAGAGGACTAAGCCTGCCCTGTAAAAGTGTGGTTAGGTAAACTGACCATGCTCGACATGACCCCATTGGATTGACTGGGCCATAAAACCTCAACACAAACAAAAACACATAATGAATGACAAACAGTGCAGATCCAGATCAGTTGGCTTCTTCAGAAGCCAACTGATCTGTATCTACACTGTTTGCAAGGCAGGGTACAATCAAGTTCAGCAGAACAAGGGTAAAGTAAGTGAATATTTAGGCTAATTACCTTGAATACACGTTGTACTTTATCCCTGTCCTGTTCAAATGCAGCAGCTCTAGCAAGAGCCTGTTGTTTCTCTTCAAATGCCGCATCCCTCTCCTGTCTCATTGTATTACATGTTCGCTGAAGCACAACAAGCTCCGCCCGCAGACGCTTGTTCTCGGTCTCGTATTTCTGATCTTTTCTCTGCATGTTCGTTATCTCATTTTCTTTGTTTAGACGATACATCTCAAACTCCTTTCGGATTCTTTCTACCTCTGGATTCTCAAGATCAATGGACAGTGCAGATCTATGGGTAAAAGTTAAAGTCAACCATCATATCTATCCTATTATTCAGACACCTTCACCTTTACTGCTCTCTGGGCAAATTCAGCAGATGACAAATTGATATTTTTCTTATTTTTTCTCAGAAAAAATGCCTTGACATTTCATGCAAATTAAGGAGGCAATTTGCATGAAATGTCAAAGCCTATTTTCTTGGGAAAAATAAGAATAAGGGCTGCCATAGGACACTGTAGCTCGCATGAATTGCACCTTCGCAATAAACTTTAAAAAATTTATTTTACATAAAAGCATAATCAGGATATATGGGCGTATAAAAATTTTAACCAAAACAGAACTTCATTCAAGTCACTAAGGTTGACCCTAACTGTCTATGAGGGTGGTGGGGATGGTACAGCATAAAATTTTAGACTAGACATAGAAAATTGACACAGAAAAATGTGCCATTAGATGTAATGTATGTTAGAAAATACAACCAATCCCCTTTTGAAAAGGGGTCTACCCTGAAAGGAAAGAATTTTCTCCCAAGGAGAGTAAATTCTTTCCTTTTAGAGTATTTTTTTTTTTTTTTTGATTTGGGTTTTACGGCCCTTTCAAGAATATTTCACTTATATCGAGCCGATCGTTCATCGAAGGTGGGCGAAAACCGGAGAACCCGGAGAAACCACCTGACCATCCGTAAGCAGAACTTGGCTTTCCCACATATGACTCGAGCGAGGCTCGAACCACAGTGGTGAGAAACCTAACGGATTAAGAGTCAACTCTCTTATCCACTAGGCTACGGGGGCCCGCTCCTTTTAGAGTATTGGTAGGCCCTTTTTCAAAAGGGAGGCAAAATCCTTGTGTAAGAGTTGCATTTCCTGAAATCGTATCCATTTCTTTTTTTTTTTTTTTTTTTTTTTTGATTTGGGTTTTTACGGCCTTTTCAAGAATATTTTACTTATATCGAGCGAGGTGGGCGAAAACTGGATATCCATTTCTTTAAGCCGATCTAAACAGATCTTGCATAACTCATTCTTGCACCTGCTCTCTTCTTATAAATTTCAACCCAGCTCCTGCTTTCAAACTTAATAAGAACACTGCTTGTGATTTTGACTTCTGTTCTTCAAATATGCTGAAAAATGCATGATTACATGAGTCACAATATCAGAAAATGTACTTTAAACATGTGCGCTCAGTGAAGATTCAGATCAGAACGCACGAATGCACAGTCTGATCTGAATCTTCACTGGACACATTGTGAATAGCCAAGGATGCAAAGTTTCTTCTTACAGACAATGAAGACTGGGGATGCACAGGCTGATTAGAGTGTGATGGGTACACGTGTCAAAAGGTATGCTTTCTGACATTACAGCACATATACTTGCCTGAGACTGCCTCCTTTGGGTTTCCTGCCTACAGATCCAACACTCCTGAGACCCAGCTTGCCCCGTGGCTTCATTTCATTCGGGATTCTCATTATGACTCCTCGACTACTGCCATCTAGATCAGTACCCAGAATGTCATCATCATCTCGGCCCCGTAGAAAAGAAGTTCCAGTGCCCATATTTGTAGAGGCTCTGCAAACATAAAGATTTAGGTATGCCAGGAGAGCGTAACACTTAGCATGCTATGGCACAATAAAGCAAATAACAAACTGAAGATAGTTTTCTTATTTTTCCTATATATGAGACAATTCGCATGAATTGTCAAATCCTGTTTTAAAGATAAAAAAAGATAAAGAAGCTTTACATATCAGCACATCAGGGCTCAGGAAAACCGAAAAAATAGCCGGTCTGGACCGAAATTAAGAATTCTGGACCGATTTCAAACACCCCAAAACGCTAATAAATCGGTCCAACAGGTTTGTGCCTTGAACCCTATTTTTCCCCAAACAACCAATTTTCATGCATCAATGATGTCTAAAAAATCACAAAACGGTCAAGTCTTCCCAAACTGACAACGTCCGCGCACCTTTTAAATGCGATATTATGGTAGTTAAATGGCTCTAAACGGTCATTTGACATGTATATTGGAGAGACAGCTGAATAACGGCAACCTACCGCAGCACAAATTAATTACGTCATTATCCAAACATTGTCAAAAAATCAAAACTTCACTGACCTTTGTGCGGTAAACAAACGATTAACACGAATCATCAGTAACGGTAGTCTGATAATTAATCCGTTTGTGTGACACGTGTGAATACACTGAGACTGCAAAACATCCAGGTGCAGTCCAAAAGATCAAAGGTCGCTTTACTGAGAGTGATAAAAGAATGCATCGCTTGAACGCACCCGTTTTCTTCCTCTTCTTTTTTGTTTTGATCAACACGGTTTGTCGGTCCCAGATTTGATAAATTAATTCCCAAACCGCGTACGTCCTGATCAGATGTCGCATACAACGGCGTCTGATCTGGGTATAATTGATTGATTTTTTTTTTTTTTTTTTTTTTTGTTGTTGATTGCCGTAACACACGAGTATAATTCAAGGGAGATTTCACGGTAAAAATAAGTAATGCACCACTTGCGCTAGACAAGATTGGTCAGTGCTTAAAATTTAAGCAGTCTGGTCAAATCTTGAAACATTGAAAACTGCAAAACCGCCCGTGGCGCAGGCCTTTTTTATTAGACCTAATTAGGTCCATGAAAGTCGTTTCGTTCCGCTTCTCCTGTTTCCCGCCATCTTCGCGCTTATACAAGACGGGAATCAGTTGTTTATAAATAGTTTAGGGAAACCCTGCGGAGGTGGAATAACAACAAAACCGTTTGTTTTTTGTTTTGTTTTGTTTTGTTTTTTTCTTTCTTTTTACATACCTGACTGTATTTATTGATGACGCCAACTTTGATCATGCTCGTTATACCCGGACATCCGTCATATAACGGGGTTGAGGTGTATTATTTAAAAGGAGTAATAGGACTGCCAATTGTCATTAGTTTTCGTGACAGGTGATATATACATATTTTTTTTTTGGGAAATGGGCTCATTGATGACGTCATCGTCATCGGCTGGACCGATTCAGATTTCAAAATTTCCAGAGCCCTGCAGCACATATTAGAAATAGACAACATAAGCTCTGTAGAGCTTTTATAGTGACAAAATATATATCCATTACCTGCTTTCATTTATCTTACTAGAACAATCCTTCACAATGTGAGCAACAGCCAAGGAACTCCTAGAGCCATTTTTTATGCCTTTGATATGGCATGGAATGTGGTTACACCCGCGACCTCCCTTTTCTGAAGTGGACTTAAGATCACTGTACTATTGAGGCAAGTACTGTTTTCAGACCAACTCTGTTTTCTGGGAAAAATACGACAAAAAGTCCCAGAAAAGGATCTGACATTTCATGCAAACTGTCTGTTTATGAGACAATTTGCATGAAATGTCCTTTTATCTACTGGGGAAAATAAGAAAATATATATTTCAACATGTCATCTGCTGAAATTTGTACCCAGCATGCACAGACACTTCTCCAAGGGAAATAACTGCAAATGAAATATTTGCATCCCTTCTCACTATGGACACAGAGACTTGGGATCAGGGGAGTGTTCTTGTCCAAATATGGTCTGTTGCATAGATTTTTCAAAAGAATTTTTGCAACTAAGTATAATTTGAACACTTCTGATGGTCATAAAAATGTGACTCAATTACCCATTTTAGACAAAGTTAAAAAGATCTTATTTATCATAGAGCTCTGGGAGTTATTGTTGTTGACATTAAGTGGTGGGGTGCTATTCTAAAAATCAAGGAATTTATTCACATATGTGAAGTTCTCCAGACAATGGAGGGATACAAAAGAAGATCACTGTTAATTCTGAATTTAAATGTCAGCAAGGATAACAGTCAGCCTACAGTGCAATGCATAACATAAACCCCTGGCGACCGATTCAATCTGGTGCATGAAACTTTCCCACTGAATTCTCTCAGTGACAGGTCCACTGCTGCACAATTTAAGATAAGTGATGCTAATAGATTAGAGTTACTGCAGATTTCATGCTGAATATCCATAGCAACAGATAAGGCGCTTTTTTCATCCAAAAAATGCTGACATCTTTCTTATTTCTCCACGAAAACATATGTTGTGGTACTCATTAGAAGCGCCTCGGCAAGGCGCTTCTAATGAGTACCCACAGCATATGTTTTTGTGGAGAAATAAGAAAATATTATGTGGATACCCCCTCTTATCTGTAGTTATGAATATTCTCCCCTAAGTATTCAGTCAAAATAACAAATTATTTTTTTGAAGAAAGAATCGCCTTCGACACCTCAGCAGAATATATTCTTGGTCCTCTGGCTCCTTGTTACATAAAATACAAACTGGATTCACATTGTACTGATTGAACTTTGCTTGATTTGACTTTATATGTACCAGTCATAAGCCTAGCCTTGATGTCTGCTTTCCTGACTGCCATAAGGATGAAGCCTGCATTTTTTCCAGACAATATGTACTGAACCAATTTGAAAGTTTTGAATGTTCAAGAATTTGTGGGACGATTTCTGCCTGGCCTCAAGTATTATTTTCTAAGACCAACAGGTTCTTCTCTGACAATCAACAGTTCGTTTCAATATTTTTTAACAGATCCAGAGATCAAATAATTTATACTGCACCAAAATTTTGCCAATATACACAAACCAGCTTTTAGACATATTACCTTTGAGTATGATACCGTGTTCTGCAATTTCCCACTCAACTGAGTCAATACAAAGCACTTTACCCAAAGTATCCAAGATTCTCCTGTGTAGATCTCCCACTAGAGGTGACTGATCAATAAAAAAATAGACAGCTCAGTCTGCCATTCTCTCAGGGAAGTGCATAATGTGCTTTAGAAACTGCTTATGATACTAATAAAGTTTTTGAATTTCAGTGTTGGATCATGTCAAAACATTTTAACCGTAAATAAGGGGTGGTAAAACATAAGTGGACCACACCACAGTGATATGACTGGAATACTGGAAAAATTAACCATTGTCCTGCAGAACCTGGATATGGTCAATGTATCCCTGCCTTTTGAAGAAGCCAACTGATCTGGATCTGCACTGTTTGCCATTATTATGTGAACTTATAGCAACAATCTGGATCAAGTAATCTGACTGGCTGAGAATAAGATGGGTGTGGTATTTATTTTATTCAGCAGGACAAGGGTTAAGATGGATGCCTCTCAAGAAAAGGAGGAGAGATAGTAGACTAATACAGCAACACTCTTGTACAAAGTCTGAATGGTGCTGCCAGCATTCCAACAGATGACATAAGCACCCCGCATCCCCCACCACCCAACTAGGTGCTGTAGAAATCATCACGCATTGCCTTTTTGGATCCCCATTGCAAGAACTGACATTTACAAGGGTCCATTCTTGAACCATTAGAGATTGGAATATGCCCTTCCGGATTTAACATTTCCTCTGCTGACGGGTGCAGAGGATGGTATGGCTAGACTTACATCTTTGGTGACATCTAGGGACTAATTTCCCATTTCACAGGTCCTGGTGAATGAATATCATTGGACAGTAAAAAAATTATCACATAGTACCTGAATTCCCAAACATTCAGCATAAAATATCTCGCGATGTAGATGATCTACATGCATAAAAATGTGATAAATCAGTTATACCATGGTTCTGCGCATGTACGTGCGATAATGCATTTGCTCACGCTCGTGCTTTATCGCATCCTAGATGGGCACAAACCATGGTATAACTAAGACTTATTATCTGATTCTGACATTTCTGAGCTAGTTTCACCGCTTGACAAAATTAAAAAATAAAACTACCCAATTTTTTTCAAAAGCTTGGGTAAAATTTCAAAAGCTTGTGTAAAATACATGAACCCTTTTGCAAAATCATTCTATGGAACTTGTGCGATAATTGAATGGAGCGGGGTACCCAAAAGAAAAATCCTGACAACCAATTAATGAGAAATGAGTTGGCAAAAATAGCCAAGAACAGCCAATTGCTTAAAACTTTATCCGAAGTATTGCACATTTTTCTAAAGGGCAGTTGGGGTGGGGGATAAGAAAAATAACAACGCTGTTTAGGTGAAGAAAATGAATTATCGGGAGATATGCTACGGAAATAAAATCAGGGTTTCACTTACGGTCAGTCTGAAAGCCCCAAGACACCATAAGACACACCAAGACACCCCAAGACACCTAAATTTATTATTTATATCTTTCCACAAGGGAGTTAAAAGGCCTTTACAAGACCTAAAAGTATTTTTACGTCCTAATTAACTACTCAATACACTAGGGTTAGGTTCTGTTTTAGCTATCGAAGACCGCAATCCGGTAATGTAATGTAATGTAATAGACACCAAGACACCAAGACACCAAGACACCTTTCAAAGTTCAAAACTAAAGTAGAATAAAGATACATGTATCTTAGGATTCTTCCTTTTTGATACTTAGTAATAAAAATATATAAAGTCAAGTACTCCATCCACCTGTTCTAAGGATGAAAGGTTCCGAACTAATTTAATTACCTCGTTAATGCCCATCAATTACCTGACACCTATGCATGTAATCGGTCGCTTGTTTTCTGATTACATTACAGTTGGCTTAATCCTTATCAGCTGAAAATACTTTTCACACCTAATGAATAATCACAAGTGTGTCTCTGCAAAGATGACACGAGAAATCGTCTCTGATATTTCACTTTTTTAAATATTTCTAATGATTTATCTGATTTTCCTCATTTTTACAGAATTGATTATTTTACCTATTATTTCGATAAATACGTAAATAAAGATCATATAAAAATTCTGATAAAACAGTGTGATATTTTTCTTATATCTTCTCCAAACATAAACTGTGGGCACTCATTAGTTTGCAATGGTAGTTCTTACGAGTACCCACAACAAAACACGCCAAATACAATTATATTTGAAAATGCCCCTTTAATATTTCATTCTTATTTTTTCGCCAGAAAATTGACACTTTTATAGGCGTGTTTGGAAATGCGTTGATTCGACGCAGAGAAGACTCTGACCGCACATGAATAAACTAAGGCTGTCATTCAAAGCGGCGCGAGTTCGAACATACATGGATATAACCCCTATAGTACTCATTAGGCCACGGGGCTTGAGAAGTCATTTATATCATAGGCGGATTGAAATCCAAAAAATTAGAAACCATTTTCCCATATTGACCTTTACAGTGTTAACGGGCACGTAAAACCGCATACCAAAGTATTAAATGAAGTTATTATCCCTGTTTTACTAATCACACGTACTTTAACGCCATTAATTAATGAACTTTGCTACAGCACAGTTTATAATTACATGACGGGACTTGATGATTTAATTAACTTTGATTGTGACATAAGTTAAGGAAATGACACAAAAACAATGAGTTCATTCGCTCATGGTGACAGCTGATTTTTTCTCAACGTATTAGTGCATATCCTGTTGCTATTTAATGCCTACCATAACTTTATGCTCATCAGTATCGCTTTCAACATGCCTATGAATATTGCATTGTACGGTGACAGTTACGTCTCCAGGTTGAAGAATTTCTGCAAAAGTGATCTACGTGTTCCTGCCAACGTATGCTGGTATGACAGAAGTGGTCTCCGCTCTGACTTCCTCAACAGAAAGGGTAGAATCGACGAAACAGCCAAGAATAACTACGACGATTTGAAAGAGCTAAAACCAGACGTAGTCTTTATCAATGTCGGGGGAAACGATTTATCGACGAAGTCAGATCCTAGAGAGGTTTACGAACGCATCATGGCTCTTGTTCATGAAATGAGACAGGTCGGTGTGAACGTCGTCTACGTGGCTGAGATAATGACTAGGGGTGACTTTTCAAAATGTCCCGACACCGAAATGAACAAAACGTCGTTTGACCGTCAGCGAAGAAAGATCAACACCCTGCTGGCAAAGGAGTTGAAAGAAAGATTCGTCAAGTTTGGCGATGTACACTACCCCTCTGACTATTCTAGGGATCTCGTCCATCTGTCGGATTTCTCCGACATTACCAACAACACCGGGTTGAAGAAGTATGAGAGCAGATTACGTCAAATTTTTTGCAGTCTTAAATCTTAATGTTTTTAATTCTGCTGAAAACGGCCCTTTTTAGGGCCATCTAAATATTATGAAAAAATACCTTATAATGTCCAACAAAATATTCATATAAAATAAATGCATCAGTCCGATGAATGAATGAATGAATGAATGAATGAATGAATGAATGCGGATATGCATGATCGTCTATGTCTATAATTAATGAATGAATGAATGAATGATCATGAATGAATGAATGAATGAATGAATGAATGAATGAATGAATGAATCCATACACGCAAGCACATGCATGAATGAAGGAAGGAAGGAAAGAGGGAAGGAAGGAACTTTAAATATCGTCTATAATGAATGAATGAACGAATGACTAAACCCATACATGCAAGCACATGCATGAAGGAAGGAAGGAAGGAAGGAAGGAAGGAAGGAAGGAACGAAGGAAGGAAGGAACGAAAGAACGAACGAAAGAATGAAAGAATGAAATGGGCCGGGGCATATGAATGAATGGATGACCAAATGATAAATGTACATGCATCTTCCGAAGAATAAAAGAAAAATGAATTGATTGCATGAAGGGCGTTTTTGTATTCATTATCTGTTATTAGGTCAATCATAACTTAATTTAATCAATTAAAGATTAACGACAAAGTTCGTTTAGCCTGTTAATCCTTTTTAATGGCAATCAGTTTCAGGCGGTAATTTTTTGATGCTTTGTATCAATCGGTAAATTTGAAACGCAAGTCCCAATTAGACAAAAATGTGATTTTAATAAGCAATTGATCCGCTTCAAACATATCAAGATATATAAACTTGATTTTTTCCTTGTCCGTCATCATTATTTTTGTTGCTTAAGACGAATCTTTGTCAGTAATATCTGGAATAATGCCTGCTAAAAAAAGGAAAATCACTGTGTCAAAAAGATCCGCATTTTGGCCATGCGGCTCGTGTCGCCAAAACTGCGCATCTGGCATTCAGTGTGATGCTTGCAAACAATGGTTCCATGCACAATGTCAAGATTTGTCTGAAGGTGACTTAAATGTGTTAAGTAGTTCCACCGCGACATATACATGTGAGGACTGTTTTACGATCGAGTTAGGGTCTTCGCCGTACGAGTATCTTTATGAATTAACTAGAATGAGACAGGTAATTATAATCAAAAATTGCAGATGTTTCCCACAGATCTCCGACCGCTATATTCTGCTTAGACTGGATGAATGCTGGATCCACGGGGAAGACATTCTCAAATGCGACACTTTCTTCTTAATAATGTAATATGCTTATAATGTAGCACATTACGAAAACATACTTTTACAAATACTTTTTCTTATTTCTGCTCAAAACATAGATTGCGGGGACTCGATAGGACCGCATCGACGAAGCGGTTCTATCTAGTGCCCACAATCTATGTGTTTGAACAGAAACAAGAAAAATAATGTAAACCCCCTAAATCCCTGTTTATAATTGCAATAAAGAAGAAAGAACGGTATTTGGTTTAGTGTCTCGGCAAGTAGGTATGTCATGACGGGACTTATGTCCGACAGTCAGGTACTGATGGTGTCCCCATTGCACGGATCCTAACAGTCTATCAGGTATTACAAGGACGGAGATTTTGCCCTTAAATAAAGCAAAAGAAATGTACGGAAAAAAAGATTTTAAAAGAATGGTATTACAGATGTATGTAGGGAAATTCTATTTAAGAAGGCGTACTTTAGTACATGTAGGTTAATCTGAGATATGTGTTTCATTTATCTGAAACCATGTAGTCCATTACGGAAACACGCCTACATAATCGACCCCCTTAAATCCCATTTTTTGAAGTAAAACTGGGGTTTAAGGCGGTAAACATTTTTGCTTATCTGTGCTCACAAACATAGATTGTGGATACTCGATAGAACTGCCTTGATGAGGCTTGATAAATGAAAAACCACGTTTTTATTGTGGGTACTCATTAGAAACGCCCCGCCCAAAAATAAAATCAAATTTTTGAATGCTCAGCGACATAAATGAAAATGCAATGTTGTCAGGGACGTTAAACATCAAATCAATAATAAAAAAAAATCAAACAAATTTTTGAATGATCAGTGACGATTAACCACGTTTTCGGGGCTAAATCCGACTACACTTGAGACTACACTTGAGTACTGCTAAACCGTTGGACCGTCTTGCTTATAGGGCTGTGGTTGTCATTTCATCTTACAAATTTGTAAACGAACGTCACCATGCAGTGTTGTCAGGGACGTTAATATTTTTTTTTTTTATTTTGGGTACTCATTAGTACTGCTAAACCGTTGGACCGTCTTGCTTATAGGGCTGTGGTTGTCATTTCATCTTACAAATTTGTAAACGAACGTCACCATGCAGTGTTGTCAGGGACGTTAATATTTTTTTTTTTTATTTTGGGTACTCATTAGAACCGCCTCGCTCCGCCGCGCAGTTTGATAAAAAATCATCACTGATAAATGCTCTGATCTATGAGATAAAAGCAAAATAAAAGGCTTGATTGATCAGCGAAGACTAAGATCAGCCTGCGCATCCGCGCAGTCTGATCAAATTCGTCACTGATCGCATGTACTTGATAAAGGCTCTGAGCTATCGGCTAGCAAAATAATAGGGTTGAATGATCAGCGAAGACTAAGATCAGCCTGCGCATCCGCGCAGTCTGATCAAATTCGTCACTGATCGCATGTACTTGATAAAGGCTCTGAGCTATCGGCTAGCAAAATAATAGGGTTGAATGATCAGCGAAGACTAAGATCAGCCTGCGCATACGCGCAGTCTGATCAAATTCGTCATTGATCGAATTAATTGATCGCATGTACTTGATAAAGGCTCTGAGCTATCGGCTAGCAAAATAATAGGGTTGAATGATCAGCGAAGACTAAGATCAGCCTGCGCATACGCGCAGTCTGATCAAATTCGTCATTGATCGAATTAATTGATCGCATGTACTTGATAAAGGCTCTGAGCTATCGGCTAGCAAAATAATAGGGTTGAATGATCAGCGAAGACTAAGATCAGCCTGCGCATCTGCGCAGTCTGATCAAATTCGTCACTGATCGCATGTACTTGATAAAGGCTCTGAGCTATCGGCTAGCAAAATAATAGGGTTGAATGATCAGCGAAGACTAAGATCAGCCTGCGCATCCGCGCAGTCTGATCAAATTCGTCACTGATCGCATGTACTTGATAAAGGCTCTGAGCTATATAACTGGACCAATAATAACGCAGAGTCCATAAACAACATTCTTAAATTGGCCGTCGATTGGAAGCCGCGGGGAGCACGAGAACTCATAGAAAAGATTTACACCGTTACAGAGCTCCACTTCCTTGACTACCGGAGTGCACTGCATAACGATGGGAATTACAGGCTAACAAAAGCGGAATCCCAATATCTTGTGTCAGACTCTCTGTGGCGGTGTAAATCTAAAGCCGAAAGAAATGACCTGTTCATAAACTTCCTTAAAGACTCTAAAAAAAGAAAAAGGAAATACATAGAGTCTAGTGACGGAAAGTTTACGGTTGTGGCAAAGGCACAGACAAAGGCCACAAAGGCATCTCAGCGCAAGCGCCCACGTAATGAGCGAGCTTCAAGTAAGCGATGATTCTGGAGTTAAAGCTGTGTTAATGGGCATGGTTTTACCATCGCTTTTCCTCGTCAGGAGCACTGCTTTTACTTTAGAATCTATACACAATGAAGCACATCACGTGGTAAACAGTGTCTGTGTTGCCCATATCCAATATAGAGCTGCAATTCCAGCATTGTTCTGAAGATAATACTACATGCCATTTTGTACAACATGTAAAAAACATTCTTTGATCATGATTACGTTTTCGCCGTCCCATGAAAGTGTGGATAGGTAAACTGACTAGCTCATAACTGACCTAAATAGTGTTGACTGGGCCGTTTAACTCCAAACAAAAACATGTATATAGTACATTTATAATTTCGTCTTATATAGTTATTTAATGTATATGCAGTCTTCAAATTGTACAACCTTTTTCTTCAAATGTGATATGCACGTGTTGATAGTTTTACATTCCGTTGTCTTTTCTATGTTTACAAACTTACTTTATTTTACTCTTTTAATATTGTTTTTTTTATTAGAAAAGTGAACTCATTTTGCGATTTACTTTACTTGCCTATATTTTGGTTTTACACGTGTTAGATTTTTGAAATTTTTATTTGATAAAGTAATCAAAATGATTTATATGTACTCTATTTGATGCTTGAATATACATTACTTATTTATATATGTCATGTACTGTAACTTGCTCATTCCGATAACATGCTTAAGCCAGTGTTTCTAAATCAAACCCCACTTCAATCTTCATAACTGGATAATTCAGGTAATACTTTTCTTCTTCCTGTTGTATAAAAAACATTGTGGGTACTCATTGGAACTCGAATGCTTTATAAGTTTTGAACAGGAAGAAAAGCACTATTTATTTATTTCTTTTTATTATATGGTTAATCTCTTTTTCACAGCAGTAATAATTCATTATATCGACTAAGCATGTTTTCGAAATGACTACAGCTGGTAGTTAATATATATACATAACGAAAACACCTCTATTCAAGTATACCGATTTTTTATTTCAAACTAACAAATGAAAATGATTTTTTTTTCAGTACAGAATCCAATATTTTTCACATTTATGCTGTGTGTAGTCATTAGAATCACTTGATTGAGGTGGTTTTAATGGGTATCCACAGTATATGTTTCTATCAGACTTTAGAATATATATATATATTTACTATGGAAACCCATTTTTACATTATAAAAGTGGGGTTTAATGGAGGCAAACTTTTATAGGCGTGTTTTTGTGAAGTGAAAAAAAAAGACAAAAAAAAAAAAGAAGATAAAAAGAAAAAATGTAAAGAAAAAAAAAGATAAAAAAAAAGAAAAAAAAAATGAAAAAAAAAAAGACAAAAAAAAAAATTAAAAAAAAAAAAAAAAAAAAAAAGATAAAAAAATGTAAAAAAAGAAAAAAATTAGGCTGGCAAATGGCTTCTAATTAAATGTTCGAACATTTCTTTGGAAGCAAGTCCTAGTCACACCTCCACGAGTCGCAAAGTGTTTAATTAACAAGCATGCACAGATCATCAGTTACATTTGCGCGGTGCCAGCTGGAAACTAAGGATAAAATTTTATCCTTGGGCTAACGTGACAGGGCGAAAATTAGCACTTAAAAACAATGTTGAACTTTGGGGATACTATTTCAAATGTTGAAAATTGGGGATAGTAAGTGTGATTCATAGTAAGACAAAACTTTATCGAATCAACTGACTGCCAGTAAGCCTGTATATATACTGATATCATTTATTTTAAACTTTTATCAATAACTGAACCTAAATAAGTACTGGTGACACGTCGAACAACATTGATTATACCATAATATATTTATAATTATAACAAATGTGTTATGATAAAGGTGTCTTGGGGTGTCTTGGGGTGTCTTATGGTGTCTTGGGGTGTCTTGTGGTGTCTTGGGGCTTTCAGCCTGACCCGTTTCACTTACCCGAGTACGACTACCAGTACGGTGCGAACTTTCGTACCATTTTAAGACAGATTAAGACATTTCAACACTTGAGACCTGATTATGGTCTGTCAGAAGATTTGACTGTTCAGTCTGTAAACATACTGATGCACTATGGCATTAAAAGCATATTTGCCGGGAACGCTAAAAGAAGAACAAGTACAGTAAGGCATTGAAATCACTATTTACAAATGTTGACAGTTCACAGGAAGTGCAGGTGCCCGTAGATGCAAAAATTTGTAACGAACACAAAGAGGGGGAGTCGCTTACGACAAAGAATGCTATTATTATTATTATTATTATTATTATTGTTATTATTATTTTGTTATTGCATTATTGTTGTTTGTATTATACTAGACAGAAAATATTCTAGCTAAAAAAAAAAAAGTTCAGCGTACAGCAGCACGCTGGACCACCTGCAATTATGACTACAGGTCAAGCGTGACTGCAAAGGTGGAACAGAGACAGACACAAGAGCGTCTCAACCTCTTTTACAAAATTGTCTACGGTATCTTGGTAATGCCTCTAAACTTAAGGCACTGTCACTAAGATAATAATTGCCGGTTTACTTCTTAACATTGAATAAAACCTGTCTGACTGACACTTATCTTTCATGATGAACGTACAACAGAGCCTTGAGATTTCTTGTGCAAATGGTAGAATGCTAACAATCTCCTAACTCAAGACATTTGACACAGGCGCCAAGTGCTAGCGTTAAAATCCGCTAACTCATGACATTACGAAAACAAGCCTATTCAAATATACTGAAAATTTTAGCCACCATAATATGAAAATTTTCAGATAAAAATTCGGATATTTCTCATACTTCCGGTCAAAACACAGATTGTGGGTACTTGTTAGAACCGCCTCGGCGAGGCGGTTCTAACAAGTACCCACAATCTATGTTTTTGGGCAGAAATAAGAAAAATAATGTATACCCCTGTAAACCCCAGTTTTACTAAATAAAAGTGGGGTTTAAGGGGGGTCAATATTATATAGGCGTGTTTTCGTGATGACATATACAATAGAAGCCGCTTCCTTGTGCTAGTTATTCATGACATATGCTATAGGCGCCTGCTGATATATGCTAGCGTTTCATTACGAAAACACGCCTATGCAAATATGTAGAAAATTTCACCTCCAAAAAAAAACTGAAAAATTTCAGATAAAAACCTCTGATATTTTTCATATTTCTGCTCAAAACATAGATTGTGGGTACTCGTTAGAACCGCCTTGGCGAGGCGGTTCTAACGAGTACCCACAATCTATGTTTTGAGCAGAAACAAGAAAAATAATGTATACCCCTGTAAACCCCAGATTTACTATATAAAAGTGGGGTTTAAGGGGGTCAAAATTATATAGGTATGTTTTCGTGATGTTAACTCTTCTAATTCATAGCATATGCCATAGGCGCGGCTGAATTTGTTAGCGTTAAAATCTGCTAACTCATATGCCATAGACGCAGTTTCCATGTGCTACCGTAAAATCAACTAACTCATAACATACTAGTAGTTACGCCATACTCGCTGCTTCCATGTGCTAGCTTAAAAATCTGCTGTCGTTTGGCATATGCCAAAGCGCTGCATCTAAGTATCAGCGTTAAAAATTTTCAGCGTTTGGATAGATACCATGGACGCTGCCTCAATCGGTTATAGCGTTAAAATCTACCAACTTAGGACTTACGTCATAGGTACTACTTTCATGTGCTAGCGATAAAACTCGACTAACTCATAACATATGTCACAAGCGCTGCTGACACGTGTTAGCGCGGAACAAAATGCTAACTTATGACATACACATAGGAGCTGCTGACATGTACTAGCGTTAAAAACCCTGCTTACTTACGACATGCCATATTTGTTGCTTCTATGTCTTAGCGTTAAAACCTGCCAAGTGTATCCAGCCTGCTTAAGAAAATTAGGTATGAATTTTACCATTTTTATCCTAAAATATTCGGGTGGCCATAAAATAGATTTGATAAGAGCAAGCTCCCCCCTCCCCCCTCCCCCCCTCCCCCCCCCCCCCACCCCAATTAAACCCACTTGACCCTGAGGTCAAGTCGCTTAGAAGTTTTCACATGTCGGGCAAGCGCGATTTCAGGCGAATTTCATTTCTGTGGATTTTATCGATGTGTAAACGACGGAGAATCACTCCATCAAGAAAACACGACTGTATTTTTTACCCCCCCCCCCCCCCTTAAACCCCATTTTTATATAGTAAAACTGGGGTTTAAAGAGGTAAACATTATTTTCCTTATTTCTGCTCAAAGACATAGATTGTGGGTACTCGTTAGAATCGCCGGCGGTTCTAACGAGTACCCACAATCTATGTTTAGAGCAGAAACATGAAAAATACCAAAAATTTTATCTGAAAACTTTCAGTTTTTGATGGTGAAATTTTCAATATATTTGAATAGGCGTGTTTTCGTAATGTTTATGTTATATTTGTGAGTGATTCGCTGGCAATTATAATCAACAAAATCTACAAAAATAAAATATATTTCTTATAATTTTAATTCGGTCATGTTTACATTAAACACGTGAGTTAGATATTAGCTTTATATATATATGTATATATATATATATATATATATATATATATATATATATATATATATATATATATATATATATATATATATATATATATATATATATATATATATATATATATATATATATATATATATATCTGCGCAAAGAAAATAGATCCAAGATTCTTGCTCAGTGGATTTATCGAAGTATATAAAACGTTCTAAATTTCTCTCGACCAGTCAAATTTCACTAAATTAGTAGAACTGAATTCTTCTCTCCGCGACAAGTCCAGAATTAAAGTGTCCAAATATTAATGGTTATTATGGTAGAGCTGTGCCATGCAGTCATGTGTGCGTTAGGGTACCTTTTCTCTCGTCACACATCCACTGATCATGTTCCATACCAGGCTTGTCACGTGAAAACGAACCTTTGACCGTATATGAAATATGCAAACTAAGACCAGCCTGCGCATCAACACAGTGTGACAGTCTGATCAGGGAGTGTGGCTTCGATACACATACTTGTAAAACATTAGTAAAAATGTTAGACCCGGACTGGACTGCGTTGATGTGTAGATGTATCGTATCTAGACCTTCACTGTTTGCGTATGGTAATCTATCCTATTTAACTCACAGAAGTATATGTTTTAGGCAAGCATGTATACATTTACTAAAAGGAGAACAGATATACTTTAATGGGAAGCCACCCTTTCAAATTTGTTTTCGCTCTCTTTTGAAAAAGGGTCCACTCTAAAAGGAAAGAATTTGCTCCCTGTGGGGAGCAAATTCTTTCCTTTTAGAGTAGATCCCTTTCCTGGAGGGACTTGGTGTGGAAGAAAGCAAATACGAAATCACATAAGTTGTCTCCCTTGTAAAAATGTTTGAAAATCCACCAAGTTATCAAACGCCCTTAAAGGTAAAAGTCCTGTTCGATTTTTTATGTGCGTTTTTAATTAATTGAAATCTATAGATGTGCACTATTCCAGTTGTGAAAAAATTCTGAAAAAACATGTATATGTAACCTTTTTCGGTGACCTGTCGCTTTAGGTTCCAATCAAGCTGCATTACGACAAATAGAAAATTGAAAATAGGAGTAACAAGTCACCGGACCAGGTTATATTTATACCTATTGTTAAAGTACTTTTAAGCCAAATATTGGTTTCGACTTATTCTCAACCACATTTCAGACATTGATAACTGGATTCAAGGCTTACGGTAGATGGCCAGGATAGGGGATGAGAAATTCAAGGGGACTAGCTATACTAAGGTAGAATTTCCTCTCTCTCTCTCTCTCTCTCTCTCTCTCTCTCTCTCTCTCTCTCCATGGTCCATCCATCCGTCCCCATCCATCACTTATCTATCTATCTATCTGTCTGTCTGTCTGTCCGTCCGTCCGTCCGTCCGTCCGTAAGTCCGTCCGTCCGTCCGTCCGCCCGCCCGCCCGCCCGCCCGCCCGCCATCCATCCATCCATCCATCCATCCATCCATCCATCCATCCATCCACCCACCCGCCTGTCTGTCTGTCTGTCTGTCTGTCTGTCTGTCCGTCCGTCCGTCCGTCCGCCCGCCATCCATCCATCCATCCATCCATCCATCCATCCATCCATCCATCCATCCATCCATCTATCTATCTATCTATCTATCTATCTATCTATCTATCTATCTATCTATCTAAAGTACTTTCATGCCACATATAGATTCGATTTATTCGTAATCGTATGTTAGACATTAATACCTGATTTCAAAGAATATGGTGGGTGACCAGGAGAAGAGGGGATAAGAAATTCAAGAGGATTGGCTATACTTAGGTAGTAGTTCCGCCATTTTAAAGATCCACCAATCCGTCCGTCTCTCCCTCCCTCCTCCTATCCATCCATCTATCCTCACTCACTCGATCGATCGACCGACTGACCTGGTTGACTGCCAGAAAAATATCATTAAATATAGAATGTCGTCTGCTGCATTTTTTTCTTCGCGCTTAATGGGTTAACCAAACCAGTATGTGAATTTTGAAGGCCTATAGTTTGAGTTAATATATATATATATATATATATATATATATATATATATATATATATATATATATATATATATATATATATATATATATATATATATATATATATATATATATATATATATATATATATGCCTGTTTACACATCCACATGTTTACTACACTTATCCATCACCTATCTACGCACCTACTACCCATCCACCTACTTACCTACTTACCTACCCACCCATCCACTTACCTATCTACCTACTTTCTACCTATCGATTTATCTACCTACCTACTACCCATCCGTATACCTACCTACCTACCTACTACTTACCTGCCTACCTACCTACTACCCATCCACTTACCTGCCTACCTTCTACCCATCGAATTATCTACCTACCTACTACCCATTCACTTACCAACCTACCTACCTACTACCTATTCACTTACCTATCTACTTAACCTTCTGCCCATTCGTATTATCTACCTACCTACTGCCCATCTACTTACCTACCTACCTATATATCTACTAGCCATCCACTTACCTACCTTCTACCCATCCACTTACCTGCCTACCTACCTCCCACCCATCAACTTACCTACTAACCGTCCACTAACATACCTACCTACCGATCGACCTACTTACCTACCTACCTATACAAATCCTCTTACCTACCTAACTACCTACCTACCTACCTAACTGCTACCCATGCACTTAACTACCTACCTACTTACCATCCACTTACTGCCGGGCCGGCAACATTCTTTCGTGGAGAGTTGGTCATGAAATATTTTCTACGGTCATTCCCTCCTTTCCGCTGATTCAAGAAGAGCAGTTGTCAGTTTCTAGCGAAAGAATGTGCACACTACTGGTTAACCGTCTAGGGGACTAAGCCTGCCCAGTAAAAGTGTGGTTAGGTAAACTGACCCCGCTCAACATGACCCCATTAGGTTGACTGGGCCGTAAACTCTCAACACAAACAGACCTACCTACCTACCTACCTACCTACGTATCTACAAGATGAATTATCGTGACAATCCATACATTTTGATGTAACTGATCAAAATCGGATTTAAACTAAGGAAAATGACGTTTAAAAATTTCAAAACCACTATAAAGGGCGCTGCTATTTTGAAAACTTAATGAGGTTCTAAAAAATTCAAAATATTAAATAATATCTTCTCTCTAATAGAAATGTTTGTGGTTTTCAAGCAAAACCCATAAATGCACAGAGATGGAGCTATATATACAAATATAAAGCTCGAATACTGTTGCAAAATATTATTTTTTGTTTTAGGTTTTGCATGTTTAATCGAAAGCATAGATTGTTGGTACTCGTTAGAATCGCCTCGCTGAGGCGGTTCTAAAGATACCCACGATCTATGTTTTGATCAGAAGTATGAAAAATATCATAGGCCCTATGGGATTTCAAGGCTAGTAACATAGTACATGAGATTTAGTTAAAGTGTTACTGGGAGACAGAAAACGGACGAAAAGGCCGAGGGACATGGCAGAATCAAAGAAGATGGGAAATTTAAGCATGATCTAAATTACAGTCGACTCTCGTTATCTCGAATTCCAAGGGACACACTGAAACACTTTGAGATATCCGTACCTCGACATATCAGAGTTGAGAGAGTGAGGAAAACAATAAATTGAACAACCACATTTAACAAATGAATATGTAATTTGACTCCTGAAGTTAGAAATATATATATAAAATAATGTGGAAAAGAGGAGAAATTGCTCCTGAGGAGCAATTTCTCCTCTTTTCCACATTATTTTATTACCTATTGTCATAGTTTCATGTTAAAACAGGGACCAGACTTTTCACTTCGAGATAAGCGGTAATTCGAAATAAGCAAGTTCGAGATAACGAGGTTCGACTGTACTTCAGTTGTACAGAAAGCACATGCAAAACATCACGAAAACATACCTATATAATGTTGACCCCCTTAAACCCCATTTTTGTATAGTAAAACAGGGGTTTACAGGGGTATACATTATTTTTCTTATTTCTTCTCAAAAACAAAGATTGTGGGTACTCGTTAGAACCGTCAGAGTAGCGTGGTGCTACTCTGACGTATCTGTACTTTCCCGATGGGTCGCTGCAGGCACGCTCCAGGAAACCGAACCAGGATATGATGTTCGACTGTGACTTTCCTGATTCGGCTAGCTCTTCCATCTTGTTGTAGAACTCCTCGTGGTAGTACTTCGACGTTGGTCCCTTGATGAATAGCCAGTCCTGTTTCCAAGGTCGATGAAGAAAGTAGGCTGGTAAGTCAATATTCATCTCGTCTTCTTCTCGCGGGAGTCTTTGGGCCTTGATGATGGCAACGTCTCTTCCATGGAGTTTGTTGCTGAGAGCGTCCTGGAGGTCTTACTTCTCGTGGATCGGGAAAGGTTCTTCATAGGCGTCGTAGCAGCATAGGATTGGGCGGTCTTTCGCTGGTTCTGGAGACTTTTTTCTTGGCTTCTTCGACGGCGGTGACTCGGGAGACGCTGGTGCTGGTGCTGGTCTGGTGATAGTCGGCGACGCGGTGATGGTAGCTGTACTCTTGTAGCGTAGTTTGATGATCTGATGCGGCGTCTGTGTTGTAGTCTGTTGTGGTGGTGGTAGTGTCTCCCTCTCCATCTACGTCGGTTCTCGGCGTGGCGGCGGTCTTCTAGCAGGAGCGGGCTGGCGAGGCCACTCGCCAGTAGGGGGAGCAGGCTGCCTCCGGCTTTCAGCCCACTTCTTGTAGATTCGAGGCGTTGGTAGCTTCTTGTGAAAGGTTAGCTCAACCCGAACTAAATCCTTTCCGTCGGACATCTTCCAGAGTGGAGTGCCTACAAACTTGTACTCGCTCAGAGCCCTGAGGAGTACACCAGGCATAACTGAATCAGACATGGTTATTCGTTATTTAGCGATGTTGTGACTTCAGAGGTCGAAGGACGAATCTGAATAAAAAAGAAATATGAAATATGAAAAAATATCAGAATTTTTATCTGAAAATTTTCATTTTTTGGTGGTAAAAATTTCAGTATATTTGAATAGGCATGTTTTCGTAATGACTAGCGATGTTCTTCTTTACGTTGTATGGCCTGCCGAGATGGACAAAAAGGAAACAAAAAGAAGGAGAGAAACAAAGATAAAACACAAATAAACGAAACCAGATAAATAAACACAAATTAAAGTAAAATCTTGATGACTCGAACACCGATGACTCGTTTACCTGAACTAATTCTAACGCGTTTTTCAGTCCCTAGGAAATTCTCAAGAAAATAAATATTTAGGGATATTTGAGGAATTTTCCTTATTTCGTCATGAAAATGTATGTAATCTAATGCGTACACTCAACAAACCATTGTTTTATAAAAGATCGAAAAGACATTCCTATATCATGCCCATTTTTGTCTCCTAACCTGGCACTATGATTAACCCTCAGTGGCTCGAAGTACCCACATCTAGAAAAAGTTTCTACGGTCCCAAAGATGTTCGAGCCATTCAGGTTCGACTGTAGAAACGAAAACCGTCATTATGGCTTAAAATGAATATCTCTACACTTTCAGGCGCAAAACATTTGTCAAAATTTTATTGCCTCACTTCTGAAAAGGGGTCTACTCTAATCAAAGCACTGACAGCACTGGTGGGTCGATTGCCTCTGAGTGTAGGCTGTGAAAATAGTCCTGAGCGGGGACTTCAGACCATTTCATGTGACCCTTAACTTCCTGTGATTTAAGAAAACGGTGCAGACCCTGATCATACGCTGCGTTCTGTTGCATCTGACCTGGATCTGCACTGTTTGCCAATGTCCCAGTCCCTTTTATACAAATAACTTTCGATACACTCAGCTCTGGCTCAGAGGGCGACTGACTGGATGTTCAGATTTTTAAAGCTACCAGGCAACTGAGTCTCATAGAGGCATCGTCACTCACAGTGAGACAAGATAGCGCGGCTATAAATAGATAATTTATGAATTTATTTGTTCTTTTATTATTATCAAATTTTTTTTATTATATTTTTTTTCCATATTATATATCTATTTATATCTATTGTTTGTTTATGTTATTTTATTTCATTTATTTTTTATTCCATTTTTTTTTAATTTATTCCCCCCTTTTTTTTATTGTTGTTTTGAATCATCACCATCAACATTAATTTTAGTATTGGTTACTATCAATATCATTGTGGTGCTTGTTTATTAAACCGTAGCTTATTTAAGGCATAGTGGCTAGGGTCACCCCCCAAAACAATTCTATTAGTTTTCTTTTCTTTTCTCTCTCTCTCTCTCTCTCTCTTCTTTTTTTTTCTCCCGGGGTGGGGTAAAGTTAGGTTGGGGGTGGGGGTTATCTCTGAAAAAATAGATGAACCATGTCATAACAGGCTATGGTATAAGTAGTAGATTGTGAATTACTACACTGAATTTTTAAGGTGATGTGCAGGCAGCTTTTATTATTTTAATTTCACAGCTATGGTTCTTTACTTTTTACTTTTTGTGTTTTTTGTTGTTGTTTTTTTTTAGTCCACCTTTTTTCAGGAGCTTGGTGGGCAGAAAGGTAAACAGGAAAAGATGAAGCTGTGTTCCCTGTAACTGAGTTGATTTTTTTTCTTTCAGATAAAATGTTCCTGTCACTTGGATTATGTTTTATTCTAGCAGTCGAACCAACCATACAGATCCCACACACAGACACAGGTAAATAAGACATTTGAGCCGGGACACAGCAGTGTCTGAAATATTAAACCTCTCTGAGACGTCGACGCTTGCCTTCCTCTACAGCCTCTATCCAAGAATCTGAAATTTGAAACCTCTCTGAGATGTCAGCTATTGCCTTCCTCAAAGACGTATAAAATTATATTATTTACGTCCTTGCCTTCCTATACAACTTTTATTCAAAAAAGGTTTCTTTAAAACTGTACCGCGAAATTTCAATTTGAAAAACGTAAAAAAAAGAAGAAAAAAAAAAAAAAAAAAAAAAAAGAAAAGAAAATGGGTTCCAGAAGAGTTTCAAGAAAGCATTTCTACGGATACCCTTTCGTGGAGAAAGAAGAAAATATTCAACTGACCGTCTCTCTTACCTAGAGCTATAAACACACACCATTTTTGTCTACGCCCATGGACATAGAGAGTCTCAGTGTTTGATATTGCTCCAGAAACACTTTATGAAACGTCATGCACTGGTCCAATGCTATTTTCCATGGACTGCTCAAAGTTATTATAACCAAGTATTAGCTTTCACAAACAAGCTTGGTCTACGCTTAAGCATAGACCAAGCTTTTTGTGAAAGCTAATACTTGTATCAATTAATTGCCGTCTTTCAGATTACCATGTCAAAGAAAGAAAACCGCGTGGACTGCCAGCTGCAATACGTAAGTAATAATGACACCCAAGGAAATTGGTTCTGACAATTTGAATAAAGCACACTTATGCCTGCATATGTGCATTTTGAAGTAAATCACAAATGCAGATCCAAGTCTTATTTTCTCTGAAAAAGTATTATAAAATATAGAATGTCGTCTGCTACAATTTTTTTCTTCGCGCTTCAAGGGTTAACCAAACCAGTATGTGATTTTGATGGCCTATACTTTGAGTTAATATAAGAAAAAGTCCTAGTATACCGGGACCAAAATGGGTCTAGTATGGCGGCCGTAGTATGGCAAGCCCTCGTCTTTGTTTCATCACAATGATTTTAATTTACATGTTGTTATTTTGTTGTTGTTGTTGTTGTTGTTGTTGTAGTTGTTTTGTTTTCTGTGAGCCGAACAATTATTTTGTATATTTTACAAAATATGAACCTCATCACGAAAACATGCCTATATAATTTTGACCCTGTTAAACCCCACTTTTATATAGTAAAACTGGGGTTTACAGGGGTATACACTATTTTTCTTATCTCTGCTCAAAAACATAGATTGTGGGTACTCGTTAGAACCGCCTCGGCGAGGCGGTTCTAACGAGTACCCACAATCTATGTTATGAGCAGAAATATGAAAACTGTCAGAGTTTTTTATCTGAAAATTTTCAGTTTTTGGAGGTTAAATTTTCTATATATTTGAATAGGCGTGTTTTCGTAATGTAGAGATTACCTGTTACAGTACAGGTTCCAGTATTCAATTTTTGCTTATCATTCGTAGAATCGGAAAAATACATATACGATTTACTTCGATATAGGAAGAAAGCCTAGACATGTCTGTTTATAAAACAACTGTAACGCAGATATGCATACATTGTATTCGGCGAAAAATTGCACGTTTCTATGGAGGTCCACTTGATACTTAACAAATTCTAAATATACAAAACCTTGTGCATTCAGGTTAGTCATAAAAAATGCTCAAAACAGAAAGTTTATTTTCTCATGCGCGTATGCAAATATGAAGCCATGAGTGACACTTTGGCTGTTTTCCGCATTCAAGGGAGAGTACCCTGTTTCCCCGCCCGACATCATTTTTTTTAAATTTCGCTTGCAAACTGCATTTCAAATAAACCGTCTAGCGTTTTCTATAGCATATATTAAAAGGGATACAGAATTGGATGAACACCAAAAATTGTTCTATTTTTCGTCCAATATGGCCGCTACGATAAACCTGTAAGAAAACATTTGATTGCAAATTTTATGACAACATTTTGAATGGCACATTTAAAATTTTACCAGAAAGATCATCTTTCGGGTGTTCGTACTTTTTTTTTCTCTATAAAACATATTCGTATAGTGTATTGTACTTATGCAGGTCTTAAAATACAAGTTGATGAGAATCGCCTCGGATTTCTTCATGTCCATAATTTCAAAATCTTTGTTGAAGAAATAACACAAAATAACTATTCTTATTTTTAATATCACAGGGAACCTCTTGAAGACTTCCAGGAGGTACCTTTCCAGAGACACAATGTTTTCATACTTTAAAACAGGTGGCAGGAAACAAGCTGAAAAAGATTTCAAGAAACTCAATCCGAAGAAAGTCAAAGATTTTGGGGTATGACGTTAGGCTGTTATGAGTCGTAGTTTTCTTATAATCATTTCAGAAGAAATGTATGAACAGACAAGTCTAAACACGTGCCTCGGACATGTGTGCCTAGCGAAGATTCAAATCAGCCTGTCATTCGCAGTCTTATCAGAATCTTCCCTGGCTGGGGCGGATCCAGGATGATTTCTGAGTTCGATTTTGACAAAATCACCTACTCTATGTATTCGGACAAACAGAACTCATCAAACTGTGTAGACCCAGATCAGACGCCGCATAACGTGGCGTCTGGTCTGGGTCTACACTGTTTGCCATTCATTCAGCAATTTTACACACACTCAGAGGCAAAACAATGGACTTGTCGAAGAGACGTATAAGGTAAAAGCAAGGGTGAGAATATTTAGGGTAAATACGGTTTTCCAATTTTATCAAATTTATCCAAAATTTCCCATGAAAATGAAATTTTGAGTCAAAGTAGGTTTCGACCGAACCCTCTGAATCCGCCTCTGCCTGGGCGTATTTTGGATAGCTAAGGATGCAAGTTTCTTCATGCGGACAACGAAGACTGAGCCAGTCTTTGTTGGGCGTATATGCCAGAAGGTACGTTCTTTTACGTTGCGGCTCATATACTGTATGCGCCGAAATCGAGTCCCGGTCCCGAGGTTATAAAACTTTTTCATGCTTAACTCAGCTGAGCATGAAATTTTTCATGCCAATAAATAACTAACAAATTCTTTCTTCCTAAACGTAGTTGAATACGAAAATTTCTCTGCTAATAAAATATAAAAATGTCAACTTTTGGTGGCACTTTCATATTCATTAGCAGAGAAAATTTCATGCTCAGCCGATTTGAGCATGGAAAAAGTTGTATAAACTCGGAGTCCGAGTTATAAAAAAAATCATGCTCAACTCAGCTGAGCATGAAAGTTTCTCTGCTAATAAATATGAAACTGCCAACAATAGCAGAGAAAATTTCATGCTCAGCTATATTAAGTGATGAAGAAATAGCAATTGTTGGTAATTTGAGATTTATTAGCAGTACAAATTTCATGCCCAGCTGAGTTGAGCATGAAAAAAAGTTTTATAATCTTTGGGCATGTACAGAAAGCAAATAGGAAGTCTCAAAAGTTTCAATCGTTATAAAAATAGCAGAAAATCTACCAGTTTTAATTTAGTCATCGTTGGGCACAGGGAGCCAATTGTGTGAAGTTATTTTATGTTAAGTGGCCTGTGATTGATTAATAATAAAGATGAATTGAAACTTATTAATCTAATTTGAAGAAGAAAATGTCTGTGCGTAATTTCATGATTGTTTCAAAGAAATAAATGTATCTGTTTTTTTTTTTCTGTTTTTCTGTCGCGAAGATTTAAAAAAAATCAATTTTTGATATCTACCAACTGAGGGGTTGCTATATTCAGCCTCCAAAAAGTCCAAGAAAGTGCTTTTAGCTGTGCTAAGCCTAGTCTTTGTATTAAAACAATGTTTAATGCCCAGCCACACTCTGAAAATAATTCTTAACCACCAATATGAGTATAATTAGTATGGAGCTCTACGGGAAAAATAATTAGATCCCTGTACCCTGTTACTTTCTCCTGCAGGAAGTCATTAGAGGGAAAGTGGGCGAGGACGAAGTTGAACTCGATCCTACCGGCAGTTACACGATACTGAGGATATTGTCCAAAGGGGAGAAAACTGATGGAAAGAGGCCGATTATTCAACATAAAATCTTCTATACCAGTAATAAAAACAAATGGTCATAGCAAACCTGACAAAGAAATACCGTTTAAGCCGGTGTGAGTGTGCGCACGCAGCCGCGCAAACGACGTAGTTGTATATCATTACGAAAACATGCCTATTCAAATATATTGATAATTTCACCACCAAAAACTGAAATTGTTGAGATAAAACTTCTTATATTTTTTTTCATATTTCTGCTCAAAACATAGATTGTGGGTACTCGTTAGAACCGCCTCGCCGAGGCGGTTCTAACGAGTACCCACAATCTATGTTCTTGAGCAGAAATAAGAAAAATAATGTATACCCCTGGAAACCCCAGTTTTACTATATAAAAGTGGGGTATAGAGGGTCAACATAAAATAGGCATGTTTTCGTGATGTGAAGAGACTTAATAAAACCGAAACTCCGATTTTCGTTCTTTTGTGTGTTCTGTGTTTTCAAGGCGATCTTTTAGATTTTTACGAGTCTAGTCATGGGGTAGCCGATGAGTGTCGTTTGTAATACGTCCCAAAAGGGACTTAGCAAATAATTACTTGTACTTAAAGGCTCCATATTCCTCAAAAATAAACATTTTTATCCAAGAAAGATTTAAGTTGATATAATGTACTAATACGATCATAAAATGTGGAATCTGACAGCATGTAAAATTTCAGTTAGTCTCTCGTTTTTGATAAAAAATAAAATGATTTTTTTATGGTACATGTATCTGTAAATTGATGTTGCCAACATTAGTTCAGAGATACGATAAAAATCATTATCCCTGCGCTTTTCGAAGAAAAAGCGGGGATATTGTTATACCCCCTGTCCGTCCGCCGTCCGTCATTCTGTAATGTCACACCATTGCTCCTAGAACATTTAAGCTAGATTATGGATGTGGATTGGAGGAACACATTAGGAATTTTGATGTGACCCCTGGGGCAGGGCCAGAGGGTGTGGCCCCGAAGGTCCCAAATTCATTTTGTAAAGTTGCATATCAAATTAAAGGTTATGAAGAGTAGAATATAGTTGTGCAAACATTTTGCCCCGGGGGCATGTCTGGGGGTCACTAGAGGTCAAAAAGTAGGATTTTAGGTCCTTTTTTGTTTTGATTGTCACCCAACTCCTTTTAGGCTTTTTTAGCTAGAACCTTGAAACTATCACAGGTAATAGCCCTATGGATGAATACTGGAAGAACACATTCGGAATTCTGATATGACCCCTGGGAGCAGGGCCAGGGGGTGTGGCCCCGAAGGGTCAAAATCCATTTTGTTTAAAGGTAATCATGTTGCATGTCAAATCGAAGGTTATGAAGAGTAGAATACAGTGGTGCAAAACTTTTCCCCCGGGGCATGTCTGGGGGTCACTAGAGGTCAAAAAGTAGGATTTTGGGTCCTATTTTTTATTGTCACCCAACTCCTTTTAGGCTTTTTAGCTAGAATCTTGACACTGTCACAGGTAATAGCCCTATGAATGAGGACTGGAGGAATGCATTTGGAATTTTGATGTGTATAGGAGATATGCGATGGCGCTGGCGCGGGGATATGCGATGGCGCACCATCGACTTGCTCTAGTTTCATTTGTTATTCAGTTCAAGAATGAGAGACCAACTGAAATTTTACAGGCTGTCAAGTGCCACATTTTATGATTGTATTAATACCATATATTAATTTATTAAACCTTTCTCAGGTAATAGAATAACTATTTTTAGGAACCATTACCGCTTTTTGGGTTATTTCAGCAGACAACAAATTGACGATATTTTTGTTTTATTTTACTTTTTCCCCAGAAAATTGGCCTTGATATTTTATGCAAATTAGGAGACAATTTGCATGAAATGTCAAAACCTATTTTCTCAGAAAAATAGGAAAAATATTTTAAAATGTTACCTGCTGAAACACACCCAGGATATAGAGCGTAAAGGGCAATAGGTGCATTTGCAAGGGAGACAACTCTGTCAAATCGATTTTACCTGCTTACTTCAAAGAGATCTACTTTAAAAGGAAAGAATTTGCTCCCAAGAGAAGCAAATTACAGTCGAACTTCAATGGCTCGAACATTCTTGGGACCATGGAAATTTGTTCGAGATATGGGTAGTTCGAACCACTGAGGGCTGATCATGGCGCCAGATCAGGAAGCAAATAGCATTAATTTAGGAAAATATTTTCGATTTTCTACACAATAATTGTATGTTTAGTGTACTCATTAGAATCGTTTCGATAAGGCGATTCTAATGACTACATACACCATACAATACCATGATAAAAGTTCCCTCAGTATTTGTTTTCTTGAGCTATCGGAAGAATTTCGTAGGGACTCAAAAACGAGTTCGAATTAGCCACGGTAAACGAGCCATTGAGCTATTGAGATTCGAATGATTCTTTCCTTTTAAAGTAGGCCCCTTTCTTTCAGAAGAGACTTGATTTGCGCGAAAGCGAGCTGAAAATCATAAAAAATGTCTCCCTTGTAAAACTTGTGGAATAAAAACCAATACCTGTTCTCTTAGAAAGATTTATGCCTGATGGATTTTTGATTTGAGAAACGAGACCACTTTGTTATTTAGATATTCCTAGAGGAATATGGCTAGATTATTTGCAAACAGTGGAGATCCTGATCAGACGCCGCATTCTGCGGCGTCTGATCTGGGTCTGCACTGTTTGCTGCTTACCCTTTTAGGGATCTCATGACTACAATTGGTTAAGGAATTTTTCACAATATTGCGATTTCCGTATCATTTTATGGCAAAAAGGTTTGACATAGCTCCAGATAAAATGGGTATCCACACAGTGCTTTTTATTGCACTGCGAAAACATACGTTGTGGGTTCTCATTAGAAGCGCCTCAACGAGGCGCTTCTAATGAGTACCCACAACATATGTTTTCGTGGAGAAATCAGACAAATATCAACATATTTCGGAAGAAAAAGCGCCTTATCTGATGCTATGATTTGAGTTAAACTGTTAGTTTTACGACCAATGGCCAGTCAACACTATTAAGGTCATGTCGAGCCGGTCAGTTAAAATAACCAACCACACTTTTTCCTGGGCAATCTTAGCCTTCCAAGCGGTTAACTAGTACTTATGCGCATACGTTTGCCAGTAACGGACAACTGTTCTTCTTGAATAAGTGGAAGGAGAACGACAGAAGAAATGATTTCATGATCAATCTCCACCGAAATTATGTGGCTGAGCTGGGATTCGAACTTGCGACCCCTGGATCTACAGTCAGACGCGTTTCCAACTGCGCTCTCGAGGCAAAACGTTGCAGGTCCTGATCGGACACCGCTTTCTGCGTCTGCGCTGTTTGCCAAAGGTTACCTTACCAATGAAGCATGGATAACATGTAGAGGCCGTGTAGCTTACATGTTAGAAATAATAAGTTGCGCTTTGTGAAATAAATCTATTTGAACGATTAGGAATCTTATATTTAATCCTTGGATTAAAAGAGCCGCTTCGTCAGAAAACGTACCTTCGTGGACAAGTGCGCACAGCAAAGATTCAGATCAGCCTGCGCATTCACGCAGTCTGATCAGAATCTTCACTGGGCGCATTTTGGATAGCCAAGGATGCAAAGTTTCTTCAAGCGGGCAACGAAGACACTGATCAGACTGTGCGCATGCGCAGGCTGATTTGAGTCTTCGTTGGGCGCACGTCAGAAAGTACGCTTTCTCACTTTGAGGATAAAATGATATTGTAGGGGCCTTTTGGTTTTTTACTTCATCATCATTATTTTTCATGCTTATATGTAAATAGGACATTACGTTTAGGATATAAAAAGCAAAATGTTTTTATAGGTTTAGTATGTAAAAGAGGGCCATTTACTAGACATGCTCAGTTACAGCTAAAATTGGACCCTGTGGAAATAAATTAAAATAATATAGAATAAATACGGAAATAATTTACAATCAACAATAGCTCGATCATGAACTAAATGAGTATGTTAGTTTAACATGGGGAAGCGAGGTTGGCAAGGATTGTATTCCAACTGACAGATCTTGGCCAACCATACATTCGGATACAAATTTGATAAGAATCTGACAAAACATAAGAAAGTTGTCAAGATTTGAATACTTCAAAATTGCTCGTATGGGTGTCGACATTTTGAATATTTAATGGGCTTTACCCTTTGTTTGTTAGTCGATGGTTTCATGCGGGCATTTGTTTTGTCATTATTTGTTTCTCGTCTCTCCTTCTTTTGGTGCCTTGGGAAGGCTGTGCTTCGTGATTGTGACATATCCTGGCTATATTATGAAAACACGCCTATTCAAATATATAGAAAATTTTACCTCCAAAAACCTAAACTTTTCAGATAAAAACTCTAATATTTTTCATATTTCTGCTCAAAACATAGATTGTGGGTACTCGTTAGAACCGCCTCGGCGAGGCGGTTCTTACGAGTACCCACAATCTATGTTTTGAACAGAAATAAGAAAAATAATGTACACCCCTGTAAACCCCAGTTTTACTATATAAAAGTGGGGTTTAAGGGGGTCAAAATTATATTGGCATATTTTCGTGATGATCTTCACTTAAATCTTTTATAACATCATAGTCTTAATTTAATATGCAAAACCTAAAACGTATTTATAATAATATTATTCCTATGCATTTGACATGTATACAGCTCTTTTCTCTGGACATATATATTGATTTTGCTTAAAAGCTGTGCCACTTTCAGTCAGAAAGAATATTTTGTTCGACGAATTCGTTTAAAATCAGTCGCTGACCCATGAATGTAAATATCTGTATGGAAGAATGTACGTGCATAAAGGCGATGATAAATCTCATAAAGCGGTTATTTTTGTCAAATCATTTGATTCAGCTTCCATTCCATGCATTTTTAAATATCTTAATAATATTAACTTCAAGTTCACGCAAAAATCAAGTTTTGAAAATCAAAGAAAACCTTCTCTGTTTAGAAAAACAATTTGATAGAATTAATGATGTACATTGCTCGAGAAAAGATAAACAAGATTAGCTTTTTATAAAGCTTAGTAAGCAGCTTTTGGCGTGAATAAATAATTAATGTAGTGGCATGTAATGAGGTTTCAAAGAGCTAAACCAAAGTAAACTTCTTGCCATCTATCTCTGTTTAACGTGAATAATCGGAATGAAGTCGATGACTTTATAGTCAGTCAAAGTATGTTTGTGTGCATTGGGTGTTTAGACGCACCATAATTAGGCTGGCTCGTGTTAACTCATCAAAGTCATCCATTAGTTCTTATCCTGTATGATCAGTCCCAGCACCTACCAAATTGCAAAATAAAAAAAAATCTACTATTCTTCGTCGCTTATCTTCTTTTTTGAATATGCTTCTTGTTTAATATTTTGAAAAGAGCAGAACTTCATTAAACATTCAAAATGGCGGGGCATTGACAGAAGTTTTAAAATCATTAAACTTGATTAACTGTCTTAATTTTTATCCGATTTTTGATCAAATTTGTATCGAAAAGCATGGTTTGCCCAGATCTTTTATTTCAGATGCATGCTTTGCAACTTGTTTTCCCTTCATCTATGTCTCTACCAAATATTATCAAAATATTTCAAACCATTAAGAAGTTATTGAGTGCATAAGAATTTGGCTTAGAAATTCCTTCAAGGGAGATAACTAGAAAAATAAAAAAAGGAAGAGTTGTCCTTCTTAAAGCGATACTCGATCTGATGTATGTCCCTACCAAATATTATCAAATTATCTCAAACAGTATGGGAGTTATGGCCTGCACAAGATTTCGGCTTCAGGGGAGATAAGTACATAACGAAGAAAGTGAGAGTTGTGTCTCTTGCACTTGACACCCCTACTGTCCTCCTCTTCATCCTTACCAAACAAGAAAGCAATCCACTGAAGAATAAACGTAACATATAACTTTGAAAAAAGGTTAACCAAAAATTAAATCTCGGACATCAGGGGAGATAGTACATATTATTTTATTGTTTGCGGTGAAATAAGTGTATATCTGATGAAAATAAAAGTAGTATCAATCACTAGTGAATTGATATCGTATCATTTCACTATAGTGACTGATACGATTTATATTTTCACTCCTCGCTTTGGACGACTTTGGTTTTCTTCACTGTTTCAGAAGTGGATGTTACCTCCACTTCAGATTTTTGAACAGCTCTAACTTCTTTGTTTCTGAACTAAACTATCAAGTGTTGGTATGCATTTTCTTAGTTAGAATGTAAGGAACATTTTGGTATCAAAATTATTTTGATTCGCCGAAACTTTTTTGTTTTTGTCTCTCCAGCGATTCACATGTTAAGCACTGAGCGTCGACGCCATGACGTTCTTGTTATGTTTGGTGACGTTATTTATGACCTCCTCAGAAACGCGCATTGACGTGTAAACAATAAAATAAAAAGAAAATTTACTGTTTTTCAGTGAACACCAAAATAATTTTCATCTCGTGTAATAAAAACATTTACATTTTCACTCGTACTTCGCACTCGTGAAAATACTGATGTTTTCATTACACTCGATGAAAATATTTTTGGTATTCACAGCAAAAGAGTTAATATCCTCTATATATAGAAAGTGAGAGGTGTTTTCCTTGCAAGTGACATGCCTACTGGTCCTCCTCTTCATCCCTACCAAATATGAAAGCAATCCACTGACGAACAAAGGTAACATATAACTTTGAAAAAAAGGTTAACCAAAAGGCAAACCTCGGACATCAGGGGAGATAAGTACATAACTAGGAAAGTGAGAGTTGTCTCTCTGGCACATAACACGCCTACTGGCCCTCCTTTTTATCCTTACCAAATATGAAAGCGATCCATTGAAGAATAAAGGTAACAAATAACTTTGAAAAAAAAGGTTAACCAAAAGGTAAACCGCGGGCGACGCCAGACGCTCGCCCGCCCGGACATCGCTATTTTAAAGGACGATTTAAGAAAAAAAAAAAAAAAAAAAGGTCCAAAAAATAAAAAATAAATAAGAACATAAATAAATAAATAAAAACGTGGAACGATAATACCCCGTCACTATCATCTGTCAAAATCCCAAACAAGATTTCCAAAATACCAATACATACGAGGGATGTTCGAAAATGATATTGCTTATTGTCCTCTAGCTCGATATCCACTAGGGGCACGATAAAAACCAATACATGCCTGTATTCAATATCTACACAATGGTGTATAAATGTACATGTTAGACTAAGTGTAAGACATAAAATTTGCCATTTGAATACACGCAGTCATTGACCACTGCAGTAAAAATGGTTGGTAGAAGTGTCGACAAAAAAGATGAAATACGGGCTTACATCAAAGCTCGCTCAAAACTTGGTTGTTCTTTGAAGAAGCTGATGACTGAAATTTCTACTGCTTTTGGACCTTCTTGTGTGTCTTATGACACAGTTTGGCGGTGGAAAAAGAAATTTGAGTCTGGTGTAGAGTCCATCAAAAATGCACCGAAATCAGGTAGGCCAAAATCTGCATCTCGTAAAGAATTCGTTTCCAAAATAAAGGAAATCATTGAAGGAGATGCCAGATTTACACTTCGTGATATTGCACGAAAGGTAGGCATATCACTTTCAACGGTTCACCTTATTTTGAAGAATCATTTGAAAGTCAGAAAGATTTCTGCTAGATAGGTGCCACATCTGTTGACTGACGAGCAAAAGAGGCAAATGGTTAAAGTGGCCAAAAAGCTGCTTCAAATGTTTCCAAAATATGACAAAAAGCAATTTGCCAATGTCGTCACAGGTGATGAAACCTGGGTCCATTATTTTGAGCCCGTCAGAAAGGTTAGCAATAAGATCTGGGCCACTAAACACAGCAAACGCCCAATAATTGCCAAACGTTCTTTGAGTACAAAGAAGGTTTTGTATGCAATCTTCTTCTCTGGTGAAGGAGTCGCAATAAAATTGCCAGTGAAAAAGGGCAAAAGCATCACCGGAAAGTACTACAAAGACGTAGTACTGAAGAAACTGAAAAAGTATTATCAGAAACGACGCCCTGCCACTGGTTTTAAACGTCCGTCTTCTACATGACAATGCCCCAGCTCATACCTCCGCAATAGTTTCGGCGTTTTTGAAGAAAGAAAAAGTAACTGTTTTGCCTCCCCCCCCCCCCCCCCCCCCCCCCCCCCCCGTATTCCACAGACCTTGCCCCATGTGATTTCTTTTTGTTTCCAAAATTGAAAGCATTCCTTGCTGGGCGGAAATACCAGTCCCGACAGGCACTTGGATCTGCCATTCATCAGTACCATATTACTGTGCCCAAACCAGCGTACCGTGACGCCTTCAAGAAGTGGATATATCGGCTGAAACTTTGCATTTCTAGCCACGGGGAGTACTTCGAGGGTATGAAATGAGTACTTTTGGGCTAATTTGAAATTTGAAGTCTCCAGATAGAAATAAGCAATTCATTTCGAACATCCATCCGTTTATCAAGTTCGGTAAAAATCGATTGATATTTACTGAAGTTATCGTCCGAAAACAAAAACAAGAGGACCATGATGGTCCTATATCGCTCACCTGACCGTACAGATTTGCATATTTACTGTTGAAGTTTCAGCCAAGTTCACTGCTCTAGGATTTTTGTATAGCACTAACCACCCCCACCCCCCTCCACCACACCCCCGGCCATGTTTTTTTTACAAATCTTGACAACTTGAACTGAATCTTAAAAGAGGGTCACCAAAGGAACATTTCTGCCAAGTTATATTGAAATTGGTCCAGTGGTTTAAAAAGTTTTATATAGCTATAAAGCCCTACGCCCTAACGGCCATGTTTTTTGACGAATCATGACAGCCTGAACAAACTTGGTAGAGGGTCACCAAAGGAAGATTCCTGCCAAGTTATATTGAAATCTGTTCAGTGGTTTCTGACAAGAAGATTTTTACAGTTTTCTATTTAGATATATAGGGAAAACAAGATTTTTTTTTTTTCAAGTTTTCTATATAGATATATAGGGAAAATAAGCCCCACCCCCTTGCAGCCATATTTTTTGACGAATCATGATGGCTTGAACAACCTTGAAAGAGGGTGACCAAAGAAACATTCCTTCCAAGTTATATTGAAATCGGTCCATTGGTTTCTGCCAAGAAGATTTTTAAAGTTTTCTATATAGATACATATGTAGGGAAAATAAGCCCTGCCCCCTGGCGGCCATGTTTTTTGACAAATCCAAACGGCTTGAACAATCTTGGTAAAGGATCACCAAAAGAACATTTCTGCGAAATTATATGGAAATCGGTCCAGTGGTTTGGGACAAGATGATTTTTACATTTTTCTATATATAGGGAAAATAAGCCCTGCCCCCTGGCGGCCATGTTTTTTGACAAATCCAAATGACTCGAACAATCTTGGTAGAGGATCACCAAAGGAACATTTCTACAAAATTATATGGAAATCGGTCCAGTGGTTCTGACAAGAAGATTTTTAAAGTTTTCTATATAGATACATAGGGAAAATAAGCCCCATCCCCTGGCAGCCATGTTTTTTTACGAATCCAAATGGCTTGAACAATCTTGGTAGAGGATCACCAAAGGAACATTTTTGCAAAATTATATTGAAGTCGGTCCAGTGATTTCGGACAAGATTTTTAAAGTTTTCTATATAGATACATAGGGAAAATAAGCCCCACCCCCTGGCAGCCATGTTTTTTTACGAATCCAAATGGCTTGAACAATCATGGTAGAGGATCACCAAAGGAACATTTTTGCAAAATTATATTGAAGTCGGTCCAGTGATTTCGGACAAGAAGATTTTTAAAGTTTTCTATATAGATACATAGGGAAAATAAGCCCCACCCCCTGGCAGCCACGTTTTTTTGACGAATCCAAATGGCTTGAACAATCTTGGTAGAGGATCACCAAAGGAACATTTTTGCAAAATAATATTGAAGTCGGTCCAGTGGTTTCGGACAAGAAAATTTTTAAATTTTTCTATATAGATATATAGGGAAAATAAGCCCCGCCCCCTGGCGGCCATGTTTTTTGACTAATCGAAATGGCTCGAACAATCTTGGTAGAGGATCACCAAAGGAACATTTCTGCAAAATTATATGGAAATCGGTCTAGTGGTTTCTGACAAGAAGATTGTTAAAGTTTTCTATATAGATATATAGGGAAATTAAGCCCCGCCCACTGGCGGCAATGTTTTTTGACGAATCCAAATGGCTTGAACAATCTTGGTAGAGGATCACTAAAGGAACATTTTTGCAAAATTATATTGAAATCGGTCCAGTGGTTTCGGACAAGAAGATTTTTAAAGTTTTCTATATAGATATATAGGGAAAATAAGCCCCGCCCCCTGGCGGCCATGTTTTTTGACGAATCCAAATGGCCTCAACAATCTAGGTAGAGGATCACCAAAGGAGCATTTCTGCAAAATTATATGGAAATCAGCCCTGCGGTTTCTGACAAGAAGATTTTTAAAGTTTTCTATATAGATATATAGGGAAAAATAAGCCCTGCACCCTAGCGGCCATGTTTTTTTGACGAATCCAAATGGCTTGAACAATCTTGTTAGAGGATCATCAAAGGAACATTTCTGCAAAATTATATTGAAATCGGTCTAGTGGTTTCGGACAAGAAGATTTTTAAATTTTTCTACATAGATATATAGGGAAAATAAGCCCCGCCCCCTGGCGGCCATGTTTTTTGACAAATCCAAATGGCTTGAACAATCATGGTAGAGGATCACCAAAGGAACATTTCTGCAAAATTACATTGAAATCGGTCCAGTGGTTTCTGACAAGAAGATTTTTAAAGTTTTCTATATAGATACATAGGGAAAATACGCCCCGCCCCCTGGCGGCCGTGTTTTTTGACGAATCCGAATGGCTTGAACAATCTTGGTAGAAGATCACCAAAGGAACATTTCTGCAAAATTACATTGAAATCGGTCCAGTGGTTTCTGACAAGAAGATTTTTAAAGTTTTCTATATAGATACATAGGGAAAATAAGCCCCGCCCCCTGGCGGCCATGTTTTTTGACGAATCCGAATGGCTTGAACAATCTTGGTAGAGGATCACCAAAGGAACATTTCTGCAAAATTATATTGAAATTGGTCCAGTGGTTTCTGACAAGAAGATTTTTTAAGTTTTTAGTTAATAAAATCTATTTTTAGTTCCTGTGGCCTAGATTTGCAATGGACCGGAACCATTTGAACAACTTTGAAAGAGGATCAACCAAGGATCATTCCTGTGAAGTTTGGTCAAAATCCAATCAGTGGTTTAGGAGGAGATGTTGTTTAAAGGTTGTGGACGGACGGACGGACATACGGACGACGACGACGACGACGGACGGTGAGTGATCACAAAAGCTCACCTTGAGTTTTCAGCTCAGGTGAGCTAATAAAAACGGACGTGTGGCGGGCAGATGACCCTGTCAAATAAAAGTATCGCAAGCATAATACCCATCTTCCCCCCCCCCCCCCCCCCCCCCCCCCCCCCCCAGTTTGGTGAAAATCCATCAGCATTTACTCATGTTATTGTTTGGAAACGAAAATACGGGCATGTCTCGGGCAGATAACTCCGTCAAAAATTGACGAAATTTGACCATCAGCAATCCCAAACTAGATCTCCACAATATCAATGCACATACCAAGTTTGGCGAAACTCCATTGATATTTACTAAAGTTATCATCCGGAAACGAAAAAACGGGCATGTCTCGGGCAGGTAACTCCGTCAAAAGTCGACGAAATTTGCCTATTAGCAATCTCAGCCCGGATCTCCACAATATCAATGCACATACCAAGTTTGGCGAAAATCCATTGATATTTACTCGAGTTATCGTCCGGAAACGAAAAGACGGACGGACGTACGACAGACGGACGGACGGATGTTCCCACGTTCAGGCATTTATTGGGCATTTTCTATGTTAAAAAAATACCCAACAGTACGTCAAAAGTGTCCACAAGTAGTGTACGGAATAAAGGGAATAGTGCAAAAAAGTACCCAACATATGCCCATTCGAGTGCCCGGACGACCAACGTGAAACCATAATACCCCGCCACTATCGTGTGGCGGGGTATAAAAAATGCCCATTAGCAAATCAGATCTCTACAATATCAATGCACATACCATGTTTGATGAAAATGCATTGATATTTACTCAAGTTATTGTCAGTTAAGTAAACGAAAATTCTGACGTATGGCGGGCAGATAACCCTGTCAAAAAAAAAAAAAAAAAAAAAAAAAAAAAAAACGAAATTTGACCATCAATAATCCCAAACTTTTCACCCCTGATATACATGTACACACAAAATTTGAATAAAATCTATCTATAACATTCAAGTTAGAGAAATGAAACCATGGGCTGACGGACGGATAAAAAGACGGACGGACGAACAAAAAAACATACTGCCCCACCACTATCGTGTGGCGGGGTATAAAAAACTGTCTTTGACTTTGATATTTCTTGCAAATTGTCTCCTGGAGAATGCTATAGTTTAAATTAGCCGATTTTCGTTTCCGCTTTTTTTTTTTTTTTTTTTTTTTTTCAGTTTCAGTATTGCAGAGTAATACATGAGCCTATATGTTGCAAAACTGAAATATAATATTCTTTTCAAAACTAAAAATCTGTTTACCAAAAACAAAGTACAAAAAACATATATATATATATCAAATGTTAATTGTGTTTGATGGTTTAAATTTCAAGGACGTCTCGAATTTCCGCGAATATGTAAACGGAAAAGCTGGGATTCTGAACCGTTGTACATAGCCTTTTACAGGCACAAACGTGGCCCGTTTTTCAAATATTGCAAAGCGAAATTGCAAACCCAGTTCAGTCTGAATTTTTGGCTTAGCCCGATCATTTTGTATGCCTTCTACAATCGAACTTCAATATCTCGAACCTGTCTGGGACCATGAAAATTTGTTCTAGACATGGGTAATTCGATTATAGTTATATTATGGCGCCAGGTAAGAAGGCAAATGAGGATAATTTAGGCATGTCCTTCCAATCATCTATAAAATAATGGTATGTTGCGTGTACTTATTACTCGATGAGGCGATACTAATGAGTACACACAACATGCGTTTCCATGATTTCAAAATTAGAAAAAAAAAAAAAAAAAAAAAAAAGAAAAAAGAACTAAAACAGCCCTGAATATGTTTTCTTGAGCTATCGGAAAACTTTCCTAGGGACACAAAAACGAGTTCCATTACGAAAACACGCCTATTCAAATATATTGAAAATTTTACCACCAAAAAAAAAAGAAAATTTTAAGATAAAAATTCTGATATTTTTCATATTTCTGCTCAAAACATAGATTGTGGGTACCCGTTAGAACCGCCTCGGTGAGGCGGTTCTAACGAGTACCCACAATCCATGTATTTGAGCAGAAATAGGAAAAATAATGTATACCCCTGTAAACCCCCGTTTTACTATATAAAAGTGGGGTTTAAGGGGGTAAAAATTAAATAGGCATGTTGTCGTGATGAAATTAGCCACGGTAAACGAGCCATCCGTGTTCGAGTGATAGAAGTTTTACTTAATAATTTAGACAAAAAAAAAAAAAAAAAATATCCGCATGTGGATCGTATCAAACGAAAAAGTGTCTTCTAACATACTCAAAATGTGCAGGTTCAGATCATTCTGCGCAAGTGCAAAGTATCATCATCGCCTTTGATCTACTTGTTCTACATTCTATAGTATACAGTGATTCTGTTAGCGGACAGTAAAGGCCCTGATCAGACTGCGTGTATGCCGTCCATACGCTATCGGCATACGTCCGAAGACACGTTTTCGCATGGCGCGGCCATATATAACAGTTAAACCTTAAGCACCACTCACACGTGCAGCAGACGACATTTTGATGTTTTATTATCATTGTAATTATTATTATTCGAATAAATTAAGGCTTGATGTTTCATGTTAATCGTCTGCCCGTAATGTCTAGCCTTACGTCTATGAAAAAAAAAAAAAAAAAGACAATAAAATAGAAATGAAAATGAATATCGTCTGCAACAATTTTGCTTGGCGCTTTAAGGGTTAATATGACATATCGTACCTTTATGGCTCATCGTAACTGCCTTGATCATGTTTCTTACCCGGTACATGTCAAGCGAAAGTGGGTCTTTCAGTCTATACTAAATGTACAGCTGCACCGTGTGATTACGGTCAGATGAGAGTTTGCACGCTTCGCACATATTACCAGTGAACATTGTAGAATCTACAGCTTAGGACCTGGCCCCGAGGTTATAAAACTTTTTTATGCTCAACTCAGCTGAGCATAACATTTTCTCTGCTAATAAATATGAAAACATTTTCATATTTATCAGCAGAGAAATTTTCATGCTCAGCTATGTTTAGCAAGAAAGAATTCGGCATTGTTAGTTATTTGAGATTTGTTAGCATGAACAATTTCATGCTCAGCTGAGTTGAGCATGAAAAAAGTTTTATAACCTCGGGGCCAGATCGAAATGCGCAGATGTGCAGGTCTATGTGGGCCTTTGCGGTTCGCTTTCTATTGAAGCGACCCTCTCAGGTTACAAGGAAGGTAGAGATTTCATACAAGGTTCAATCATTTGGTGTAAACAATAAAAAAAGAAACTGAATTAGTAAGCCATTAATTTAATTTTTGCGTTTCTGTTATTGTGGATAAATGTCTTTCAGTCAGAGACAGACACTTCAAAACTACAAAGTAGGTTAGCCATCTAAAACGATCTATCTACTATAGTCTACTGTCTGTCTGTCCGCCCGTTTGCCTGCCTGCATGCCTATCTATCTATCTATCTATCTATCTATCTATCTATCTATCTATCTATCTATCTACCTACCTACCTACCTATCTATCTATCAATCAATCTATCTATCTATCTATCTATCTATCTATCTATCTATCTATCTATCTATCTATCAAGCATTGATCCTTCTATAAATATTGCGACATATCGGTTCTACCTGTAGAAGTGGACAGTCTAGACTGGCTCCAGTCTCCAGTGACTAAATAAATTTCTCATAATCCTGTTTGATAATCCACTAAAAAAACTATCATGACTATAAAGGCTGATCACTAGTCACCAGCCCTTTTAGTCATGATATTACTTTGGTTTCATTTTAGTGAATTAATAAACAGATGATAAGAAAAAATATTTTGTCACTAGAGACTGGAGCCAGTCTATGGACAGTCTTGCATGTATTCGTCCAATTTTTTAGCAGTCTGTAGACAAATTCTCTATATCAGAGCTGTGGAAATACCATGCCTGACTTGTCCAACTTGTCCCATTTCCCTGATTCCAATTTACTTTTCCCGGAACAAGGACTTCATAGCTCTGGCTAATATATATATTTTTCCTATTTCTCGGAGAAAACATATGTTGTGGGTACTCACGAGAAGCGCCTCACAGAAGAAAACATATGTTGTGAGTACTCACGAGAAGCGCCTCTATGAGGCGCTTCTCGTAAGTACCCACAACATATGTTTTCTTCGAGAAATAAGAAAAAATATCAATTTTCGGGCAAGAAAATCTTCGTTGGACTAGTAGATTTTGACCATTTACTTGTATATGGACAAGAAATAAAATTTGATAATTCCACAACTCTGACTGTATCATAACATATTGCGTCTCATAGACATTTTAAATTTCGGCACGCTGTAGGCTAATTCATCAGATGAAAATTATATATCTAAACGAGGGTAATTCAATAAGTTCGTAGAACTCGGTATTTTTCTATACAATTCAAGATTTCTTTTTTTCATTTTTGTGCAGTGTAAACCTTTGTCAGTTGAATGATAACAGCCGTTCAGTCAACACATACATTTTTTGCTCTTACTTTTTGTTTGAAAACCTATACCCATAGGCAAAAATGGAAAGTCAGAATATTGAGTTCAGAGCAGTCATAAAGTTCCTCATTAAGGTGGGTGCAAAGGCCAAAGAAATCCATTGGCGCATGGCTGATGTTATGGTGATAGTAGCCCAAAGTATTCCACAGTGGCAAAGTGGTCAGCAGAATTTAAACGTGGGCGAGACTCCTTAGAAGATGACCCAAGGCCAGGTCGCCCTGCTGATAACATCAGCCAGGAGATGATCGACCGTGTTGAGAGACTTGTGCTAAATAATCGCCGAATCAAAGTTGCCTAACTTGCTTCAGAATGTGGTATTTCTAATGGAAGTGTTTACACTATAATCCATGAACATTAAGGCATGTCAAAAGTATCTGCCAGCTGGGTACCCAGAAACCTGAACATGCAAGATCGTCAGCAAAGGGTGGAGTCAAGTCAAGAACTTCTGGAAGTGTACAATGCCAATCTAGAAGACTTTCACACTCGTCTTGTAACAGGAGATGAAACTTGGCTTCACCACTGGGACCCAGATACTAAAAAAGAGTCCATGCAATGGAAACACCCTGGCTCACCCCCACCTAAGAAATTTCGTACCCAACCATCAGCCAGCAAGGTAATGGCCACGGTGTTTTGGTACTCCAAAGGGATTATATTGATAGATTACAAGCCTACTGGTACTTCAATTACAGGAGAATACTATGCCAATGTCATTAAACAATTAAGGGTTGCTATTAAAGAAAAATGAAGGGGAAAGCAAGCTGCTGGTGTCCTTCTTTTGCACGATAATGCCCCTATGCACAAGTCCAGAGTTGCACAAGCGGCTATTCGTGAGTGCAAGTTCGAGCAGTTAAATCACCCGCCATACAGTCCAGACCTGGCCCCAAGTGATTATTATCTGTTTCGAAATTTGAAGTCCCACTTGCGTGGGACTAGATTTCGGGACGATGATGAGCTCAAGGCTGCTACAGAGGCTTGGTTTGAGGACCAAATAGACGACTTTTATTTCAAAGGCATAGACTGCTTAAAAGAAAAGTGGGTCAAATGCATTGAAGTAAAGGGGGATTATATTGAAAAATAATGTTGAAACCATCTTCCAATCTGTGAGTTAAACCCCGAGTTCTACGAACTTATTGAAATCCCTCGTATATATATATATATATATATATATATATATATATATATATATATATATATATATATATATATATATATATATATATATATATATATATATATATATTTCACAGATCTAGATCTGAACGGAGTTTCAGACTTTCTGAGTTACCGCGGGATCTCGAATAGGATGGAACTACAGGCTTTCTAAGTTATCACGGGATATATATTCAGCCGGAACTACATACGTTCAGAGTTGTCGCGGGATCTTCATTCGGACGAAAGGACGTACGTTCTGTATAATCGCGGGATCTTTTAGTTATGGCGGGATCTACATTCGGACAGAACTCCAGACTCTGAGTTATGACGGAGTCTAGATTCGGACGGAACTACAGACTTTCAGAGTTATTGCGGGACACCTCGCAGAAAACTCGAATCGATAACTCCTGTACTATCTGTGAATTAAGCCCGTGGCCAAAATGTACTTGTTTCCCTTGGTACTGTTGGTTTAAACATATTTTATTTCAAAGATACAATGATTATACAAACAGACATGACATATACACAAAAGATAGGATTAGAACGAAAGCATAAGCTTATTAAGCTCTTCTCCTAATACACATATATGAACTGTATTACATCATGGCAGTTTATCATTATTACAAGGATTACTTTTTTAACGTGGACAATACGATATATGAACAGAGACTCAGCCAATCATTATAGCAGAATGACATTTAAACAACTTTGCAGTAACAGGAGATAACATAATACCACAATGACGGTTTGAGCGACAATGAAAAAAGAAACAAAGAAAAAGAAAAATAAGACAATAGAAAAAAAGTATAAAAAGGTAATCCGGAGCGAGAAGGGGCGGAAGGAGTGGAAGCTTTCACTTGATAATTTCCGATAATATCGTAGGCAGAAATATACTGAGCTCATATATCACCAGCTCTGATTTAGTCTGATTAGATGATACTAGAATCGCCTACAGGTAAGTGCTTAAAATCTTTTGCTGTTCTGTATGTACTTGTAAACAGCTTCAAAAATGACTTGATTTGTTTCATAAGGAAGTGACTCATCACCATGTAGAAATACATGTAGAGACGCATTACAATATTGAGACACTATCCGAAAAAGTTCGATTCGATGATCTCGATAGAAGTTACAAGATAAGTAAAAATGTTCCGCGTTTTCAACATCACCACTTCTACAAGAACAGAGCGGGGTGTCTGAAAATGATTTTACAAATAAGTCATGATTTAAAGAGCTACAACCTGTGCGTAGCTTAATATGCAAAATTTGTAACTTTCTGCTTCCAGTATAAAAATATTTTGGAACTGCAGTTTTATTTCGGCTTATCTGTCGTTTAAAAGAATCAATTGAATCTACATATTTATCATTTTCTGATATAGTGTTCCATTCTCGTATGACAGACGGTAGGAATGAATTGAAGTACAAAGCAGTTCTCGCGTTGATAGTTTAAACATCATTTGCGTTTCTCAGATTGTAATGTGATCCTTCATTAACTGAATGAAAGATAATCAGGAGTTAAGTTATTATACATCTTGTAGAACAGAATCAGCTTATGATTAATTGTTCTTTTTTCGAGAGTTTCCCAACCAATCTCTTTGTAAAGATTTTCAATTGATATGAGCTTAGTAGTACCAGAAGCTATTCTAGCTGCTTCTATCTGTATTTTTTCGAGTTCTTGCTTTTCAAAATCGCAGCAGTTATTCCAAATAACGTCCGCATATTCTAGAATAGAATACTTGGTACTGTTATTGGCTACCTGTAGGATTTAGTGATAATGATTGTTTATGTAACAATTTACACTGATTCCAATCAAAACATATTTTGACCATCTTTGTTTGTTTAAATAGCTGTACAGTAATTAAAAGTTGAACATCGTTTGAACTTGCTGAAGTCAACTTTGTATCCGCCGATAAATTCATTCACACACTCACGAAATCAGTCAGACACTCCCTCCCTCCCTCGCTCATTCATTCATTCATTCCCTCCCTCCCTCGCTCGCTCGCTCGATCGCTCGCTCGCTCGCTCGCTCGTCCGTCCGTCCGTCCATTCGTTCGTTCATTCATTCATTCATTCTCACTTTGTTGAAAATCATGCGATGGGGAAATAAATAAATAAATGAACTTTCGCATGATATTGACACAAGTTGCTGGTGTCAAGATTATGACCGCATGCTTAGAATGTCTTAACGAATTATATACAGAACTTAGAAAATTTTCGGCCATACTAATAGTTCGACGTTCGGATTAAAAGTACATGTAAGCAAAATTAAGCGTATATGGAAGAAACTTCCCGTTTAGCTATATATGAATAAATTACATCATTATAATCAACGCAATACTAACTTTCTACTCATAAGTTATAATAGATTTGCAAATGCTAATTTATGTATGTTTTTAGGTCCAAAAACGAAGATTCGCGTAAGTTGAATAAAATTCTATATGAAAAATAGGATTAGAAGGAAGAATACTTTGGGATCAGATGGAAGGAACTTCTCATTGACGTATTTCTATGATTTTTATACCAGATTAAAAAGCTTGAAATGCTTTTTCATCCTAGACGTTATAATTTATTGTCGGAAAATATATTAAATTAGGAAAGAAATTTATTTGTGTATTTCTATACATTTTCCTATTAAACTGAGGACCGAATACGGGCCGGCGCGGCTCGGAGATTATCGGAAAATCCCGTGACGATAACGACTATTCTGCCCTATGTCTAGACGACTATCTGAGTACTGCATAATCTAGATTCGGACGGAACTCTAGACTTTTTGAGTTATCGCATGATCTAGATTCGGACGGAACAGTGACTTTCTGAGTTATCGCGCGATCCAGATTCGGATCGTACTCCAGACTCCAGACGTAACTCCAGACTTTCTGAGTTATCGCGGGATCTAGATTCAGACGGAACTGTATACTTTCTGAGTTATCGTGGGATCTGGATTCGGACCAAACAGTGACTTTCTGAGTTATTGCGGAATCTAGATTCAGACAGAAATATACGATTTCTTAGACGGAGCTCAGTGACATTTAAGATAAAGGTCACTGCGAAGCTACATACTTTATCGTGGGGTCTAGATTAGAACGGAACTATAGACATTCTGAGCCATTGCGGGATCTAGATTCGGACAGAATTCAAGAATTCGTCGTTCCGGGGGAGTGTGTGTGTGTGTGTGTGGGGGGGGGGGGGGGGGGGGAGGGGGGGGAGGGGGAGGGGGGAAGGGGTGAAAACTTGACGAAACACATCCAATAGCAATCACAAACCAGATCTCCACAATATCAATGCAAATACCAAGTTTAGTGAAAACCCATTATGAAAACACGCCTATTCAAATATATTGAAAATTTTACAATTAAAGAAGGAAAATTTTCAGATAAAAAAATTGATATTTCTCATATTTCTGCTCGAAATATAGAAACATAGAAATGGCGACGCGGTTCTAACGAGTACCCACAATCTATGTTTTTGAGCAAAAATAAGAAAAATAATGTATACCCCTGTAAACCCCAGTTTTACTATATAAAAGTGGGGTTTAAGGGGGTCAAAATAATATAGGCGTGTTTTCATGATGGGGATTTACTCAAGTTATTGTCCAGAAACGAAAATACCATGCGTCGCAGACAGATAACTTTCAAAAATTGATGAAAATTGCCCATTAGCAATTCCGAACCAGATCTCCACATTATCAATGCCCACACCAAATTTGGGTGACAATCCATTGATATTTACTCACGTTATCCACCGGAAACGAAAAATCAAACGTGTCGCAGGCAGGTAACTCTATCAAAAATTGACGAAATTCGTCCAGTAGCAATCCCAAACCAGATCTCCACAATATCAAAGCACACACCAAACTTGGAGAAAACCCATTGACATTTACTCGAGTTATCGTCCGGAAACGAAAATACGGACGCACATACGACCGACGGACGGGCATACTAACGATTGGGTACTAATGTGGTAACGGACGGACAGACGGACGGAGACACGGATGACCAACGTAAAATCATAACAAGAGGGCCAAGATGGTCCTGTGTCGCTCACCTGATTACCAGATAAATTGGCTTTTCGGTTCAGGATAAGAAGCGAAAAATAGATTTCCAAGATAGCGGCCGTGGTGGCCATCTTGGATTTCTCATCGGAACAATTTTAGCTCTTTTTTATCTACAAGTCACCCTGACGCTTCCTACCAAGTTTGGTGTCAATTGGCATTTCGGTTCAGGAGAAGAAGCAAAAAATAGACTTTCACGATGTCAGCCATGGTGGTGATTTGTAATTTCAGACGAAATGTTTCTACAAAGTGGACTGTGCTTTATTCTGGTGATCGCACCGGCTATAGGAGACCCACAGTCAGACACAGACAGAGACCAAGTTGACACCACAGGTTAGCTTTTTGATTACTTGAATTGCGGTAAAATACATTTTAAGGACACTTGGTAGATGTTTCATAATTGTACACACAGGAAATAATACTTGTGGCTTCATGTTTGCCTCTGTGTGCACCAGTTCCCGCCAGAAAACATTACGAAAACACGCCCATTCGATGCTATGGCACTTTTTACGGCTGTAAAAATGAAAAGTTTAGATGGAAAAATGTGACATTACGAAAACACGCCTTTTCAAATATAAAGATAATTTCACCTCCAAAAACTGAAAATTTTCAGCCAAAAAATTCTGATATTTTTTCATATTTCTGCTCAAAACATAGCTTGTGGGTACTCGTTAGAACCGCCTCGGCGAGGCGGTTCTAACGAGTACCCACAATCTGTGTTTCGAGCAGAAATAAGAAAAATAATGTCTACCCCTGTAAACCCCAGTTTTACTATATAAAAGTGGGGTTCAAGGGGGTCAAAATTATATAGGCGTGTTTTCGTGATGTCATTTTATTTTTGCTCGAAACAAAGATTGTGGGTACTCATTAGAACCGCCTCATCTAACGGGTATCCACAATCTATGTTTTATAGCAGAAATAAAAATAATGTATGCCCCTGCAAATCCCATTTTTCTATATAAAAGTGGGGTTTGAGTGGGGCAACATTACATAGACGTTTTCGTGATAAGGAATCTGCTCTAAATGTAAGAATCTTCTCCCTAGACGGCGCTCATGCTCATAATCATGATCAATAATAAAATTATGTAATACAATGTACAATCGACTCTCGCTATCTCGACCTCGCTTATCTCGAATAACCGCTTACCTCTAAGCGAAAATCTGACCCCTATTTAAACATGAAGATCCAATAGCAAGCAAAAAAATAGGAGCAATTTCTCCTCTATTCCACAATATTTTCAATATATCTCTAACTTCAGGAGTCAAATTACATATTCATTTGTGAAATGTGGTTGTTCGAATTATTTTTTCCTCAGTTTTGCATATCTGATATGCCGAGGTACGGATATCTCGAAGTATTTCAGAGAGTTCCTTGGACTTCGAAATAACGAGAATCGACTGTATGTAATATTTTTCTTATTTCTTAACCGATTTAGATCAAATTTGTTCCAAAATACTTGTTTTCTGAAACTATATTGTATTTAAGGCATATATTGCTTTAAGTGTGCCTTTAGGCATCGTGATGTGTATACCCAGCTAGCATTCTTTATAACTCTTCAGCGGGCCGTTATCGGCCCGTCAGGGTAGCTGACGGGCCGATAGCGGCCCGCTTTAGATTTAGATTGTCTGTCTCAGTATCTATTCAGAAACTACCGTAATGACCCTAAGTATTGGGACAATCAGGTCTGAGCAATCCTTTTAGACCAAGATCAGAAGCCGCAGAACGCGGCGTCTGATCAGGGTCTACACTGTTTGCCACTCGTCCATCAATATTTTAAACACATCAACAGGTAGTGGAACAGATTTTTACAAATTATAGGACAAGTATGGTAAGGAGAAAAGGTTTCCAAATATTTAGAGCTAATACAGCATTACTACATTGATGGTACATCTCAGTTAATTTATAAGTAAATAACAAAGTACGGAGAAAAGAATCAAAGCACTGACAGCACTACGAAGAAAAGAATCAAAACACTGACAGCACTAAGAAGAAAAGAATCAGAGCACTAACAGCACTACGAAGAAAAAATCAAAGCACTAACAGCACTACGAAGAAAAAAATCAAAGCACTAACAGCACTACGAAGAAAAAAATCAAAGCACTGACAGCACTACGAAGAAAAAAATCAAAGCAATAACAGCACCACGAAGAAAAAATCAAAGCACTGACAGCACTACGAAGAAAAAAATCAAAGCACTAACAGCACTATGAAGAAAAAATCAAAGCACTGACAGCATTACGAAAAAAAAATCAAAGCACAAACAGCACTACGAAGAAAAAAGATCAAAGCACTGACAGCACTGGTGGGTCGAGTATCTCTGAGTGTTGGCTGGGAAAATGGTCCTGAACGGGAACTTAAGACTATTTCATTTAACTCTTACTTTCCTGTAATTTAACCCATTTATGCCGAATGGACTCTTCTAACACAACTTTTGGACCGGTCCATTTTCATACAATGGATGTCTGGTTAGTTTTTATTATTTTCATGTTTTACCGAAATTCCTGTACTTAGTGTAAATAGTATAGACATTGATCAGACGCCGCATTCTGTGGCGTCTGGTCTGGTCTGGGTCTACACGGTTTGCCAATGTCCCTTTTATGGGACGCTCGGTAAAAATGAGTTAAGCAAACACTGCAAACCCTGATTAGACGCCGCGTTCTTCACTGGGCGTATTTTGGACAGCGAAGGATGCAATGTTTCTTCATGCGAACAGCGAGAAGTCTGATCAGACTGTATGGATGCGGAGGCTGGTTTGAGTCTTCGATGGGCGCATGTCACGTTTTCTCACGTCGCGGCTCCAAATGACGTCAGCAGTCATTCTAGGAACATTACATAAGCCCACTTATGCCTAGCGTCCCACTTTAGGGACGTTGACATTGTAGATCCAGATCAGATGACACAAAACGCGGCGTCTGATCTGGTTCTACAATGTTTGCATTTAAATACGGGACTTTCTATAAAACATGGTAATGATAACGACTAACCAGAAACCCCCTGTTGGAAATGGTCCAGTCCAAAGAGTTAAGGCAGAAGAGTCCATTCGGCATAAATGGGTTAAGGCTACATCATGAATACCCCCTTAAATGTAGTGAAAATGGGATGTACACGGGTATATATTATTAGGTAGTTTTGTCCATTTTTTTTTTTTTCAGCTTTTAAATCTGATTTTTTTTTTTTTTTTTTTTTTTTTCAGTTTTTTTTAGGGGCATTATCATACCGGCGACAGATTTAACATACCGCATTTCGACAATCTTTCTCCTGGTGTTACCAACATTTTAACAACCTAAATCCGCCCCAAAAATAGTTCCCTTTTAACGCTGACAACGCTAAATTCTGCATTCAAACATAATAGCTTTTGGCGCGAATGCTGCTATCTGGTGGTTGTGTTCGAGTTGTTTCCCCTTGCTGTCTAAGCCAATTGGCGAAGACAACTACATAGAATTTGCTTGGTACATGGAAGTGAATCCGTTGATGACCCACAATGCATCATTGACCGTATGCTTGTAGTCTAAAACTAAAACCCGGTACAAGCTGGAACACTGAAAAGAACAGAATAGAATATTAATGGAACACCTACAATTACAGGTGTTCTCTATCCACATGTTTCGGCACATCATTCTCATTTAGATATTCTAAAAGTTTACCATTTTTGCACTTCAACAAAGGTTATGGGATCTACATTAATTTTGACAATATCACTTTTAAAGTGGATGGATACATTGGTACTGCTAAGCGCAATTTATAGCATTCCCGGGACATAGCGTGACAAAAAAGTAATATTCTTAACTACCTATTTTAGTTTTGATGAGGTAAGCCTAATAAAGGATGTGAAATTAGCTGTAAGAATCCCCATGCTTTTTCAGCTCACCCGAACCGAAGGCTGACAATGTGAGCTTATAGTACAATGTATAGCAAGGTTCCGTTTTCCGTGCGTCCGTCCACCTTCGAACAAGAATTACTCCAGTTGGCCAATCTTGATCAAATTTCACAGGTACCAGCATTGGAGTGCGGAATTGACCGTAAAAGGTTTTGGGACAGATCCGGTCAGAACTTTGGTTTCCACGGCAACCAAAAGTTCCATAGACATATAATGAGAATGTCCGGGCGATAGCGACTTTATTTTTGATCGGATCCTCATCAAACTTGCAGGTAATGAGGACAGCCATAAAATCATAGACAAGTTCGAATTTGAGGCAGATCGACTATTTTCATAAGAGTCACCTGCCCTTTAGTCTACCATAGACATATGGGGAAAATGTAGTCCTGACGATAGCGACTTCATTCAGGAATCTTGTAGATAACGAGGACAGGCATAAAATCTTGGACAAGTTCGATTTTGACCCACTTTCAACAATGGGCATGAGAGTTACCCGCCCTTGAGGGTCCCATAGACTTCGTAAAGTGTTGTCCTTGCGATAAGACGCGTTCAATGACACCGAACAGTACACATAAGGCTTAATATTTCGGACACTCCTTAAAATTTCACCCCTACCGTATACATGTATATTATTATACCTTACGATAAGACACATTCATTGACACTGATCTTAGGTCCCCATTTCAGAAACCGTGCAGATCCATGCCAAGCAAAAAGGGTTTAAAAATGCTTTTATCTTCTGATGACGAATTTAAATGGAATCGTCCTCATTGGAGCTCATTTGAGTACTGGGGATTCGTTTGGGAGATTCTATAATCGGTAGATTATAATCATATCTTATGTGTATGTTTTTTTTTTTTTTTTTTTTTTGTTTTTTTTTAATTTCAACGTAAATCCCTATCAGTTCTAGAGGCCTATAGAATTCAAGGTAACCGCCCCATTAGCACTCTCAGTGCTTTGATTTCAATCAGTATGACTTTAATGTACTTAATTCTTGTCATGCTGAATAACTTAAGATGCCACGCCCACTTCTAATTTTCAGCCAATCAGTTTTCTTGATCTAGATTTTTGCTATAAATTCACATATTTAATGGCAAACAGTGCAGATCCAGATCAGTTGGCTTCTTCAGAAGCCAACTGATCTGGATCTACACTGTTTGCAAAGGCAGAGTATATCCGGGTTCAACAGGACAAGGGTTAATAACTACATCCATAATTAAAATGGTAAATTCATGGCCTACATAGTTACATAGTTTTAAATAAAATGGATGTCTAGAAAAATATTTTGTCTCGTTTCTCTTAAAAAACAAATGGCACAACATTTGTCTGGAGGAGACATAAGAAAAATACTGAATTATTATGATTGAAAGTGTCTTATACATTCCACATAGGCGTGTTAATGTAGCGGTCATGTTGATGCATTTTCAGGTCACTATGCCATGGAAAGAATAAAACGTGGCCTGCCGTCTTTAATACGTAAGTAGTAATAAAATGAACGTACAAAATGTACTTGCTTAAAAAGTTAAGCTTGTGTTAGTATGTATGCCTGCGTAATTATATTTTGAACTAAATATATATTTTACAAAAAAGTAGAATTTTATTTGAGCAATTAAATAAAGTTACGCTGAAGGCGCTGCTGGGGACTTGAGGGACCCCAGGTAGTATTCTTTATACATCTATAGCGGGTCGTTATCGGCCCGTCAGCTACCCTGACGGGCCGATAACGGCCCGCTATAGATTTATAAAGAATACTTACTGGGACGTTGCATTTTTCATTTTGAACAGAATCAAACTGAATCCCCACCCCGCACCCTTTTAAAAAAATAGAAAAAAAAATCTTTTGTTCTGTTCTGTTCTGTAGTTCTAATGGATCCACTCCCCGCTAACGGAATATTTTCTGATTGCAGCAGCTGTCGTAAAGTGCTTGTGTGGAGGTCGTAAAATGTGACCCGTACTTCGATATAGCGCTGATATACAATTGAATTTGTTGGTTCTTTGTGTCTAATTAGCTCGTACATTACATGTGAAAATAGAATTCTGCTGAAGGCGCTGAGAGCGCGCATGGGGATGCAGTTTTTCAGTAGCCTCATCTTATCTCTAGTTTTGACCTGTATTCCCGAAGGTTGTATTCATCACGAAAACATGCTTATATAATTTTGACCCCCTTAAACCCCACTTTTACTGGGGTTTACAGGGGTATACATTATTTTTCTTATTTCTGCTCAAAACACCGATTGTGGGTACTCGTTAGAACCGCCTCATCGAGGCGGTTCTAACGAGTACCCACAATCGATGTTTTGAGCAGAAATAAGAAAAATATTAGAATTTTTTATCGGAAAATTTTACATGTTTTCATAATGTTATCTATTATTATTATTAATTATCATTGTTACTACTAATTTTATTACCTTTTTTATTATAGTTATTATTATTATTATTATTATTATTATTATTATTATTATTATTATTATTATTATTATTATTATTGTTGTTGTTGTTTTTATTATTATAATTATTATTATTAGTAGTAGTATTTTTATTATTATCATTACAGGAAAGCTCTTAAAGAGTGCAAGGTCGTATATTTCTACAGATACTTTCCGTGCCTATGTTAAAACAGGGGGCAGAAAACAAGCTGAAAAGGATTTCAAGAAACTCAAACCGAAGAAAGTGAAAGATTTTGGGGTATGACATTATAGGATTATTATTTAGAAATATAGTTTTAATGCCTAGCACCCTGGGCAAAATTTTCAGCATTTTTTTTTTTTTTTTTTTTTTTTTTTTTGTTACATTTAGGGCTATTTACAGAATAGCCATAAAAAGGATACTTTTCAAGGTTTCTTTCATATGTTATCAATATACTTCATTACGCAAACACAACTATTCAAATATATTGATGATTTCATGACGAAAAAAGGAAAAATAATCAGATAAAAAATTCTGATATTTTTCATATTCCTGCTCAAAACATAGATTGTGGGTACTCGTTAGAACCGCCTCGGCGAGGCGGTTCTAACGAGTACCCACAATCTAAGTTTTGAGCAGGAATATGAAAAATAATGTATACCCCTGTAAACCCCAGTTTTATTATATAAAAGTGGGGTTTAAGAGGGTCAAATTTATATAGGCGTGTTTTCGTGATGTGTTTTATTATGATGGATTTTTTTAGCAAAGTATTCGGAATCAAAGTTTTTTTTTCACCAAAGAAGCAAAACTGAATTAAAATTAATGACTTTTCACACTGAAATGCTACTACAAATATCAATAAAATAGCATATACAATGTATAATACACTGATCAGACCATGTTGTTGCCTGTCAATCGCCCCTTAATAATATATGAGCCGGGGCGCAGCATTTCTCACATAATTACATGTGCGCCAAGCGAAGACTCAGGCTGATCAGAGTCCTCACTATCCTCCAAAAGACGCTTCGAATCCAATTATCCACAGTGCATTTCGAAGAACCCTTAGGATTATTTTGATTATATTTCACCATCACGAAAACATACCTATATAATTTTGACCCCCTTAAACCCCATTTTATATAGTAAAACTGGGGTTTATAGGGGTATACATTATTTTTCTTATTTCTGCTCAAAAACATAGGCTGTGGGTACTCGTTAGAACCGCCTCGACGAGGCGAGGCGGTTCTAACGAGTACCCACAATCTATGTTTTGAGCAGAAATATGAAAAATATAGGAATTTTTTATCTGAAATTTTTCATTTTTTAGTGGTAAAATTTTCAGTATATTTGAATAGACATGTTTTTGTAATGAAACAGTTTGAGATTGACAAGATTTAGCCAATACGCATGCAAAATGCCATTTTTCAATGACCGAGGCTAAGCCGAGGCATAAAATATGAAAATAAAATGGCACGCCATATATAGCGGGTCGTGTAGTTCTACTAAAGGTTGATCTGTACATATAAATTAGTAAATATTAATGAGAACAAGAATTCCAATACATGTAGTAAGGTTTGATCTGGGGCACAGCATTTTCTATGAGATTGCATGTCCCTCATGTTATGACTCAGCACACTTTTACTGGGCAGGCTTAGTCTTCTAAGCTATTAACCAGTATTGTTATCAGTTTCTGGCGAAGGAAATGTGCACAATACTGGTTAACCGCTTAGAGGACTAAGCCTGCCCAGTAAAAGTGTGGCTAGGTAAACTGACCACGCTCGACATGACCCTACTGGGTGGACTGGGCCGTAAAACCTCAATACAAACAGATAAAACATCTTCGAAGGGCGCTCTGTTGATAGCCAAGGAGCCGAAGCGTCTTCAGGCGGACAGCAAATACTCTGATCAGCCTGTGCGCATTCGCACAGGTTGATCTGAGTCTTCGCTGCTGCGAACATGCAACCTTGTAGGAAATATGGTGCCTCGGCAATTTATCTCTGGACGCTCATACGCCATATAGCCATGTATTTCGGAGGATAATACGCTTGACAGATTTTCAGCCATTTTTTACAAGGGAACCATTTTTGAGACTTTCTCTTTGCAGTCCTTCTGAGAAGGGGTCTGCTTTTAAAGAAAAATGGGGCAATATTTTTTATTCCTTTCAGAGAAGAACCCTTTTCAAAGGGAATTACAAAGAGGAAGTCACGAAAGTTACCTCCTTTGTAAAATATGCAGATAATCTACCAAGCGTACCCAGACCCCTTTAAGGGACAGAAGATTTTGACGCCATTTTTCTAAGAGAACAACTTTCGAGGACAGAAAGTTTTCTAGCAAGTAACTGAAACCAACAACTTTATTTAACCCCAGTCCTGTTGAACCCGGATATGCCCTTGCTTTGCAAACAGTGTAGATTCAGATCAGTTGGCTTCTTCAGAAGCCAACTGATCTGTATCTGCACTGTTTGCCATTAAGTATGTAAATTTGTATCAACAACCTGGACGAAGTAATATGATTGGCTGAAAATTAAAAGTGGGCGTGGCATCTTAATATATTCAGCAGGACAGGGATTAAGACATCAAGTTATCTCCCAAATACAAATATATTTGTAACCTCTTTAAAATGGGGTGCTGTTACAAAAAGAAAAAAAAAATGCTCCTATAGACAGCAAACGGTTTCCATTAAACGCGGCCTCCAGTGAAATGGGGAGATGGAGAGGCGAATACTTCCGCGTGAGAGTTATTTCCCTTTGTTCTGGATGTGCATTCATTCCTCCTCAAAGGAAAACGACTAGTAAATAATTGTAACCGACCAGTTCGGTGAAGCACAAGAAAAGTAATGGAAATATACCACTTTCACCACTTTTATTGATATATCCAAACACTGGATGGTAATAGACACAGGCCTACAAATACAATATGAAAACATTATAAATAAAATATCACATGAGCCTGTCAAACATAATCAATTGACTCACAATGCATAAGGACTACAAATATAATGAATCAGCTATCATTATATAAGGTCCAGCAACATTATCTTTCTAATTTATTAAAAGAAAATAACTATGAAGCAAAAAGGCATATTAATAATCTGTTTGCCTGTTCGCATCATGAGCAAATTCAGATTATTATTGAGAATGTGCAAAGGAAACATTTATTTCCAATGCTATTTAAATCTGAAAAATATTAAATTATTTTCACAAAGTGACCTAATTCATTTTGTGAAGTATACAAAATTTGAAAACAATGTTCTCTCTGCAGTGGTATGCTTAATAATTTAAAGCAGTATAAAATACATGAAATAATAAAAAAATGAAAATACTGCAGATTGAACTTCACGAGCATACCAAAAATATACTCAAACACAAAAAAATGAAATGCATGTGCATGTCTGTTCCATTATAAAGATGTGATCCACCTTTCTCTGTTTTCTCTCATTTTATTTTAATTCAAAAATAATAAAACTGACACTCACCAAAAACTGTGGGTTTATGACCACTCTCTACATCTGCTTCTTCACCACCCTGACATCGTGATGGTTAGCTAAAATTTGTAAAACAAGCATAAGACAGAGGTACATTCCGGTGAGTTACATTAGTAATTTTGTTAAGTATACCGACACCCGAATTTATTAAGTTTTGACCACAAAAGCAGAGAAATAAAAGAAACTGCAGCGAAACAACAGTAAATAAAAACCGCATATATATTTATTGTCATCATAGAAGTTGAAATACTGTAGAAACCCCGAAATTTCAGTTTTACTGCCAAGTATGAAATTTTGTTATTGAAATGTTCCAACCTTAAAAAAATAATAATGAAATTTACTTTATTTTGCTAGATAAAATAATATGATACTTACAAAATATCTCTGTGTTTACTTGGTCTTTAAATCAGAAAATAGAATAAACTATTTTTAATCAAAATTATGTTAAGAACATTTTTATGTATTGTCACTTTGAAACAAACCAAAATAATGAACAAGTTTGCCAGCTGATTACAGTTATGTTTTCACTACCTACATATTTTCACACTTCAACTGGCCAAAGAAAAAGTTTACTACCACAATTCACTCACCAATACAGGTAACTACAGGCAAAGATTTATTGAAAGAAAATTGCTTCAATACCAAGTATTTTTATCAGTTTACCTGAGCAATTAAGTCACTGGATTTAACAAGTGCAATATCAATACAAGGGTTGTTCAAAAAGGGTTGTTAAAGAAGTAACTGCACTAGGTATATTGTATTTCTAAAATAAACATTTTATATGAAACAATTGATTTTATTGCTTCACAGAAACATCAAAGATACAAGAATATGTAGTATCAAATGACATGCAGAACCATTTGATACAAAACTATTAAAATCAATAAAATCAAGGTAAAAGCAATTTTCACCCATGCTACATAATAAGCATATTAGACAATTAGAAGCCTATCATGTTGAACATTTAGGCGATAAAATTATGAAAATTGGTTGAGAAAAAAAGAAATTATTGGGATATGAATTTCTAGAAAATGCCGCCATGGAAGTCGCCATTTTTGAGCTAGCGACGTCATAACCACCTAATTAAATATGCAAATAATAAATCAATCATATTCGAAACAATATTTTGTTGTTAAATTTCTGTAGCTGTGTTTGATTGCATACTAACTAACAACAAGCCCACATAAGCTGTACATTCTTCTTAACTGATGACTTTTAATTGTATCATAAAAAATTCAGCATCTAATTAAATATTCATAAAGGCGGCGCCCATGCTCACAGTTTTATAAAATATGAATTACGATATCTTTCTTATTACTGAACCGATTTTGGTTACTACTGCGTCAAGATGCTTGTTTTTCTTAAGATTCGCATTCTTAAGCATACATAACTTTTAGTGGGTATTTCTCTTTAAAATCCATTTTATGTCTACAGGAAGTCACTAGAGGAAAAGTTGGTGCGCACGATGTTGAAATTGACCCTAGTGGAAGCTACCCATCGCTGACGATAACATCCAAAGAAAAAATTAACGGGAAAAAACGTTTGATTGAACATAAAATTATCTACATAAGAAAATAATGATGAAAACTGGAAAATAAGAAACCTAACAATGACAGGCTCCTTGTTATGTGATCCAGGCCGAGCCATTAAAAGAGGCGTGTAAAATACAATGGTTACTCTTTAAATTTTAAATGAGCCGAAATGTCAGGTAACGTACCTTCGGACATGAGCGCCCAGCGAAGATTCAGATTCGCGCAGTCTGATCAGAATCTTCGCTGGGTGCATTTTGGATAGCACGGGCACAATGTTTCTTCAAGCGGACAGCAAAGACTCTGATCAGACTGCGTGGATGTGCAGGCTGATTTAAGTCTTTGTTGAGCGCACGTCAGAAGGTACGTTTTCTCACATTGCGAATCAAATACTGTTTGCTGAGTAATATGCGCAGGGCGAACTGTCCACACATGTATACATTGAAATTAAGCATAAACTATAAAATCACCAATAATGACATTAAATACTTTACTGTTTGTGGAAAAATGATTTGATGGAAGGGTCGCAGTTATGGGTTCTCTAATCAGTATTTTTTTTTTTTTTTTTTTTTTTTTTTTACTTTTCTATAAATCTATAAATATTTTTTTATTCGTCTTAAAATTTGAAGCCCTCATTTTCACCAAACGGTAATTTTTCATCGTTTTTTTTTTTTTTTTTTTTTTTTCTCTCTGATCATTATACATGTATAAAAATGGCCATCTTTCTTTTATCATTAAAACGCGACGGGCGAAAATATATCTTCGAAGCTCTTGCGAATACCAAAAGGTCCACATATCTGCCTATGCATTCGAGCAGTCTAATCAGCATCTTTGCAGTCCGCTCTGAGAATCGCTGTCTACAATATGAGTCCAACTCAACAGGTTTGCAAACATTAATGCAATTTGATCGATCAAAAGCAAATTCAAACCAGCATTTATATTTCGATAAATCCACTGAGCAAGACTCTTGGAACTATTTCCTTGAAACTCATTCCTATAATAACGTAGTACTGAAGAACAACGGCCCGGATGAAACTGAGATGATGCGCATTATGATTTGAATCTGCGCATTTACTGTGTGCTCCAAGATACATTTTAGCTTGTCAGAACCGTGATATTGTATGTTTGTATCTATGTTCTTCCTATTACGAAAACACGCCTATTCAAATATATTGAACTGAAATTTTACAACCAAAAAGGAAAATTTTCAGATAAAAAAACCCTGGTATTTTTCATATTTATGCTCAAAACATAGATTGTGGGTACTCGTTAGAGGTTCTAGAGAGTACCCACAATTTATGTTTTGAGCAGAAATAATAAAAATAATGTATACCCCTAAAAATCCCAGTTTTGATATATAACAGTGGGGTTTAATGGGTCAAAGTTATATAGGCATGTTTTCGTGATGTCTGACTCTCAAGTCTTTCGCTTCTGTAATAAAATCTTAATTATTTGTTTGAATGCGTTTTTATCATTACGTTAACAAATCTATGTAATGTACAGTAGAACCAGACCACATGTATTAAGCAACTGCCTGTATTAAATGGTCATTTTTTCATATCCCTTGAAAATCAAATATATAGAAATTCACCTGTATTAAGTAAGCACCTGGCTTCAGCAAACACTCTCTGGTTCTCTTATATTGTATTATATTGTATAGCCAACGTTACCCCATACAATACAGTGCAAATAGGGGTATGCATTGTTACGCACATTTTAAGAATACAGTCGACTTGTTATCTCCAGAGACCCTCCAAAATATTTCGAGATATCCATACCTCGACATATCAGATTAGCAGAATCTAGAATACATATAAATAGAACAATCACATTTTACAAATGAGTATGTAATTTGACTCCTGAATGTGGAGATGCATTGAAAATATTGTGGAAAAGAGGAGACGTTGCTTCTTAGTAACAATTTCTTCTCTTTTCCGCAGTATTTTGTTACCCGTTGTTAAAACAGGGACCAGATTTTCACTTCTAGATAAGCGGTTATTCGAGATAAATGAAGTCGAGTTAACAAGAGTAGACTGTATTTCATTTTTTTTTTATCATCTCAATTTCTTCTGTTATTTCAATCAATCTTTAAACTGCATAAATATGTCTTAATACATTAAATAACCAAACTTTCCTCCATTTCCCCATATTAGGCCATGAATATGGCATGGCTTATCCATTAGAAGCGTCTTCATGAGGCGTTTCTGATGAGTTCCCACACCATATATTTCCGTGGAGAAATTAAAGAAGTATCAATACATTATGGTTTGGTACCATGGAAATATGACCTAGAGACGAGTAGTTCGAGCCACTGAGGATTAATCAAAGCACCAGGTCAAGAGGCAAATGGAGATAATTTAGGGATCTTTTCGCCCATCTATAAAATACTGGGCCCAGTTGTTCAAAACTAACGATGTCGTTAGTTAACGTATCGTTAAATCTTTGAGCCTCAAATATGCCATATACGTTAATATTTTTGCTGAAAAAAAATGTGAGTAGCTTTTGCATTGCAAAAGCTACTCACATTTTTTCAGCAAAAATAACCGCGGCAAAGTTAGCTATTTTAGAAAGCGAGACTCGTGGCGTTCCGTGCGTTGCATTTCAGGGTGCTCATTTCAGTCGGCCATGAACGGATAATTATTCGCTTCGTAAATACGAAGTCGTGCTGCTGATTGTCTCCCTTGTAAAAAGAAAATTGAAAATTTGTTTTATCCGGTCCCCTTAATATCATATGTATTTACAGTGTCTGTAAATGCATCAAGTTTACACGCGACGTTTAATTCAAACATTAAAACTTTATAAAGTTCTCCTTAATAACTCGAACTTGTGAACGTAAATCTTTCTTTCTGTCAATGGACCGGATTTCTCAACAAGAAAAATGCCTACAGGCATTATGGACGGGGGACCAACGCCCGCCACAACATATCAGATTTGCAGAATTGAGGAAAATCTTATTAGAATAACCACATTTAACAAATATATGTGTAATTGGACTCTTGAAGTTAGGGATGTATTGAAAATATTGTGGAAAAGAGGAGAGAAATTTCAGCAAGAGGGGGGCACACCCGACATTGATTTTCAGTATGATTTTGATTTCAAGATTTGGGGGGTAGCTACCAATGAACTTCAATAACTCGAGACTTGTTGATCACAAACCAATGAAATTTGGAACTTTTGTTCCATACATGTACCGTTTTATAATCATAGTAAAATATTTAACAAACTTTTTCAAACTTGAATGAAATTTAGGAATAAAATTACCCTGCGTTTCTTTTTCCTTTCAGTATATATATATATATATATATATATATATATATATATATATATATATATATATATATATATATATATATATATATATATATATATATATATATATATATATAATGAATAATACCAATGCTATAAACATTCCCATATTTTTGGTTATAAGACCAGTTGCGGTTCGCCATGGTAAGCGGCATAATTATATACGATATCTAATAACGAATAGAATAGAATGAAATGTTTTATTATCCAATTGGTATAAAATTAACAAGATCATTCGCGTCCATACCGATTTCGCCCTCAAATGAAATTATGCTTCATCAAGTACGATAATTCATGAAGATACTAAAGGAGCAGCTTATAAAGGATTGGTGCGTCCAGTCCTGTAGCAAGGCAGTTAGGTTTGGGACCCCAAGGTTTAGTCAGGAGGAACTGGTAAGCGCGCAGCCAGATTTGTAACAGTGATCTGCTATAGTCAAAATGTTGAAAAATTTTGATTTGTGTTGAGGTTTTACGGCCCAGTCAACCCAATGGGGTCATGTCGACCTAACCACACGTTTACTGGGCAGGCTTAGTCCTCTAAGTGGTTAACCAGTATTGTGCACATTCTTTCGCCAGAAACTGACAACTGCCCTTCTTGAATCAGCGGAAGGGATAGAATGAACGTAGAAAATATTTCATGATCAATCTCCACGAAAGAATGTTGCCGACCTCGGCGGGGATTGAACCCGCGACCTCCTGGTCTCCAGTCGGACGGCGCATCCAACTGAGCCACCGAGGCCGGAAAAATGTTGAAAAAAAAAACTCACAGGATAATAGTAACTGTCAACAATCGTCTGGCACCTATTATTTGTGAAAGGTAAATCTGAGAGTTCGGAGTGAACCAAAACTAGGAAAATAACTAGGAGTCATTAAGGTTAGTCCAGTGAGTCTTGATACATATGCCATCAGGTGCGGCATCAGCGTACATCCCAGTAAGCATTCTTTATAAATCTAGAGCGGGCCGTTATCGGCCCGTCAGCTCCCTGACGGGCCGATAACGGCCCGCTATAGATTTGTAAAGAATGCTAGCTGGGATGCAATTGCTGAAGCTAAACGCCCGGCCAGCTTTTCGAAAAAGCTAATACTTCTTTCTCTATAAGATAACTTGAAAATAGCTACCCTCCGCCGAAAAGTATCGCAACTGAAAAGAAAGGTTGCTTTTGTTTTGCCAGTAACCGCGAACGTTTTTCGGTTAATTGAACCCAGCCCAGGATATACTGAGATCAACAAATATTATATCGAAAGGATTATACGAGGGATGTTCGAAATGAATTGCTTATTGTCCTCTAGCTCGATATCCATGTGGGGCACGATAAAAACCAATGTATGCCTGTATAGGGATATTCAATATCTACACAATGGTGTATAAATGTACATGCTAGACTAAGTGTAAGACATAAAATTTGCCATTTGAATACACGCAGTCATTGACCACTGCAGTAAAAATAGTTGGTAGAAGCGTCGTCAAAAAAAAAAAAAAGTCAAAAAAAAAAGATGAAATACGGGCTTACATCAATGCTCGCTCAAAACTTGGTTGTTCTTTGAAGAAGCTGATGACTGAAATTACTACTGCTTTTGGACCTTCTTGTGTGTTTTATGACACAGTTCGGCGGTGGAAAAAGAAATTTGAGTCTGGTATAGAGTCCATCAAAAATGCACCAAAATCAGGTAGGCCAAAATCTGCATCTCGTAAAGAAACAGTTTCCAAAATAAAGGAAATCATTGAAGGAGATGCCAGATTTACAGTTCGTGATATTGCACGAAAGGTAGGCATATCACTATCAACGGTTCACCTTATTTTGAAGAATCATTTGAAAGTCAGAAAGATTTCTGCTAGATGGGTGCCACATCTGTTGACTGACGAGCAAAAGAGGCAACGGGTTAAAGTGGCCAAAAAGCTGCTTCAAATGTTTCCAAAATATGACAAAAAGCAGTTTGCTAATGTCGTCACAGGTGATGAAACCTGGGTCCATTATTTTGAGCCCGTCAGAAAGGTTAACAATAAGATCTGGGCCACTAAACATAGCAAACGCCCAATAATTGCCAAACGTTCTTTGAGTACAAAGAAGGTTTTGTATGCAATCTTCTCTGGTGAAGGAGTCGCAATAAAAGTGCCAGTGAAAAAGGGCAAAAGCATCACCGGAAAGTACTACAAAGACGTAGTACTGAAGAAACGGAAAAAGTATTATCAGAAACGACGCCCTGTCACTGGTTTTAAACATGTCCGTCTTCTACATGACAATGCCCCAGCTCATACCTCCGCAACAGTTACGGCATTTTTGAAGAAAGAAAAAGTAACTGTTTTGCCTCACCCCCCGTATTCCCTAGACCTTGCCCCATGTGATTTCTTTTTGTTTCCGAAATTGAAAGCATTCCTGTCTGGGCGGAAATACCAGTCCCGACAGGCCCTTGGATCTGCCATTCATCAGTACCTTATTACTGTGCCCAAATCAGCGTACCGTGACGCCTTCAAGAAGTGGATACATCGGCTGAAACTTTGCATTTCTAGCCACGGGGAGTACTTCGAGGGCATGAAATGAGTACTTTTGGGCTAACTTTAAATTTGAAGTCTCCAGATAGAAATAAGCAATTAATTTCGAACATTCCTCGTACTGCAAGTTGTCAGTATATAAGCAAATAAACACATTTACATGTATATAACAATACTACGTTGCTGCAAACGCGATGTTAACGTTTTCGCATATTTACTCGGTTAAAACGTCACCTACTCACAAAATGCCAACTTCCCTGATAGCATTTCTGATGCCCTCCCAGGGGTTTTGGGGAACAGGGGAATAAGGCCATTTATTTCAGGGGAACAAAGGAACAAAAGTCTTAAACTGAAGGGAACACGGGAACAAAGGCAATTTTGAGGAACAGGGAACATAGAAAATCAAGATTTTGATTTTGGGGAACAAGGGAAAATGCCATTTTTTTCAGGGGGACAAAGGAGCAGGTACCCACCCACCCAACACCCCCTTGGAGGACCTCATTTCTGGAGGTTTTCAAAGCCCAATAACTCTTATTTCTCAACGGATTGTGATAAAATAGTTTCACCAAAATGCTCAATCAACAGATTTTTTTTTTTTATTTTCTGCTAAGGTTGTCATGTGATGTACGTTTCCCTTTAAAGCGCCAATCACAACTGCAGCAGACGACAGTTCGATATTTTCCTTTTATTCTTTCCGAGGAAATAATACTTGACATTTCATGTGAATCGTCTGCAACTTTTTTTCCCTGAATAATAAATAATCGATTGTCGATAAAAGGGGTGCAGGCTTTGGTAGAATTTATCAACTTTCTTGTCTGTTATATATAAAGAAGAAATCAAGAGTGTTAAAATCAAATGCATAGAATGTCGTCAAGACTGTTTTGATATTTATTTTAATCCGAAAGTATCATATTAACCTGGGATTCACGTTTAACATTACTGTTCAGTCGTGAGCCATGCAACCGACTTTTCTAATTTCATGTGCGAACGCATCAAAATACAATGGTACAAAATATAGTCTATGATATATCATTACGCCTCATCAAGCGAAACGCTTCCTTCAAAGGTGCGCATTCTGATAATTCTGCGCATTAGCAGTGTCATCCGTGTCTTTGCTCTCGAATACAGTCGAACCTCAATGGCTCGAACATCTTTGGGACCATGGAAATTCGTTCGAGACATGGGTAGTTCGAGCCACTGAGGGTTAATCATGGCACCAGTTCAGGAAACAAATTGCGATAATTTAGGGAAATCTTTTCGATTTTCTACACAATGATTGTATGGTGAGTGTACTCATTAGAATCGCCTCGATGAGGCAATTCTAATGAATACACACAACATACAATTCCATGATAAAATAAGAAAAAATCTCTAAATATTTGTTTTCTTGAGCTATTGGAAAAAGTTTTGTAGGATCTAAAAAAAAAAAAAAAAGAGTTCGAATCATCCACAGTAAACGAGCCATCCGTGTTCGAACCATTGAGGTTATACTGTAATACGTTCTGTAGTATCAATGATTCTGTATGCGGACATTGAAGGCCCTTGATTCTGTATGCGAACATTGAAGGCCCTGAACACACTGGGCGGATGATCTATCTGGGCCTACACTGTTCTATATGCTCAGACTTTTTTATTATTGTGTTGGAGTTTAAGGACACGTCAATCCTTGTGGGTCATTTTGTGTCGTCTCCCAGAGAACGGGAGAGAAGGGACAGTAGAGCAGATGAAAAAGAGAGGGACAGGAATGAAAGTGAAGAAACAGAAGAAATAAAAACATTCCCCCCTCTACTCTTATCTGCCGCAAGGATACCATGCCTTGCCAAACTGAAGGCCAATATCGGTTGGACGCCCCGGTGACGTAATATACACAACACCTTCGCCACCCGACCACGCCCAATACGCTTTAACCCAGCTAGCATTCTACGTAAATCTACATCGGGCCGTCATCGGCTCGTCAGCTACCCTGACGGGCCGATGACGGCCCGATATAGATTTACGTAGTACTTTCTAGCTTGTAAATAGAGTGACGGAAGAAGCCAGTCATTTTAGTCCCTGTAAATACACCCAAGAAGATCCAACTCCAAGTGGAGTGTGTGCCTCAGTTGGCAGAAAATATAAACAGAACAGAACAGAATGCTGACTGGGAAGACACGTTTTTGTATGGAGCGGCCCAATAATTATTTAAGTTCCTGTTTATGCCTTTTAATGATTTTTTTCTCTTATCATAAATAACTATCGTTTGGTGGGTGACTGGTACCATGTGTATTATTATAATGACGATAAGGAACTTCGAAGTTATCAAATCCGTTTCATGTTTTTCAGTCAATGAAAGTGTTCAGCAAATTTCACTTTGATCTACTTTGTTGGACTATATTGCCGCGGGGTATGCACGAACAGGAAACATTTCGAGCATGCCTCGCGGTCTCTTTTTTCGTATCACGCGACTCAAGTTTGGCATTACAGTGTACCATAAATGCGCTGTCCCATCACGCCGTTCTTATATACATGTACCAGAATGTCCCTTTTCGTTTGAGACGATCCCTTTTAGGTCACAAGTCAGGCCGATATGTAATATAAGACCAGTTTATTTGGCGAATGTCCAAGAGATACAGATGAGAAGGTGAAGTTGGGTAGATGTTACTATTTTTAAAAGTCGCTAACTCACTTTACCACTGTTGCTTCGTGATTATAGTTTGACGTTACAGGTAAGACAATAGGTGCTCTAGATGCAGCTGAATCTATCTATCTATCTATCTGTTTATCTATCTATCTATCTATCTATCCGTCCATCTATCTGTCTGTCTGTCCGGGGCAACATTTAGATAAGGGTTTCATTTCGTAACCTTATTAGGCTTTATTCCGTTAACCCTTGTCCTGCTGAATAAATTAAGATGCCACACCCATTTCTAATTTTCAGCCAATCAGGTAACTTGATCCAGATTATTGACATAAATTTGTATACTGAATGGCAAACAGTGCAGATCTAGATCAGTTGGCTTCCAGAAGACAACTAATCTGGATCTATACTGTTTGCAAAAGCAGGTCTTTCCGGGTTCAGCAGGACAAGTGTTAAGAAGTTTTGTTAGCCCATTAACATGGTTATCAAGGATATAGTTTCCCATTCAAAACAGCCCCCAAACCAGGACGTTGGCGTCTCCGTCCGTATGCCCAGCCATCTATCTGTTTGTCTCTCATTCTCTCTATTTGTCTATCTGTCTGTATCCATCAATGTAGTCCGTTCGTCCATCGATCTTAATGACTGGCGCTTTGATGTTTTATTTCAGACAAGATGCTGTTGTCATTTTGGCTGTGTGTTGTTCTTACAGCTGTACCCGTTGTCATAGGAACAGACGGTAGTGAAACTTACAACACAGGTGAGCATATATTTTTTTTAAAAACTCTTTTCCTAATCTCTGTCCATCATAAGTGAGTTTGTTTCACGTCCAAGTCAACACGGTTAGGGTCCTGTGGACCTGGTCAGTTAACCTCGAACTTTTTAACGGACAGACCAGTACTTGTGCACATACTTTCGCCAGTAATTGACATCTGTCCGTCCCTCTTGAATCAGCGGAAGTGGACAATGACCGTAGACTGGTTTCACAATCACTCTCCAAGAAAGTTACGAGGCCGAGCTTGGATTCAAATTTGCGACACCTGGATCTGCAGTCAGACACGTTATGAAGCCCTTCCAACGTCATTATGTTTGTTTGTTTGATTGAGCTTTTACGGCCCAGTCAACCACATCACGAGAACATGCCTATAAAATTCTGACCCCCTTAAACCCCACTTTTATATAGTAAAACTGGGGTTTACAGGGGTATATATTATTTTCAAATTTCTGCGCAAAAATATAGATTGTGGGTACTCGTTAGAACCGCCTCGTCGAGGCGGTTCTAACGAGTACCCACAATCTATGTTTTGCGCAGAAATATGAAAAATAACAGAGTTTTTTATCTGAATATTTTCAGTTTTTGGAGGAGAAATTTTCTAGATATTTGAATAGGCGTGTTTTCGTAATGATTGGCGTCATGTCGAATGCTGCCAGTTTACCTAACTACACTTTTTTCCTGGGAAGGTTTAATCCTCTCAGCGGTAAATCAGTACTTGTGCACAGACACTGACAACTGCCCTTCTTGAGAGAGAATGACCGTAAATAATATTTCATGATCAAGTTCATTCTGCACGAATGTTGCCGGACCCGGCGAGGATCGAAGCCGAGACCTCCTGATCTCCAGTCGAAAGTGAATCCGACTGAGCCGGCGAGGACGGCCCAGCCAACATCAAGAGTGGATGATTGAATCGCAACTTTTTAAACAAAATGTACCATATGGTACGTGCGGACGCAAATATCAAAAGGTACGTTTTCTTACGTTACAGCTCAAAACATGAAAAAGTATGACAAACCGGAAAGACACTAACACTCATAAAAGTTACCTCTTTCAGCCCTGTAGACCAGGACGGATATGTTTGGAAACAGTATAGATCCAGATGAGACGGCTCATAGCCGTCTCATCTGGATCTATACTGTTGGCCATTCAGTTCTTGAATTGCAACTGACACCCTTTTGGCAACACTTGATATGTCCAAACGCAGAGACGGAGGAGTTTATTTCAGAAAAGCAGGGTTGAAAGGGTTGAATAATTGTTGTGATTTTTTTTCTTTTTCAGGTTTCCAGGAGGGGTTACAGGGAAGAATAAAACGTAGCCTACCGACTATAATACGTAAGTAAACCAGAATTCTGCGAAAGGCGGTGTCGCACCTGCTTGGGCAAAAGTCACAGGACGTGGTTATTAAATAAATTTATATCATTCTTAGCAGTGCTTAGTTGGAAAAGTGACAAAAATTAAAGACAAGGATTATATGAATATAGGATCTGTGGTTCAGAAAATGACAAAGTTAAAGTGGAAAAAGTGACAAAAATAAATTTAAAAATCATATCCAAACCACGTGCACTTCTGTAGACACAGGAGAAAACATGTGCAAAGTTTAAAATTGTATGAAAGTTGCAATCACAAGGTACCCACTGTCTATACATCTGAGGTCAGAAAATGACAAAGCTCAAAAAGCACATAAGTTCACAATGTGGAAAAAAGTAAACAAAAAAATAATTTAACAATTATATCCAAACCACATGCACAGCCTCATACCATGAAGAAAATGCATGCAAAGTTTCATAATAATCGGTACAAAACTGTAAGAGGAGTTGCGCTCACAAGAGGTACCAACTGTTTACATATAAAGGGTGAAAAATGACTAAGTTCACAATGTGGAAAAAGTAACAAAAAATGTTCTAACAATTATACCCAAACCACATGCACGTCCTCATACCATGAAGAAAACACATGCGAAGTTTCAAAACAATCAGTATAAAACTGTAAAAGGAGTTGTGCTCACAAGAAGTACCTACTGTCTATATACTGAGGTGAAAAAAAATGACTAAGTTCACAATGCGGAAAAAGTGACAATAAATAATCTAACAATTGTATCCAAACCACATGCATATCTTCATACCATGTAGAAAACATATGCAAAATTTCAAAATGATCGGTACAAAACTGTAGGAGGAGTTGCGCTCACAAGACACCCGGGGTAAATGTTGACGGAAAGACGAACGGACGGACGGACGAACGGAAACTTGCACGCCTAAGTCACCCATGCTAAAGCAGGTGCGACAACAAATAAGGCATGGAAGCTGCTGCTGTTTTTTTTTTTTTTTTTTTTTTTTTTTTTTTTTTAAATGTGTGTGCGCGTGTTTTGTTTTTAAAACGTGCGTATTGTGTTGCTCTTATAAAACAGTGTGCGTTTTGCTTTTAAAGTGTGTGTGTGTGTGTGTGTGTGTGTGTGTGTTACGAAAATACGTCTATTCAAATATATTGAAAAGTTTACAACCAAAAAAGGAAAATTTTCAGATAAAAAAAAAAATCTGATATTTTCATATTTCTTCTTAAACATAGATTGTGGGTATTCGTTAGAACCGTCCCGGTGAGGCGGTTCTAACGAATACCTACAATCTATGTTTTTTAGCAAGATAAGAAAAATAATGTATACCCCTCTGAACCCCAGTTTTACTACATAAAAGTGGGGTTTAAAGGGGTCAAAATTACATAAGCATGTTTTCGTGATGGTGTGTGTGTGTGTGTGTTTGTGTTGCTAACATTTACGAGGGTCGTGCAAAAAGTTCTGTCACTAATAGGCTTAGTTTTATCCAAGGTATATTTTAAAATGCTTCACTGCACTCGAATGGTGTGTTAAATAGCTAACGATACCCGTTTATTTCGTGCAAATTGCTTTCCAACTGACCGAGTTATTTCAAATTGAATTAGATGCAGTCATATACACTGAACAATTTACTTGTTACATTGGAACATGGACCAGAAGACTGAAATTCGTAGCTATATTAAATGCCGCATTAGGCTTAATATAGATTCAAAGCAGATATTTAATGAATTGTGTGGTATATATGGCCCTCAGACTATTTCAATGCGCACAATTTTAGGTGAGTTTAAAACTTTTAAAGCTGGTAAATTTTCTGTTGAAGATGATACCCGTCCTGGAAGGCCTAAAACCACTGTTACAAAGGCTAACATCGCTGTTGTAAAGATTGTGGTCGAACAGGATGCGCGATTGTCTGTCAGATATAGCTAGTTGTACTGGCATATCAGAAGGCAGTATGCAAACAATTCTGAAAAAGTGTTTGGACCTGAGAAAGGTTTGCGCTAGGTGGGTACCTCATTTGCTCACTGAGGAGCAAAAGACAAAACGCCTTAAATGTGCCCGGGAACTTTTGAAAACATACAAAGGCTGTAATAGTCGGGTTATTTCTAACTTGCTAACAGGTGATGAAACCTGGGTGCACCTGTTTGAGCCACAATGAAGGGCTGATAATAAGCAATGGAAGTGAAAAGATATAAAAAAAAAAAAAAAATAAATAAAAAATAAGTAAATAAATAAAACGCCCATGTAGTGACAAGAGAACCATAAGTTCGAAAAAGACGTATGCAATTTTCTTTAATTCAAGTGGGCCAGTCGTTCAAGTGCCTTGTCCATCTGGTCATACAGTCACTGGCCGATTCTACAAGAATTCTGTACTGAAAAAAAAGTGAGTTTTACAATAAGAAATGACCAAGCAAAGGATGGTCAGGAATCCACCTTTTACATGACAACGCCTCCTCTCATAAGTGTGAGATTGTCAAGTGTTTTTTTGACTTCTGAAAAAGGTGAAAGTTTTAAACCATCCACCTTATTCACCTGACCTGAGTCCCTGTGACTTCTTTTTATTTCCAAGGCTTAAGAAAATGCTTTCTGGAAACAAGTATACGTCTAGAAGTTCTCTTGGCAGCGCTATTTATCAGTGCCTCCAACAGGTACCAAAAGAAGACTATCTGCTTTTCGCGACTGGGTAAAAAAGGTTACAAAAATGTATTTCAGTAAAGGGGGAATACTTTGAAGGTTTGTAATAAAAATATGTTTGACAGACGTAGCACTGAATTAATCAGAACCCAGTGACAAACCTTTTTGCAGGACCCTCGTAAAGCAAAAGTCACATGGGCCACAACTTGCTCACCTGAGCAAAGCAAACACTACGTGTCTGCAGTTACCATGCAACATTCTTCCAGGATTGCCACAGCAACTAATCAAAATAGTGAATGGTCTTTAAAAACAACATGTACATCCAACAGTTTTCCATACATATAATGGGAAAGCAAATTTAATTAAGCCGTGTAAAGGTCAACGGTCAACCTAGGATAAACAAAGCTGGTAGATTGCCCATTTGCAATGCTCTATACCGAGACACCGTTTTAAAGCTTTCTTGGTTCTGAAGAAGAGTTTTCAATTGTTTCCAACATCTATGGGAAAAGCTGTCATCTTGGTCATTGAAGCATGACCATTAAAACAAATTTTCTAATCCCCTTCGACAGAAGACTCCACATGAAATTAGTAGTTCCCTTTCGCTCTGATATCCGGGCCATTACTCTCCATTCATACATTCTGTGTAGTCAATGAATTTGTTAGCAGACAGCGATCGAAAGCCCTGATCAGAATGCTCTGTCCGCATATGCCCGAAGACGCACTTTCGCATGGCGTGGCCAATATATGAAAACGCGTTTTCGCATGGCGTGGCCCATATATGAAGACGCATTTTAGCATGGCGTGGCCCATATATGAAGACGCTTTTTCGCATGGTGTGGCCCATATATGAAGACACGTTTTCGCATGGTGTGGCCCATATATGAAGCATTTTTGCTTGGTGTGGCCCATATATGAAGACGCGTTTTCGCATGGCGTGGCCCATATATGAAGACGCATTTTTGCAAGGCGTGGCCCATATATGAAGACGCGTTTTCGCATGGTGTGGCCCATATATGAAGCGTTTTCGCTTGGTGTGGCCCATATATGAAGACGCGTTTTCGCACGGCGTGGCCCATATATGAAGACGCGTTTTCGCACGGCGTGGCCCATATATGAAGACGCGTTTTCGCACGGCGTGGCCCATATATGAAGACGCGTTTTCGCATGGTGTGGCCCGTATATGAAGGGTTTTCGCTTGGTGTGGCCCATATATGAAGACGCGTTTTCGCACGGCGTGGCCCATATATGAAGACGCGTTTTCGCACGGCGTGGCCCATATATGAAGACGCATTTTCGCACAGTGTGGCCCATATATGAAGATGCGTTTTTGCACGGCGTGGCCCGTATATGAAGACGCGTTTTCGCATGGCATGGGCCATATATGAAGACGCGTTTTCGCATGGCGTGGCCCATATATGAAGATGCGTTATCGCATGGTGTGGCCCATATATGAAGCGTTTTCGCTTGGTGTGGCCCATATATGAAGACGCGTTTTCGCACGGCGTGGCCCATATATGAAGACGCGTTTTCGCACGGCGTGGCCCATATATGAAGACGCGTTTTCGCACAGCGTGGCCCATATATGAAGACGCGTTTTCGCATGGTGTGGCCCGTATATGAAGGGTTTTCGCTTGGTGTGGCCCATATATGAAGACGCGTTTTCGCACGGCGTGGCCCATATATGAAGACGCGTTTTCGCACGGCGTGGCCCATATATGAAGATGCGTTATCGCATGGTGTGGCCCATATATGAAGCGTTTTCGCTTGGTGTGGCCCATATATGAAGACGCGTTTTCGCACGGCGTGGCCCATATATGAAGACGCGTTTTTGCACGGCGTGGCCCATATATGAAGACGCGTTTTCGCACGGCGTGGCCCATATATGAAGACGCGTTTTCGCATGGTGTGGCCCGTATATGAAGGGTTTTCGCTTGGTGTGGCCCATATATGAAGACGCGTTTTGGACGGCGTGGCCCATATATGAAGACGCGTTTTTCGCACGGCGTGGCCCATATATGAAGATGCATTTTCGCACAGTGTGGCCCATATATGAAGATGCGTTTTTGCACGGCGTGGCCCGTATATGAAGACGCGTTTTCGCATGGCGTGGGCCATATATGAAGACGCGTTTTCGCATGGCGTGGCCCATATATGAAGATGCGTTATCGCATGGTGTGGCCCATATATGAAGATGCGTTTTCGCTTGGCGTGGCCCCATATATGAAGACGCGTTTTCGTATGGCGTGGCCCATATATGAAGACGCGTTTTCGCATGGTGTGGCCCATATACGAAGACGCGTGTATGGGCCACGCAAAGGGAAAATGCGTCTTCGGTGCGTCCGTGTAGGAATAAAATGATTCTCTTCTAATATCTGTAATTTCCCGTTTGGTATGCATTCTCAGATGCGAAGCCCTGATAGTACACTAACGAAACAACACAGTCAAACTTCAACAGCTCGAACATCTTTGGGACCATGAACTTTTGCCATTATGAAAACATGCCTTTTCAAATTTATGGAAAATTTCACCTCTAAAAACTTAAACTTTTCAGATAAAAAAAACCCAAAAAAACTCTGTTTTTCATATTTCTGCTCAAAACATAGATTGTGAGTACTCACAATCTATGTTTTTGAGCAGAAATAATAAAAACTAATGTATACCCCTGTAAACCCCAGTTTTACTATATAAAAGTGGGGTTTGGTTTACGGGGGTCAATATTATACAGGCATGTTTTCGTGATGTGCTATTATTTCAGGTAACCTCCTAAAGAATGCCAAACCATACATTGTTGCTAACACTTCGCGAGTCTATATTAAAAAGGGTGGTGTGAAAGAAGCTGAGGAAGATTTCCGGAGACTGAACCTGAAGAAGAAGGAAGATTTTGGGGTATGGCATTATAGGGATCAAACATGGTTTTTCATGCATTAACATTCGCCAGGTCCCGTGGGAGGTGTTGAAAACCGAGGCCGAAGGCCGCGGTTTTCAACACCTCCCAAGGGACCTGGCGAATGTTAATGCATTGAAAAACCATGTTCGATCGCTATTATTGCATAAAAACTGAAAACATTTGCTACATTTCGCGTTATTTCTTGCACTATTTTGTTTCACCTTTTCACCGATATCTCGCGAACGTAATATCCACTGACTATGCTCATTCTAGGGCCGGGCAGTACACATCCCGTAACGGCAGCAAATCTGTGGCCCCGGTACATCATATTGAAAGTTGCGTAGCCGTGCATTAACAGCGCGTGAACTGCCTTGTTAATACACGGATTTTCGCCGGTTAATGCACGGCTGTTAATAGCATGGGGCAGTGCTTTTTATGCAATAACAGTAGTTAAAACTTAGCATTCAGGGTAAAAATTTCAGCAGACATTTTGAAATATTTTCTTTTTTTTTTCAGAAGAAAAAAGGATTTGACATTTCATGCAATTATCTCCAATTTGCATGAAATGTCAAATCCTGTTTTCTTGGAAAAATACACCACAACCTCTTTATAACACTATTGTTGGGGTCCATAGCATAAACCGTGTTAGTTAAACAACCGTGTTATATCCAAACAAAAACATATTTATGGTCATTTTTCAATATAATCTAAACATTTTTGGGATCCATTTTTGAACCGTGTAATATCCAAAACCGTGTTATAACGAACCGTGTTATAAAGAGGTTATAGTGTACCACCAATTTGTTGTCTGCTGGATAAGCCCAGAGAGTGGTAAAGGTTAACATAATGTTTTCTTTAAGGCAGACCCTTGAGCTACGATTTATATAACCTTACATTTCCTATCTCAAAGTACTATCTCCACATGAAATTCAATTGTCTGTAGTACTATAAGAAATCCGCGAAAGTCGATGTCGCACCTGCACTGAGCTGTCACTGGAGCGCAAAATCTAGGCCAATGGCACCCAGTCATAATTCATGCTTGAAGAGTATGTCAAGGACAATTACTATGCAAGGTTTGACATTCGCAGCTATCAGTGCTACTGAGAAACGCACTTTAATGATAGATTCGACTTAAAATCATGACAAAGTCACTGGAGTGCAAAATCTAGGTCAAGGGCACCAGGTCATAGTGCATACTTGAAGACATTGTTACAAGATTTGACACTCACAGCTATCAGAGAAACACATTTTAATGCTAAACTCGACATAAAATCATGAAAAAGCCAATGGTGCGAGAAATCTAGGTCAAGAGCACCGGTTCATATATATAGAGCGTGCTTGAAGTGTATGTCGAGGACAATTACTATGCATGCTTAGACACTTGCAGCTATCACCGCTACAAACATACTTTAATGCTAGACTCGACATAAAAGCGTGACAAAGTCAATGGACCATGAAATCTAAGTCAAGGACACTGGGTTATGGTGTGTGCTTGAAGAGAAAGTCGAGGACAATAAATATGCAAGGTTTGACACTTGCAACTATCACCGCTACAGAGAATCACACTTTAATGCTACTCGACGTAAAATCATGACACAGTCAATGGACCATGGAATCTAGGTCAAGGACACCGGGTCATAGTGCGTGCTTGAAGAGTATGTCGAGGACAATTACTATGAATGTTTAGACACTTACAGCTATCACCGCTACAGAGAAACACACTTTGATACTAGACGCGACGTAAAATCATGACAAAGTCAATGGACCATGAAAGCTAGGTTAAGGACACCGGGTCATGGTGTGTGCTTGAAGAGAATGTCGAGGACAATTACTATGCAAGGTTTGACACTCACAGCTATCAGAGCTAAAGAGAAACGCACTGCAATGCTTGACTCTACGTAAAATCATGACAAAGTCAATAGAGTGCGAAATCTAGGTAAAGGCATCGGGTCACAGTGCATGCTTGATTGAAGAGTATGTCGAGGACAATTAACTGTGTTAGACACTCGCAGCTATCACCACTACAGAAAAATACTTTAATGCTAGACTCGACATAAAATCATGACCAAGTCATTGAAGCGTGAAATCTAGGTCAAGGGCACCGGGTCATAGTGCGTGCTTGAAGATTATGTCAATGACAGTTACAATGCAAGGTTTGACACTCACAGCTATTACCACTTCAGAGGAATACACTTTAATGTTAGACTCGACGTGAATATTATGACAGATTCTTCAGACCCTCATTGAGAAATATGAATGAAGATACCCAGGAAATGCCACAGTCACGTGGCAAGCCAGTGGAGCCGCCTTGAAACAGTCAGCAGGATCAATCATGGAGGGGATGGGGCTTCAAGTACTTTTACTCAATCGAAACATCGCCCTCAATTCTGAAGCAGCTAAAAATACAAATATGTGTTCAGTTCACAGGCCTAGCTCTTCCTCATCAGAAAAGACAACCCTCTTTACACCGACACTCTATACAACGACAAAATTCGTTAAAATGACAATTTGACAGTCACGAAACCTTCGCTTAAGAGGAAACAATTAGTCACAAATTATTCAGGCGATTCTAACAAATATCTTAAACATATGTTCTATGAGGAAATAAAACAAGACTTTTCTTACGTATCAATCTGCTCATTAAATATTCTGTACAACAGCAAATTCATTTTAATGGCAACGTCTTTGGGAACAAATGCGGTCATAACTGGGTTAAAAATCATGCATGCAATTTGTCGCATAACACTCACGTTGTAGCCTATGTATTTGTAATGATTGATAATCTTTTCATTGCTCAAAAAAATCAGTATTACCAACAATTCTTCTGAATTTATACACTAAGTCGCCATAAAATTCAGGTTCAGTGGAACACCACAGCTGAACACATTTATAATTATAAAACTGCAAAGAAACAAAGTACCGTCGAACTTCAATGACTCGAATATCTTTGGGACCATGGAAATTTGTTCGAGATATGAGTAGTTTGAGCCACAGAGGGTTATTCATGGTGCCAGGTCAGGAAGCAAATGGCGATAATTCAGGAAAATGTTTTCAATCTTCTAGACAATAATAGTAAGTTGAGTGTACTCATTAGAATCGCCTGGATGAAAATTTAAATATACCACAAAGCTTTTAAAGTCTCCGGATTATTAAAATCACTATTTAATAATAGCGATAACTCAGTAGGCTATGGTTTCATCTTATCATACATGTATTTGAGCAAGTCTATTTTCTCTTCGGCATTTTAAATAAATGTCATTCAACAACAAACCTAGTTCGTTATCATTCCGCCAACCTAGCTGTTTTTGAGTCCCTAGGAAATTCTTCAGATAGCTCAAGAAATTCAATTTTTAAGGATATTCTAGGGAATTTTTCTTATTCTATCATGAAAATGTATGCTGTGTGGGCAGAGGCGATTCTCATGAGTACACTCAGTGTAACGTTATTTTATTGAAGCTCGAAAAGGCATCCCTGAATTATCCTCATTTGCCTCCTGAATGGCGCAATGACTAACAACCACGAAAACATACCTATATAATTTTGACGCCCTTAAACCCCACTTTTATATAGTAAAACTGGGGTTTATTGGGGCATACATTTTTTTTCTTATTTCTGCTCAAAAATAGATTGTGGGTACTCGTTAGAACAGCCTCACTGAGGCAGTTATAACAAGTACTCACAATCTGTTTTGAGCAGAAATATGTTAAATATCAGTTAATAATTTTATCTGAAATTTTTCAGTTTTTGGAGGTGAAATTTTCTATATCATCACGAAAACATGCCTATATAATTTTGACCCCCTTAAACCCCACGTTTATATAGTAAAACTGGGGTTTACAGGGGTATACATTATTTTCTTATTTCTGCTCTAAAACATAGATTGTGGGTACTCGTTAGAACTGCCTCGTCGAGGAGGTTCTAACGGGTACCCACAATCTATGTTTTGAGCAGAAATATGAAAAATATCAGAATTTTTCATCTGAAAATTTTCATTAGTTTGGTGGTAAAATTTTCAGTATATTTGAATAGGCGTGTTCTCGTAATGTATTTGAATAGGCATGTTTTCGTAATGCCTCACTGAACCGGGCTTTGAACTTCCTCTGGATCCGCACCTGCTTTTTGCTATTCCTCTCCTTTTATCCATGTAGCTCATGAATATGCTTAATAGAATGAGCTGAAATTCTTCTTTACATTTTATTCAATAACTATCCTATAATTACGTATGCACTTGGTATTCAGTTATCAAGTTAATGTAACTCATTACGAAAACATGTCAATTCAAATACATTGATAATTTTACAACCAAAAAAGGATTTTCAGATAAAAAAAAAAATCGGATATTTTTCATATTCCTGCTCAAGCAAGGCGGTTCTAACGAGTACCCACAATCTATGTTTTTTCAGCATAATAAGGAAAATGATGTTTTACCGTACTATATAAAAGTGGGGTTTAAGGGGGTCAATATTATATAGGCGTATTTTCGTGATGAATAAATTACACATACAGGACGTTACTTACAGACGTAACATTAGGATCCCATCTAAAAATAAGTAGAAATATAGATACTGAGAAAATAGGTTCTTTAAGCTGTACAGCAGCGGCCTTTCCAGAAAAAGTTTGACATTTCCGACAAATGAGTCTAGGATGACAAAGTACCTGATGTGGCAGCAGAGAAAACAAGAGGCCCATGGGCCACTCCACTCAACAGACACTCAAATGGGGGATCAAGTCCACTTCTGCAACCTTAATCCACCTTACCCTCAAACTGTCAATCACAATAATTGTCATCTGCTTTGTCATCTGCATGTGATTTTAGCAACAGTGTAGACCCAGATCAGACTGCTCCTCTAGTAGCAGTCTGATCAGGGTCCATACTGTTTGCCTGTATGCAAAAATAGGTTTGAAAAGTTTGCAAGAATATTCAGCAGACGACATAAACAGACGACATTTTCAGGTGCAGGTTTTCTTAGAATTGTAAGGGTTAATAAACTTTGCACTTTCAAAATTCTGTTTTATAGCGTTTACATTTTGCTCCATTTTCATCTAGTTTCCTACGTACTATTCATCTACTTTCAGGCATCCCCCCGACCAAATAGGTTCGGGGATATAGCGATCAACCTGGCGTCTGTCCGTTCGTTAGTAGACGCATCCTTATGCGCGCCATAATTTTGATACCCTTAGAGGTATTTTTTATAATATTTGGTAGGGATGAAGACAACTCTCATTTTCTTCATTATGTACTTATGTCTCCTGAAGCCGAAATCTTGTGCAGGCTATTACTCTCATACTGTTTCAGATAATTTGATACTTGGTAGGGACATATATCAGGTCAAGTAGGAGTGTCGCATGCAAGGTCAACACTCGCTGTGGCCGTTTTCTAGTTACCTCTCTGTATTAATTTCTAAGCTAAATTCTTGTGCATGTCATACTTCTTAGTAGTTTAAAATGTTTTCATAATATCTGGCACAACTCTCACTTTCTTCATTATGTACTTATTTCCCCTGAAGCCTAAATCTTGTGCAGGCCATTACTGTTTGAGATAATTCGATAATATTTAGTACTGACATATTTCAGGGAAAGTAGGAATACCGCATGCAGGCAGGACAACTCTTACTTTGAACTTCTTCTGATCATCTCTCCTGAACAAATTTCTAAGCCAAGTTCTTGTGCGCGCCATAACTCCTAAATGGTTTAAGATACTTTGATTATATTTGGCAGAGGCATAGATAAGGGCCTGTAGGCATGTCAAGTGCAATTGAGAAAACTTTCACTTTCTTCATTATGTACTTATGTCCCCTGAAGACGAAACCTTGTGCAGGCCATAACTCCCATACTGTTTAAGATAATTTTAAAATATTGGGCAGGGACATATATCAAGTCATGTAGAAGTGTCACATGCAATAAGGACAACTCATGCTTTGTTCTTTTTCTAGTTATGTCACCTGAATGAATTTCTTAGCCAAATTCTTGGGCTCTCTATAATTTTTCAATGGTTTTGAAATTGTTTGACAATATTTGGTAGAAGCATACATAAGGACTAGTAGGCGTGTAGCATGAAAGAGAAACAACTCTCACTTTCTTCATTATGTACTTATCTCCCATGAGGCTGAAGTCTGTGCAGGCCCTAACTCCCATACTTTGAGTTAACTTGATAATTTTTGATAGTGGCATATATCAGGTCATGTTGGAGTGTTGCATGCAAGGAGGACAACTTTAGCTCTGTTGATGAGATAGGCTATCTACCCTGAAGTCACTATCTTGTGCAGGCCATAACTTCATACTGTTTGAGATAACTTGATAATTATTGGTAGGAACATATATCAGGTCAAGCAGAAGTGTTGTGTTCAAGAGAGACAACTCTTGCTATGCTCATTTTCTTGTTATTTCCTCTGAATGAATTTCAAAGTCAAAGTCTTTTGGGCACCATAACTTCTTTATGGTAGGCAATATTTTGATAATATTTGGTAGAGACATAGATGAGGATCTGTAAGTGTGTCAAGAGCAAGAATGACAACTCTCTTTTCTTTTTATACTTATCGCTCCTGTAGTTGAAATCTTGTGCAGCCACAACTCCCCTATATTTTGATTAGATTTGGTAGGGAGAGACATCAGGTCATGTGTGCAAGGATGACAACTCTTGCTATGTTTGTTTTCTAGTGATGTCTCCTGAATGAATTTCAGAGACAGAATCTTTGAACTTTTTTCCCTGACCGAATGGGTGAGGGGAATATACATGTACTGTGATCAGCATGGCATCCCTCCATAGACACAATCTTGTGCACTTCGTAACTTTAATGCCCTTTCAGATATTTTGATATACTTGGTAGAGATGTTAGTCAGGTTGAGTAGGTGTGTCGGGTACAAGAATGACAACTCTCACTTTTATGATTTTGGAGTTATTTCCTCTCCACCAGATTTTAGAGATACTGCTTGTGCCTGGCATAACTCATACACATACATGCATTGAATTATTTGGATAATATTAGGTAGGAATGTTGATCACTATTATTTGTGAATATGTAGAGTCACAAATTTAAAGTATTTGCAAATATTGTGTATCCTGTACAAATAATATAAAATAATCACATCAAAAATCACCAACAGATGATTTTTGACAAAATAAATAAATAAATAAATAAATAAAAGAACATGCAAAAACAAAATCCTTTACAGTACACCTATTTTTGTTTTCACTTATTTTCTCGGCCACATTTCAGCATCTTTTTACTTTGTGCTGTTTCAATATTTCCAGGATATCTTATTGAACTACTGCATCTGAGGTACCTCTGACCAAGGTCAGTAAATGACTTGACTTTTGATATTTATATAAGTTCATTTAACTGACTGCAGAAATCAACTTTAATGTCATAAGCTACAATACCTTAAAAAAATCCATTGTTTTGCCTTTTCCCATACAAATGCCTAAGTAACCCAACTCAACCATGTCTTAAAATAAGTCATGGTCAACCAAGAGTTATCATTTGGATAAATTTTACCATATATGGGCATGCCAGTTATCTTGGTCATGTGATCCAGATCCTACACACAAACTTTCATTCCCCCATCCATAGAGGCTCTACATGTAATATGGTTTCAATCAGCCCAGCTGTTTTAGAGAAAAATAAGCTAAAAATACTGAATCTGAGGCACCCAGGACAAAGGTCAGTAAATGACCTTGACCTTTGATATTTATAAAAATTCATTTAGCTGACTACATAAATCAACTTTGATGTCACTGGATAAAATATAATCAGAAAAATCCACTGTTTTATCTTTTTCACAAATAAAAGCCTGAAGGACTGAATTTGACTGCTGTAAAATAGGTCAATGTCGATCAAGGATCATTGTTTGAACAAACTTGATTGGGCTGGAGTCATCAATGCTGCATGCAAAGTTTCAAGGTCATCAGCCACTCAGTTCCTGAGAAGGTTTTTACCATATTTAGGCATGGTGGCCCTCTTGGTCATGTGACCCAGACCTTACAAATAAACTTTTGTTCCCTCACCCCATGGAGGCTCCTCAAGTAATTTGGTTTTAGTCTGCCTAATGGTTTCAAAGCAGACATTTTTTGAAAATGTGTATGCGGCAGATGCCGACAAGCCACTGTCTATCCTATAAGCTCCACTACCACCCCTACCCCTCCCAGCTCCCAAGCCTTTGGCTCTGGTGAGCTAAAACAATAGGAAAAGCACTCCTGTGTTTCCCTTCTTTCTTCATTTCTCTGCATAAATTTATATTCCATGTTTTTTCTGGTCTGCGGAATTGCAACAAGTGGCTTAACCTTGTCTAGTCAAATTGCAACTTTCCATCAAGTCAGCTTTGTTTGTAACAATAAATTAAGGAGAAAGGAGCCACTACTCGTCTTAGAAGGGTCTTAGCTTGAAGGAAACAAACATGAAGTCACAAATGTTGCTTCCCTTGTAAACTGTCCATGTGATCTTTTTTGCAGGATATCAAAAAAGGAAAAATTGGTACAAAAGTTGTTGAGCTCAATCCTACCGGTAAATACCCCTCACTGAAGATAATTTCCAAAGGAAAAACAGTTGATGGGAAGAAGCAGATAACAGAACATAAAATTATCTATGATAGCAACTACCAGCAAAGATGGAAATAGAAAACCTGAAATAACGTACATAGTGTCCTGTCAAACCAAAAAAATGTCTTCAAACATGCACAAAATGTACAGATTCAGATCATCCTGTGCATGCTCAAAGTATCGTCCAGGGCCCAGTTGTTCAAAGCGTCGTTAGCTTAACGAGCTCGTTAAGGGTCATTACGTTAACTGTTTTAGTGGATTCAATACACAATATTCTGATATTTTTTGCTGAAAAAATGTGAGTAGCTTTTGCACTGCAAAAGCTACTCACATTTTTTCAGCAAAAAATTTCAGCATATTTGCGTATCACTCGATGTAGATTTTAACGAATCGTTAACTAATGATGTCGTTAGCATTGAACAAATGGGCCCAGAGCTTTGCTTTCCATTCATACATTTTGTAGTATCCAATGATTCTCATCATCATCATCATCAACAGATTTTTGATTAACATGCAGGTAAAGGGGCAACATCCACATCAGTGGGCCCGCTTCCAGGTAGCTGGCTTGCTGTATGAATGGCAGATCTCACACCAGATCTCCAGGTATGTTAGATCTCCAGGTATATTAGGGGATAGTGAAAGCACTGATCAGACGGCACAGATGCATATGCCCAGACACGTTTTCACATGGCGCGGACCACCTAATCTCCTTCCTTACTTTTCCTAGAATTTGAAAAGTCTGTTTTACAACCTCTTAGACAGTGGTATGCTACCAATCCCCAATGTCTGTGTTGAGGTTTTACTGCCCAGTCAACCCAATGGGGTCATGTCGAGCGCAGTCAGTTTACCTAACCACACTTTTACTGGGCAGGCTTAGTCCTCTAAGCAGTTAACCAGTATTGTGCACATTCTTTCGCCAGAAACTGACAACTGCCCTTCTTGAATCAGCGGAAGGGAGAGAATGACCGTAGAAAATATTTCATGATCAATCTCCACGAAAGAATGTTGCCGACCTCGGCAATCCCCAATTTATGTACAGTAAAATTCCACTATTAAGACCATTCAAAAACAAGACCACTCCACTTTTAAGACCAATTTTTGCCAATCCCAAATGGGTTTTCTCTGTTATACATAGCTCCAAACAAAAGGAATAATATTTTTCGTATAATATTTCTCCACAAAAATATGTTGTGTGTACCCATTAGAAGCTCCTGGCCAAGGCACTTCTAACAAAAGCCAACAACATATTTTTTGTGGAGAAATATAAAAAAAATTCAGTACTTTTTGGTTGTTTGTTTGTTTATGTTGAGGTTTTACGGCCCAGTCAACCCAATGGGGTCATGTCAAGCGCGGTCAGTTTACCTAATCAAACGTTTACTGGGCAGGCTTAGTCCTCTAAGCGGTTAACCAGTATTGTGCACATTTTAATCTGGAGACCACCACTGCTTGCATTAACAACAGGAATTTCTATAAAAACAAAGCAACAGTAATAACTAACTAGATACCCTGCTATTGGAAATAGACTGGCCCAAAGGGCTGTGGTAGAAGAGTCCATTCGACATAAATATGTTAAATTATTTAGCTTAAAGATTTTATTTGTGCTTACATAGTATAATCTGTTTTTATGCAGGTTACTGAATCCACAACAGCACTTTAACCCTTGTCCTACTGAACTCGGATATACCCTACCTTTGCAAACAGTGTAGATCCAGATCAGTTGGCTTCTGAAGAAGCCAACTGATCTGGATCTGCACTGTTTGCCATTAAGTATGTAAATTTATACCAACAATCCTGATCAAGTAATCTGATTGGCTGAAAATTAGAAAAGGGCATGGCATCTTAAGAATTTATTCTTAGTAAGACTGAGTTTTTTTGTTTTTTTTTTTCACATTTGTGTTGCATCAAGCAAAAACCTGCCTTTGAACATAGGCAAAATAAGCAGAGTCCATTACGAAAACACGCCTATTCAAATATACTGAAAACTTTACCACCAAAAAATGAAATTTTCAGATGAAAAATTCTGATATTTTTCATATTTCTGCTCAAAACATAGGTTGTGGGTACCCGTTAGAACCGCCTCGGCGAGGCGGTTCTAACGAGTACCCACAATCTATGTTTTTGACCAGAAATAATAAAAATAATGTATACCCCTGCAAACCCCAGTTTTACTATATAAAAGTGGGGTTTAAGGGGGTCGAAATTATATAGGCATGTTTTCGTGATGCATCCTGTGCATGTGCAAAGTATCATCTGAGCCTTTCTTCTCCATTCAAATATTCTGTAGTATATAATGATTCTGTAAGCCAGCACTGAAGGCCCTGATCAGACTGCACAGATGCATAGAATGATCTTGGCCTTCACTGGCCACATATGCAGGACAAATTTTTGCATGACGTGGCCCATCTGACAAAATTCTGCATTGCACTATAATTGCCATAATTTTTGACATCATGGATAATTTTTATTCAATTTTTTTGTTTTGCTCAGTGGAATGGCCACTGACATACTCTAGCATTTAATTCATTAATCTTTTGACTCTTTACATACTATTTTGAAGTATTATCCATATTTCGCAACAGAACCTCTGTGACAAGAACCCATAACATATGTTTTGAGCAAATGTATTACTTACTTATTTCATCATCAAAAGATATATTACTGTACACCTTGTAACTGCTCTAGTGCAATATGTTCTGATGGAACAAAACTACTACTTTTCTTAGTTTTGTTTCCATTTTGTTTGTTTGTGTTGAAGTTTTACAGCCCAGTCAACCCAATATGGTCATGTTGAGCATGGTCAGTTTACCTAACCACACTTTTACTGGGCAGACTTAGTCCTCTAAGCGGTTAACCAGTAATGTGCACATTCTTTCGCCAGAAACTGACAACTGCCCTTCTTGAATCAGCGGAAGAGAGAGAATGACCGTAGAAAATATTTCATGATCATATCTCCACGAAAGAATGTTGCCGACCCAGCGGGCGTCGAACCCGCAACCGCCTGATCACCAGTCCGACGCGCATCCAACTGAGCCACCGAGGCCGGCAGTTTTGTTTCCATTTCTAAACCAAAACACACTTATTAGAATGTACTTCTCCACCAATATATACATTATGATACTCTCTAGAATGTACTTCTCTATCAAAACATACATTATGATACTAATTAGAATGTACTCCTCCATCAAAACATACATTATAGTACTCATAAGAATGAACTTCTCCACCAACACATACATTTCAGTACTCAGTAGATTTCACTTCTCCACCAAAACATACATTATAATACTCATTAGAATGTACTTCACCAATACATACATTTAATACTTGTTAGACTGTACTTCTCCATCAAAACAGAATGTACTCCTTCATCAAAACATACATTTCAGTACTCATTTAAAATGTACTTCTCCACCAAATCATACATAGAAGTATTCATCAGAATGTACTTCTCCATCAAAACATACATTATAATACTCATTAGAATGTACCTCCCCATGAAATTTTGGATAAATTCGGGATACCATATTTACCCTAAATATCCACATACCTTACACTTTACCTTATCATCAGAATGTACTTCTCTATCAAAACATACATTATAATACTCATTAGAATGTACTTGTCCACCATAGCATACATTAACATGCTATAATGTTATTAAATGGATGTTTCCATATTGGCCCTGTTACTGGTTTCAGGTCAGTCACAACACAGCCATCCAAAGGCCAATACTACTGGCCCAGGACATGGAACAAGAACAATATGAAAATATTTCATGAATTTTTTGTTAATCAACTTTTCAATTGCATTTTTCTATGTACATGTAGGCAGAATTTATAGGAAAGCCAATGCAGCCGTCAGAAGGCCAATACTTCTGGCTGAGAACCTGTAACAGGGCCAATATGAAAACATCCATTTCATGAATACTTTATTAATCATCTTTTCAATAATTGTGTTCTTCGCTGTCCGCATGTCTGAAGATGCATTTCACATGGCATGGCCCATATGTTGTGAGTACTCATTAGCAGTGCCTCTACCCACAACATACCTACATGTATTCAGGCAGAAAAAAAAAGACATCTAAGTTTTTGGTTGAAAAAGCATCTTACTTGAGCTTTGGCATGTTACTCGAGCTCTGACGTCATCTCATAAAGAGACTCATACATTCTCACATATGTGCAGTCTCTGATCAGCCTGTGCATCCAGGCAGTTTGATGGTAATGTGAACACTTCAGGTCATTACTGGCCTTTTACAGTATGTGATAGAATGGTTTACTATATACAAAGCAATTAAGTATATGGATTTCTCAGTTAACCTATAAAGTGCTAATCAAAACTGCAGTATATGACATTTTGATTTTTTGATTTTTCAAAGAAAATGAGACTTGGCTTTTCATGATAACAGGCAGATGATTCACATGAAATGCCAAGTTTTCTCTGAAAAATAATAAAAAAAAATGATTTAGAATGTTGTTTGCTATAATTTTGCTTAAAGCTTTAATTAATTTTTATAATTCACAGTGTTATGATAACTTACAGTAACCAGTGAATTATTACACAGTGTTGGAACTTTTTATAGACTGCTTCTAGCATTACTGCAATCTATTTTGATGTCCTGGGCTCACAAATGGGACATAAAACCAACACTGTTTTTAGAGACTGCTTCTGGCTGTATTTTACCTACTTTTTAAAAAAAAAGCAATGGGGATATTGGCACATGGATGTGTGGAGTTTTAATCCTGCCAGACACTAATGGCACATAGATAAGTGTAGTTTTAACCCTACCTGACACTAATGGCGCATGGATATATGGCATTTTAACCCTACCAGACACCAATATTTGGAGTTTTAATCCTGCCAGACACCAATGAAATATGGATATGTGGAGTTCTAACCCTGCCAGACCCCAATGGAACATGGATATGTGGAGTTTTAAACCTGCTTGACACTAATGCATATGGATATGTGGAGACACCAATGGCACATATATCTGTGGAGTTTTAACCCTACCAGACACTAATGGCACACACATATATAATATATATATATATATATATATATATATATATATATATATATATATATATATATATATATATATATATATATATATATATATATATATATATGGAGTTTTAACCCTATTAGACACCAATGACATATGGATATGTGGAGTTTTAACCCTACCAGACACTAATGGCACATGGATATGAGGAATTTTAACCCTACCAGACACTATTAACATAGGGACTCTTGAGTCTACTTTAACATGCTGCCTTTATATTTCTATAAAGCTGACACCAATTTAGGACAGTTTTTTTCTGATTTCCTATTAAAAAATAGGGCTTGATATCTAATAATTGTATCATCTGGAGACAAAGTGAAACAACAAACCCTATTTTCTGAAGAAAGAAAAAAAAAATTTTTTTTTTCATTTCAACTAATTTAATGCTTAGCATGGAAGGTCATCTGGTGGGCACTGAGAAAACTTGGTGTGGAGGAGTGGATTGTGCAACTGGTGCAAGGGATGTATGCCAATGCGCAGAACTGTGTCCATGTTGGTGATAGGTACAGTGAAGAGTTTAAATGGAAGGTCGGTGTTCACCGAGGCTCGATACTCAGACTGCTGCTCTTCATCATTGTGCTTGAAGCTTTGTCACACGAGTTCCGCTCTCGGGTCCCCTGGGAGGATGCCAATGACCTTGTTATTATCGCTGAGTCACTCGAGGAATGTGTCAGGAGGCCTTTGACTAGGACAGAAGCAACGGAGGAGAAAGGACTGCGAGTAAATGCAGGAAAGACAAAGATCATGATCTGTGGTACAGGCCTGGACCTCCTGCAGAGTTCAGGAGAGTTTCCATGCGCCGTCTGTTGCACTGGAGTGGGCAGCAACAGCATTTTCTGCAACAGCTGCAAGCAGTGGGTGCACAAGAAATGCACTGGGGTCAAGGGCTTGACAAAGGACCCTGATTACAGATGTACACAGTGCCAGGGTACTGCATGCCTCTTGGACAGCAGACAACAGAGGGAAGTTCAAGTCGGACCTGATAAGCTAGCGGTGGTAGCTTCCTTTTGCTACCTAGGAGACATGCTCTCAGCAGCCGGTGGCTGTGAACATTCAACCACAACATGTTGTGAAAACCGCCCAGAAGAAGATTGTCACCATCAGGTCCCTCCAACTTCTGCAGCGGAATGACAGGGTAATGATCATACAGATCTGCAATGTCAAGCTGCAAATAATTGTCACCATTAGGCTCAATTCGCTATTGAGGATCTGGACCTCATTCTGAAGGAGAAAAGGCTCCGCTGGTATGGACATGTGGAATGCTCCAATTGTGCAGTCAAGACAGCCTGTAATATACAGGTTAAAGGAAAGCGTGGGCCTGGGAGGCCCAAGACGACATGTAAGCAGCTGACAGAGAGGGAATGCAGAGAGTGGAAGCTCTCGGCTATAGATTCTCATGATAGACACACCTGGAGATCTGGTGTGAGATCTGCTATGCATGCAGCAAGCCAGCTACCTGGAAGGGGGCCCACTGATGTGGATATTGCCTCTGTACCTGCATGTTAATCAAAAATCCGATGATGATGATTAGCACTCTGGGTAAAATTTTCAGCAGACGAATACTGAAATATTTTCCCCAGAAAACAGGTTTGACATTTCATGCAAATTGTCTCAAATGGAGACAAGTTGCATGAACTGTCAAATCCTGTTTTCTAGGAAAATTAAGAAAAATACCAATGTGTCGTCTGCCATAATTAGCCAGAGGGTGGTCATGGTTAAGGGTTTTGGATACATCTGATTGATTTTTGTCCCTGCCTTACAAGAGTGACTACCTGTTTGTTTTCCTACACACTAAGCCCCTTCTGGAAGGAGTCTACCCTAAAGGGAAAGAATTTGCTCCCTTAGGGGATTACTAAGGCAGTTCTTTCCTTTTAGAGTAGACCTCTTAGAGTAGTCCTCTATTAATAAGGCAGTAGAATCAATTCTGATAGAGTTTCTTCCCCTCATAGTGTATCCATTCCCCTCAACGAATTTCAGCCAGCGCTGACAAAGTATCAACCCCAACAGCAAGCATCCCTTTTTCTAACTCATTAAACGTTGCAAGGGTTCCCCTTTGTTTCCGCCATTCAAGAAGAATGTGAAAGATCTGATCAGCCACATTTAAAGAATAAGTCATCTGTATCTGCTCTAGCTTTGCTTGAGAAAGTCCCAGTTGTATTCCAAGAAAATGAAATTCTTTTCCGATCCCTTTTGATATTTGAGCAAGTTCTTTGTCTGTAGGTACCCGACATGACACTTCTTCAGGTAAAACACCGCACTGTGTACATAGATTCTGTAACAAATTTAGAGTATTATGACATACTGTGTAAAACTTCAGTGACTTGAGCACTGATGGCTTGTTTACCCTGGCTGGTTTGAACTTGTTTTAGAGTCCCTGGGAAATTCTTCCAGCAGCTCAAGAAAATGAATATTCATTTGTGGTTATTTCAGGTAAATATTCTAATGAAAATTATGTTGCTTACTCATTAGAATTGTCTCACTGAGGTGACTCTAATGAGTACACACAACATAGAAGAATGAATAAATAGAGGCACGAATGAAATATACATTTTTTCACTTCACGAGATGAAATAAAATTCATATTCACGACAAACATTTGAATTTTCTTTTTATTATATACATCAATTTCGATAGAAGAGATGCAAATCTTGCATTTGCAAGGGAAAGTCTGACACGCAGTTTTGTCCCTTGGCGCCATGACGTTCATGTTTTGTTTTGTTTGGTGACGTTAGATATGACGTCAGAAACGCGCATTGGCGTGTAAAAATAAAATAAAAAGAAAATTTACTCTCTTTCAGTGAATACCATAAAAATTTTCATCTCGTGTAATGAAAACATTAATGTAAATAAGAAAAAAGTAGATCCAGATCTTATATTTTTCACTGCTCAGAGGAGTGAAAATATAAGTTTTATATTTTCACTAGTGAAAATATAAAACTTATATTTCACTAGTGAAAATATGCATTTTATTTCATTAATAATTCTCTATATTTCATTACTTTGTATATAATAAACATTTCTACATTATCCATTTGCCTCCTGACCTATGATTAACCCTCAGTGGCTCAAACTACCAATGTCTAGAATAAATTTTCATGGTCTCAAGAATGTTGGAGCAATTTGTTTGTTTGTTTGTGTTGAGGTTTTACGGCCCAGACAACCCAATGGGGTCAAGTTGAGCATGGTCAGTTTACCTAACCACACTTTTACTGGCAGGCTTGGTCCTCCAGGCGCAATTTAATTTGACTGTATTTACAATAAGTATTGAGGCAGACAAGCCTAAACACCACTTCAGCTGCCACAGAATACAGATGTAATCAGGCTCAACACTGTTTGCCACTCAGTTGGCAGATTTTTAGACATCCAGGTACAGTCAAACTTCAATGGCTTGAACAGCTTTGGGACCATGAAAACTTATTCTAGACATAGGCAGTTCACACCACTAAATGTTACTCATAGCGCAAGGTCAGGAGACAAATGGTATGTTGAGTCTACTCATTAGAATTGCCTCAATGAGGTGATTCTAATAAATTCACATAACATACATTTTATGACAAAATACAGAAATTTCTCTAAAAAATCACTATTTTTTTTTTTTTCTTGAGCTATCAGAAGAATTCCCGAGGGACCCGAACACAAATTTGAATCAGCCATGGTAAACTTGCCATCAGTGTTTAGAAACATTGTAGTCTTAGTTTAGTATTAAAATGGACTAGTGCAAATTAAAAGGCGATGCTGACTTGGTAATTTACCTCTCTTTCAAAGCTACTTAACTTTTTCCATGCTAATGGTGACTTCTGTCGTCTGTTGGTAACTTCTGCAAACAGTTTGGACCCACGTCGAGCCTGATCTGGAGCCAAACTGTTTGACACTCTGACGGTATCCCTGAAAGATTTTTTTTAAAAATCTAATTTAAAAAAAAAAGGTCCACAGACGACAAAAAAAGCATCCAAAATTACCCAGCATGCAAAGAGTTAAGTCATACTGAGATGATGAAATGATGACAATGTGCAATGAACCACAATTTTTTTTTTTTTTTTTTTTTGATTTGGGTTTTACGGCCCTGTCAAGAATATTTCACTTATATCGAGCCGATGGTTCATCAAAAGAAGGTGAAAACTGGAGAACCTGCGGAAAAACCACCTGACCATCCATAAGCAGAACTTGGCTTTCCCACATGTGACCCAAGCTAGGCTCGAACCACAGCAGTGAGAAACCTAATGGATTAAGAGTCAACTCTCTAATCCACTAGGCTACGCGGGCCTGCGCAATGAACCACTGTATAGCAGTGAGCTAAATTTTGTCTCCAGAGTGATTCAAATCCAGGACCTGGGCCCAGTTGTTGAAAGCTAACGACGTCGTTAGTTAATGATTCGTTAAAATTTTAATCGAGTGATACGCAAATATGCTGAAATTTTTTGCTGAAAAAATGTGAGTAGCTTTTGCAGTGCAAAAGCTACTCACATTTTTTCAGCAAAAAATATCAGAATATTGTGTATTGAATCTGCTAAAACAGTTAACGAAATGACCCTTAACGAGCTCGTTAAGCTAACGACGCTTTGAACAACTGGGCCTTGATGATTGCCAGTTGGGAGAGCTAACAGCTGGGCCTTGCGAGTTAAAGTTTAGCATACAGCTCCAGCAAAGGAGCTTTTTTTCTGTCTCCATAAAAACATGTTGGTAGTCATTAGAAGTGCCTCATTGAGGAACTTCTAATGAGTACCCACAACATATGTTTTTGTGGAAAAATATGAAAAATATTAATCAAAATACTCCTCTTATCTAAGGTTGCCCAATAAAATGGGGTAAATATGCTCTGTACATATATGCTCTGTACATATATGTACAAAATACATTTTCTGCTGCCTCTTATGTAATCCAGACACTTCTATGACAATGACAGAACACAGGTCCAAAAGACCTTTTTTGTTTTTCAAGCATTCAAATTACTGATATGTTTTATGTCTCAATGAAAACAAATGTTATGGGTACTCATTAAATGTCCCTCACAAAGGGGCACTGAATGAGTACCCACATTTTCATGGAGCTGTAAGAACAATAATTATATATCAGGATACTTGTCTTAACTCCACCTAAGATGAATTTAAGTTTTCCAAATGTTATGGTAAATATTTAAGGTTTTCCAAAGTTATGGTAAATGTTTAAGTTTCTCAATGATACCTTAAATACATGTATTTAAGGTTTCCCAAAGACAGTAAATATTTGTGATTTCCCAATGTAATGGTAAATATTTAAGGTTTCCCAGTTACAGTAAATATTTAAGGTTTCCCAATGTTACAGTAAATATTTAAAGTTTCTCAATGATACCGTAACTATTTAAGGTTTCCCAAAGATACAGTAAATATTTACGGTTTCCCAATGTAATGGTAAATATTCAAGGTTTCCAAGTTATAGTAAATATTTATGGTTTCCCAATGTTACAGTAAATACTCTGTCACCTTTACGCAGATACATTTTAATGGAGTTATTGACTTTTTGCACTAAGGTGACGATTTAAGGTTTCCCAACACTACAGTAAATATTTAAGGTTTCCCAACACTACAGTAAATATTTAAGGTTTCCCAATGTCACATTAAATAAACTATGCACAGGGCTGTGGAAATACCATGTCCAATGTCCCAATTCCCTGAGGACAAGTAAGGAATTACAATTTACTTTCCCTGGGACAAGGACTTTTTAGCTCTAGCTAAGAAGAGAATCCAGAGTATGATATATACAGTCGAACTTCGATGGCTTGAACCCCTTTGGGACCATGAAAATTTGTTCGAGACAGCGGTAGTTCGAGCCTCAGAAGGTTATTATTAATACCACACCTGGAGGCACAATGGAGATAATTGTGGGATATCTTTTCGGTGTTCTATATTTTAAATGTATGCTGTGTGTAATCATTAGAATCACCTCATAGAGGCAATTCTAATGAGTACACACAGCATACATTTACAAGATAAAAGAAGAAAATCTTCCTAAATTATCCGTATATCATATTTGGAGGAAATCCCTGCGGACTCGAGAACGTGTTCGACTCATCCATGGTAAACGAGCCATTGGGGTTCAAGCCATTGAAGTTCTACTGTATTTTCCTTATTTCTCAAAGAAAACATACGTTGTGGGTACTGATTAGAAGTGCCTCACTGAGGTGCATCTAATGAGTAAACACAGCATATATTTTCTTCAAGAAATAAGAAAATTGTCAATTATTGGGCAAGTAAAGCTTGGTTGGACAAGTGGATTGTGACCATTTACTTGTCAGTAGACAATAAATAAAATGTGATAATTCCACAACAGCTGTGCACAGGAATAATACTTACACTGTCTGCCGCCTCTGATTCAAACCAGTACTTCAATAAATCCGCAGAATGCAAGATTGCCACATGGCCATGCCGATGACAAGGCAATTCCTTGCATCCCTGTATTTCCTGGACAGAATATCGGCACTCTGCAGATCCCAAACCACCAACAGGACATTTCACACAGTCTTCAATATCCAGTGCCAGTGACAGACACTCCCCTATCCTCCTCAGACTCAACTTTACAGTGTCAAGTACTTTCTTGCATAGAGGGACACTAGGGTGCCTATCCTTCTCACTGTATCTTGTTATTCTCAGCTGAATGACATTACTAATGAATGAGAGAGTCAGTCGATGCTGACGATCAACGTCAAACTGGCCACATCCACAGTATATGAGATGTTTATTCCCACTCCTGGCTAGGGGCCAACGGGACAAACAAGATACCAGAAGTCTGCTGAATATGGAACTTGGGAAAGCAACATTCCCCAAGGAGAGACAAACACATGGTGTAGTGATAAATGCCCCATCTGAATGAAACATGGACTGTGGTGGAGACTCTTTCAGCATACACGGAGCCAAGAAGAAATCCTGTCCCTAAAATCATAAAAAAAAAAAATCTTGACCAGAAAATGCCAGTAGTTTAACCCATTGTAGTCGGGAGACACGTAAAAGGGTAACTGACAAACAGTGCAGACCCAGATCTGTTTGCAAATAGTTATGCCATTTTTCTCTAGGAATATGTAAATCTCATAGCCAGACATACCTAAAATTGAAATTGGACTCTTCTAATAGATAGTGTGGGAGTCTATTCAGTATACAATGGGTTAATCACACCAGCAGGCAGTAAAATGGACTTATTCAAAGTTTAGGACAATACAGTAAGAAGGTAAAGCCCTTAGTTTCACTTTTTGATATATATATATATATATATATATATATATATATATATATATATATATATATATATATATATGCTAAAAAAGGTACACATATTTTTCTGGTGAGTCCAGTGGTCAAAATATTTCAAATAATCAGAATTATTGAGATTTGTGTTGTAGCTGTTTTGCTCATTTGCATCTCATTAATATTCATGAGGAGCCACTGACATCATTGTTTCTTATAAATAATTTTGAAAACATTTTAAATATATGCATTTTCATACTTAAAAAATTAAATCTAAACAATTTTTTTTAAATTGATTTAAATTACAGTTTCGAAGTTACTTTATTGATTATATAATAACCATTCAAAAAGTAATTTTCAACCATTTGTTTATTCTTGGTAAGATTTATTCCAACATACTGATCTGTATCTTGCAATTTTCATATTAGAAAAAATGTTTTAAAATTTAATTACATCAGTTTAAATCATTTTAACAAGAGACCCATGGACCACAATTTGCTCACCAGAGTAAAACAGCCATTGCATATTTGCAGATGCTATGCAACATGCTTCCAGTATAAATTTGTCCTAGTTACCTGCAAGTATGAAGCCAATCTGTAAAAAACTGAAGTTGTTATCATCCGGACAACAGTTTCCTGATTATAAGTCAATCAGAAATATTGGTGACCATGGCAATCACAGTTTTGGCCAGATTTGCCAAAAAAAAAAAAAAAAAAAAACAATTGCAGCCCTTCTCCCTGCCCTATGATGCTACATGGTTAATTTGAGGAAAATTGGCCAATTAGCCTTGGAGATATGCTTGTTATTCTCCTATTATATATGCATGGGAAAAATTTCTGCACTCAAGGGCACATTGTTCCAAAGTCAGTTGACCAATATGACCCATATTTAAACTTCACCTAGATTTCATGCCTTTTCTGGTCACCTACAAATATACTGAGGACTGGATAAGAAATGAAGGCGTTATCATTAGGACAACATTTCCCATTATCCAGGATCTTTTATTTCATGCACAAGGACATGTAACTCCAAAGTTTAGAATTTTATCTGGCCCAAAACTGAACTACACATAGATTTTATACCTGTCCTGGTTACCTGCAAATTTGAAGCTGATTTGTAAAAAAGTAAAGTCCCTATCATCCTGACAACAGTTTCCCAATTATAAGTCGTTAGGAGATATTGGTTGCCATAGTAACCAAAGTTTTAGCCAGATTTGCCCCAAAACCTAAAGCAGCCTTTCTCTCAGCCCTATAATGCTACATGGTACATTTGAACAAAATTGGCCAACTGGCCTTTAGCAGAACGGCTAAGAGCCATATTTTCACTGGATTGTGCTATTCCGGATACAAGCATGGTTTTTGGCACAGTTGCAGACCATGACCGACTAAGCATTTTTAGATATAGAACCACCCTGACAAATGTTCACTGCGTATGCGCAGTGCATTTTCGCGCAACCCGTTTTTGGTATAAACATGAAAATTGTGTAAGATACAACACCATAGCCTACCTTTTTATAAGAATAATGAAACTTGGTACAGTTGCATAGCTTGACTGACAAAGCGTTTCCAGATATACAGCTCACTTGGAAAATGTATATTGCGCATGCGCAGTCCATTTTTTGTTGAATGCGCGGTCCATTTTTTTTGTTTTGGTCTGTTACCGAACATGCGTTGAATTGTAATAGGTGCAGTTAAACTATGATTTAAGCGGAAACGTTGAACCGTTCTTGAAACATTTTCATAAATAAACAACTGCATTAGAAATTATTAATTGCGCATGCGCAATGCCTTTTTGGCTGTTTACTATAAATAACATCGCTATAAATGGTCATAAATGCAATAAATATGTTTTGCGTAGATCTATAATTGCGGAACTTATCCAATTTGAGTGACTAAGAAAAGCCTGTCCAGGCAAAGGTTTATTTGTTTGTTTTCATGTAGGCTTTACGTCCCCATCAAATTCTTATTTTAGGTCTCTTTGGAGACGTTGCTCCAGAAATGTTGGACTTTTACCCGACTAAAGGATGAGACATCCCAAGCCCTACCGTCCACAAACACCGCTTACGGAACTGCTGTGATCTACGGTCGGTCCGACTCTCATCACTTTAGCTGGGCAGGCGCTGGGTCGTACCATACCTGCATATTAATTTTGTTTATAGAGACGGCTGTTGGGACATACTACAGGAGTAGGGTGGTCCCTCATCCCGAGCTGGGAAAGAATCCAAAACAAATAATTGGAGGCAACGTCTCTTTAATGTACTTGACCGGGTCATATCTCCTCAGCACAGGCTACACGAAAGCCGATATGTTAACGTTGTATTTACCATGTGTTGAGTGCTGCATGCGATATGGATTACGATAATGATGCTGTGGTTCTGGCAAAAGCAGCAAGGATTATCCGAAGGGATTTGTTTGATTTAAGGTCTTCCACAGATGAATCCAGTGGTAGTTTTGATGATGACTGTCAAACACCGAAACTCAGAACAAACCTCTTCACAACAGCGGCTGTTGACAATATAGGCCATAATCCAACAACAGCCACAGACTCGTTTCATGGAACTGGCATATCAATGTTTCAGCACCCAACAGCTGAAAATGAGGGCCAATCTCGTGATGTCGTAGTCATTGAAACATCCTCAACCAGCAAGGCCATTAACACATTACAAGAATCGTACACAACTGTACCGCCTTTGATTCCCCCATCATCTACTCCCGTGGTACCGCCCCAAAATGGCGATCTTATAGGAAACGGTATGTCTTTACCAAATGTCTTTCAATGCGAAAAAAGCTGGCTAGAAAATGTTTTCGAAAAACTGACGCAGGGCGACGTACAAAAGGATGAATACATATCTTGGGCAGCTTACCATGCCAGTTTACATAATGAGCTGTCTCAAAGTATTTCTCTTGGAGCTATGCTCCCCTTGTTCAAGGAACAAGCTCACTCACCTGCAATGATAAGGCACTCAATGAGTGTTGTTAGAAAGGCAGTCCAATTTCTCAACCCCGGCCAAATTCCAGTTGTTACCTTTGATCAACCCCTCTATGCCATTGCCAAACAAGTACAATGGAACTGGCCAGAGCAATTTGGTGAAGACCAATTTGTGGTGATGTTAGGAGGTCTTCATATCGAGATGGCAGCTTTCAAAGCCCTCGGTGGATGGCTGGATGGCAGTGGTTGGACAGACTGTCTTGTACAAGCAGGGGTTACTAAAGTTGGTATGGCGGATTCTTTCCTTAAAGCCAGCCACATAACTAGGACTAGGCATGCTCATCAGGTAACAGCCGCTGCATTGTTTATTTTACAAAAACATGCATATGAAGAGTACAAGACTGCAGCCAGCCCCGATGACATGTTAGACTTTGATGGCTGGTGTTTGCAGCAGCAACAGGCTATCCCACAGTTTAAATACTGGATTGATACTCACCATCTTGATTTTCGTCAGATCTCTCCGGACGTCCGATTTCGGTCTATACATCGACTCACTGACACAGCTTGCACCTTGGCTGTCAGCATTGAATCACACCAATTATGCAAGGTATTTACCAGTTCATATACGGGATATGATTGGTCTTGAATCAAAACATCCAGAAATCGCAAACGAGTTTAAGGCTGGCAAGTTTACGATTCAGAAAAGTCAGAGATTCTTTTCCGCAATCGCGATAGATCACGCACATGAACAAAACAACGCGTATGTCAAGGGGGATGGAGGAGCTGTGGGTTTAACAGAAAATCCCGGTGCACTCCGTCGATGGATGCTGGCGGGTCCAGAGATCACAAGAATAATTGCTGAATTTGAAGACCAGCTAACGACCGAGATGTCGATGAAACACGTCACCATGAACAACAGGGAGCCGTTCAGAAAACATTCTTTGAACAAGTGACTGCTTTGGTATCCTACTTCGAAGAATCTGGTAATCCATTTCTGGAAGCAAATAGTGATATAATATCTCTTGACACGAAAGATATTGCTGACTCAGCCATGCGGAAAACTGTAGATGAAATCAAACGAATCGGTCAGGAGCAGTTTGATACATTTGTTGAGGAGAGGCTCTTTCACAGAACGACGCCACTGTATGACAGTATACCGAGAAATGTTGGTACTATTAAACAGTCAGGATAAGAAGGCGCAACCGAAAGGCAAAACTGAGCTTGCCCTTGCCAAGAATGACACTGCTGTATTTTCCAAACTATACATCGGATGTCAGCATAGAGGTGATGATGTTGATGAACTCTTCAAACACGAGAACCAAGCCTTTCCACCGTCTTTGTCTGACTCTGGAAAATTATGATTCTCTGCAAAATCAGATTTACTTGTCTGTTTTGAGACACTTGTCCCTTTTGTGACAGAATCTCCTCAGGAAATAAGTGCAATCATTTTAGATGGGGCCGCAATTGTTCAGATGCTCAAACCTATTGGAGTTACCACATTTGAACAGTACGCCCAAGATATTTTCAAACCATATATCATGTCGCAACTAAATGCAGTTGACCGAGTAGATATCGTCTGGGACACATATAAAGTTGACAGTTTGAAGTCCTCAACACGAGAGAAGCGTGGAAAAGGGATCCGTCGGAGGGTTACCTCGTCAACAGCTGTTCCAAAGAAATGGCAAGATTTCTTGCGCGTTGATGACAATAAAGAAGAATTATTCCACTATCTCTCACAGGTTTCTTCTGCTTGGGCGTCCGATTCAAACAAGGAGATCGTGGTCACAGACGGTATTGAAGTGTTAGTTTCTCCAGTTCGAGATACAACATCGCTTGCTCCATGTTTGCATGAAGAGGCAGACACAAGGATGTTTGTTCATGCTGCAGATGCAGCGAGCAGGCATAAGAAAATGATTGTTCGCACTGTTGATACAGATGTTGTAGTGCTAGCTGTGTCTGTCTTTGAACAACTTGGAATAGATGAACTTTGGCTTGACTTTGGTGTTGGAAAACATCGAAAATATATTGCATCTCATTTAGTGGCACAAGCGATAGGAAGAAGGAAATCTAAATGTCTTCCATTCTTCCACGCGCTAACAGGCTGTGACACGACCTCTTCCTTCCTTGGCCATGGTAAACGGAGTGCTTGGGAAACTTGGGTAAGCTTCCCTGAAGTATCAGAAAGCTGTGAGCAACTATGCAAAGCTCCAGAAAGGCCATCTACAGCTTGTTTATCAAGCATTGAACGTTTCGTCATACTACTGTATGACGGAACAAGTACTTGCACAAGTATTGACTTTGCTAGAAAGCAATTATTTACAAAGAAAGGTCGATCAATGGAAAGGCTTCCTCCTACGCAAGCAGCATTGCACCAACATATTCTGAGAGCAGCGTATCAGGGAGGCCATATCTGGGGACAAGTGCTGAATCTCTCGCCAGCATTACCAAGTCCAGATGAGTGGGGTGAAACAGGAAACTGGATTGTTTTGTCCACTATGGACCACAATTCCACAGGCATCATTAACTTCACTTGAATAAGTAAGGTGTGGCTGTCTCCAGGGTTGCAAAACTAAGCGTTGTAAGTGCAACAAAGCAGCCCTGCAATGCACGGCTCTTTGTGCCTGTGACGGTGGCTGTGATAGTTAAGGTAGCTGTCATTAGGTCTTTGCCTTTCTGTGGCTATGTCTATCTAAGCACAAAATCAAAAACAGTTTCTGAAGCGCAAAACAAATTTCAGAAGTTTCATGTACTTTTTTTTCTGCGCATGCGCACCCCAGAAACGTCGGGGGACCAAACTAAGTGTTTGTTTATTCGTGTTGTTGTAAATGATCTCCAAAAACATAACAGGCACAATTTTATGAAATGATCAGATCAGATATTCTTAGACATTAGGAAGTTCAAAGTCGCGGGTTTAGGTGCAAAAGTTGATGAAACCATTGGTGATTGATATGTAATGTTTTGCGCATGCGCATACATACATTGTTAGTCAGTGTCCTGTTTCCATTTTCCATCTGCTGTAACTCGTAAAGCTGTAAGGATGGGCATCATGTAAAACATGTATGCATCATGTAAAACATGTATATCTGTTTAAAAGAAGGCACGCATTTGTCCCATTGATCAGTAAAACGTAGGAGAAATTATACACTAAACCGGAAGTAGGTTTTTGCGCATGCGCAGAACTAACCATTATTGTAAGGGAAATAATTATATGAAGGCATAATGCACCCTTTGAGTCAAATTTATTGACACCAGTTGCAAGTATTTACCAGTTTACTCAAATTTGGTGCAAACTGTATACACCGGAAGTGAATTTTACTTCGCGCATGCACAGAGGAAATTTGTCAAGGTGGTTCTATATCAGAAAATCATCGGCTTAGCAACCTTAACAATTGTGGAAAGTTTCATGCTTGTATCTGGAATAGCACAATCTTGGCTCTTAGCCGCTCAGCTACTTGGAGATATGCATGTTACATTCTCCTATTATAACTGCATGGGAAAAAATTCTGTACTCAAGGGCAATTAAGTCCAAAGACAATTGACAGATATGGACCATATTCAAACTTTGTCTAATTTCATGCCTGTCCTGGTCACCTACAAGTATAATGAGGATTAGATAAAAAAAAAATGAAGGTGTTATCATCTGGACTACAATTCCCCATTATAAGAATATAGACAATTTTTTACACTCAAGGGCATACAACTCCAAAGTTAACAGTTGAATCCGGCCTAAAATCGAACTTCACCTACACATTACTGCTTGGATACAACAGTTTTTGGGATCATTTTTAACAGTGTTAAGATAAAGGTCCTAAAATTTCATACACCAAAGTTTCTGACAAAAAAACATATGCAACAATGCAGACCAAGATCAGACTGCTCCTTAGTCTGCTCAGGGTTTACACTATTTGCCATTCTACTATTTTAAGAAACTATAAAAAAGAAGAAAATTTAGGCCAAAAACTTTGGAACAAAGTGTTCAAAATTTTAAGACATTTAATGTGTATCGAAAACTGTACCACAGTTGTGGAACCTCTGTTAACTGCCACCTCTTAACAACAGCCACCTCCCTGATTTTACTATATATGGCTGACTCTTCCTATCTCAAACAAAGATAACTCAAACTACTGCTTAAGTCAAATTAAATTTTGGATATTAGTGGTTTACTTTTGCTGAAATATACTTTCTTTACATTTCAAGTCCTGCTACCTCAAACTACTGTTATCTCAAATTAAAAATTCTGGTCCCTTGGAGTTTGAGATAATGTGTGTCCACTATATGTAATCTCTCTACAATAGCCACCTCCATATAACAACCACTTTTCTGCTTTTACTACATATTTATTCTCTACAACACCCACATCCCTATAACAACTACTTTTCTGATTTCACTATATCTACAACAGCTACTGCCTAAAACAGCCACTTTTCTGATTTCACTATATCTACAACAGCCTATAACAGCCACATTTCTGATTTCACTACATCTACAACAGCCACTCCCTATAACAGCCACATTTCTGATTTCACTACATCTTCAACAGCTACTGCCTATAACAGTCACTATATATTTAACCTCAACAACAGTCACCTCCTTATAACAACCATTTCTGATTTTACTACATCTACAACAGCCACTCCCTATAACAGCCACTTTTCTGATTTCACTACATCTACAACAGCTACTGCCTATAACAGTCACTATATATTTAACCTCAACAACAGTCACCTCCTTATAACAACCATTTCTGATTTTACTACATCTACAACAGCCACTCCCTATAACAGCCACTTTTCTGATTTCACTTAATATTTACCTTCTACAACAGAGACCTCCCTATAACAACCACATCTGATTTTACTACATCTACAACAGCTACTCCCTATAAGAGCCACTTTTCTGATTTCACTATAAATTTAACCTCTACAACAGTCACCTCCCTATAACAACCACTTCTGATTTTACTATATCTACAACAGCGACATACCTATAACAGCCACTTTCCCTTTTTTACTATATATTTACCCTCTACAACAGTCACCTCAATAACAACCACTTATCTGATTTCACTATATATATTTACCCTCTAGAACAGCCACTCCCTATAACAACCGCTACTGACTTTACTATATCTATAACAGCCACTCCTTATAATAGCAACTTTACTATTTCACTATATATTTACCATCTACAACAGCCACCTCCCTATTACAACCATTTATCTGATTTCACTATATATTTACCCTCTACAACAATCAACTGCCTATAACAGTCACTCCCTATAATAGCCACTTTTCTGACTTCACTAGATAGTTAACCTCCGCAACAGTCATCTCCCTATAATAACCATTACTGATTTTACTATATCTACAACAGCCACTCCCTATAACAGCTAATATTCTGATTTTACTATTTATTTACCATCTACAACAGCCATCTCCCTATAACAACCCCTTCTGATTTTATTACAACAGCTACTCCCTATAACAGCCATTTTTCTGATTTCACTACATATTTAACCTCTGCAACAGTTACCTCCCTCCCTATAACAACCACTTCTGATTTTACTATATCAACAACAGCCACATCCCTATAACAGCCACTTTCCCTTTTTTACTATATATTTACCCTCTACAACAGTCATCTCCCTATAACAACCACTTATCTGATTTCACTATATATATTTACCCTCTAGAACAGCCACTCCCTATAACAACCACTTCTGATTTTACTATAACTACAACAGCCACTCCTTATAATAGCAACTTTACTGATTTCACTATATATTTACCATCTACAACAGCCACCTCCCTATTACAACCATTTATCTGATTTCACTATATATTTACCCTCTACAACAATCAACTGCTTATAACAGTCACTCCCTATAATAGCCACCTTTTCTGACTTCACTAGATAGTTAACCACTGCAACAGTCATCTCCCTATGATAACCACTACTGATTTTACTATATCTACAACAGCCACTCCCTATAACAGCCACTATTCTGATTTCACTATTTATTTACCATCTACAACAGCCACCTCCCTATAACAACCCCTTCTGATTTTGCTACATCTACAACAGCTAGTCCCTCTAACAGCCATTTTTCTGATTTCACTACATATTTAACCTCAACAGTAGTCACCTCCCTCCCTATAACAACCACTTCTGATTTTACTATATCTACAACAGCCACATCCCTATAACAGCCACTTTCCCTTTTTTACTATACATTTACCCTCTACAACAGTCACCTCCCTATAACAACCACTTATCTGATTTCACTATATTATTACCCTCTTGAACAGCCACTCCCTATAACAACCGCTTCTGATTTTACTATAACTACAATAGCCACTCCTTATAATAGCAACTTTACTGATTTCACTATATATTTACCATCTACAACAGCCACCTCCCTATTACAAACATTTATCTGATTTCACTATATATTTACCCTCTACAACAATTACCTGCCTGTAACAACAGTCACTCCCTATAATAGCCACTTTTCTGACTTCACTAGATAGTTAACCTCCGCAACAGTTACTTCCCTATAATAACCACTTCTGATTTTACTATACCTACAACAGCCACTCCCTATAACAGCCATTTTTCTGATTACACTATATATTTACCATCTACAACAGCCACCTCCCTCCCTATAACAACCACTTCTGATTTTACTATATCTACAACAGCCACTCCCTATAACAGCCATTTTTCTGATTTCACTATATATTTTCCATCTACAACAGCCACCTCCCTATTACAACCCCTTCTGATTTTGCTACATCTACATCAGCCACTCCCTATAAAAGCCATTTTCTTTATTTCACTACATATTTAACCTCAACAGTAGTCACCTCCCTCCCTATAACAACCACTTCTGATTTTACTATATCTACAACAGCCACATCCCTATAACAGCCACTTTCCCTTTTTTTACTATACATTTACCCTCTACAACAGTCATCTCCCTATAACAAACACTTATCTGATTTCACTATATATTTACCCTCTACAACAGCCACTCCCTTAGCAACCAATTTTGATTTTACTATATCTACAACAGCCACTCCCTATAAAAGCCACTTTACTGATTTCAATATATATTTATCCTCTACAACAGCCACCTGCCTATTACAACCACTTATCTGATTTCACTATATATATTTACCCTCTACAACATCCACCTGCCTATAACAACAGTCACTCCCTATAATAACTGTTTTTCTGACTTCACTATATATTTAACCTCTGCAACAGTCACCTCCCTATAACAACCGTTTCTGATTTTACTATATCTACAACAGACACTCCCTATTACAGCCACTTTTCTGATTTCACTAAACATTTTACCTCTACAACAGCCAATCCCTATAACAACCACTTCTGATTTTACTATATCTACAACAGCCACAATAACCAATTTTCTGACTTTATATATTTACCCTCTACAACAGTCACCTCCCTATAACAACCACTTAAATGATTTGACTATATATTTACCCTCTACAACAGTCACCTCCCTATAACAACCACTTATCTGATTTCACTATATATTTACCCTCTACAACAATTACCTGCCTGTAACAGTCACTCCCTATAATAGCCACTTTTCTGACTTCACTAGATAGTTAACCTCTGCAACAGTTACCTCCCTATAATAACCACTTCTGATTTTACTATATCTACAACAGCCACTCCCTATAACAGCCATTTTTCTGATTTCACTATATATTTACCAACTTCAACAGCCACCTCCCTATAACAACCCCTTCTGATTTTGCTACATCTACATCAGCCACTCCCTATAACAGCCATTTTTCTGATTTCACTACATAATTAAACTCAACAGTAGTCACCTCCCTCCCTATAACAAACACTTCTGAGTTTACTATATCTACAACAGCCACATCCCTATAACAGCTACTTTCCCTTTTTTACTATACATTTACCCTCTACAACAGTCACCTCCCTATAACAAACACTTATCTGATTTCACTATATATTTACCTTCTACAACAGCCACTCCCTATAAAAACCAATTTTGATTTTACTATATCTACAACAGCGACTCCCTATAATAGCAACTTTACTGATTTCAATATATATTTATCCTCTACAACAGCCACCTGCCTATTACAACCACTTATCTGATTTCACTATATATATTTACCTTCTTAAACAATCACCTGCCTATATCAACAGTCAGTCCTTATAATAACCGTTTTTCTGACTTCACTATATATTTAACCTCTGCAACAGTCACCTCCCTATAACAACCGTTTCTGATTTAACTATATCTACAACAGCCACTCCCTATTTAAGGCACTTTTCTGATTTCACTAAACATTTTACCTCTACAACAGCCAATCCCTATAACAACCACTTCTGATTTTACTATATCTACAACAGCTACATCCCTATAACAGCCACTTTCCCTTTTTTACTATACATTTACCCTCTACAACAGTCACCTCCCTATAACAAACACTTATCTGATTTCACTATATATTTACCCTCTACAACAGCCACTCCCTATAATAACCACTTCTGATTTTACTATATCTACAACAGCCACTCCCTATAATAGCAACTTTACTGATTTCAATATATATTTATCCTCTACAACAGCCACCTGCCTATTACAACCACTTATCTGATTTCACTATATATATTTACCCTCTACAACAATCACCTGCCTATAACAACAGTCACTCCCTATAATAACCGTTTTTCTGACTTCACTATATATTTAACCTCTGCAACAGTCACCTCCCTATAGCAACCGTTTCTGATTTTACTATATCTACAACAGACACTCCCTATTACAGCCACTTTTCTGATTTCACTAAACATTTTACCTCTACAACAGCCAATCCCTATAACAACCACTTCTGATTTTACTATATCTACAACAGCCACACCCTATAATAGCCAATTTTCTGACTTCTTTATATATTTACCCTCTACAACAGTCACCTCCCTATAACAACCACTTATCTGATTTCACTATATATTTACCCTCTATAACAGTCACCTCCCTATAACAACCACTTATCTGATTTCACTATATATTTACCCTCTATAACAGTCACCTCCCTGTAACAACTGATTTACTATATCTACAACAGCCACATCCCTATAACAGCCACTTTATTTATTTCACTGTATATTTACCCTCTACAACAGCCACTCCCTATAACAACCACTTCTGATTTTACTATATCTACAACAGCCACATCCCTATAACAGGCACTTTACTGATTTCACTACATATTTACCCTTTATAACAACCACTTGTGATTTTACTATATCTACAACAGTCACTCCCTATAATAGCCACTTTTCTGACTTCACGATATATTTAACCTCAGCAACAGTCACCTCCCTATAACAATCACTTCTGATTTTAATATATCTACAACAGCCACTCCCTATAACAGCCATGTTTCTGATTTCACTATATATTTTACCTCTACAACAGCCAATTCCTATAACAACCACTTCTAATTTTACTATATCTATAACAGCCAGTCCCTAAAATAGCCACTTTTCTGACCACTATGTATTTAACGTCTACAATGGTCACCTCCCTGTAACAGCCACTTATCTGATTTTACTATATGTTTAACCTCTCAACAACAGTGATCTCACTATAACAGCCACCATTATACTTTCTCAATGGTGGCTGTTGTGAGGAGGTTGAACTGTATACTGAACTGAGATATAAAGATGTTCCTGTGTTGAGTTGTTTAATTTTTATTGCATTGAATTTTCATGGCCCAGTCAAGCCATTAGGGTCATGCAGAGCCAGTCAGTTTACCTAACCATACTTTTCCTAGGCAGGCCTTGTCCTCTAGAGATGAACCAGTAATTGTGCACATTCTTTTATCAGAAACTGACAACAGCCCTTCTTGAATCAGTGGAAGGGTGAGAATGACTGTAGGAAATAATTCATGATCAATCTCTACAAAAGAATGTTGCCAGACCTGGTGGGGATCGAACCCATGACCTGATTACCAGTCTGACATACATCCAATTAAGCCACTGAGAAGGGTGTGTTGTTTTTTTTTAACGACATAGCACCCCAAGTGAGTCATTTTGTGTCATCTCCTAAAGAGAGAGAGAAAAGGGACAGAAGAAATAGTAGTGATAGATAGATAGAAAAAGACAGAGAAGACTGTGGGAAAAGGGAATGACAGTGGAGAAAAAGAAGAAATAAAAACATGCCCCCTTTCCCCATCTGCTGCAAGCAAAGCAGGCCCCCCCCCCCCCCCCCCCCCCCCACAGGTTCCTGTGTATTGTTTAACACTTTAGCACTCTTAGTATGACTGTCAGCAGACTACACTTTGAAATAGTTTTCTTATTTTTTTCCAAGAAATAGGATTTGTCATTTTATGCAAATTCTCTCCTTTAAAGACATTTTGCAAGAAATGTCAAATCCTGTTTCCTGGGACAAAATAAGAAAAATATTCAGATTATATTTTGAAATATTTTTCTTGTTTTTCTTAGGAAACAGGATTTAACATTAAATTCTGTTTCCTGGGAAAAATAAGAAAAAATATTCAGATCATATTTTGAAATGTTTTTCTTGTATTTTTTTAGGAAACAGGATTTAACATTCAAAACAAACTAAAATTCGCATGAAAAGTCGAATCCTGTTTTCTGGGAAAAAATAAGAAAAATATTCAGACCACATTTTGAAATATTTTTCTTGTTTTTCTTAGGAAACAGGATTATACATTTTATGCAAATTAAAATTTGCATGAAAAGTCAAATCTGTTTTCTGGAAAAAATAAGAAAAACATCAATTTGTCATCTGCTGAATTTGCCCAGAGAGTGGTAAAGTGTTAAACTTAAAGTTCAACCTGTGTTGCAAGGCAGTCTTGATTTTCTTCACTGTCACTGTAGGTCAATGGCCTAGCAATGATGTTCAGATGCTCCATTAAGTTCAGAATATGATGTCTGTTCTCATGGAAACTTTGGTTTTCTTCCTTCTTCCAAACAGCATCTAACAACAGAAATATCAAAGAAACAAAGTACTATTTTTACTCTAACCCTTGCCTTGCTGAATAAATTAAGATGCCACGCCCACTTCTAATTTCCAGCCAATCAGATTACTTGATCTGGGTTTTTTGATAGAAATTCATAAACAGTGCAGATCCAGATCAGTTGGCTTCTTCAGAAGCCAGCTGATCTGGATCTACACTGTTTGCTAAGACAGCATATGTCTTGTTAAGCAAGAGAAGGACTAAGTATACAAACAGAAAAATCTCAGTTAAAGGCTCCATATTCCTCAAAAATAGACATTTTTTTTTATCCAAGAAAGGTTTAATAAATTGATATATGGTATTAATATGATCATAAAATGTGGCACCCGACAGCCTGTAAAATTTCAGTTAGTTTCTTGTTTTTGAACTGGATCAAAAATAAAATGATTTTTTATCACATCTCTGAAATAAAGTTGGCAACATTTATTCAGAGATACAATAAAAAATCATTTCATTTCAAGACTAACTGAAATTTTACAGGTTGTCAGGTGCCACATTTTATGATTTTATCAACACCATATATCAATTTATTATACCTTTCTTGGATAAAAAAATGTCTATTTTTGAGGAATGTGGAGCCTTTAACATTGTAGATTTAGTTTGGTCACTGCAGAATATGGCATCGGATTGGGATCTACACTGTTTGCCAGTCATCCAGCAGGCTTTCAGACCCAATAACAGGCAGTAAAATCAACTTGTCCAAATTTTAGGCTGGTTGGTTTGGAGTTTAAAGACCCAGCCAACACTGTTATGTCATGTAGAGCTGGTCAGTTCACCTAATCACACTTTTCTTGCACAGGCCTAGTCCTCTATATGGATAATCAGTACTTGTGCACATTCTTTTGCCAGAGAGGATTTACCAGAAAGTATGCAAACAGAAAGATCTGAGCTAACAATGTAGACCCAGATACAGAACATAGCATCTGATTCGGATCTACACTCTTTGCCATTCATCCAGTGGGTTTTCAGACACGTTCAAAATAGGCAGTAAAATTAACTTGCTCAAATTTTGGACAAGTTTGATAAAGAGTTAAAGTGTTTGAATCATAGGTCTAGATAAGAGTGGGTATCAGGTAAATATTTTTCTTATTTCTCAAATAAAACATATGTTGTGATACTCATTAAAAGCATCTCACTGAGGTGCTTCTAATGAATACATCATATGTTTTTGCTGAGAAATAAGAAAAATATTCAGAAATTTTTGGTTGATTGATTAATTGTGTTGAGGTTTAACAATACGTCAACCCTCGTGGGTTGTTTTGTGTCGTCTCCCAGAAAATGGGAGAAAAAAGAAGAGATAGTAGAGGAGATAAAAGAGAGCGACAGGAAAGAAAGAGGAACAGGAATGAAAGGAAAGAAACAGAAGAAATAAAAACTACCCTTACCTGCTACAAGGATAGCAAGCCTTGCCCAACTGTAAGCCAATATCAGTTGGATGCCCCGGTGACATAAGATACACGACAACTTCGCCACAACTGACCACCCGCACTTTTTGGTTGAAAAAAGTGCCTCATCAAGAGGTATGCTGAATACTTATGATAAATATAGTAACAAGAGGGCCATGATGGCCCTAGATCACTCACCTGAGCTCAAGATGTTACATAGCTTGTACAACTGATGGGGTCACTGGTTTAAGAGGAGATGTGGATTTATGATGTTCTTCTATTCTTAGCTCTGGAGGCTAACATGTTCATTGGAGTGGAACTATTTTAGCAATTTGGTGAGGGAGCATAAGAAGAACATTTCTGTGAAATCGTTTTGAAATAGGGCTACCAGCTTAGAAGGAGATGTTGTTTCAAGATTTTTATACTTTTAGCTCTGGCAGCAGAGCAAAACCATTTTAGAAATTTTGGTAAAGGGGCATAAGAGGAACATTTCTGTGAAATTACTTTGAAATAAGGCAACTGGCCTGGGAGGAGATGTCATTTAACTATTATTTTTTTGGCCTGGGAGGAGATGTCATTTAACTATTATTTTTTTTCTATTTTTAATGATGGTGGACATTCTTGTTCAGTGGAACAGAATCATTTTAGCCATTTTGGTAAAAGAGCATAAGAGGAATATTTCTGTGAAATAATTTTGAAACTGGGCCACTGTCCTACGAGGAGATGTTGTTTAAAGATTATTCTATTGCTAGCTTTCATATCCATTTTGGTCAGCAGAGCGATTTTTGTGAAGTATAAGAGGGATATTCTGTGAAATTATATTGAAATTAGAAAACTGGGCCCAGTTGTTCAAAGCGTCGTTAGCTTAACGAGCTCGTTAAGGGTCATTTCGTTAACTGTTTTAGCAGATTCAATGTACAATATTCTGACATTTTTTGCTGAAAGAATGTGAGTAGCTTTTGCACTGCAAAAGCTACTCACATTTTTTCAGCAAAAAATTTCAGCATATTTGCGTATCACTTGATGTAAATTTTAACGAATCATTAACTAACGACGTCGTTAGCTTTGAACAACTGGGCCCTGGTCTAAAAGATGTCATTTAAAGATTTTATCTAGTTTCAGCTCTGGTGGCAATTTTAGCAGTTTTGGTAAAGGGGCATAAAAAGAAAACTTCTGTGAAATTATTTTGAAATCGAGCTACTGGCCTTGGAGAAAATGTTGTTTAATGATTTTTCCATTTTAAGCTCTGGTGGCCACCTTGTTCAGCAGAGTGGAAACATTAGGGCAATTTTGGTAATATTTGCTTATTAGCTCAGCTGAGCCAAAAGGCTCAAGGTTAGGTATTGTGATTACCCTGTGCCTATCATGCGTCATCCATCGTCAATAATTTTTTTAAATGACATCTCTTAAACTACTGATCCAATTTCCACAAAATTTTACAGAAATGTTTCACTCTAAAGAAATGTTTCAAGCTAGAAAAAACAAACAAGAGCTGTCGGAGGACAGCGAGCTCGCCTGCTGGGTACATTTTATATTGCAACATTTTTATCATTAAGCCATATAATATAGGTCACACTGACCTAGATGTATTTGTATGTAAATCATTTTGTCACTTAGATATAATAATCCAGGTATGACAATTCTCCATGAAATAGTAATAAAAATAAAAGGCAAAATCACTGAAGCATGAAATATAGGTCACAATGACCTAGATATAGTAAGTGGTCATTCATTGTGAAATCTAGGTGACCTTGACCGTAAAATGTAGGTCACCATGACCTTCACTCTCTTACACTTAAACTGATGTCACATAGTTAGCTGATGTATAACCAGTTGTGTCTATAACCTGTAGGCATATAAGATTTTACAAATGTGTCCTAGATTTTGACCCCTAGCCCCACCCCAAGGCCCACCCTGAGGTATGAACCCAGGGGTATGTTCTTTTGGAATCTCAGAAGACTCGTCCAGGTACCCAAATTCTAAATATGAATGCTCTATGAGGAGTGAAAGTCAAGATATAAGAATTTGAAAAACTTTAACACAGTATTACAAAGGTGTCCTAGATTCTGACCCCTAGCCCCACCCAGGGGCATGAACCCAGGGGTTTATTCTCTTGGAATCTCAGAAGACCCTCCAAGGTACCTAAGTTCCAAATTTGATGCCTCTGTGAGGAGTGACTGTTGAGATATAAGCATTTGAAAAACTTTAACACAGTGTGACGGGAACGGGAACGCAAACGCAAACGCAAACGTGGACGACCGGGGTGACTACAATAGCTCTCCTTGTACTTCCTACAGGCGAGCTAAAAATCTTTTAAATGACATCTATAAGTCCAGTTGCCAGATTTTAAAATAATTTCACAGAAATGTTTCACTCACAGCCCTTTTAACTCTTATCCTGCTGTTCACGACAACCCCTACCTTTGCAAACAGTGTAGATCCAGATCAGATGGCTTCTGAAGAAGCCATCTGATCTGGATCTACACTGTTTGACATTCTGTTTGTGATTCTGAACGAAAACATTTTATGATGTACTCTGATTGGCTGATAGTCAGAAATGGGTGTGGCTAATTTAATTATTCAGCAGAATAAGGGTTAAAATATATTCTGCTGAAATTTTTACCCAGAATGCTAAGCATTATAGTGAAATAATAATAATAATCAGGTATGTATGAAAGTATAAAACTGGAAGAAATCTTTCACAGATAAGAGGTATTGGCATTTCAGGTAAATGACAAGAGATGATTCAAATAAAATGCACAGTTCTATTTTGAGGCCAAAGAAAAGCAATCAACTTGTCACTTTGTTTAATTGTTTGTGTTGTGGTTTTACGGCCCAGTCAACCCAATGGAGTCATGTCGAGCACGGTCAGTTTACCTAACAACACTTTTACTGGGCAGGTTTAGTACTCTAAGAGGTTAACCAGTTATATGCATATTCTTTCACCAGAAATGACAACTACACTTCTTGAGTCAGTGGAAGGGAGAGAATTAACCTAGAAAATATTTCATGATAAAATCTCCATGAAAGAATTTTGCCAACCTCCTGACCACCAGTTGGACGCGCATCCAACTGAGCCACCTAGACTTTGTTCGATTTCAGTAACTCTAGGAAATGCATTAACAGAAAAGACAGTACCGGTACAAACTCTGACCTTCACTGCTCTCTGGTTGAATTTACCAGACAACAAATTCATGATATGTTTCTTATTTTTCCCAGAAAACAGGATCAGACATTTCATGCAAATTGTGTTCTAAGGTGACAGTTTGCACAAAACGTCAAATCCTATTTTTCAGGAAAAATAAAAACTATATCATCAATTTGTCATCCTCTTAGATTTTACCCAGCATGCTAAGCTTTAACCCTTAAAGTGCCAGTCACAACCGCAGCAGATGACATTTTGAAATATTTTTTTTAAATTTTTCTAAGAAAACAAGTCTTGATATTTCATGTGAATCGTCTGCTTGGCAGACGATTCACATCAAATATTAAGACTTGTTTTCTTTGAAAAATTAAAAAAATAAAAATAATTGTCATCTGCTACAAATTTTGCTTGGTAATTTAAGGGTTAACATACCCAGAAGACTTTGTCTCAGAATGCCTTTTTGACGGAACTCTTTCCACTTGTCCAGTATCTCAGATTTTTTCTTGCAAAACATTTCTGCCGTGATCAATGACTTCAGTGCATTGACAAGAAACTGTGGACTCAGCACAATTTGATCTCTCAGCTCCGGTATGCTGAAATTCAGCCAAAACATTAAATGAGAAGCAATGTCTGTAAACATACTATTGGACTTGTTCACCCAGCTAAGATTCAGATCAGCCTGCACATTTCAGTCTGATCAGAATATTCACTGGATGTTTTGGATAGCCAAGGTTTCAAAGTTTCTTCATGTGGACAAAGAAGACTGATCAGACTGCAAAAATGGGCAGGCTGATTCAAGTCTTTGTTAGGCACACATCAGAACAATATCTAACATCAGTCAAAGTCATAACAAAATTCAGGCATCCAGGAAATATAGATCTTTTAACCCTTTTCATGCTAAATAAACTGCCATGCCCACTTTTAATTTTCAGCCAATCAGATTACTTGATCCAGATTGTTGATACAGATTCACATACTAAGTGGCAAACAGTGCAGATCCAGATCAGTTGGCTTCTTCAGAAGCCAACTTATCTGGATCTACACTGTTTGCAAAGGCAGGCTATATCCGAGTTCAGCAGGACAAGGGTTAAAAAAATCTAATGTTATTGGAATCATTGGAGTGGGATGAGGGGGTAGGGGTGCAGAACTTTCACACAGGCAAGCTAAAAAAAAAACAGGGTAGCATTTAGAGACAGTCAGCAATGCTATGACAGGTCTATGCACACACATGCAAAAGAAAACAATTACAGGCCAAAATAACTGAAATAATGTTGAAAGGGCCATTAAATCTTGAAACTACCTTCCAACACTAATCAGTCAAAACCAATTTTCTGGGAAATTAGCAAACAGTGCAAACCCAGATCAGATGCTGCAGGAATGTGGCATTTGATCAGGGTCTCAACTGTTTGTAAATAATTTAGCCATTTTTCTCTAGGAAATGTTAATCATATAGCCTGACACATCTAAAATTAAAAATTGAATCTTCCAATATACAGTGTGGGGGAGGGAGTTAAAAAGTCCTAAGTAAGACCTGATTGGGATCATATTTTACACTACAATATGCCTACCTGAAGTACATGATATTTGCAGTTTCATGTTGGAAACGTAAGAACAAGTCCAGTTCCTCATCACGTGTGATTGGCACAGGCAAAGTACTGTTTAGCTGCTCTAAAGTTTTTCGACTTATTATCTAAATCAAAGGAAAATAAAAATGTGAAATGATAATAACCAACTACTGTCATGTGGCAAGCTGGTAACTCTGTTAAAAATTGACGAAATTTGCCAATAAGCAATCCTGAAACAGATCTCCACAATATTAATGCACATACCAAGTTTGGTGAAAATCCACACAGATTTACTCAGACCGGCAGACAGACGCATGAGGCTGGCGAACCAATGGATGGACAGAAGAATGGACACAAGGATGACCAACCTGAAACCATCATACCCCACCACTATTGTGTGGTGGGGTATAATTACCATAGTCAACCTAATTACTACACTGTGCACTTAGATTTTTCAAAATTACTGGAAAAGCTTGCGGTAAAATATCCACATAATAAGGACACACTTTAAAGAAAAATCAGCAGAGGGCTTCATGACGGGTGTATTTAATGACGCTTCTGCCATAGTTTTTTCCATTTTCTTTATATAAAAACACATTACAGTAAAACCTGTGTTAAGACAGCCACCTTTGAAATTGACCTTTGCGGTTGATGTGGAAAGGTGGTTGTCTTATAAAGGTACATGTCATGTAATTTTGCTAGCAAAATTACATGACATGTACCTTTATAAGACAGACAACTTTTTCCACATCAACCACTATTTAAAGTCAGCCTTGAAGGTGGCTCTCTTACACAGGTTTTACTGTATTGGTACTCATTTTAACTGCCTAGACTTGTCAAGGCAACTCAAATGAATACCCACAATATATGCTTTTATAAGCATACATGGGCTGTAATCTGAAGACTACAAAGTTGCTTGACTGTGTGCTTATAGAGGTAAGTGCAGTAATTAGGTCAAATATGGAACACATCAATTTGTCTACAAATACCATTACATGTATCATTGAGTCATTTTCATAGTCTCACAGATTTGTACACCCTAAAAGAAGTAAAATGACTATGTTAAGGCAATGAACATTATCTTACATTAATCCTTATGTTCAACAATAGGCCCATGGGTCACTACAATCACCAGAGCTCAAGTGAGGGAGCAAGTCTGCCTCTGCAACTTTAACCCTTTTGCACTCACAGCTTATACTTTGTACATTCAAAGATCTGTTATTCAGTATTTAAATTTTTATACAAGTTGCTTACTTTTCATATTAAACCCTTCTCTTGCTGAACACGACAGGCCCTGTCTTAGCAAACAGTGTAGATCAAGATCAGTTGGCTTCTGAAGCCAACTGATCTGGATCTGCACTGTTTGTCATTAAATAAGTGAATTTCTATCAAAAACTCAGATCAAGTAATCTGATGGCTAGAAATTAGTAGTGGGCATGGCATCTTAATTTATTCAGCATGACAAGGGTTAAAATAAAGCTAGGTCAATCAATGGCCATAATTTGAATAAACCTGGTAGGACCAGAGTCCCCTATGCTGCATGCCAAGTTTCAAGGTCTTTGGCCTTTCAAGTCCAGAGAAGAAAATTTATGAAAGGTTTTTACCATATATGGGCATGGTGAATATCTTGATCATTTGACCCAAATCCCATGAACAAACTTTCATTCCCCCATCCCACAGAGGCTCCACATGTAATTTGGTTTCACTCAGCCTAGCAGTTTTAGAAAAGATAAAAATACTGAATCTGAGCATCCAGGACAAAGGTCAGTAAATAAACTTGACCTTTGGTAGTTATAAAAGTTCATTTAGGTGATTGCATATATCAATTTGAATGTCATAGGCTACAATAGCTTCACATAAATCACAGTTTTGCCTTTATTCCCTTACAAATGCCTAAGAGACCAAATTTGACCTTGCCATAAAATAGGTCAAGGTCATCCAAGGGTCACCATTTGAACAAACTTGGTAGAGCCCGAGTACCCAGTATTGCATACCCAGTTTCAAGGTCATCGGCCATTCGGTCCCTGAGAAGAAGATTTTCAAAGGTTTTTACCAAATACGGGCATGGTGGCCATCTTGATCATGTGACCTAGAACCCATGAACAAACTTTCACTACCCCATCCAACAGAGGCTCCATATGTAATTTGGTTTCAATCAGCCCAGCAGTTTTAATGAAAAAGATAAAATACTGAATCTGAGGCATCCAGGACTAAGGTCAATAAATGACCTTGACCTTTGGTATTTATAAAAATCATTTTTCTGATTGCAAATATCAACTTTGATGTCACAGGCTACAATAGCTTCAGAAAAATCCCTTGTTAGCCTTTTTCCCATACAAAAGCCCAAATGACTGAACCTGACCTTGCTCTAAAACAGGTCAACCAAGGGTCATCTTTGAATAAACTTGGTAGAGCCCAAGTCCCCAATGATGCATATCAAGTTTCAAGGTAATCAGCAATTAAGTTCCTGAGAAGAGGATTTTCAAAGGTTCTTACCATATATGGGCATGGCAGCCATCTTGGTAATGTGACCCAGACATTATGAACAGCTTTTGTTCCCCCATCTCACGCTCCACATGTAATTTGGTTTCAACTGGCCCAGTGGTTTCAGAGGAGATGTTGTTTGAAAACATTAACAACATTGAAACCAATGAGACCACTGACCACTATCTATCCTATAAGCTCCCCAAGAGCTTTGGCTCTGGTGAGCCAAAAACCTCATGTAAATTCCATTTTCTGTTTAAATGGTTTTTGGTGAATAGTAACAACTAAAATGGTTAAATTGTGAAGGAATTCTTATAAAAGTATATAATCAACCTTTTTGGGGTGTCCAGAGTAAATCACCTTCTACTCATAGAATAGATGGCTCAAACATCTTTGGGACCATAGAAAATTGTCCGAGACATGGGTGGTTCAAGCCACTGAGGGTTAATTATGGTGCCAAGTTAGGAAGCAAATGGCGATAATTTAGGGATTTTTTTTTTTTATTTTCTACACAATAATTGTATGTTGAGTGTACTCATTAGAATTGCCTTGATGATGCAATTCTAATGAGTACAACAACATACAATTTCACAATAAAATAAGAACATTTCCCTAAATATTTATTTTCTTGAGCTATCGGAAGAACTTGGTAGGAACTAAAATACAAGGTCGAATTAGCCATGGTAAACGAGCCATCGGTGTTCGAACTATCAAGGTTTGACTGTATTTTGAAAAGCAACAACAACAACGAACAAACAAACAAAACAAAACAATTAGCAATGCAAAGCTTCAGATATGGCACTCTTTTCAAACAAAGTATGTTAACCCTTGTCCTGCTAAATAAATTAAGATGCCACGCCCATTTCTAGTTCTCAGCCAATCAAATTACTTGATCCAGATTGCTGATAAAAAGTCACATACTTAATGGCAAACAGTGCAGATCCAGATCAGTTGGCTTCTGATCTGGATCTACGTTTGCAAAGACAGAACATATCTCACGGGTAGGAAACTTCATAATCGAAGCCAGTAGCTCTGATAAGCAAATGTTGTGTGCGTCTTCCGGAGCATGTGTGGCTCTGAATATAGCGGCTGAAAAAAGTAAACAAAAGAGATAGGTCAGTCACTCATCAAAAGAATCTGTTTTTGTGGGGTAGTTTTTCTCAAAAAGGAGAATTACATGCTGCTCTCAAGTCTTTTAACAGTTTTCTCACCTAATAGATAGTTTGTAAATGTGTACGATCTCGTCTGAATTACTTGTGGCGTGGGCTGATCGATGCTGAATAAACTGATCGTCGAAGGTTCAACGACGCTGTTCCCAGTTATTTTTTCATAAAATGCATATGCGCCTGGACTGTTTGGCATTTTTTATGTGTGGAATTATTGTTTGACCTGTCTCACTTACCGAAAAATAAAAATTGACAACAAACTAATGGAAATGGAGGGCAAATAAACAATGGCTCCGATGGTGTAGGGCGGCTCTGAATATATCGGTCGGCTCTGATAACTGAGGGCTAATGTTTGCAGAACTATTATTATAAAAGACAGCCTCTGTCCAGTTGCGAGTATTGAAGCCTTGCAGCAACGTTTGTCTCTTCTGTTTCAAGATGTGCGATGAAATTGATCACGTCACAGGTGCAATTTTTGTGGTCTCGTTTTAGCGGTAGGGGTAACTATGTATGATAGGGGATAAAGACATACATAATGTTTTAAATCTCTGAACAAGTGATCTAGACATAGACACTTTTCTTCCATAAACACTCAGAATGAAATCTAAGGTGATAACCAAGCACCATAAATAATTACAAGAATGGTGTTTGGAAGAAGTTTTAGAGTATCATATCGACCAATTCATGTTTCAAGATTTTTTGTCTCACAAATTTTATTTTTGTTTTAGCTTTCTAAGGAATTGTTCTTGCTAGAAGTATGCCATATGGGTTATTTCTTCATCTTGCAAATTTCCATCTATTGATACATTCAAAATATGAATTTTACCTAATTTCACTGTAAAAAAGAATATAAAGACAAAAGGACAGACATTATGATTACATGTCCAGAGGGAGAGTTTTTGCCATTAGTGGTTCACGACAAAAATGGGAATCCATTGACATTGCTTGTTAAGCAAACAGTTGTAGACAGCCGTCGGTAAGCTTCAGAAAATTGAAATAGTGAAGAAGCTTGGGAAACTAAATACATTTTTATAATCCTGAAAATATAATTTCCGGACAAAACATAAACTTTTAAGTCAGATTTACCATGCAAATATTATTTTGAAACTGTTTAGCTTAATCCTTTTTTGCATGACTTCGTACATGTACAGAAAGCTTCTTTTTGAGATACAAGTATATAAAAGTGGGTGGGTAACTATGTATCATGAGGAGTAGAGACATATTTAAATACAAAATGATGTCTAAGGTGATAACTTAGCACTTTTCCAATTTCAAAAATGGCTTTTTGAAGTAGTTTTAGTGTATAAGTTTCAATAAGTCTAATTTCAAAACCCATGTTCAGAAGACCATGAAAAGTAGGTCAGTGTCATTAATTAAAAAAAAAATGACCTGTCAAAGAGATGCTAACCTGGTTCAAGTTTCTTAACTTAAAATCAAAATGGACCAGAACTGTGAAATATACCTGTTTTTCAATTATATATGTGTGTTCATTGGCATGTGAAATTAGGTCAAATTCATATTTCTTCCAAACGCCATTCTTGTAATTATTTATGGTGCTTGGTTATCACCTTAGATTTCATTCTGCGTGTTTATGGAAGAAAAGTGTCTACGTCTAGATCGCTTGTTCAGAGATTTAAAACATTATGTATGTCTCTATCCCCTATCATACATAGTTATCCCTACGGCTAAAACGAGACCACAAAAATTGCACCTATGACGTGATCGATTTCATCGCATATCTTGAAACAGAAAAATCCACCTAAATCCACTACCAGAGGCCGTGCTTGTTTTGATAAGGTTGTACGTCCCCGTCAAGACATGTCAAGATAGTTGTCCAAAGATCAGAAGAGACAAACGTTCCTGCATGGCTTCAATACTCGCAACTGGACAGAGGCTATCTTTTATAATAATAGTTCTGCAAACATTAGCACTCAGCTATCAAAGCCGACCGATATATTCAGAGCCGCCCTACACCATCGGAGCCATTGTTTATTTGCCCTCCATTTCCATTAGTTTGTTGTCAATTTTTATTTTTCTGTAAGAGAGACAGGGCAAACAATAATTTCACACATAAAAAAATGCCGTATGGTCCAGGCGCATATGCATTTTATGAAAAAATAACCGGGAATAGCATCGCTGAACCTTCGACGATCAGTTTATTCAGCATCGATCAGCCCATGCCACAAGTAATTCAGACGAGACCGTACACATTTATAAACTATCTATTTGGTGAGAAAACTGTTAAAAGACTTGAGAGCAGCATGTAATTCTCCTTTTTGAGAAAAACTACCCCATAAAAACAGATTCTTTTGATGAGTGACTGATCAACCTCTTTTGTTTACTTTTTTCAGCCGCTATATTCAGAGACACACACATTTGCTTATCAGAGCCACTGGCTCAGATTATGAAGTTTCCTACCCGTGTATCTGGTTTCAGCAGGACTAGGGTTAATATCTTTATTTCTTCACCAAAATGTATGTTGTGGGTACTCATGAGAAGCACCTAGCCGAATCTCTTCTAATGAATACCCACAACATGTTTTTGTGGAGAAAAATAAGAAAATTATTCATTTGGATACTCCTCTTATCTGGATCTATGCAATGCTAGCAACAAAATTAACACTTGTCCTACTGAATAAATCAAGAGGCCACACCCACTTCTAATTTTCAGCCAATCAGATTACTTGTTCCAGATTGCTGATATAAATTCATATACTTAATTGCAAACAGAGCAGATCCAGATCAGTTGGCTTCTTCAGAAACCAACTGATCTGGATCTACACTGTTTGCAAAGACAGGGTATATCCAGGTTCAGCAGGATAAGGGTTAACACTTGTCCTGCAGAATAAATTAAGAGGCCACGTCCACTTCTAATTTTCAGAAAATCAGATTAGTTAATATGGACTGTTGCTATAAATTCACATACTCAATGGCAAACAGTGCAGATCCAGATCAGTTGGCCAACTGATCTGGATCTACACTGTTTGCTAAGGCAGGGTATATCCAGGTTCAGCAGGACAAGGGTTAACCCATTTATGCCTAATGGACTCTTCTACTTCTCTCTATGGACAGGCTGATTTCCAATTAAGGGGGTATCTGTTTTTGGGTTTGTTTTTTTTTATTCAGTATTATGTTTGAAGGTACTTTCTTGCTTGATGCAGTCCAAATGTGAAATAAAGTAGAAATGTGTCAATATGGCACAGATGCCCCCACCTAGGGCCATCAAGCATTTTGCAAAAAATGTTTGAAAAAGGGCCATAACTTCCACAATTGGTGGATTTTACCATAAATCGTACTTGACCTATATTTTATGATTATATACCTGTGTATAAAATATATATCCAATACACTTATCTTTTCAAAAGATATCAAATGGAAACCATTTTTTTTTACATACAGACAGGATGAGATGTACAGATGGACGTATGTTTGGACAGCGATGCTACTATATGAGACCCCCCCATCCCTGCACTCCCCAGTTGAAAATAGTGAGGGCATGAAAAATTCACAGTTACTAAAATAGATTCTTATACATGTAGTGCTATTGTCGATTACCTTCATGAAAGCAGTTTATACTATACAAGAATAAACAAGAGGGCCATGATGGCCCTGTAACACTCACCTGAGCAACATAGCACTTTGAGAGTTTGTTTGTGTTGAGGTTTTAAGGCCCAGTCAACCCAATGGGGTCATGTCGAGCGTGGTCAGTTTACCTAACCACACGTTTACTGGGCAGGCTTAGTCCTCTAAGCGGTTAACCAGTATTGTGCACATTCTTTCGCCAGAAACTGACAACTGCCCTTCTTGAATCAGCGAAAGGGAGAGAATGACCGTAGAAAATATTTCATGATCAATCTCCACGAAAGAATGTTGCCGACCTCGGCGGGGGTTGAACCCGCGACCTCCTGGTCTCCAGTCGGACGGCGCATCCAACTGAGCCACCGAGGCCGGCAGCACTTTGAGGGCCTGATCTAGAACTGATCAAGGCAAACATTCTGATCAAAGTTCAAAATGATTATATTAACAAGTAAGACAATGTAGCATGTCTAATGGACTGTGGAATAAAGGTCAAGGTCAAATATGAGCAATATTTATGATGATTATTTCAAAAATGTGACCTCTGGAGTGTTAACAGTTTTCTGCTGATTTGGCCAGGTCACCTAGTTTTTGACCCCATGTGACCCAGTTTCAAACTTGACCTAGAAATCATCAAGACAAACATTTTGAGCAAGATTCATAATGATTGCTTCAAAAATGTGACCCCTAGAGTGTTAACAAGGTTTTCTGCTGATTTGGCCAGGTGACCTAGTTTTTGACCCCAAGTGACCCAGTTTCAAACTTGACCTAGAAATCATCAAGACAAACAAGTTGAGCAAGATTCATGATGATTGCTTGAAAAATGTGACAACTAGAGTGTTAACAAGGTTTTCTGCTGATCTGGCCAGGTGACCTAGTTTTTTACCTCAGGTGGCCCAGTTTCCAACTTGACCTAAAAATCATCAAGACAAACAATTTGAGCAAGATTCATGATGATTGCTTAAAAAATGTGACCGCTAGAGTGTTAACAAAGTTTTCTGCTGATTTGGCCTGGTGACCTAGTTTTTGAATCCAAGTGACCCAGTTTCGAACTTGACCTAGAACTCATCAAGACAAACATTTTGAGCAAGATTCATGATGACTGCTTGAAAAATGTGACCGCTAGAGTGATAACAAGATTTTACGCTGATTTGGCCAGGTGACCTAGTTTTTTATCCCAGGTGTTCCAGTTTCGAACTTGACCTAGAAATCATCAAGACAAACATTTTGAGCCAGATTCATGATGATTGCTTCAAAAATGTGACCCCTAGAGTGTTAACAAAGTTTTCTGCTGATTTGGCCCGGTGACCTAGTTTTTGACCCCACGTGACCCAGTTTCAAACATATCCTAGAACTCATCAAGACAAACATTTTGAGCAAGATTCATGATTATTGCTTCAAAAATGTGACCGCTAGAATGTTAACAAGGTTTTCTGCTGGTTTGGCCTGGTGACCTAGTTTTTGACACCACGTGACCCAGTTTCAAGCTTGACCTAGAAATCATCAAGACAAACATTTTGAGCAAGATTCATGATGATTGCTTGAAAAATGTGACCGCTAGAGTGTTAACAAGGTTTTCTGCTGATTTGGCCAGGTCACCTAGTTTTTGATTCCAAGTGACCCAGTTTCGAACTTGACCTAGAAATCATCAAGACAAACATTTTGAGCAAGATTCATGATGATTGCTTCAAAAATGTGACCGCTAAAGTGTTAACAAGGTTTTCCGCTGATCTGGCCCGGTGACCTAGTTTTTGACCCCAAGTGACCCAGTTTCAAACTTGACCTAGAAATCATCAAGACAAACATATTGAGCAAGATTCATGATGATTGCTTCAAAAATGTGACCGCTAGAGCGTTAACAAGGTTTTCTGCTGATCTGGCCCAGTGACCTAGTTTTTGACCCCAAGTGACCCAGTTTCGAATTTGACCTAGATTTAATAGAGACAACCATTTTGAGCAAGTTTCATCAAGATTGGGTCAAAACTATGACCTCTAGAGTGTTAAGTTTTTCCTATGATTTGACCTAGTGACCTAGTTTTTGACCCCAAGTAACCCAGTATCGAATTTGACCTAGATTTCATAGAGGCAAACATTCTGACCAAGTTTCATCAAGATTGGGTCAAAACTGTGACCTCTAGAGTGTTAACAAACTAATTGTTGACGACGAACGACGGACGACGAACGACGGACATAGGGTGATGACAATAGCTCACCCTGAGCTTTTGCTCAGATGAGCTAATAAAAATAAAATCTTTTAGCTAAATTTACATCAAATGGAATCTTTCTACCACAACTCTTTGGACTAGTGTATTTCCAACAGCAGAGTGTCTAGACAGTTTTTATTATTACCATATTTTATAGACATTCGTGTATTTAATGCAAACAGTGTAGACCCTCAATGTGGCATCTGATCTGGGTCTGTACTATTTACCAATTACCCTTTAGGTGGTCTCCAGGCATAAATGGGTTAACAATATCAGCAACAAAACGCATCTACTAAATGTCAAACAACAAAAAAATATATATATGTACCTCGACGCCATTCTTTCTTAAATCTTCCAGCATTTTTTCCAGAGGGATCCATTTTGCGGGTTTCAGTTCTCCCCAGTATGTTTGTTGCTTTGCCACTTCAGTGATGGTCTCTCTTAATTCTTCAAACTTTGGATCTGGAAATGCATTGCTTAGACCAAAGTCTTTGTCGATGAAATGCAAACTTACGTCATTTCCAGCAAAACGATTCCGAATAGCATCAAACATAGCCTCTATATGTTCTTCTCTTTGATTCTAAGCATAAAACAAAAATCCGCCAAGTTTTAGGAATGAAAGTGAGTATCTTCAAAACAGGAAACTACATATTAAACAACATCTCACATGCAAACAAAACAAGCAAAGAACTGTAAACAATAAATTCAAACAAAGTGGTGACAAAAATTGTTTTTAAGCATAAACAAAAATGTCTAAAAACAGTCAGTCATTCCACTGGTGCTAACTCAATATCAAATTAGCTGATTTGAAAACTAAGAAATGGAGTTCTTTCAGCTGTTCTTTTCTTTTTTAAGGTTTTGTGTCAAAATTTGCCAAAAGGGCTCTGCTGGAATTACTTGGTCAGTCATTTACCATGTTAATACCGAACCTGATCATAAACCTATAAGGGTAATCAATACACTTTCAAGGCAGACGATTCTGTCAAAATTGTTTTCCCTCCCTTCTGAAAAGGGAGCTATTCTAAAAGGAAAGAATTTGCTCCCCTAGGAGCAATTGTTTTTCTTTTAGAGTAGATCCCTTCTCAGAAGGAGTCAAGTGTGCAGGAAAGCAAACAGGAAGTCACAAAAGTTACCTCCCTTGTACAAAATGGTGAAATATCAACCAAGTTTTATCCAGTTTCCTTAAAGAACCATGCAAAATCATAACAGAAGACATTCTTTTACTTTTCAGAGAAAGTTAAGTTTGATATTTCATGTGAATCTTCTGCCTAGCCTTATTTTCTCTGACAAATAAAAAATGAAATGCTGCTGCTAAGGTAGACATTTTAAGGAACATAGCTAAAATAAGATGAAAAATGGTACCACTCACTAATGATTTTTGATGTCCCTACCTAGGTGCTATGCAAGCCTCATCAAAGGCACATCCTAAAGAGGTGATTTTGAGATTCCAGCAGGGGGACAGTAAAGAGGCCTTCTGAAGGGTTATAAATATTTTTGAGGTGATAACAGATAGTTATCTATGTATCAAATAAATAAGCCAGTACTAAATTCCCCTATTGGGCCTATATCTGTCTATCATTTCTTGAGAGTATACTGGGTTTTGTTGTGTCCAGTCACTTATCAGTGATGAGACTAATGATCGAGACACATCTTATTTTTATTTCTTTAACACAAGTTAGCAACAGATGCTATTATGTACAAAGACTTCCACTACTTAACCCTTATCCTGCTGAATAATTTAATTAGCCACACCCATTTCTGACTATCAGCCAATCAGATTACATCATATAATCTTTTCGTTCAAATTCACAAACTGAATGACAAACAGTGTTGATCCTGATCAGATGGCTTCTTCAGAAGCCATCTGATCTGGATCTACACTGTTTGCAAAGGTAGGGATTGTCGTGAACAACAGGATAAGGGTTAAAATGCTGAAAACAGAGAAAATATCAGAAACCAGTCACAACAGCTGCAGCCAACATTTGTAAAATATTTTTTCATTATTTTTCAAAGAAAATAAGCCTTAATATTTCATTTGAACCATCTGCTAAGCAGACAATTTGCACAAAATATCAAGTGTTTATTTTCTCTAAAAAATGAAAAAAATAATAATAATAAAATAAAAAATAATGCAGTCAGCCCCTATTTTTAATGGCATTTTAACCATTACCACATTTATGGGCAAATTCAGCCAATGACAAATTGATGATACATTCCTTATTTTTTCCCAAAAACTAGGCTTTGACATTTCATGCAAACTATCTCCTAAGGAGACCATTTGCATGAAATATTAAAACCTGTTATCTAGGAAAAAATAAAAAAAATATTTCAAAAGGTCATATGCTGAAATTTTTACCCATTATGCTGAGCAATAACCTTTACCACTTCACTTTACCTTTACAAATTCAGCAGATGACAGATTGATGATATTTTTCTTATAGGATTTGACATTTCATGCAAATTGTCTCTATTGAAGACAAATGTATGAAATATCAAATCCTGTTTTTTGGGAAAAATATTTCAACATGTCGTCTGCTGAAAATTTTACCCACCAAGCTAAGCGTTAAGGATAAAGAGCAATAAACAGATTTGCACACAGCAAACAGAAACAAAATAAGTAAACAAATTTGAACTTAGATTTTTAAAACAACAGTGACGAAAATAACGAACAAAAAAATACCACTTAATCATGTATGTATATAACCCTGTCCGCCCACCTGTGTCCTTTGGTTTCAACTTTCTGTTTGATATAATACAGCCAGATACCTCAGGTCAGAGGACAAGGTTACATTTCTGCCTACATAAATTTGTAATATGGTGGAACCATTGTGAACTGACTATATAAAAATGTTTATATCAAACTTCCTTTGCACATGACTCTAGAATATACACTTTTTTACAGCCAAGTCAACAATGTTAAGGTTTTGTGGAGCTGGTTAGTTAATCTATTCACACTTTTTTCTGGGCAGGTTTAGTTCTCTATGGGGTTAACCAGTACTTTAAGGACATCTTTTGCCAGTACCTGACAACTGCTCTTCTTGAATCAGCAGAGGAGGGAGAATGTTTGTGTTGATGTTTTACGGCCCAGTCAACCCAAAGGGGTCACACTGACACTTTTACTGGGTAGGCTAAGTCTTCTAAGCCATTAACCAGCATTGTGTCCTTCTTGAATCAGGGGAAGGAAGAGACTGACCATAGAAAATATGTCATGATCTCCACAAAAGAATGTTGCCGACCCAGTGGGGGTCAAACCTCCTGATCACCAGTCAGATGCGCATCCAACTAAGCCACGTAGGCCGGCAAAGAGGGAGAATGACTGTAGAAATAATTTCAAGATCATTCTCCATGAAAGTTATGTGGCTGAGCCAGGACTGGAAATTGCAACCCTTCAATCTGCAGTCAGATGCGTAGCTGACTGCTCTATGGAGCCTGGCACCAAAAGTTGATATACCGTATTCTACTTAATTACCGCATGTACCCCTATAAGCGCACAGTCAAGCAATTCCACAGTCTTCAAATTACAGCCTGTGTACTTTTTGAGAAAATCAGGATGTTGTCTGCTGCATTTGTCATTGGTACTTTACGGGTTAAACTTTCCTATTCTAATGTACATGTACCAGTTTTATTCGCAAAAAATCAACATTTGGAAAATTGTTTATAAAGGAAAATTGTCTATGCTGGCTATCTAAAAATTGGGTATATATAATGAATCATTGAAGAGCAAGCTAAGTTACTCTAACAATGATCACTTTCCTATTAAATGTAAAGTTCACTGTTGGTTTGGAAAGTCATACCGAGCCGGTCAGTTTACCTAACTACACTTTTCCTGGACAGGCTTTGTCCTCTAAATAAAAGGGTCAATGAAATGTTTATCCCCACTCCAACCCTCTCCCCGAAAGAAAAGGAGAAACTTAAGATATTTTGGAATGTTGTGTGCTGCTGCAACTGAACTTTCAAGGTTAAAATGTCTCACTGCTTACAGGATTTAGGTTATCTGTGTGTGTACCAACAAGAATAACAGGTGGTTCCCTTGATTTGTCAACCTTTGAGTGGCCATGGATTGAGTTTAACCAAATGTCTACAAAATCTGGAAAAAAAACATTTTAAGTGAACTACATTACAGTGAACCCTCGTTACAACGACAGCAATTGTTCCCAAAGATGTTGCCCTTATGATGAATTTGCTGTTGTAAAAAATCTATAATGGACGGAATGATATGTAAAAATGCCTTCTTTTATTATTATTTCCATATACCGTATTCGACCTAGTTATCGCACTGTGTGCTTAGGTTTTTCAAACTTACAGGACCGATCATGTGTTCAAATATGTATCTATCTACTAAGGATACACTATAAAAAAGATCAGAAAAGGACTTATTTAATGATGACTATGCGATTTTTTCTGACTTTCTTTACAAAGGCATATGTTGTGGGTACTCATTTGAATTGCATCGACTTGTCGATGCAATTCAAATGAGTACCCACAACATATGCCTTTGTAAAGAAGTAAAGAAAAAAGTACACTGGTTGTAATCTGAAGACTACGGAATTTCTTGACTGTGCGCTTATAGGGGTATGTGCGGTAATTAGGTCGAATACGGTAGTACATATGTTTTGGATATTTGTTAGAATTGCCTCAGTGAGGCAATTCTAACAAATATCCAAAACATATGTTGATTGAAGTTTTAATGCAATATTCTTGCATAATTTCTTATTAACTGTCACCTCTTGAGCGAAGGTTTCGTGACATTCAAATTGTTATTATTACGAATTTTTTCGTTGTATCGAGTGCCGGTATAAAGAGGGTTGTCTGTACTGAAGCACTGCATTAAATTTTAGCCAGCGCAGCGTTTCCTAGTCTAGCGAAGACTCAGCTCAGCCTGCTGATCTGAGTCTTTGCTGAGCAGTCTGTGGGTAGCCAAGGGTTACGTTCCAATGCATCATCAAGCAGACATCTGAGTCCTCAATGGGTGCACATGCAATCCCATTACAAAATGCTGTGCCCTGCTCAAATCATATATGTGCATCTTTGGGTAACAAATAAACCTTATGACATATGTGACCAGCAGACTCAGATCAGCCTGTCTATATGCCTAGACTGATCTGCGTCTAGACTGGTCACCAACATATTTTGTGGACTTTACAGTCTATCAACCAACAGCATGGACACTTATAGAACTGCACAGATGGGCAGGCTGATCTAGGTCTACACTGCTCACCAACATAACCTGTGGACATAGACACTGATCAGACTGCACAGATGGGCAGGCTGATCCAGGTCTACACAGCCCACCAATTATAATCTGTGGACATAGACTGCACAGATGGGCAGGCTGATCTGGGACTACACTGCTCACCAAAATAATCTGTGGACATAAACATTGAACAGACTGCATAGGTGAATAGGCCGATCTGGGTCTATGCTGGTCACATACCTCATTAGGCTGATATCTGTTTGCACTGGCTAATTGAAAGGAAAATAGATACACTTTGATGGGAGGCAACTGTCAAAATATTTTTGTCCCCATCTGAAACCTTAAAAGGAAAGAATTTGCTCCCTGAGGGAACAAATTCTTTCCTTTTAGGGTAAACCCTTTCAAAAGGAGCTAAGTGTGCATGAAAGCAGTCACAACAGTTGTCTCCCTTGTAACAAGAGGCCCATGGGCCATGGCTCGCTCACCGGAGTGAAATAGGCATTGCAGATATGCAGATGTTATGCAGGATTTTTCCAATCCTGTCATTGCAACAAATGAAAGGATCATCGTTTGAGCAGTTCTTGGTTTTGAAGAAGAAGAATGTATTTTATAACTATTATTTTTTTACCATATATAGGAAAGACAGTCAATGGAGCTATCAATTGCATCTTGCCACTCTCACCTATGCTACAAGATTATCTTTAGGCCAGATAAGAGACAAGCTAAAAGGGTCTTCTTTCCCTGTTGGTGCTCTAAAGGGTCTTCTTTCCCAGCTGGTGTGAGTTTCCTTCTTTAAAATTTTGTCAAGGTTACCAAATAAAATGGCCACTGGTCATAAAACACATAAACTGGTCAGGTAAACATCAAATCCTCATAACTGCCAAATATGGATGACTTCACTTCACATGTTATGGAGAAAATACAATTTAACCATTTTCACATTATGAAATCTATGGGACCTTTTAGTTGCCATAGTAACCGAACAATAATGTAGATCACCATAATTTTAGCTATTTTTAAATCCCCCTAACCAAGCAACATTCCTCCCTAATAAGGGACAAATCTCTTCAGAGGCTTTGGAGGAGTTGTTGTTTTGAAGTATTAATGGATGAACAGACAGATGGATGGACAGAAGATAGACCAAAAATAATCACTATAGCTTATCCGGAGTATAGCTAAAAATGGCAGAAAATTTACCAAGAGTATCCAGTCCCCTAAACTTTAAAACTCTTTGCAAGCTGGGTAATTTTGCATGTTTTTGTAGTCTGTTTTGTTTTTTAAATTCACATTTTCAAAAAAAATCTTTCAGGAATACCATCAGAGTGTCAAACAGTTTGGACCCAGATCAGGCCAGACATTTTGTCGGGCCTGACCTGGGTCAAAACTGTTTGCAAAGGTTATCAGCAGACTACAAAAGTCCTCACTAGCAGGGAAAAAGTAATTACATGTACCATAAAACAGTAAAACACCAAACAAGCATTACAGCTCTAGATAAGGAGAGTATCCAATATATTTTTCTCATTTTTTCTCCAACACATATGTTGTGGGTTCTCATCAGAATTGCCTCAAGTATGTGCAAAAACATACATTGTGGGTACTAATTTCTCATTTGAAGAGCCTCAGTTAGACTCTATAACTATAGATCAACCAAATGGACCTTACATTTAAAATATTAAGGATATGCCCATAATATAATTTAGCCAAATATAAAAAAAAAAATTCTGCATTCCACATGAAACAGCTATCCACTCACCTGTACAGGTAATACCGTTTTCACCTGTCCATGCAATAAAATATATACTTATAAATGTTGTAATCAAAAGGTCAAAGCGACAGGTCAATTTGGTATAAGTACCAACAAAATACATGTTTTGCTGTTTGACTTAGAAACCCACAATATAAGCTCTTGTAGAGATTGATTGAGTTGGGGTTTAACGACAAGCTCTTGTAGAGAGATAAGAAAAATATCAATAATTACAGGCTGAAAAAAGAACCTTATCTAGTGCTATGAGCAGTCTGTTTATAAAAGCATGCAAAATACTGACAATATCATTAGTGATACTATCCAACACAATAATTCTAATGGATAAAATTTATCTTAAACTTAACTATCTGGTGCCCAAGACAAACATTTGTAGAAAAACTTTGATTAAGCTATATAATACTTGGTACGGTGAAGAAATAATAACTCTGGTGAGTTTTTATTTCATCAAGGTCACCAGGAAGGTCATGTATCATATATGATATATTGGGCTTTTGAACATCAAAATCAAACCTGATTATTGATGTTACAGATTCATATACTAGTTTGTGTCTGCCCACCCAGATTTTTGGCAAAACTTATATAGTTAAAAAATACTTGTAAAATTCTTAATAGAACCAAAGATTTCACATGTATCATATATGATACATGACAGACTTCACCAGTGAAGGCGAGGGTGGAGGCATTTACTATCTTCAAGCAGCATATTAGTCCTGCTACTTGCAAGTAATTGCTTACTACTGGGATGTAATGTTGTTCATACTTCAATGAATACATTCACGCAACATCACATAATCATAGGTTGCAATGCTGGAGTTTAATGGCCCAGTCAAGATTCGTCAATGGCCTATGAGCAAAGTTTAGGTCTTTTGTTCCTGACCCAATGTTGTTCATACTTCAATGAATGTTAAAAATTACCTTCATTTCTTAAATAAATTTATATATTCAAAGTAAGTTATCCTGGTCACAGGCACCAAAATATCTCATGTATCATATGATATGCTGGGCTCTAAAGGGTTAGCTTAAACTTGTCATTTTCACTATAAAAAACATCAGAGCTCTAGATAAAAAAAAAGATATTTATTCTTATTTCTCCACAAAAACATTTATTATTGGCACTCATTAGAAGCACCTTACCAATGCGCCTCACCAAGGCATTTCCACCGAGGTGCTTCTAAAGAGTACCTAAAGCATATGTTTTTGTGGAGAAATAAGGATGATAATTTCTTGTTTCCCTTTTAATACTATTTAAGTCATACTGAGATGAAGGAAGGGTGATAATGAAAGGCTCTGTGTAGTGCAGCATCATACAATCATAGTCATGAGCTGAATTCCACTTCCAGTGGTGTTCAAACCAGAATCTTGTGATCCGAAGTCTGAAGTGCCATCCACTCTGCCACCTGGATGCTTAGTAGAAGAAAAACATTGACCTGATACCCCTTCTTATAAAGAACTATGAAACATGCCATGGTACAGACACCCAGCCAAACTTATAAATATAAGCAAAGGTTACTGATTTGTGTTAATTTTCCAGCCATCAGACAAGAAATTTAAAAGTAATCAACAACCAATTTGTCACTAACTTGAGTACCTTGTTTCTGATAGAGGAAGTTAATTAGGCTGCTAACCTAAATATAACAGGTTTGCTGATTTGGGGATCACAGGGTCATCTAAATATATAGCATGCTGAAAACAACATAGCAGATGACCAAAACACATATGTTGTTCATCCGTTTATGCCTAATGTCCCATAAATATAAATGGGACATTGGTAAACAGTGTAGACCCAGATCAGCTGCTGCAGAACACGGCATCTGATCAGGGTCTACACTGTTTGCATTAACTACAGGCATTAACTACAGGCATTTCAGTAAAACATGATAATAATCAAAACTGACTAGACACCCCTTAAACTGGAAACTAACTGGTCCAAAGAGTTCAGGTAGAAGAGTCCACTTCGCATAAATGGGTTAAATAATTTGTTACGGCAAGAGAAGGAGAATACTCACTTAGAAAATATATTCAAAGGAAAGGCTTCAAATGCAAATGAAAATACAGTGCTAAGCTCTTTAATATATTTTGAGAAAATGATTTTTCAACATTTTTCTCATACAAAAGTATGGGGACAAACATTAGACTTTATCGTAAAAAGGTCAAAAGTCATACAAAGATGCAATCTCAAAGCTTTCTTGGTTTTGAAGAAGATTTTTAAGTGTTTTTACCATATATGGGCATGGTGGCCATCTTAATCAATGGACCTTGACCATTTGTTCAAATTTTCACTCCCCCTTCAACAGAAGATTCCACTTGAAATTTGACAAAAACCTTTGACTCAGGTGCTAAAAACTCTAAATAAATGGCATTTTAGACATCTTGGCTAAGCAAAAACAAAAAAAATAATGATAAAGACAATCAAAATGTAGCATATTATTCAGTTAGCAGAGCATCCCCTTTGTGACCAGGAGTATATTGGTTCAATAACAAAAACTTTAAAATGATACTAGTTGCTCTTTTGCTTGTCGCTTGTTGCTCAGCATCAAGAAAATAGATCTAGCAATCAGACTTGGTCAATGTGACTGGGTGGAATATCATATCATGTTACTGGGGCATGATATTTCAGTGAGGCAGTACTCCAAAACTCAGCACTGAAATAATGCCACATCCAGATACCATCAGGATATGAATGAAAGCAAAGCCAATGCCAATGCCTACTTTGAATGGGAAGAAATATAGGCCCTTAGGGCCAAAGATCACTCACCTGGAACACTTGCCCAAATGCCATCTTGGATTTCCCATCAGAACAGTTTTCTCTATCTTTGATCTAAAAGTCACCCCAATACTTCCTGTCAAGTTTTGAGTCATTTGGCCTTTGGATTCAGAAGTAAGTCAATATAGATTTTCAAGATGGTAGCCATGGTGGCCATCTTGAATTTCTGATCTTTTCAATTTTAGCTATTTTTGATCTACAAGTCACCACAAAACTTCCTTCCACGTTTACAGTCAATTGTACTTTCGGTTCAGGAAAAGTTCATAATAGATCTTCAAGATGGCAGCCATGGCAGCCAACCTGGATTTCTGATCAAAACAATTCCAGCTATTTTTGATCTACAAGTCCAGCTGATACTTCCTACCAAGTTTTGAGTTTGTTGGCCATTACTTGCAGAAGAAGAAGTTCAAAACAGATTTTCAAGAAGGCATTAATGGATTTCTGACTGGGAATATTTTAGCTTTTTTTTATCTACAAATCGCCCTGATACTTCCTATGAAGTACCTACTAAGTTTCAGTGGCTCAGTTGGATGCTCCGTCTGACTGGAGACCAGGAGGCCGCGGGTTCGACCCCCTCCGAGGTCGGCAACATTCTTTCGTGGAGATTGATCATGAAATATTTTCTATGGTCATTCTCTCCCTTCCGCTGATTCAAGAAGGGCAGTTGTCAGTTTCTGGCGAAAGAATGTGCACAATACTGGTTAACCGCTTAGAAGATTAAGCCTGCCCAGTAAACGTGTGGTTAGGTAAACTGACCGCGCTCGACCTGACCCCATTGGGTTGACTGGGCCGTAAAACCTCAACACAAACAAACAAACCAAGTTTCAAGTCAGCTGGCCTTTCAATAACAGAAAAGAAATTCAAAATAAATTTTCAAGATGGCAGCCACGATGGCCATCTTAGATTTCCAATTTGAACTATTATAGCTACTTTTAATCTACAAATAACCTCAATACATGCAACAAAGGATTTTTGCTCTACAATTCACCCCGATACATCCTAATATGTTTGGTGTCAACGGCTTTTGGGTTCAGGAGAAAAGTTCAAAATAAATTTTCAAAATGGTGGCGATGACCTTCATCTTGGATTTCCAATTTGAACTATTTTAGCTACTAATAATCTACAAGTCACCTCTAAACTTCCAATAAAGGTTTCGAATCATGTGGCCTTTCTGTCAAGGAGAAAATTACATTACACATGATGGCATCCGAGGTGGCATCTTGGATTTTTGATTGGGACAATTATAGCTATTTTTTATCTATAAGTCACCCCGATACTTTCTATAAACTTCTGAGTCAATTGATCATTCAGCAGAAGAAATTCAAAATAGATTTTCAAAAGGATGCCTATCCATCTTGGATTCCCGATATTTCTACACTATTTTAAGCCAATTGGCCTTTCGGTTCAGGAGAAGAAGTTCAAAACAGATTTTCAAGACAGCAGCTGTGTGGCCATCTCAGATTTCCTATCAGAAAGATTTTGCCTATTTTTCATTTACAAGTCGTTCTGACAGTTCCTAACAAGTTTTGTGTCAATAGGCCTTTCTTTTCAGAATAAGAAATTCAATATAGATTTTCAAGATGGTGGCTGTAGTCAGACAAAATTTAGTTATATCCAGGCTGTCAACCGTTTTGATAAAAAAAAACAGGAAAAAAATAGGATTCTGTCCCCCAAAAATATAGGAGTTTTAAGCACTTTTTTTGGATAACATATAGGAATTTTACGGTAAAAAAGTCTTCATTACAAAACACTAGAGAGCATGTACTTACTTGTTAATTGAATAAAATCATTAAACTTGTGTTTACTAAAGCAAACATTCGTACAGCATCTCAATCAAGGCAAGTATCCTGCAGCAAGACTCCCTGGTCATCAATATGGATACCTTTTTGGACTTGATTTTTGGCACATTCATCATCAAAGTGTCCAAATGGATGCGTCATAGTGTAAAGCAGTACTTCTGTAAGGTGGGGATGCTTTTGATGACAAAACTAGAAGATACCTAAAGGAGATTACTCCCCCTGCTACTGCCAGTTTGGCTTTTATGGCAAAATTCCTAAGTAAATCAAGGGTACATAACTCCAGCAAAAAACAATTTGATCAGTGACCTTTATGCACATGCCCTGCTTCATTCTCACTCACTTTGCTGCAAGTTTCAAGTCATTATCTTGAAAACTGTTAAGCTGGGGAGACATGAACCCTACAATGCTATGCGTATAAGGCAAAATTTCTAAGAAAATCCTGGCGATGTAACCCTAGCAATAAATATTTGATCAGAGTTCTGTGACCTTTATGCACATGCCCAGCCTATGTTATTACTTTGCTGCAAGTTTCAAATCATTATCTTGAAAAGTGCAGAGAAGGTAAGAAGACATGAACCTACAATGCCATGTGTAAAAGGCAAAATTTCTAAGAAAATCCTGGGATTTGATCAGAGTTCTGTGACCTTCAAGCACATATCCAGCCTAAATTATTACTTTGCTGCAAGTTTCAAATTATTATCTTGTAAACTCTTGGAGAAGTTGTGAAGACACAAACCCTATTATGCCATATGTATAAGGCCATATTTTAAGTAAATCAAGGGTATGTATTTTTTTTTTTTTTTTTTTGATTTGGGTTTTACGGCCCTTTCAAGAATATTCCACTTATATCGAGCCGATCGTTCATCAAAGGTGGGCGAAAACCGGAGAACCCGGAGAAAAACCACCTGACCATCCGTAAGCAGAACTTGGCTTTCCCACATGTGACCCGAGCGAGGCTCGAACCACAGCGGTGAGAAACCTAATGGATTAAGAGTCAACTCTCTTATCCACTAGGCTACGGGGGCCCGCCCAAGGGTATGTAACTGTAGCAATAAAAATTTGATCAGGGTTCGGTCATGTTTATGCACATGCCCAGCCTATATGCTGCAAGTTTCAATCATTATCTTGAAAACTATAGTGGTTGCGGAGACACAAACTCTACTATGACGTGTGTATAAGGCCATATATCTAAGTAAATCAAGGATATGTTTCTCTTAGTCTAGCAATAAAATTGCCCAGCCTATATTCTTACTTTGCTGCAAGTTTCAAATCATTATCTTGAAAACTGTAGAAGTTGTGGAGACACAAACCCTACTATGTCATGTGTGCAAGACCATATTTCTAAATAAAACCAAGGGTATGTTACTCTAGCAACAAAAATTTGATCAGAGTTCTGTGACCTTTATGCACATGCCTAGCCTATATCCTTACTTTGCTGCAAGTTTCAAATCATCATCTTGAAAACTGTAGGAGAAGTTGCCGAGACACAAACCCTACTATGCCATGTGTATAAGACAAATTTTCTAAGTAAATCAAGGGTACATAACACTACCAATAATAATTTGATTAGAGCTCTTTGAGCTTTATGCACATACTAAGTGTATATCCTTACTATGGTGCAAGTTTCAAACCATTACCTTGAAAACTGCAGGAGTGCAGAGACGCAAACATTACTATAAAGTGTGATGGAGAGATGCACACAGACAGATGGATGGACACATGGATATACTTGTGACAGACGGTAAAACTATATGCCCTCCATCACCTTGTGGCTGGGGCATAATGTAAACTGCAAATAAAAATGTCTAGAGGCAGTAAAAAAAAAACATTAATGTTCTACATATATATCATTACTAGCAGCATTTTTGGAGAAAATTATAGGAAAAAAGTCCAAATTATAGAAAAATATTGGAAATATAGAATACAGGAAAATTCTGAAAAATACAGTAAAATATAGGATCACAGGAATCAGTTGACAGCCTGTAATAATCTGATCTACAAATTATCCTGCTACTTCTTACCTAGTTTTGTTCAAAATAGATTTTCAAGATCACTGCTATAGTGGCCATCTTGGCTCTCCAATCTGAACTATTTTAGCTTTTTTTCAATCTAAAAGTCACCTTCAATCTAAAAGTATCGAATTAATTGTCCTTTCGATTCAGCAGAAAGATTAAAAGTTAAACTTTCCAGAAGGCGTCTGTGGTGGGCATCTTGGATTTCCAATTGGAACCATTTTAGATATTTTTGCTCCACAAGTCACCTCCATACATCCTATCATGTTTTGAGTCAATGGGCCTTTCGGTTCATGAGAAGTAGTTGAAAATAGATTTCATAAATGGTGGCCATCTTGGATTTCCAATCGGAGCAATTTTAGCTATTTTTGATCTATGTAGAGATGCATGGACGAAGGGTCATACAGTCATGAAAACAGTATACCCCAAATGTTTGTGTGTGGGGGAGGGGAGGGGTGGGTGGGGTGGTATTTGTTTGTTTTGAGGTTTTAAGGCCCAGACAACCCAATGGGGTCATGTCTAGCGCAGTCAGTTTACCTAAACACATGTTTACTGAGAAAGCTTAGTCCTCTAAGCGGTTAACCAGTATTGTGCACATTCTTTCGCCAGAAACTGACAACTGCCCTTCTTGAATCAGCGAAAAGGAGAAAATGACCGTAGAATATATTTCATGATCAATCTCCATGAAAGAATGTTGCCGACCTCAGCGGGGGTCGAACCTGCGACCTCCTGGTCTCCAGTCTGACGGGCATCCAACTGAGCCATCAAGGCCGACAGGGCGGGGAGGTATAGGCAGTGCAGAACTAGATCACTCACTGATCTGGATCTACACTGTTTGCCAAGAGGGCATACTGGGTTCAGTCGGACCACGATTAACTACCTTCTATTTTAAAGCTCCGACTCCCACTACAGTCAAAGTATGGCTCATCATCTATAACAAGGTCCCCGATGTGTTGACTCATGTTACTGATGAGTATATAGATAGCTCTGTGAGTAAGAAACATCTGGTGTGTTGTGTAAAATACAAACTGGCCACCAAAATCCCAAACAGAAACTTTTGCATAGTCCTGCGAGTCGTCAGTGTTTTCAGCATTTGCTACCACTTCCTGAAAAAAAGAAAGATTTTAACCCTTGACATGCTGAAAAATAGCAATCAGAAGAGATGGCAAATACCCCGACTGCACCGCAAACGGCTATCTTTTTTCAATGTAGGGCACCAGAGATGTAATTTTATCAAGGGATACACTTGTTTAACTCCACAACTGTGGATCAGACATAGAACTCTAAAACCATAAGTTGTGGAAACTGGATTTTGTGTTTTTCAACAAAGAAACTGAAAATAATGAGAAAAATAAGGCCCGTTGCCTGCAATGATTATAACTCTCAAACCGTAAGTCATGGAAACTGGATTTTTTGTTTGCTAGTAAGTGATTTTCAACAAAGAATCTGAAAATAATGAGAAAAATAAGGCCTGTTGCCTGCAAAGATTATAACTCTCAAACTATAAGTCGTAGAAACTGGATTTTGTGTTTCCTAGTAAGTGATTTTCAACAAAGAATCCAAAAATAATGAGAAATATAAGGCCCTTTGCCTGCAAAGCCTGTAACTCTTCAACTGTTAGTTTGAGAAACTCAATTTTGTGTTCGCCAATAAGTGATTTTCAACAAAGAATCCAAAAATAATGAGAAAAATAAAGCCTGCTGCATGCATTGTTGATAAATCTGCATCCGAAGTGTAAGTAAGGGAGATAACTCCAACATTCTGTAGGTCAGAGTTGTCCTTACATATTGTGACTAACCTAGTTTATGTTCTTAGCATCTCTACTACTATCATTAAAATGTCTCCACTGGTTAAAGAGTTATGGCCTGCACAAGATTTTACCACCAGGGGAGATAATTGAAAATAAATGGAGTAACGAGTAACCCATAGTTACAATTTTTAAATGCAACTCTCCTTCTTAATGTTCTAAGCATCCCTATTAATTATCACCAAAAAATCTCAACTGGTAGAGAAGTTATGACCGTCAGCAAATTTAACAACTATGGGAGATAACTCAAAAATGGAGTCAGACTTGTCTTTTGTGTACATGACATGCCTACTCAATGTCCTCTACAACTTGATGAAGTATCATAAAAATATCTCAAAGGATTTAAGAGTTATGGCCTGCACAAGATTTAACAACTATGGGAAATAACTCCAGAACTTGATTGATTGATTGTGTTGGGGTTTAACGACACGTCAACCCTTGAGGGTCATTTTGTGTCGTCTCCCAGAGAAAGGGAGAAAAGAGATAGAAGAGAGAGTAGAGGAGATGAAAGAGAGGGACAGGGAAGAAAGAGGAACAGGAATGAAAGTGAAGATACAGAAGAAATAAAAACATTCCCCCTCTACCCTTACCCACTACAAGGATAGCAGGACTTGCCCAACCGTAAGCCAATATCAGTTGGACTCCCCAGTGATGTAAGATACACAGCACCTTCGCACCACCCGACCACCCCCAACTCCAGAACTGAGTCAGTTAGAGTTGTTGTTCTTGTGTGTGACACACCTACTCAATGTCCTCTACAACTTGATCAAGTATCATGATAATATCTCAAAGCGTTATTGAGTTATGGCCTGCACAAGATTTCATAACTATGGGAGGTAGTTCTCATTCTTGTACGCGACACCCCTACTCAATGTCCTCTACCTACTGGTGAAGTATCATGAAAATAACTTACAGGGTTTTAGAGTTATGGGCCGCACAAGATTTAACAACTATGGGAGATAACTCCCAAAATGGAGTCAGCTAGAGTTGTTGTTCTTGTATATGACACACCTACTCAATGTCCTCTACAACTTGATCAAGTATCATGAAAATATCTCAAAGGGTTATTGAGTTATGGCCTGCACAAGATTTTATAACTATGGGAGATAACTCGAGAACGCAGTCAGAGTTGTCTTTCTTGTACGCGACATGCCTACTCAATGTCCTCTACCTAATGGTGAAGTATCCTGAAAATACCTGAAAGGGTTTTAGAGTTATGGGCCGCACAAGATTTAATAACTATGGGAGGTAACTCCAAAACGGAATCAGCAGAGTTGTCTTTCTTGTATGCAACATGCCTACTCAATGTCCTCTACATATTGGTGAAGTATCATGAAAATATCTTAAAAGGTTTGAGAGTTATGGTCCGCACAAAATTTTACAATTTTGAGAGACTATGGGAGATAACTCCTGAACCAAGTCAATTAGAGCTGTCATTCTTTGCACACGACACTCCTACCCAATGCCCTCTACAACCTGACAAAGTTTCATGAAAATAGCTCAAAGGGTATAGGAGTTATGGGCCGCACAAGGTTTCGTCTACAGACAGACGGACAGACGGATGCCAGGGCGATCGCTATATCCCCTGAACCTTTCGGTCGGGGTACAATAAACTACAGCAAGTGCCCAGAGGATCAGGAATACCCCTGGCAGGGGCCATTTCTTAATTATAAAACATTTTTAAGTCAATGACAATGATACAAGGCAAAATCAATGGACCATGAAATATAGGTCGCATATAGTTTACAAGGTCTTTCTCTGAGCGACATATATCTATCATCCCAAGTACAACTTTTCTCCAGTAAATAGTCTTCAAGACATGAAGCAAAATCGCTGGATCATAAAATATAGGTCACTGACCCACATATACTTGAGAGGTCAATCTGAATTGTCACATTGATCCATTATACTAACTATGATGTTAATCCATTAAATAATCTAGAAGATATTAAGCAAAATCATTAGACCATGAAATATATACTGATTTATATTTACATTAAGGTCAAAGTTTGTGTCACACTGCGTCATTATCTGTAAATATGACACTTAGGCAGCAAATAGAGGGAGATATCAGACCAAATGACACAAAGACCTACATTTACAGTGTAGCTCCAATACATCACGGTCCGTTATTTCGCGAAATCCAGTATATCGCGAATAGGCCATGGCTCCCAAATTTTCTATAAGCAAAAAAAAAAAAAAAAAAAAAAAAAAAAAAAAAATTTTAAAAACATAAAATGTTTGTTGTTTTATTTAACTTCAGAAAAAAAAAAACAAAAAAAAAAACGCGTTTCGCCTCCGGTAATTGATTTTTTGCGCCTATCCCGACGCTAAGTCGCGTCAGGTATTATATGACAAACAATCCACTTAGTGTCAATCAGCGCACACGTTGATTATAATTGGCAAACAATAAATTATTTCATTGTAATTGTCGTAATCATTATCATCATTTAGTACATAGATCTACTCAATGCTCAATCAGTCAATGATGCCCACAAACTAATTTTGCTCAGCAGGGGAAAACGGTCCACCTCCTTTTCAACACCAGCAAATTTTACCAGACAGTAGTCTTACAACGTTTCTGTCCAACATACACAGATTGTAGTCTGCTTATTTTACACTTCTGTAGATATAAATATTTCAGAAGAAAACAAATGCGTCAAAAAAAAAAACAAAAAAAAAAACTAACAATAAAAAAATAAATAAAAAGAAATTAACTTTAATAAACGAGTTTGTTTGTTTTTTTTTTGCGCCCGCAATATAAGCGAAGGGAAGCTACCCAAGTTATCTTAGCACAATTGAGTAACTTCCCTTCCAGGGAACCAGAGTATCCCAAATGGCGTCCTAAATTGTCAATCCGAATATTTCTTGTTTTCAAACGTAGTTTATCAGCTGGTTTCGATTGGAATTACTTGTTAGACATAGCGCACCATTGTAAATTATTCTACTGAGCGATTCTAATCCAATTTTAATTAGGAAATATGGTGACAACATAACTGAATGCCATTTATCCGTGATGTCTCAGCAAACTACCACAGCGACAAACCGAGCGAGTGTTATGCACGCCGTTATACATGCATGGTACATGTCGGGACTTATATCGCGCTCCGACCACATCGCGGTTTCAGGGTTATGGACCCGCAATACCGCGATATATTGGAGCTACACTGTATTTTGAAGTAAAATGATGTGTCATACTGACCCATAATCCCAAACTATGATAGTCATGCATCAAACTGTCTTCAAGCTGTAACAAAAAATCACTGGACCGTGACATATAGTTCACAGCGACCTACATTTACTTTTAGGTCAACTGTCGGATCATACTGATTCATAATCCCAAATAATGATGTTCATACATCAAATAACATTAAACAGATATAAGGTAAAATCAATGGACCATGAAATATAGGTCAAGGTGACCTACATTTATTATGTTATTAATTGTGGTCTCACACAGAACTGATATCCCTAGTATCACATTAATCCATGAAATAGTCTTCAAAATATAAGGCAAAATTGCTGGAGCATAAAAATTAGGTTTCAATGTCTTGACCTTATTATACTGAATGTTGATATGATAAACATGTCTGATGCCCATCCTTCTTTATTAAGTTGTTTGTATAAACAAACTGTATATACCCCTTAAATTATTGAGGCATCCTAGATCTTGACCTCTAGCCCTGTCTTGTGGCATGACCAAAAGGTCCATAGATGTAGAATTGAAGGGGACCCTCCAAGGTACCCCCAAATCAAGTATGAGAAGTTTCTGATAAATGGCTGAAGAGATATACATATTCAAAAAACTTCGAAGTAGAACTTGGTTATAGCAGGTGTTAACGGACGGATTCATGGACAGACAGAAGGAAGGACAGATGGATGGAAGGACAGACAGACAAACACACAGAGGAACCAACGAAAACTACATACACCTTCAACATATGATCAGCATACCGGGGGTATAATTAACATGCCACACCCACTGCTAATTTTCAGCCAATCAGAAGATGTCATGCCCATTTCTAATTTTCAGCCATCAGATTACTTGATTCAGGTTGTTGAACCAAATTCACATACTTCATGACAAACAGTGCAAATCCAGATCTGGGCAGGGCATAACTGGGCTAAGCAGGGCCAAAGGGGTCTGGATACATGTGGTAGATTTTGCATGTACAATTTCTTATGGCCTGGCTCAATTATAACCCAGCTAGCATTCTACGTAAATCTACATCGGGCCGTCATCGGCCCGTCAGCTACCCTGACGGGCCGATGACGGCCCGATAAAGATTTACGTAGAATGCTGACTGGGAATGAACATATTTACTCTAAATATTCAGACCCATATCTCCTTACAATACTTCTCTCCTAACATTTAATGACCAGCTGGTAAGTTTAAAAGGTGCTGGATGAGCAGTAAACAATACAGAACCTGATCAGATACATTTTGTGTGCTTGTCCTACAAAATGACAAAGATAAATATTGACTGAACTTAGGTGAAGTTGATGTCACACCTGCCCCATCAAAAAATTAATGTTTACTTCATGTAGAAGAAATTAATATTGGTATTAAATTGTATGAGAAGTTGCACTCAAAAGATACTGTCTAAACACTTTCATTAAATCTGGGATGAAAAAATGACAAAGTTCCCAAAATGGAAAAAGTGACAGAAATCAATTGCAAATGCACATCTTCAGACTATGGAGATAACATGCACAAAGTTTAAAAAAGATTGGTATAAAATTGTATGAGGAGTTGTACCTACTGTCTATATATTGAGGGTGAAAAATGACTAAGTTCACAATTTGGAAAAAGTGACAAAAAATAATCTAAACAATTATATCTAAGCTACATGCATATTCTCATACCATGAAGAAAACACCTGCAAAGTTTCAACATCACGAAAACATACCTATATAATTTTGACCCCCTTAAACCCCACTTTTATATAGTAAAACTGGGGTTTACTGGGGGTATACATTATTTTTCTTATTTCTGCTCAAAAACATAGTTTGTGGGTACTTGTTAGAACTGCCTCACTGAGGCAGTTATATGAAAAAAATATCAGAATTTTTACCTGAAAACTTCCAGTTTTTGGTGGTGAAATTTTCAATATATTTGAATAGGCGTGTTTTCGTAATGAAATGATCGGTACAAAACTGTAAAGAGTTGCACTCAAAAAACACCCAGGGTAAATGTTGACAGATGGACCAAACGACTAAGTTCACAATGTGGAAAAAGTGACAAAAAATGATCTAGCAATTATATCCAAACCACATGCACCACAAGCACATCCTCATACCATGAAGAAAACATGCAAAATTTCAAAAGGATCGGCACAAAACTGTAAGAGGAGTTGCGCTCACAAGACACCCCAGGTAAATATTGACAGACAAACCGATGGACAGAGAGAAACTTGCACGCCTAAATCATCCGTGCTAAAGCAGTGCGACAAAAAGGGACATAACTCACATTTTTTTTTTTTTTTTTTTTCCGAAAGTTAATAAGGTGATCTACTTCCCCAGCCCTAGTAAGCTCACCAGGAGTCAAGGCCCTAGCTCTAATAGTTATCAAGATATCTTGCTAACAAGTGTGATGAAAGAATGGATGGACAGGCGAACAAGCTAAAAGTACTATGCCTCTCCAGCTTCTTCAAAGTTGGGGACATAAATTTTACTTTCCTTTATGTCTTCATTCTTCATGGGGTTCAGTTTAAAGGAATACATTTCTAGTTTTGAAAAAGAAACTTGAGCAAACCTTAAGTTCTTTGATTAACATGTCTTCATTCTTCAAAGGGTTCTGATTAAAGAAACTGGAATTATTGTCCTCTGGATCCAATAAACTATCCACACAATCAAAACTCACAGTTTTTTCATCACCCGTTGCTTTCAAATTGTCAAGTTTATCTGTATCTTGACCTCTAGTTCTTTCCACTAAATCTTCCTCATCTGTATTTACATCAACTGTCATCACTGCAGAACCACCGTCTATTGGATCACTGTCGAGAACTTCAGAATTTTGATTTGAAAAACTATCTGTGTGTTGCTTGTGTGTAGAACCAAGGACTTTAGCAATTCTTTTAAGTGTTTCGTCTCCCTCATCTAAACAAGCAAGAACAAATGATGATAATGATTATGTGTTATACACTCCTTTTCAACATCAATTATTAACCCATTGTAGACTGAATAGACTTTCCCACACTATATATTGTAAGAGTCCAATTTCAATTTTAGGGAGGTGAGGCTATGAGATTTACATATTCCTAGAGAAAAATGGCTAAACTATTTGCAAACAGTGGAGACCCTGATCAGATGACGTGTTCCACGGCATCTGATCTGGGTCTGCACTGTTTGCCAAGTACCCTTTTACGGGTCTCCCAACTACAATGGGTTAAATCGTATCAATGAGATGGATGGGTGATTATGAAAGGTGCTATGCAATGAAGCGCCATACAGCCATGTGCTGAATTCTGCCACCAGTGTGATTCAAACCCAAGACTTTGTGATCTGCAGTCAGAAGCACTAACTACTCAACCACCCAGACACTTCAGCAAGACTAAAAGAATGTTACATGAAAGCGTAACATGCTGGATTTTCATGGCACAACTGATGAGTTCTCTTGATAAGGTCCTTTTTTTCAGTCTAAAAGGATTATTTTTTTTTTGTTATTTCTCCACAAAAACAACAAAAAAAAAACAACAACATGTTTTGGATACTCATTAGAAGTTCCTTGCATAGGCACTTCTAATGAGTACCCACAAAATATGTTTTTATGGAGAAATAAGAAAAATATTTATCTAATACACCCTCTTATCTAGGGTGATGATGACTGTTGATATCTGGTGCAAAATCATCTTCAGAATATCTCCTTTTATCTACAGTAGAACCATGATAATTCAAACATCAATAACTCAAAACATCTGATAATTCAAAGTGAGTTTGAAAACCCATTTGAAACATATGTATACATTTATAAGCTTGATCATTCAAAATCTCAGTAATTCAAATTAAACTGTCTGGTCCCTTGGACTTTGAATTATCAAAATTCCTCTGTACAAGAAGTACAAGAAAAGGTACAAGAAAAATGACTAATGGCATTATAGACAGGTTTTTCCAAAAGAGCAACAAAAAGATAAACCTCGGATGACACCCAACACATGACGCCAGTCTGGACATCGCTATTTTAAAAGGACGGATTTTTGTAAAAACTCGTCCAAAAAAAAAACATTTTGGCTGCACAAGCTTCAGCTTCAGGGGAGATAAGTACTTAACCAAAAAAGTCAAGAGTTGTCTCTCTTGCACGTGACATGCCTTATCTATGCCTCTATCAAATATTAACAAAATATTTCAAACCATTCAGAAGTTATGAAGTGCACAAGAATTTGGCTTAGACATTCGTTCAGGGGAGCTAACTTGAAAAAAGAATAAAGAATTGTCATTCTTGCATGTGACACTCTTACTCGACGTATGTCCCAACCAAATATTATCAAATTATTTCAAACAGTATGGGAGTTATGGCCTTCACAAGATTTCAGTTTCAGAAAGTGAAAAGCATCTCTCTTGCACAGGGCACCTCTTCTGAGTCTTATCTATGTCTCTACCCAATATTATTAAAACATTTCAAACCATTAAGGCTTAGAATTTTGTTCAGGGGAAATAACAAGAAAAAAAATAACAAAGCAAGAGTTTTCCTTCTTGCAAAAGACATTCCTACTTGACCTGATATATGTTCCTACCAAATATTATCAAATTATCTCAAACAGTATGGGAAGAAAGTGAGAGTTGTCTCTCTTGCACATGGCATGTGTCGCCTAATAGTCCTCCTCTTTATACCTATTGAATATGAAAGCAATCCACTGAAGAATAAAGGTAACATATTACTTTGAAAAAAGGTTAACCAAAAGGTAAACCTTAGACATCAAGGGAGGTAAGTACATAACAGAGGAAGTGAGAGTTGTCTCTCTTGCACACCACATACCTACTGGTCCTCCTCTTCATCTCTACGAAATACATTTTTTTTTTGTCTACATGCTTATAGATTATGAGACAAATATCTAAGCAGTACTCTACAGAGATTTAGACTTCATATTCAAGAATAATTTTATCTGGAAGTAAAATACCTGGAGCATCAACAATCCATTGCTGTGTTTTAAGTGACACCTTACACCTTCTGACGTGTACATCAATACCATCTGTGCTATTTCTTTCATTTATGTTTACATCTTGACTGAGAAGTCTGTTAGTGAATGCAGTCTTGCCCACACCGAAAGGACCAACTACCATAATTCTTATGCTGTAGTCCTCTTCCATACCATCTTCTAGGGCTTGCTTATATAATTCTATTGACTTGCTATCCATACGCAGTATTTCCACTGGCAACGATGGAGCTAGAAAAATACAGTAATAGTACACTGTAACCTTTCTGACATAAGACAGTTTAAAATCGACCCAAAAAGTGTTGTATCCAACAAAAATGCATAGATTAAATAGAAAAAAGACCATGTATGGTCATTTTTCTATATAATCTATACATTTTTGTTTGGTCATGTATGGTCATTTTTCTATATAATCTATACATTTTTGTTTGGCTACGTCTTGTCATTTTTTCTACATAATCTATACCTTTTTGTTTGGCCATGTATGGTCATTTTTTCTATATAATCTACACATTTTTTTTTGGTTACAACATGTTATTTAGCTAACACGGTTTTTGCTTCGGGTTCAAGCAATAGTGCTATAAAGAGGTTATGGTAGGGGTTACGGTGTATTCAGACAGACAGGCCACAGCAAACAGTGTAGACACAGATCTTGAAATAGCATCTGATCAGTGTCTGAACTGTTTCACTCATGCAGCATTTTTTTTTTTTTTTTGTCTGAAACTGTGTGCCTTATAGTCATTATGTTTCAAGGTCAAAATCTGCTGTTAAAGTCAGGGCCCAGTTGTTCAAAACTAACAATGTCGTTAGTTAACGATTCGTTAAATCTTTTGTTGAAAAAATGTGAGTAGCTTTTGCAGTGCAAAAGCTACTCACATTTTTTCAGCAAAAAATATCGGAATATTGTGCATTGAATCCGCTAAAACAGTTAACGAAATGACCCTTAATAAGCTCGTTAAGCTAACAATGCTTTGAACAACTGGGCCCTGGTTTTTTAAGGCAGTTAATGTGTAATGTTAAAAAAGCAAAAACTGGTATTTCAAAATGTCTGCTGAAATTTTTACTCTGCAAGCAAAGTGTTAAGCTCATGATTCTCTAAACAACTTCGCTAATGTCTACAATCTTTGCCATATTCGGATGCGGATATAGCTTATGTAACAAGACATGTCACAGAATAGTGTGGCTTGCTTGAACCTGAGCTAGCCCCTCATGAGAAATTTTTGACTCCCATGACGTTAAACTCAAGGTCATTGACTATGTATACAGGGGTCATCCTAGAGGGTGATTTGGGAGAAAAAGTCTCCCTAAACTGGCTGACTTCTCCCTATTTTGAGCTGAGTGAGAAGTAAAAATGTATAGAATATATAGGGAAATCCAAACTTTGGACCAAAACTTCTCCCTGAAATCCTGAAATTATTGCAAAACTTCTCCCTCTTTGAAAGCTCTAGGATGATCCCTGACTATATATCTGGCTTGTGCCAAGCCATAAATTTGCTACCGTATCTAATGTCAGTGTAAGCATCAACTAAAGTTACCCACGCATTCAATAGACATGGCTCTTCAAAAACTTTAACGTAAAATGAGGGACAAAGAGGCCCTGTATCCCTCACCTGATTCCCAGACAAGCTAAAATGGAAAAGGGACAGATGATAGGGTTAAAAAGCATATACAGTAAAGATAACAAGAGAGCCATGATGGCCCTATATTGCTCACCTGAACCATGTCATATATATATCAAAACGCTTTAAGCTTTGAAGATTTTTAATGAAGGTAAATCATGTAAGTTTCTTTTAATGGTTCAATTTATACTAAAGTGATTTAAAACATTCTGATATCTGGCAAAAACTGTACCAATCAACTTTGTAGAGGTTGAATAGACAATGCAACATGCAATCTATCTAAGTTCTGTGCCATGTGGTTTCAGAAAAGAAGTTTTTTAAAGTTTCTTGCAAAGTAAGGCTATATTAAGGCATGTAACTCCCAGGGAAGGCCAATTTCAACTCTGAGGTTATGACTTTAACAACCTTTAAAGAGAGGTCTCCTGGACAAGGCAGTTCTAAAGGTCATGGTGACCTTAACCATGACCTTTGCCCTCAGGGTCATCTTTTGGTCAGAAGAAACATCCCTACTTCGTTTGAAGGTCTTAGCCCCAAGCATTGCCAATTTATAGGCTTGTTTTGTACATGAGGTCACTGTGACCTTAACCTTTGCCATTAGGGTCAACTACTGATCAAGACCAACATTCTAGCCTCATGCACTGCCGAATTATAGGCTTTTCAGTACTAAAGGTCATGGTGACATTGACCATGACCTTTGCCCTCAGTGTCATCTACCAGTGAGGACCAACATTCCTTCTAAGTTTGAGGGTCCTAGCCCCAAGTATTGCCAAAGCTTTTTAGTACTAAAGGTCCTGGTGACCTTGACCTTTGCCCTCAGGATCATCTACTGGTGAGGACCAACATCTCTATTAAATTTGAGGGTCTTAACCATAAGCATTGCAGAATTATAAGCTTTTTTGGTATTAAAGGTCAGTGACCTTGACCTTTGACTTAAAGGTCATCTACTCTTCAGGTCCATCCTCACTATTAGTTTGATAGTCCTAGGCCTAATCATTGCGATGGCTTTTTGCTCTATCTAAAGTGAACCCCGCTCCCCTCTGGGTGGGACCTCTTTTCACCCATGGGGCATAATTTTAGCACTCTTGTCATAGGACCTCTAGGCAATGCTACATACCAAATATCCAAAGCCTAGGCCCTCCACTTTCAGACAAAAAGATTTTTTAAGTTTTTCCTAAATAAGTCTATGTAAAACATGTTAGCCCCAGGGTGGGGCCATTTTTGGCCCAAGGGCTATAATCTGAACAATCTTGGCAGTGGTCCACAAGTTGAAGCTATGTATCAAATATCAAAGGCCTGGGTCTTCTGCTTTCAGACAAGAAGATTTTTGAAGTTTTTCCCTATATGGGTCTATATAAAACAAGTGACCCATAGAACAGCTTTGGTAGAGGTCCACTAGATGAAGCTACATACCAAATATCAAAGACCCAAGACTTCTGGTTTCAGATAAGAAGATCTTTTAAGTTATCAGTTAAAATATCTATTTTAGCTCCTGTGACCTAGATGTGCAATGGACCAGAACCATCTGAACAACTTTGAAAGAGGACGAACCAAGGATCATTCCTCACGGCTGCTTATCTCCACACGCACAACACCCTGTTATGAAAAGAAAATCTTCACATCTTCCGTTGTTGCGGAGAGTCAGTTTTGGTAATGTTGAAGGCGGGTGTCAGCTGAAATTAGGCTGACATTTTGGCATGATCCCCGATATTCAAAATCGGGCAATATAATTCAACCTCTTATTTAGTCTCCCTTATAACCAGATCTGGGTAGGGGTAGGATTAGTGGGTGGAGTGGAGTTGGATGGGGTGGGGTTCAGTCGGGTAGAGTACAATAACAATATTGTTGCAGTGTTAATTAAAGAGGAAGACGTGATTTCTAGGATGGCCGCCATGGCGTTCATATTAACTGACAGACTGGAATTGTTTTCAGGGAGATGCATCGAGGGGCTGAGGGGAATCCATCTGCAAAGTTTAGGCAAAATTCCTCTGCTAGTTACAGAGGAGATAGGATAATGGGAAAAATCCCAGATGGCCAACAGCAGACATATTTGTTGATGGTACCAAATCTGGTTGTGCACAACTAAACCACTTGCAGTTTCAACAAGATTTCTCTAGTTAGAGAGAAGATCACTATGGCTATCTATACCAGATATTTTCGTTTCGTCCTTCCACCGGCGTTACAGTAAAAAGCCGTTATTTTCGAGCATTTGGGAAATATTGTTACTGTTGTGATTTCTTTTGTACTTTTTTCATAAGTTGAGAACAAAAACTCATTGTTATTTGCAGACACCATGAAACTCTGATAGTTTTAAGCTCTAAGGTCTTATAAAAACGAAAACTTTACTTGTATGGTTTCATCAAAAATGTCCAGTTTCGTCAGTGACAGACTTTATTTTATGACTAAACTGGCCTTTTTTCACAAAACCGTACAATTAATGCTTTTAATTTTAAAATATTTAAGAGCATTAATATATCGAAACTGCATGTTTTCTAGACAGAAGGGTAATATTTCTCATTCACAGTTAACTAAAATATACAATAAATCACAGAATAGTTCATATTTTTACAAACTTCTAAGATCTGAGTTGTTTATTCTGACACTGGTGGAAGGACGAAACCCAAAAGTGCTGGTGTAGATATACCACATTGGAGATGTGATAAATGGAAAATCCAAGAAGGGTGATGGTGGCCATATCTGTCGACGGACTGGAACGAAATTCTGGTGTGCACAACTAGGTCACTAGGAAAACATTCCAGACATTTCGAAAAAATCTGATCAGTGATCTCAGAGGAGATGCGATAAATAGATTGTAACTGTCTTAAGTAAAGGAGAATTTGTTAACTCTAAGATGGCATCTGTTCTGCCATATTAGCAGAGGGACCAGAATCATTTTCAAGGAGACACATCTAGGGGTTAAAAGGAATGCAAAGTTTTGATGAAATATCTCCACTTGTTATCGAGATGCTATACAGGAAAAATCAAAAACGGCTGACAGCCATATTTGTGGACTGACTGGAACCAACTTTCGGCTTGCATAACAAGGTCACTAGCAAAACATTCCAGACAAGTTTCAAAAAAATCTGACCTGTGGTCTCAGAGGGATACAATAAGAAACTAGAAAAGGTTTTGAAGAAAAAAAAAATCCCCCCCCCCTCCGCCCCCACACACACACCGCCATCCCACAACCTGCCATCCCACAACCCCATCAGAGTTGTCATTCTTGTATGCAACACTTTGTCTCGTCATGTTCTGTATTACTACCAAGTATCATCAACATATTTTATAGGTTATTCAAGTTATAGAGCAGACACAAAATCAAATTCAAATACAAGAAGGGAAGAAAACTCCAAAAGTAAGAAAGCAAGAGTTGTCATTCTTGTATGCTACACTTTGTCTCATCCTGTTCTACATTTCTATCAAATAACAAAGGGTACTGAAGTAACAGTCGGACACGAAATCAAATTCAAACACAAGAAGGGGAGATAACTCCAAAAGCAAGACAGCCAGAGTTGTCATTCTTGTACACAACATGTCATCTCATCCTATTCTACATTTCTACAAAGTATCATCAAAATATTCCAAAGGGTATTCCAGTTACATAGCAGACACGAAATCAAATTCAAACACAAGAAGGGGAGATAACTCTAAAAGTAAAAAAAGCCAAAGTTGTTATTTTTGTACATGGCATGTTATCTCGTCCTGTTCTACATTTCTACCAAGTATCATAAAAATATTCGAAAGGGTATTAAACTTACAGAGCAGACACAAAATCAATGCATAATCAATGTCTAATATAACAAAGGTAGATAACACCAAAAGAAAGAAAGGCAGAGTTGTCATTTTTAAATGAGACACTTTGACTTGTTCTGTTCTAGGTTTCTACAAAATACCATCAAACTATTCCAAAGGGTATTCGAATTACAGAGCCGACACAAAATGAATTTCAAAACAAAACAAAGGAGAAAACTCCAAAAGTAAAGCCAGAGTTGTCATTCTTCTACATGACAAGTGGTCTCGTCCTGTTCTACATTTCTATCAAGTAGCATTAAAAATATTCCCAAGGGTGTTCAACTTACAAAGTGGACACAAAATTAATGCAGAATCACTCTCAAATACAACAAAGGGAGATAGCACCAAAACTAAGAGTTGTCATTCTTGTACAGGACATGTCCTCACGTCCTGTTCTACATGTCTACCCATTACCATCAAAATATTCTGAAGGGTATTTGAGTTACAGAGCAGACAAGAAATCTATTTCAAACAAAACAAAGCAAAATAACTCCAAAAGTAAGAAAGCCAAAGTTGTCATTCTAGTACTCTACACTTTGTCTTGTCCTTTTCTACATTTCTACCAAGTATCATCAAAATATTCCAAAGGATGCGGTTCAACTTACAGAGCAAACACGAAATCAATGCATAATCACTGTCAAATATAACAAAGGGAGATAATTCCAAGGCAGAGTTGTCATTCTTGTACGCAACATGTCGTCTTGTTCTGTTCTACATTACTACCTAGTACCATCAAAATATTGCAACGGGTATTCAAGTTAACAAAGCGGACACGAAATATATTTCAAACAAAACAAAGGGAAATAACTCCAAAAGTAAGAAAGCCAGAGTTATCATTCTTGTACGCAATATATCGTCTCGTCCTGTTCTACATTTCTACCAAGTATCATAAAAGTATTCTAAAGGATGTTTGACTTAGAGTGTACATGAAATCAGTGCATCGTCACTGTCAAATATAACAACAGAAGATAATGCTAAAAGTAAGAAAGCAGAGTTGTCATTCTTGTACCCAACGTCGTCTTGTGCTGTTCTACATTTCAACCAAGTACCATCAAAATATTCCGAAAGGTATTCAAATTACAGAGTGGACACAAAATCTATTTCAAATAAATATATTCCATATGGTTTAGGAGTTATGGCCCACACACGGTTTACTATATGGAACTAAGTCAAGGGCAGATAATTCAAAAACCAAACAAGCAAGATTTGTCTTCCTTTTTCACGACACATCGTCTCAATGTCATGCATGCACCTTTAAATTTTTACAAATATATTCCATACGGTTAAGGAGTTATGACCCAGACACAGTTTACTATATGGAACTAAGTCAAGGGCAGATAATTCAAAAATCAAACAAGCAAGAGTTGTCTTCCTTGTTCATGACATATCGTCTCAATGTCATGCATGCACCTGTAAAGTTTCATAAATATATTCCATACGGTTTAGGAGTTATGGCCCGGACACAGTTTACTATATGGAACTAAGTCAAGGGTAGATAATTCAAAAACCAAACAAGCAAGAGTTGTCTTCCTTGTTCATGACACATCGTCTCATTGTCATGCATGCACCTGTAAAGTTTCATAAATATATTCCATACGGTTTAGGAGTTATGGCCCGGACATGAATTGGGATGTACGTACGTACGGGACGGACAGGGGTAACACTTAATGCCCCTCCGCTATTCTTCAAATAGGCAAGGGCAAAACAAAACAAAGGGAAATAATTCCAAAAATAAGAAAGCCAGAGTTACCATTCTTGTACATCACACGTCTTGTCCTGTTCTACATTTCTATTAAGACTGATTGCGTTGGGGTTTAACGACACGTCAATCCTTGAGGGTCATTTCGTGTAGTCTCCCAGAGAAAGGGAAAAGAGAGATAGAAGAGATAGTAGAGGAGATGAAAGAGAGGGACACGGGAGAAATATCAAGGAAAATGAATGAAAGTGAAGAAACAGAAGAAATAAAAACATTTCCCCTCTACCCCTACCTGCAGCAAGGGTAGCAGGCCTTGCCCAACTGTAAGCCAATATCAGCTGGGTGCCCCGGTGACTCAAGATACATGACACCTTTGCCTCACCCAACCACCCCCACATTTCTATTAAGTATCATCAAAATATTCCAAAGGATATTTAAGTTACAGAGCGGACAAGAAGTTTTACTCCGACACTGATGCCAATGCCAACCCCAAAACAATATGTCTCCCCACCCTTAGGTGGTGGGGGAGGAGGAAGAGGACATAATTCTTCATGGACTGACATATGGACAGATGCTTGACAGTCCCACCTGTGGGATAAGCTCTACCAATGGTAAAACAAATTGAGAGTTAAGCGGAAGACTGTAGTAACATATTTTTGAAACCCTTGTTTAGGGGCAACTTTGACCCCTTTGTAAACAATGCTCATATGAGCAATGGCACCTAAATTTCCATTGTTTACAGAAAGAAATGTTGTAATCTTCATAACGCCTTCATGGTGAGGAGATTAAGCATTGGGAAAAACAACCATCTGACTTGCTACAGTCTTGTGATCAACCCTTGAAATGTCACATTTTAAACCACATATGCACAAACAAAGAAGAACTATAATAGAGGAACCACCTGGGAACAGTAAGTAGGAAAACTACTGGGAGCTTAAACCAGTTATATTCATGGAAAACCTCACCCTTATCTGATGCAGTTCCAATAAACATTTGAAATGATAATACCAAGATCGCACGATGCCAACAGTAGTGCAATAGCTCTTCCTGGACTTTGTCCAGGGGAGCTAAAAAGTACAACAATACAAACAGATTTAGAAAACAGAAGGCAACGTTGGAAGCCACTGAAGAAGAAGGCCACAATGCTAACATCACAACCCAAAAATAGTAAGCAAAGTGGGCAGACATAAAGCGGGTGACCACAATTCTACAATTACAATGAAAATGATCAGTATCAGAATATCTGCCTTGGATAAACCACTGAGGAGCTTAAACCAGTTTTACTTGTTCAAAACCTCACCTTTAATTCTTATGCAGCTCCAAATTCAAATATATGCTCATTCTGCGTAGGGGCCCTCTACCTCATCAGTGAAACATCACAGTGAAACTCACATTTTTTCAGCAAAAAATATCAGAATATTGTGTATTGAATCCGCTAAAACAGTTAACGAAATGATCCTTAACGAGCTCATTAAGCTAACAACGCTTTGAATAACTGGGCCCTGGACGTCAATATATACACCAATATCCAATGATTCTGTTTTTTTTTTTTTTATTTGGGTTTTACGGCCCAGAGTGTGGTAAAGGTTAATTAAATGTACTAACCTTTCTTCTCATCTGTTCCATCTTCAGTTAACTCTTCTACAAAGTTTGAAGGAAATATACCAGTTCTTCCATTTACTGTACCTACCCACCAACCTTCTTCTTCCTGTTACCATAGAAATGATATGTCAAGCAAAAAAAATTATTACTGTATAAGCTATATTTAATGATAAAAGTTTTAACGATACGTTAAGTAACAACATCGTTAGTTTTTGAACAACTGGGCCCTAGTCTGCAATGTTTGTCAATTAGACTTTAGGGGATTTCCAGACTAAAATGGGTTAAGGAGTATTTGATGATAATTCTTGGATAATTTTCATCATACTGATGGACTTCAGACATCATTGGACATTTTTCAGGAATAGCAAAAATTGACTCAAGTATTGCTGCAAAAAAATAGTTCTGTCAAAATCAAACAGTATTCCAATATTTCTATTGTTCAAACTGTGGTTCTATTGTTTTAATGTGACATACCCTAATGTGTATAACAAAGCTATTGATGTAAAATTACACTAGTTTATTTCGAGGGTTGAGCGCAAGACTATGGTAACTCAAACATATTTTTGAAACCCTTGTTTAGGGGCAACTTGGACCCCTTTGTAAACAATGCAAATTTAGGTGCCATTGCTCATACGAGCAATGGCACCTAAATTTTCATTGTTTACAGAAAGAAATGTTGTAATCTTCATAACACCTTCATGGTGAGGAGATTAGGTTTGGGGAAAAACAACCATCTGACTTACGCTAGTCTTGCGCTCAACCCTCGACTTGTGGATGTGGTTATTTACTTGTACAAGCATTGATAAACATTTAATGAGCTTAAGTCAAGTCATGCAACCACAGGGAATATTAATGTAACAGACATTGCCAAGGAATACATGTTATATAACAGAAAAACCATATACATAAGCTGCTACGTCAGAAAACATACCTTTGGGGATAAATTTTCTGTAAAATCACACTGCAAATTGTTCTGTTTAGTGGTTTGATTCTAGCCCTGATGATTAATTCAAGAATTTTTTGCAATGAAAGGAATCACTATTATCCCTCTGTAATTATTTGATTCAGTGCTACTACCCTGTCTCTTGAAGACCAGTGTAACTTGTCAAATTTTTATTGAGTCAGTCATTGGCCAACGTAAAACAGCTAATAAATGGGCAGAACCAGAGTGTCAAGATGGAATCTTCTGTAAGAAGTGTTCAATGTTTATCCCTGACGTATCTGCTGCCTTGCCTCTGTTTAGATTTTTAATAGCCTTTTCCACCTCCTTCACGATCACTGGTTTTGTAAGCTGGCCCTGGGATTGACAAATATCCTCAATTTCTACCAAGTCCTGCAACATCAGGTGATGACAGTCTTGATCAAAAGTAGGATCGTTAGAGAGCTGCCAGTCTTGAAATGCTCAAACCTGCCTGATCACACATTTTCTCTCTTGTATACTATGGTATGTCAGACATATGCAGCTTGTCTACACAGCTGGACAGATTTCCCCTTTGCTTTTGGATGAACCTGTGAAACAACTGAGTATTACCGGCTTTGGCATCTAGAATCTCTTCTCGCCGCTTATCTGTAAACTATTTCCTACATACTCATTGTAGCACCTGTCTGGCTTCATGTTTTTTGCTATTTATAATAAGTGGTTTGCAGTTTTTGGTCTTCCTCCATGTTTCAACCTGAAAGGCCAGCTTCTTTTCAGCAAGTACCAAGGGAATTTCAGGATTCCAGGGCCCAGTTGTTCAAAACTAAAGATGTCGTTAGTTAATGTATCGTTAAGATCATTAAATATGGCATATATGCTAACATTTTTTCTGAAAAAATGAGTAGCTTTTGCAAAAAGCTACTCACATGTTTTCAGCAAAATTACCTGTGAATTAGATATTGTATTTACTAGAACAGTTAACATTTTGACCACTAACAAACTCGTTAAGCTAATGACGCTTTGAACAATTGGGCCCAGACTGCCATCTTTAGTTTCCTCGATTGTCTAAATTTTGATGGAACTGCTAGATCAGCTGCCTGTTGACGGTTACCAGTGAACTTCACAACACTGTTGTCCAAACCATTCACACTTACCATACTATGGGCAGATTCAGCAAACGACAAATTTTTAATGATATTTTTTTCTTATTTTTCATAGAAAATAGGAACTGACACTTCATCCAAATTATCTTCCTAGAAAACAGAACCTGACACTCTACGCAAATTGTCTCCACAGGGACAATTTGCATGAAGTGTCATGAAGTGTCAGATCCTATTTCCTAGGAAAAATAAGAAAAAAATTTCAAGTTCTCCATATTAAATGTCAGATCCTTTTTACTAAGAAAAATAGAAAAAAGTATTTCACAACGTCGTCTGCTGAAATTTTTACCCAGCATGCAATGACAAATTGGTGATATTTTTTCTTATTTTTTCTAGAAAACAGGACCCGACACTTCATGCAAAATTGTCTCCTTATGAAGTGTCAGATCCTTTTTATCTGGGAAAAATAAAAAAATATTTCAAAATGTTGTCTGCTGAAATTTTTACCCAGCATGCAAAGTGTTAAAGGAGGCGGATGATACTTCAAGCCCATTGAGCAACTCTGCCAGATTTTGTGTGTGCTTCTTGGTCACCCTTATTCCAGTTCACCCTCTGTGAGTTCACAGCTTTATTCTCCTTTTCCACAACCATTAGGAAAACATGCCTATTCAAATGTACTGAAAATTTTATCAGCAAAAAATGAAAATTTTCAGATAAAAAAATTCTGATATTTATCATATTTCTGTTCAAAACATAGATTGTGGGTACTCTTTAGAACCGCCTGAATGAGGCATTTCTAACGAGTACCCACAATCTATGTTTTTGAGAAGAAATAAGAAAAATGTATACCCTTGTAAACTCCCATTTTACTATATAAAAGTGGGGTTTAAGGGGGTCAAAATTATATAGGCATGTTTTCGTGATGTCTATCCATCTGCCCTTAAGCAAACTATAATCAGATCTCCACAATATCAATGTACATACCAAAGTTTGGTGAAAATCCATTGAAACTTTATCATCCAAAAATGAAAATTTGACGTACAGATAGATGTACAACAGACGGACAGTTGGATATATGTTTCTTTCGACAATTTTATGTCCAACAGAGTCCCATGATGTACCACTTTTGTGGTCAGCCAGATAGTCAGACAGACATACTGGCAACAAATCGAGGATTGAGTGCAAGACTATGGTAACTCAAACATATTTTTGAAACCCTTGTTTAGGGGCAACTTGGACCCCTTTGTAAACAATGCAAATTTAGGTGCCATTGCTCATACGAGCAATGGCACCTAAATTTTCATTGTTTACAGAAAGAAATGTTGTAATCTTCATAACGCCTTCATGGTGAGGAGATTAGGTTTGAGGAAAAACAATCATCTGACTTACGATAGTCTTGCGCTCAACCCTCGAAATGTGAAACCATAATAAGTAATAAGGTATATCGTGATGATCATTGGAATTAACTCAATGAGTCCATGCCAATATGTATTCACAATGCATGTTTTTGTGGTGAAATAAGAACATTGGTCTAAAAACTCTTCTTATCTGGTGACATACTTTGAGGTAACGCAGGTTTCAACTGATAAAAAGTTATGATACATTACTTGTTTCAATATATCAACCATGTCTCCAATCTCTAACTTTATCTCGTCATCATTCTCTGGTTCATAGGAATACACCACTTTGGCTCTTTTCTTTCGTGCTGTTGATTGTAATAGACAGACAGAGCTAGAAATTAAGAAAGGATGCACTATCTTTTGAGCATTGTAATCCTAGGTCCAGATCAGAGTTCCCTAGGAAACAGTTGCTCTACTGTATTTTTTTTTTTTTTATCTAAGAGTTGAGGCAAGTGCAGAGAAGAGGTTTTTTTGTTGTTTTTTTTTAGGGTTTTTTTTATTTGGGTTTCACGGCCCTTTCAAGAATAGTTCACTTATATCGAGTCGATCGTTCATCAAAGGTGGGTGAAAACCAGAGAACCTGGGGAAAAACCACCGGACCATCCGTAAGCAGAACTTGGCTTTCCCACTTATGACCTGAGCAAGGCTCGAACCACAGAGGTGAGAAACCTAATGGATTAAGAGTCAACTCTCCTATCCACTAGGCTATGGGGGCCCATGCAGAGAAGAGGTTGACTTGAAACTAAATATAACTATATTTTGAGCTGACATCTTTCCCTGCTATGTTATGCCCCATTCTACCTTACCCTACTGTCCTTTCTGCTACCCCATCCTATCCTACCAGGCTAGGACAGGCCAGGAGCTGAATTGACTCTAGCAATTTTGGTAAAAGGTCATTCAAGGCACAGTTCTGTGAAATTATTTCGAAATCTAGCCATTGGCCTGGGAGATGTCATTTTAAGTTTTTTCTATATTTAGATCTTGCTGCCATTTTGTTCAGCAGAACAGAACCCTTTTAGGAACTTTGGTAGAGGGTCACCCAAGGAACATTCCAGTGAAATTATTACAAGATCCTTTCACCAGTGTCAGAAGAGATGTCTATTTAAGTAAAATTGCTGACGGACACCGTATAAGCCATAATAAATGTACAACTAACATAGAGGGGTCACAATAGCTCACCATGAGCACCAACCATAAGCACTTTGTGCTCATGTGAGAGCACTGTGCTCAGGTAAGCTAAAAAAACAAGAAAAGGTGGAGACATCCATTACCTGTTATAAGTCAATGGGGACCTTCTGTTGCCATGGAAACTTTAGTTTTGAAACGATCTGCCCTAAAACCTAAAGCAGTTCTTCCCCCACCCAAAAGATGCTATTGATAAATTTTGACTAAAACTGGTCATCTGGTCTTGGAGATATATTTGTTCAAAAGAGAGAAGGGCAACAAACGATGACAGATGCCAGAGCCATTCTATACTAGCTCACCTTGTGAGCCTTCTGCTCCAATGAGCTAAAACTGTTCACCCTGTTACTGGAGATAGTCCTGTTCAAAGAGTTGTAGTATAAGACTCCACTCAACATTCAAAGTCAGTGCTCGGGCAGTGGCTGTAGTGAACAAAACTTCTGGACCAGTATATAACACCAGTTCTTAGATCAACTAAAACTTAGTTAAAATTGAAATTTTGAGTCTGAAAAAAAAAATCACAGTCCCTGACCGTAACCTGAAAGTCATATAGGGGATGACATCGGTACTAAAAGCATTAGACCAGTATGTAAAAAATTAAAGTACCAACTAAATTCATCAGGATATTCTGGAGATAAAGACCTTTTAGAAAATTTAATATAAACCTTAAATATCTAGACTGTGAAAAGTTCCTAGGTCTCTGACCTTGACCTAAATAACCCAAACAGAGGCGGGGCTTGTAAGGTACAACAGTGTACACCAGTAACTTACATCACCTGGGCCCAGTTGTTCAAAGCGTCATTAGCTTAACAAGCTCGTTAAGGGTCATTTCCTTAACTGTTTTAGCAGATTCAATGTACAATATTCTGATATTTTTTGCTGAAAAAATGTGAGTAGCTTTTGCACTGCAAAAGCTACTCACATTTTTTCAGCAAAAAATTACAGCATATTTGCGTATCACTTGATGTAAGTTTTAACGATTCGTTAACTAACGATGTCGTTAGCTTTGAACAACTGGGCCCAGGTATCAACTAAATCCAACATAATGTCCAGGATATATAGATCTTTAAAAAAATAACATAAATCTTAAACATTTAGCATGAGAAAAGTTCCTAAGACTAAGACCTTGACCTAAATGTCACTAAGGGAGGTGGGGCTTGTAAGGCACAAAAGTGTACAGCAGTAGCTTACATCTGTCCAGGTATCAACTAAATCCAACATGATGTTCAGGATATATAAACAAGAATTCCGCGGAAGGCGTCATCGCACCTGCTGGTGCAAAAGTCACAGGAGCCACAATCAGAATGTGGTTATTAAATAAGTTTATTTCATTCTTAGCAGTGCTTACTTGGAAAACTGGGTTGAAAAAAATGTAGACAAAGTGCCTAGTGGGGCACATATATTCCAGGCCAGTCCCATTCCCTCTAATGGCTATATCTTCAGCACTGACTTTTCGTATCATACAGCCCAATGATAATGGAACATTGACGTAAAATGTGTAAAAGTCACTGGAGCATGAAATATAGGTCAAGGTCACAGGTCAAGGTACCTGCTAATTCAGTACATCAAGGAGAAGCACAATGCAAGGTATGGTGGTTGTAGGCCTTATAGTTGAGGAGTTATCAAACATCAAAGTAAAATGTGTCAAATATAGGTTAAGGTCACTGGGTCAAGGTACCTGCCAAGCCAGAGCAATGAGGTGAAGCACTATGCAAGGTTTAGTGGTTGTAGGTCTTATATTTGAGGAGATACTGAACATCAATATAAAATGTGTCAAAGTCACTGGAGTGCACAATATAGGTCAAGGTCACCAGGTCAAGGTACCTGTCGAGTCAGTACATCGAGAAGAAGTGCTATATAAGGTTTGGTGGTTGAAGGCCTTACAGTTGAGGACATATGGAAGGGTGACGTAAAAGGTATAAAAGTCAATGGAGCGTGAAATATAGGTTAAGGTCACCCAGTCAAGGTACCTGCAGAGTCCGTACATTGAGGAGAAGCACTATGCAAGGTTTGATGGTTGTAGGCCTTATAGTTGAGGAAATATTGAACGTTGACGTAAAATGTGTAAAAGGCACTGGAGCGCAAAATATAGGTCAAGGTCACCGGGTCAAGATACCTGCCAAGTCAGTACATATAGGAGAAGCACTATGCAAGGTTTGGTGGCTAGAGGTCTTACACTTGAGGAGATCTGGAACGTTGATGTAAATTATGTCAAAGTCACTGCAGCCAAAATATAGGTCAAGGTCACCAGGTCAAGGTATCTGCTAAGTCAGTACATTGAGGAGAAGAACTTTGCAAGGTTTGATGGTTGTAGGCCTTATAGTTGAGGAGATATCGAATGTCGACACAAAATATGTCAGTCACTGGAGGGCAAAATATAGGTCAAGGTCACCGGGTCAAGGTACCTGCCAAGTCTGTACATCTAGAAGAAGCACTATGCAAGGTTTGGTAGTTGTACGCCTAATAGTTGAGAAGATCTGGAACGTCAACGTAAATTGTGTCAAAGTCAATGGAGCGCAAAATATAGGTCAAGGTCACTGGGTCAACATATCTGCCAAGTCAGGAGGTCAGGGAGATGTGTCATGCAAGGAATGATGGTTGTTGTAGAATTGTAGTTGATTAGAATACTAACTTTGACGTAAATGTCATACTTCGACATAACAGAACTGTTAAGAGACAGACAGACGGACAAACGGACAGACGAATGGAAAAGCGGGCACCTATGTGGCAAAGTCAGGAGGTCAGGGAGATATTTTATACAAGGTTTGATGGTTGTTTAGTCTTGTAGTTGATTAGAATACTAACTTTGACATAAATGTCGAACTTCGACGTAACAGAACTGTTAAGAGACTGACAGACGGACAGACGAACAGACAGACGAATGGAAAAGTGGGCACCTATGTCGCGAAGTCGGGAGGTCAGGGAGATGTTTCATGCAAGGTTTGATGGCTGTTTAGTCTTGTAGTTGATTAGAATACTAACTTTGACATAAATGTCGAACATCGACATAAATGTTGACAGACGGACGGACGGACGGACGGACAGAAAATCGGACGCCTATATCGCACCCTGCTACAAGCAGGTGCGATAAAAATTTATATAAACCTTGATCATGTAGAGTGTGAAAAGTTCTTAAGTCTAATACCTTGACCTAAATGACACTGGGGCTTGTAAGGTATAAACGTGTACACCAGTATCTAACGTCAGTCCTGGTATCAATTGAATCCAACATAATGTCCAGGATATAGAGTCCTTAAATTAGATGTGTCCGATGTACACAAATGCCTTCACCTTTTGGACCCCTTGCACAACCCCATGGAATGACCCAGGAAAACTCTAGCATAAAGTTAATGGTTTACGTCTGAGTAAGCAGCATACCAAATTTTAACTTCCTAGTTATAAAAGGACCCCAAGTTATGGCCTCCAAGAGAAAGCGGACATAAAGATCAATGTAAATTTGAATGTAAAATCTGACCGATTATACATTTTGACCCTTTGACATCTAATAAGCACTGCTTATTGGCATTTTTTTTTTTTTTTTTTTTTTCATAGAGAATTCATGTGAATCATCTGCTTATTTTCTTTGAAAACTAAAGAAAACATTTTTTTAAAATGTCATCTGCTATAGTTGAGATTGGTACTTTAAAGGTTAACATATACTTACGAGGAGTAACTTCTGGAGAATTTTTTGTAGTAGGAAACATCATATGCATAGTTTTATTATAGATGTCCAAAGCTGCTTTCTCAAATATGCAAAATATAACCTTATCTACCTGCAGAAAAAAAACAAAGAATTCAAAAAGAAACAAAGAAAATAAACCATACAGTTCCACATAGGCCTTGCCATGCCATGTCTACGGGCCTTCACTGTCCGCTAACAGAATCATTGGACACTATAGAATGTATCAATGGAGAGGAAATCCTCGTGTAAGACTTTGTGCATGCGCTGGGTGAATGCGATTCTGTGCATTTTGCGCATGCTCAATACTCTAGATAAGTTTTTGGTTCAATTAGTATTTCCATCCACACCCCCCCTCCCCCACAACACACACACACACACCCCACCCCTCTCCTTTTAATCTTAATACTTAATTGCCCATTTGCAGTGCTTAACTCTTAAAGCACCAAGAATAAGTGTAGCATACAAAATTCTATTTTTCAGAGAAAATGAAGCTTTGCAGAAATGACTTTTAAAATCACAAGCAGATGACAAAGCAGACACAATTGTTGTGATTGGCAGCTTAAGGGTTAAACATTGTTAGACTGGTTAGGAACATGACATACCCATGTGTGCAGGTTTGCAATAGTGCAGCAAAATGCTATATGCCCACTGCTGCCTTCAGCAGGCCGATACATAAAAATATTTATGTGAGTACTCTCATGTCTAAAGCTAGAACTAAGTAACCTATTTGACCTAATTACAGCACAAACCCTTATAACCACACAGTCTAGCAATTCTGTTGTCTTAGATTACAGCCACTGTACGTTTTGTCTATTTCTTTAAAAAGGTATATATTGTTGGTACCCATTTGAATTGCACTGACAAGACATGCCTAAAAAAATCAGAAAAAAATAAATGCACAATGCATAATACCATGCCATAGCAATTATTTGTTTACGTATTAAAGTTATCGTTGCGAAAATGTTGGGAAAGAAAATGACGGAGGGACAGATAACAATTGTAAACCAGATCATGATAATCATGATCATGATAATATCAATGGACAGATAACAATCCTAAAGCAGATCTTGATAATATCAATGCAAATAGCAAGTTTGGTTAAAAGGCCTTGTTATTTTACTCGTTATCATCCAGAAATGAAAATATGGACGTGTCTCGGGCAGATTACTCCGTAAAAAATTGACGAAATTTGCCCATTTGCAATTCCAAACCTGATCTCCTTACTGTCAATACATATAGCAAGTTTGGTTAAAATCCCTTGTTATTTACTAAAGTTATCATCCGAAAAGGAAAATATGGGCGTGTCTCGGACAGATAACTCCAAAAACATTTTACGAAATTTGCCCATTAGCAACCAGATCTCCTTAATGTCAATGCATATAGCAAGTTTGATGAAAATACCTTGTTATTTACTCAAGTTATCATCCAGAAACGAAATATGGGGGTGTCTCGGGCAGGTAACTCCGTAAAAATTTGATGAAATTTGCCCATTAGCAATCCCAAACCAGACTTCCTTAATGTCAATGCATATAGCAAGTTTGGTGAAAATCCCTTGTTATTTACTTAAGTTATAGTCCGGAAACGAAAATATGGGTGTGTCTTGGGCAGTGACTCTGTCAAAAATTGATGAAATTTGCCCATTAGCAATCTCAAACCAGATCTCCACAATATCAATGCACACACCAAGTTTGGTGGAAATCCATTGATGTTTACTCAAGTTATCATCCGGAAACGAAAATATGGGCGTGTCTTGGGCAGATAACTCCGTCAAAAATTTGCCCATTAGCAATCCCAAACCAGATCTTCACAATATCAATGCACATACCAAGTTTGGTGAAAATGCATTGATGTTTACTCAAGTTATCCGGAAACGAAAAACGGACGGACTGACAGATGGACGTACGACGGATGGACGGGCGGACGGACAGGCGGACTGACGGACAGGCGGACGGACGGACAGGCGGATGGACTCATGGACGACCAATGTGAAACCATAATACCCTGCCACTATTGTCTGGCGGAGTATAAAAAAAAAATCGGATAAACACCTTTAGAAAAATCATTTGCTGACCTTGTTTTAAAGCATACTTTTAGTAAGTGGATACACATTTTACTACAAGTTTTTCCAGTAATTTTGAAAAACCTAAGGCATAGTGTGGTAATTAGGTGCAATATCATAGTTTGTTAACAAGGCTATGTAGCCCAGTTGATAAGCATATATATTTCTTTCATACTGTCCTTAAAAACCCAAGTCTTTGAAGCTGAGGGCATAATAATGCAAATCAATCTTAATTGCATATTAAATGGTCTGTGCCATGCAAAAACAAATTCTGCTGAAGGCTACTTCACGCCATTCAAATATACAAAGTCGGTGAACCATGAAATATAGGTCGAAGTCAAATATGGATACTGCTGTCTGAGTTGTCATCCCTAAGTGCAAGCTTATACCAAGTATCATCACTGTAGTCTTTATAGTTCTTTGGAAATGAACATTAGGGTCAAAGTTAGGGTTGATGCAAATGTTGACAGATTAGACAAACAGATGGAAAACTGGATCCCTATATTACGCCATGCTAAAAGCAGGCGTGACACAAAGTGTCTTTGAGCATATGCGGAAATGCAAAGACTTAGATCAGCCTGCACATACATGCATCCTATAGAATGTACACCACAACCTCTTTATAACACTACTGTTGGGGTACATAGCATAAACCATGTTAGTTAAACAGTTTATGGTCATTTTTCAATATAATCTATACATTTTTGGGATCTATCTTTGAACCATGTTATATCCAAAACTGTGTTATAACGAACCGTGTTATAAAGAGGTTGTAGTGTATTAATGAAGAGCAATGGCTTGGATGATACATTGTGCATGCACCTAATGGATCTGATGAAACTGTGCATTTTGGGCATTTTTGGAGGGCACTTTTTTGCTTGACTCTGCCCATATAATGTACTGTATCTGACATAATACATATCCCTATAAATAGATTACAACTTGTGTATTTTTATCCACCTATAATTGTAATTTAATTCAGCAAGCTGTAAAGCAACTGTAATTTACATTTGGAAGCCCTGATCGAGGGGCACACTTTTTTGGTTGAAGGAAATTCCCCAATTTGGAGCAAGGTACAATATTCTTTAAATACATGCGAATATACCATGCCTTTGAAAACAGTGTAGATCCACTGTTTGTCATTCAGTATGTAAATATGTACCAACAACCTGGATCAAGTAATCTGATTGGCTAGCAATTAGAAATAGATGTGGCATCTTAATTTATTCAGCATGGCAAGGATTTAGAAATGAAATGTACATTTAGAAATGAAATGTACATTAGGAACGCCATGACAGCAGAATCATGGCATTTTCAGATTATAAACTGGTAGCTTGTGGTAAATAAAAACATGGCGGGCATATAACTCTGTCAAAAATTGATGAACTTTGACAATAAGCAATCCAACACCAGATCTCCACAATATCAATGCACATACCAAGTTTGATGAAAATACACTGATATTTACACTAGTTATTGTCCGAAAATAAAAATACTGACAGACAGATGGATGATGATGATGAGTTTGTATTTGACAATGCATCAACAACAGATAGATGTACAATAAACAGACAGTGGAGCGATGTATGAAGGGAAGCCTACTTCTGTGTCTGTGTCAGTATAAAATACCCTTGTGTGTCAAATGCTGAGAAAAAAAAAGTCAAGATTTTCGGCACACAAGTCAAGATTCTGGACACACAAGTCATTTGATTTGTATGTCTATGGAATAAATCTCACTGAAGCGTCCATAATTTTCAAACACATAAGTATACATTCATCAGCGGGAATAGACAAACAGAGGGACACATGCAGGGTTCAAATTTAACTTTTTTGACAGCTTGCTAAAATTAGCAAGTGGCATTATTTTTTACTTGCTAAACCTTTCAGCCAACTTGCTTTTTCACACTTATAAACACTGTTAAATGTGGCTTTAAACCTTAGTACTCTTGGTAAAAATTTCAGCAGACATTTAAAAATATTTTTCCTTATTTTTCCCAGAAAACAGGTTTTGACATTACATGCAAATTGTCTCCTATGGAGACAATTTGCATGTAATGTCAAAACCTGTTTTCTGGGAAAAACAAGAGACAATTTGCATGTAATTGCAAAACCTGTTTTCTGGGAAAAATAAGAAAAATATCGTCAGTGCTTTTGGAAAAGAAATTGCAAAACTTCAGCAACAATGCCTCAGGTTCTGCCAATTAAAGAGAATCTTTCCAACTTGCTAGAATTAGCAAGTGATGGAAATTGCAGCTTGCTTTTTGAGGGAATTAACCAGCATTTAGCAAGTTAGCAAGTGCTAAAATTGATCCCTGAAATGAATGACAAAAATGAAATCATAATATTCTGCTACTATTGTGTGGCTGGGTATGAAAAACTATCAACATACAAATTCATGATTTTCTTCTAACCATTTCCGGACTGTTCTCAAAGCACATTCTGCACTCATCACTGCAGATATTCCTACAAAATAAAATGTTTATATTTTTAAATATATATATATATATATAAATCAGCAAATGACATCTTTGAATATTCTTCTTACTTTATCCCTGAAAACAGGCCCTACTTTTGGTTAGACTTGTTAATTTTTAGCTAAAAAAAAAAAAACAAAACAAACTTTGCATGAAGAACAGTCTCACTGAAAATAATTTGAAAATTCCCTTCTTTGTTAAAGTTTGTTGGAGTTTTACAGTGTAGTCAACACTGTTAAGGTCATGTCAAGCTGGTTAGTTAACCTACTCAAACTTTTCCTGGGCAGGCTTAGTCCTCTAAGTGGTTAACTAGTATTTGCTCACACACTTTGGCCAGTAACTGACAGCTACCCATTTAGGGATCTCCAGTCTTCAATAGGTTAATTGTGTGGACAGAGAGAGAGGATTGACAACAAAACAGAACAGTATCACAACAACTCAGGCAAAATAAAAGAAATTGTTTGTTTTTGGTAACCCGGCCCTACTTAAGAAATGGCAGCCTAAAGTTTTTTATTCCTTTTTTTTTTTTTTTTTCTTTATTTTCTGAAAAACAATTCTTTCAGCCTGGATTTCTCAGTATTTTTGGCGTATTTGGAAGCCATTTTTTTATACCCCGGCCATTCAAAGAATGGTGGAAAGGGCATATAGTTTTACCCCTGTCCATCCATCCATCTCCGTCTGCGTCCAAGATGGCATAAGCAATTTGCTTTAAATTTTTCAGGCTTTAGCAATTTGCTTTTAACTTTTTCAGGAGGAGGCATCCATGTCCCCTGGACACATTTCTAGTTTCTTAAACCTTTACCACTCTCTCTGACAGTTAAGCAGACGATAAACTGATATTTTTATTGCTTTTTCCAATGGAGACAATTTGCATGAAATGTCAAAACCTGTTTTACGGGGAAAAAAAACAACAAAAAAAAAAAAAATTCAGAATTTATCCTCAGTTCTAAGCATTAAATCTGAAGCCTTATACATAATCTGCGCTAATGCTGGTCTCGTTGCAAAACAGAACAGCCATTTTTACAGACCATAAAATTAACCCTTGTCCTGCTGAATAAATTAAGATGCCACGCCCACTTCTAATTTTCAGCCAATCATGTTACTTGATCCAGATTGTTGCTTTAAATTTGCATACTTGATGGCAAACAGTGCAGATCCAGATCAGTTGGCTTCTTCAGAAGCCAACTGATCTGGATCTACACTGTTTGCAAAACAGGGTATATCCGGGTTCAGCAGGACAAGGGTTAATATAGCATGATTTGTCTGTTGACAGTTCTCCAGTGTTTCAGATATTAATAGCATATTAATAACCGGAAAGACATAACTGTTTGATCATGTTCACAGTGCATTTCATCTTGTTTGTGTTGAGGTTTTACGGCCCAGTCAACCCAATGGGGTCATGTCGAGCGCGGTCAGTTTACCTAACCACACATTTACTGGGCAGGCTTAGTCCTCTAAGCGGTTAACCAGTATTGTGCACATTCTTTCGCCAGAAACTGACAACTGCCCTTCTTGAATCAGCGGAAGGGAGAGAATGACCTTGGAAAATATTTCATGATCAATCTCTACGAAAGAATGTTGCCGACCTCGGCGGGGGTTGAACCCGCAACCTCCTGTCTCCAGTAGGACGGCGCATCCAACTGAGCCACTGAGGCCAGCAACATTTCATCTTGAGAAATGCACAAAAATAGTAGTACATGTACAGGTACATTCAATATTACAGATATTTCAGAACAAACTGGAGCTGTCTGAAGATCTGACTATAAACCCACTACAGCCCAGCGGGCACATGACGGTTATACAATGTCGGCTCACCTGTTGGGAGTGCTTTGATTGATTGTATTTGGGTTTAACGACAAGTCAACCCTTGTGGGTCATTTTGTGTCATCTCCCAGAGAAAGGGAGAAAAGAGATGGAAGAGATAGTAGAGGAGCTGAAAGAAAGGGACAGAACAGGACAAGAAAAACAAAAAACAAATAAAAAACAAGAATTAAAGTGAAGAAAAAGAAGAAATAACAAGAGGCCCATGGGCCACGACTCACTCACCTGAGTGACATAACCACTGCAGATATGCAGATGTTATGCAACATTTTTCCAATCCTATCATTGCAACCAATGAAAAGATCATCATTTGAGCAGTTCTTAGTTTTGAAGAAGAATATATGGGCCTGACAGTCAATGGAGCATAATCATTTGAATAAACTATCAATCACATTTCAACAGTAGGATTAATGCGAAATTTGGTGGAAATTGGCTCAGTGGTTTCTGAAGAATCATGATTTTATACATGTAAACAGCACAGTGGCAGGGAAATATAATAAATATAAACAAGATGACGGCCAGCTTAGATTTCCAATCAGAACAATTTTAACTACTGCTGTTCTACAAGTCACTTCGATACTTTCAATATAAATGTATATGGCCCATACAAATGCATGGGGAAGCAAATTTGAACACAGAACCATCATTTTAGCAATTTTGGTAGATCTCCTGTCCCCTATAATTTGTGCAAAGATTAGGGCCCAGGGCTTATTTGGTTCTGGAGAAGAAGATTTTTAAAGGTTTTTACCATACATGGGCATGGCAGCCATTTTGATCAATGGACCATGCATATTTTAGCAATCTTTCATTCTCTTGCCCAAGGAGGCTCCGCATGAAATTTGAGCAACACTGGCCAAGAGGCTTCGGAGGAAAAATCATTTGAAATTATCAACATTTTTTCCATACAAATGTACAGGGCCCATACAAATGTATACAGAAGCAAACTTGACCTCACCGTAAAAAGGTCAAATGTCAATGTATGACAATTATTTTAGCAACTTTGGTAGACCTCCCATTCCCAATGATATATGCAAAGATTCAGCCATAAGGCATCCTTGGTTTTGGAGAATAAGACTTTTTAAATGTTTTTTCCCATACAAATGCATAGGGAAGCAAACTAGACCTTGCCATCAAATGTCAATGTAAGACCATTATTTTAGCAACTTTGGTAGACCCCCTGTCCCCGATGATTTAAGCAAAGATTCAGCCCCAAGGCATCCTCAGTTCTGAAGAAGATTTTTAAAGGTTTTTACCATATATGGGCATGGCAGCCATCTTGGTCAATGAACCCCGACCATTTTAGCAATCTTTCATTCCCCCAACCTAAGGAGGCTCCATATGAAATTTGAACAAAATTGGCCCAGAGGCTCCAGAGGAGAAGTCGTTCGAAATTCTGAATATTTTTCCCATACAAATGCATAAGGAAGCAAAATTGAACTCACCGTAAAAAGGTCAAATGTCAATGTACAACCATTATTTCAGCAAATTTGGTAGACCTCCTGTTTCCGATGATATATGTAAAGATTCAGCCACAAGGCATCCTCGGTTTTGGCGAACAAGATTTTTAAAGGTTTTTCCCATACAAATGCATAGGGAAGCAAACTTGACCTTGCCGTAAAAAGGTCAAATGTCAATATACAACATTTATTTTAGCAATTTTGGTAGACCTCCTGTTCCCGATGGCTTATGCAAAGATTCAGCCCCAAGGCATCCTTGGTTCTGGAGAAGAAGATTTTTAAAGGTTTTTACCATATATTGGCATGGTGGCCATCTTGGTCAAAGAACCGCGATCATTTTAGCAATCTTTAATTCCCCCAACCTAAGGAGGCTCCATATGATAGTTGAGCAAAATTGGCCCAGAGGCTCCAGAGGAGAAGTCATTTGAAATTCTGAACATTTTTCCCATACAAATGCATAAGGAAGCAAAATTGACCTTACTGCAAAAAGGTCAAATGTCAATGTACGACCATTATTTTAGCAACTTTGGTAGACCTCCTGTTTCCGATGATATATGTAAAGGTTCAGCCATAAGGCATCCTCGGTTTTGGAGAACAAGATTTTTAAAGGTTTTTCCCATACAAATGCATAAGGAAGCAAACTTGACCTTGCCATAAAAAGGTCAAATGTCAATATGCGATCTTTATTTTAGCAATTTTGGTAGACCTCCCGTCCCCTATGATTTAAGCAAAGATTCAGCCCCAAGGCATCCTCGGTTCTGGAGAAGAAGATTTTTAAAGGTTTTTGCCATATATGGGCATGGCGGCCATCTTGGTCAAAGAACCATGATCATTTTAGCAATCTTTAATTCCCCCAACCTAAGGAGGCTCCATATTAAATTTGAACAAACTTGGCCCAGAGGCTCCAGAGGAGAAGTCATTTGAAATTCTGAACATTTTTCCCATACAAATGCATAAGGAAGCAAAATTGACCTTAACGCAAAAAGGTCAAATGTCAATGTACGACCATTATTTTAGCAACTTTGTAGACCTCCTGTTTCCAATGATATATGTAAAGGTTCAGCCATAAGGCATCCTCGGTTTTGGAGAACAAGATTTTTAAAGGTTTTTCCCATACCAATGGATAGGAAGCAAACTTGACCTTGCCGTAAAAAGGTCAAATATCAATATACGACCTTTATTTTAGCAATTTAAGTAGACCTCCCGTCCCCGATGACTTAAGCAAAGATTCAGCCCCAAGGCATCCTCCGTTCTGGAGAAGAAGATTTTTAAAGATTTTTACCATATATGGGCATGGCGGCCATCTTGGTCAATGGACCGCGACCATTTTAGCAATTTTTCATTCCCCCAACCTAAGGAGGCTCCATATGAAATTTGAGCAAAATTGGCTCAGAGGCTTCAGAGGAGAAGTCGTTTGAAAATGTTAACGGACGGATGCACGGACGGACGGACGCATGCACGGACAGACGGACGGAAAGTGATCACAATAGCTCATCCTGAGCATAGCTCAGGTGAGTTTAGAAGATTTTTAAAGGTTTTTACCATATATAGGCATGGCGGCCATCTTGGTCAATGGACCGCGACCATTTTAGCAATTTTTCGTTCCCCCAACCTAAGGAGGCTCCATATGAAATTTGAGCAAAATTGGCTCAGGGGCTTCAGAGGAGAAGTCGTTTGAAAATGTTAACGGACAGACGCTACGGACGGACAGACGAAGGATGAAAAGTAATCACAATAGCTCATCCTGAGCATAGCTCAGGTGAGCTAAAAACATCCCCATCTACCCTTACCTGCTACAAGAATAGTAAGCCTTGCCTAACTGTAAGCCAATATCAGTTGGACACCCCAATGACGTAAGACACTACACCTTCACCAAACCCAGCCAACCCACCCTACAGTGCTATCAGAGGAGAAAGACATTTTAATACTTGAAAACTGGAGACAGCAAAATAATGGTTCAATAAAAGAACAAATAAACAGCAGCAGCATGATTTTGGTATACACAATACATCCATCCACAATCCAATTGTGTACCAAGTTTCAACTCTATAGACTTCACAGTTACTAAGAAAAGTTTGACGGAATTTTCATCTGAAGTGATTATGGAATAATGGGAAGAAAAAAAATCACAGAAGGACATAATAATGATGATCTGGTGTTTCATATCCCTTTCAACATTGTTTGTGTTGAGGTTTTACGGCCCAGTCAACCCAATGGGGTCATGTCGAGAGCAGTCAGTTTACCTAACCACACGTTTACTGGGCAGGCTTAGTCCTCCAAGCGGTTAACCAGTATTGTGCACATTCTTTCGCCAGAAACTGACAACTGCCCTTCTTGAATCAGCGGAAGGCAGAGAATGACCGTAGAAAATATTTCATGATCAATCTCCACGAAAGAATGTTGCCGACCTCGGCGGGGGTTGAACCCGCAACCTCCTGGTCTCCAGTCGGACGGCGCATCCAACTGAGCCACCGAGGCCGGCTATCCCTTTCAACATAATTTAAGTCATATGGAAACAATGGACGTATGATAATGGAAGGTTCTGTGCAACAAAACATCATACAGTCACTAGAGGAATTCCGTCTCCGGTGGTTCAAATCTGGGACCTTGTGATCCAGTCTGAAACACTTATCACTCGGCCAAAGAGATGCTTCTAATGATGGAAGGAAAAGGCAAATCCAGTATAGCCCCAACTTTTTCAAAGTGAGGCTATAAATACACCAGGGCCCAGTTGTTCAAAGCTAACGATGTCGTTAGTTAACGATTCGTTAAAATTTACATCGAGTAATATGCAAATATGCTGAAATTTTTTGCTGAAAAAATGTGAGTAGCTTTTGCAGTGCAAAAGCTACTCACATTTTTTCAGCAAAAAATATCAGAATATTGTGTATTGAATCCGCTAAAACAGTTAATGAAATGACCCTTAACGAGCTCGTTAAGCTAACGATGCTTTGAACAACCGGGCCCAGAGCAATAGTAGATGATATATTATTCAGCCACTATCCTACCAATTTTCTGTTGAGTGGTTACACTAAATACACATGCATCACGAAAACATACCTATATAATTTTGACCCCATTAAACCCCACTTTTATGTAGTAAAACTGGGGTTTACAGGAGTATACATTATTTTTCTTATTTCTGCTCAAAACATAGATTGTGGGTATTTGTTAGAACCGCCTCGGCGAGGCGGTTCTAACGAGTACCCACAATCTATGTTTTGTGCAGAAATATGAAAAAATATCAGAATTTTTATCTGAAAACTTTCAGGTTTTTGGTGGTGAAATTTTCAATATACATGTATTTGAATAGGGGTGTTTTCGTAATGTTTTCTTACTTGACCTCATCCTCAGACTTTGGCACAGGTTAGCTAAAAAGACAACACCATTTTGTGATATAGAATGTGTCTTACCTTTATCTCCTGCAGCAATGCAAGGAAATGCCTGAAAAAAAAAAAAAAAAGAAAATCAGTAAATAAGAAACTAATGTGAGTACCATACATTTCTTAACACTCAGCATGCTGGGTAAAATTTTTCAGCAGACGACATTTTGAAATATTTTCTTTTTCCCCCTTAAAATAGGCTTTGACATTTCATGCACAATGTGCATGAAATGTCAAAACCTATTTTCTGGGAAAAATGAAAAATAAGAAAACTATAAACAGTGTCATCTGCAGAATTAGTCCAGAAAGCAGAAAAAGTTAACCCATTTAAGCCTGGCGTCCTATAATAGGGACATTGGCAAATAGTGTAGACCCAGATCAGACACCACAGAATATCACATCTGATCAGGATCTACACTGTTTGCATTAAGTTCAAGAATTTCTACAAAAAAACATGATACTAATAATAACTGACCAGACACCCCTTCTATAGGAAATGGACCTGTCCAAAGAGTTAAGGTAGAATATTCCACTAGGCATAAATGGGTTAAGGTACACTTTCAGGGACGGTAACTGTCTGAATTGCTTTCTTCTGGAAAGGTATCTTCTCTAAAAATTTGCTCCCAGGGGAGAAACAAGAGAACTATTGGTAGTTTTGGGTTGGAAAAATGCCTTATCTGAATTATGATTGTTAGATAAGAAGACTAACAATTTTTCTTTTCCAAAAACAGTATTTTGCCATATTTACTCTGAATATTCAGACCCCATAACTCCTTATTGTACTACTCACTCCTCACAGGTCCTAAAACCCTTTGAATAAGTGCATTTGACTCCCTGATGGGACAAAATGAAATAAAAAACGTGAAACGATAATATTCCATCACTATCCTGTAGCAGTAGATAATTCTGTCAAAAGCTGACAAAATTTGCCCACCAGCAATCCTAAACAAGAGCTCCACAATCTCAATGCACACATAAAATTTGGTGAAAATCGAATAATATTTACTTAAGAATCCGAAAATGAAAATTTGGATGGATGGATGGATGCACCACAGACAGAGGGATAGACACAGGGACTGACACACAGACGTCCAGCATGAAACCGTAATACCCCGCCACAAAATTAGTTGAGAAAAACAGAATATATTTTCTTATAAACGTTTTCCAAAATTTCTGTTTACTACAGAAACTGCACAGGTACTGTAAGACCAATTTTTGACCATAAATTGAATTTAACTCTTCCCCCCTCTAGTGGTGACTTTTTTCGTCTGCTGATAATCTTTGTAAATAGCTGGACCCAGATCAGGCCAACAAAATGTCGGGCCTGATCTGAATCCAAACTGTTTGACACTCTGATGGTATTCCTGAAAGATTTTTTTTTGAAAACGTTGATTTTTGAAAAAAATCTACAGACAACAAAAAAAAAATTGATGTCGAAAGGGCAGCTATAATGTAATGTTAATCACAACTGCAGCAGAGGCTATATTGATTTTATTTTTTCATTTTTTTTTTTTTTTGCTATATTGATTTTTATTTTATTTATTTATTTTTTTTTTATTTTTTTTTTTTTTTTAGAGGAAACTGACCATGTAAACTTTCTACCCTGCAAAAGATTCACATGAAACACAAGAAATAATTTAAACAAAATTTAGAATGGGTTAAGATACTCACAATTGTGCGTAAATTACTATCCTTCAGTAAGTTCAGAGCAGACGTATAGCATTTTGAAAGGTAAAAGACTTTATCTGTATCTTCCCATCTGTTTACAGGTCCTGACGTATGGAAGATCCCTAAAGTAATTAGCATTTAACAAGCTGGGTAAAACATTCAGCAGACAACATTCTGAATTTTTTTTTTTTTTTTATTTTTCCCAGAAAACAGACTCTGATATTTCATGCAAATTGTCTCTTAAGGATGTTAAAGTCTATTTGCTGCAAAACATATCATCAATATGTTGTCTGCTGAATTTGCCCAAAGAGTGTTAAAGTTTAAAATGCATAATACGGAACAGTTCATAGTTCCAGACAAAGGGAGTAATTACAAGCTAATTAAACACTTTGCATGCTTGGTAAAAATTTCTACAAATGACATTTTGAAATATTTTTCTTATCTTTACTAGAAAATAGGAAAACATATCTTCTACATGTCCAATAAATTTCATAGCTCTAATTACGGCATTTTGTTTTCAACAAAAAAAAAGTATTGATATTTTTCTTCGTTCTCCATGCAAATGTCTGTTGTGGGTACTCATTAGATGTGCATCATCAAGGGACTTCTAATGAGTACTCACAATATATATTTTCTTGGGGAAACAGTGAGGTGCTTCTAATGAGTACCCACAACATATATTTTTGTGAAGAAATAAGAAAAATATTTACTTGAGCTTGCTCATACCTAGAACTACGGAATCCACCTTGCTAATATGGTTTGAAAAATGGTAACAAATTTGAAGCAATATAGTATGTATCATAATAGCATATCCTTTGATATGCTATATGTGATAATACTCTAACAAGATGGCGTATCCGGCCCTGTATTGCTCACCTGAGTACCAGACAAGTGACCCTTGGGTGGGGCCATTTTCTGAGTACCCGACAAGTGACCCTTGGGTGGGGCCATTTTTTTTAAATCAGGGCTGTAATTTGAACAAGTCAACTTGATACTGCCAATGCCTTTCGTATCAATTAGCCTTTCTGTTCAGAAGAAGTGGTTGGAAGTTGATTCTCAAGACGGCAACCATAGCATCCATCTTGGATTTTCAATTGAAACTATTTTAGCTGTTTTTGACCAACAAGTCACTCCAATACATCCTATCAAGTTTCAAGTCAGTTGGCCTTTCTGTTTTGGAGAAGTACTTCAAATTAGATTTTCAAGATGTCTGCCATTGCGGCATTCTTGGATTTTCAATCGGAACGATTTTAGCCATTTCTTATCTACAAGTCACCCCTATACTTCCTACAAAGTTTCAAATTAATTGACTTTTTAGATGAGGAGAAGTGCAAACTAGTTTTTTAAGAAGGCAGCCAGTTCAGGAGGAGAAGGGCAAAATATACTTTTAAGATGGCTGACATGGGGGTCATTTTGGATTTCCAGCTGGAACAATTTTAGCTATTTTTGATCTACAAGTTGCCCCAACACTTCCAACCAAGTTTTGAGTCAAATGGCCTTTCTGCTCAGGAGAAGAAGAGAGAAACAGCTTTTCAAGATGGCCGCCATGGCAGCCATCTTGGATTTCCAATGGGAACGAGTTTAGCTGTTTTTGATCTGCAAGTTGCCCCAATACTTCCTACCAAATTTCGGGCCAATTTGCCTTTCCGCTGAGGGGAAGAAGTGCAAAATAGATTTTCAAGATGGCGGCCATGGTGGCCATCTTGGCTTTCTGATCAGAAAGATTTCAGTTATTTTTAATCTGCAAGTAGCCCCGATACTTCCTAATAAGATTTGAGTCAACTGGCCTTTCAGTTCAGGAGAAGCACAAAATAGATTTCAGAGAATGTCGCCATGGTGGCCATCTTGAATTTTGGATCCAAACCATTTAGCTATTTTGTTGATCTCCAAGTTGCCCCGATACTTCCTACCAAGTTTCAAGTCAATTGGCCTTTTTATTCAGGAGGAGAATTTCAAGATGACAGCCATGGTGGCCATCTTGGATTTCAGATCAAAATGATTTTTCCTTTTTTTGACCTTCAGATTACCCAGATGATCCTACCAAGTTTCAAGTCAACTGGCCCAGGGGTGTAGAAGGAGTAGGCTTTAATAGCCAATTGTTTATGCCCGACAAGGGACAATGCATGAGGGATGATATATGATGGACATTGACCGATCACAAAAGCTCACCTTGAGTAATTGGTGCTCAGGACAGCTAAAAATGTACATCATTTTTAGTGGACAGGCTTAGTTCTCTAAGCTCTTAACCAATACTTGTGCAAATTCTTTCACCAAAAACTGACAAGTGTCCTTCTTAAATCAGCATAGAAAATATTTCATGATCAATCTCCTCGAAAGACTGTTGCCAGACCCAGTGGGGATCAAATCCATAATCTCCTGATCACCAGGTCAACACCAGCATACAAAATCAGTCAGATGTCTCGTCACTAACCTTACAACTGCTTATACACTACATCCTCTTTCTAACACGATTTGTTATAACACTGTTTTGGATATAACATGGTTCAAAAAAAATGGATCCCAAAAATGTATAGATTATATTGAACAAGAGCTGTCGTAGGACAGCGTAGCTCGCCTGCTGGGTACATTTTATATTGTAACATTTTTATCATTAAGCCATATAATATAGGTCACACTGACCTAGATGTATTTGTATGTAAATCATTTTGTCACATAGATATAATAATCCAGGTATGACAATTCTTCATGAAATAGTAATAAAAATAAAAGGCAAAATCACTAAAGCATGAAATATAGGTCACAATGACCTAGATATAGTAAGTGGTCATTCATTGGGTCACATGGAACTAATATCCCAGGTGTGACATTTATCCAACAAATAGTATTCAAGATATAAGGCAAAATCACTGAGCCATGAAATATAGGTCACACCAACAGAGATATATTTTGACGTCAATAATCGGGTCACAAGGAACTAATATCCCAGGTGTGACATTTATCCAACAAATAGTATTCAAGATATAAGGCAAAATCAATGAACCATGAAATATAGGTCACAATGACCTAGATATAGTAAGTGGTCATTCATTGGGTCACATGGAAGTAATATCCCAGGTGTGACATTTATCCAACAAATAGTATTCAAGATATAAGGCAAAATCACTGAACCATGAAATATAGGTCACAATGACCTAGATATAGTAAGTGGTCATTCATTGGGTCACATGGAACTAATATCCCAGGTGTGACATTTATCCAACAAATAGTATTCAAGATATAAGGCAAAATCACTGAACCATGAAATATAGGTCACAATGACCTAGATATATTAAGTGGTCATCCATTGGGTCACATGGAAGTAATATCCCAGGTGTGACATTTATCCAACAAATAGTATTCAAGATATAAGGCAAAATCACTGAACCATGAAATATAGGTCACACCAACAGAGATATATTTTGACGTCAATAATCCGGTCACAAGGAACTAATATACCAGGTGTGACATTTATCCAACAAATAGTATTCAAGATATAAGGCAAAATCACTGAACCATGAAATATAGGTCACAATGACCTAGATATAGTAAGTGGTCATTCATTGGGTCACATGGAACTAATATCCCAGGTGTGACATTTATCCAACAAATAGTATTCAAGATATAAGGCAAAATCACTGAACCATGAAATATATGTCACACCAACAGAGATATATTTTGACGTCAATAATCGGGTCACAAGGAACTAATATCCCAGGTGTGACATTTATCCAACAAATAGTATTCAAGATATAAGGCAAAATCACTGAACCATGAAATATAGGTCACAATGACCTAGATATAGTAAGTGGTCATTCATTGGGTCATATGGAAGTAATATCCCAGGTCTGACATTTATCCAACAAATAGTATTCAAGACATAAGGCAAAATCACTGAACCATGAAATATAGGTCACAATGACCTAGATATAGTAAGTGGTCATTCATTGGGTCACATGGAAGTAATATCCCAGGTGTGACATTTATCCAACAAATAGTATTCAAGATATAACGCAAAATCACTGGACCGTGAAATCTAGGAGACCTGGACCGTAAAATGTAGGTCACCATGACCTTCACTCTCTTACACTTAAACCTATGTCGCATAGTTAGCTGATGTATAACCAGTTGTGTCTATAACCTGTAGGCATATAAGATTTTACAAATGTGTCCTAGATTTTGACCCCTAGCCCCACTCCAAGGCCCACCCTGAGGTATAAACCCAGGGGTATGTTCTTTTGGAATCTCAGAAGACTCCTCCAGGTATCCAAATTCTAAATATGAATGCTCTATGAGGAGTGAAAGTCAAGATATAAGAATTTGAAAAACTTTAACACAGTATTACAAACGTGTCCTAGGTTCTGACCCCTAGCCCCACCCAGGGGCATGAACCCAGGGGTTTATTCTCTTGGAATCTCAGAAGACCCTCCAAGGTACCTAAGTTCCAAATTTGATGCCTCTGTGAGGAGTGACTGTTGAGATATAAGCATTTGAAAAACTTTAACACAGTGTGACGGGAACGGGAACGCAAACGCAAACGCAGACAACCGGGGTGACTACAATAGCTCTCCTTGTACTTCGTACAGGCGAGCTAAAAATGGCCATATTATAAAATGGTCATTTTTCAATACATCACAAAAATATGCCTATATAATTTTGACCCTCTTAAACCCCACTTTTATATAGTAAAACTGGGGTTTACAGGGGTATACATTATTTTTCTTATTTCTGTTCAAAAACATTGATTGTGGTACTCATTAGAACTGCCTCATCGAGGCAGTTCTAACGAGTACCCACAATCTATGTTTTGAGCAGAACTATGAAAAATATCAGAGGTTTTTATCTCACATTTTTTATTTAATTATGACTGATAGATAAGAAGATTAACAATTTTTCTTTTCCAAAAACAGTATTTTGCCATATTTCCTCTGAATATTCTGACCCCATAACTCCTTATTGTACTACTCACTCATCATGTCCTAAAACCCTTTGAAGAAGTCCCTGATGGGACCAAATGAAATAAAAACATGAAACGATAATATTCCATCACTATCCTGTAGCAGTAGAAAGGTGAAATTTTCTACATATTTGCATAGGCGTGTTTTTGTAATGTAATCTATACAAATTTGAATGGATACAACATGGCTGTTTAACTAACATGGTTTGTGCTATGGACCCCAACAATAGTGTTATAAAGAGGTTGTGGTGTAGCTGAAAAATGTTTATGCTTATCAGGAGAGGCAGAACAGTAGTAAAATACATTGTTTTTATAACTGTGTAATACGGATGGTGCAGTCACTAATTTTAACACTGGTCCTGCTATACCCAGCTATGTCCTGTCTTTGCTAACAGATCTTTATCTGCACTGTGTCATTCGGTATGTGAATTTTTATCAAAAATCTGATCAAGTTATCTAACTGGCTGAAAACTAGAAGTGGGCATGGCATCTTAATTTATTCAGCCTGGAAAAGATTAAGGTGGCTGGTTATGGTGAAATGTTCTATGTCAATTTACTTGTTTTTAATGTTTGTTGATGTGTTTAATTTCGAAGCTGCACTATTTAACAATCAACATGCTAAGTTATCACATCACACTGGGACATGTACAACATGTATCATCTAAACTAGTACCTCATTGAGGCCATTTAACAAATATCAAAAACATATGTTTTTTGAAGTATTAACCCATTTATGCCTAGTGTCCCATAGAAGGGACACTGGCAAACAGTGTAGACCCAGATCAGAAGCCACAGAATGTGGCATCTGATCCAGGTCTACACTGTTTGCATTTAATTCAGGAATTTCTACAAAAATTTTCTACAAAACATGATAATGATAAAAATTAACCAGACACCCCTTATATAGGAAACAGATCTTTCCAAAATTACGGTAGAAGATTCAACTGGGCATAAAAGGGTCAAATACAATGTTCTTGCATAAGTTCTAATTAACTGTCATCTCTTGAGAGAAGGTTTTGTGTAAGTCAAATTATCATTGTAACCAATTTTGCCACTGTAACGAGAGTTGTTATAAAGAGGGTGGACTGTATCAGCACTGAGATGAGAAAAAATACCAGAGCCCACTTGCTCAAACATTCAAACTTACATTTAGCTGGTAGGTTGTAACCTGAAAAATAAGAAGAAAAAAATCTCCAGGTAAAGCATGTTTTAAGTATACTGGGACAAGAGGCCCACTGGCCACGGCTCGCTCACCTGAGTGACATAGCCACTGCAGATATGCAGATGTTATGCCACATTTTTCCAATCTTATGCAACATTTTTTCAATCCTATCATCGCAACTAATGAAAAGATCATCATTTGAGAAGTTCTTAGTTTTGAAGAAGAATATATGGGCCTGACAGTCAATGGAGCATGATCATTTGATCAAACTATGTCACATTTCAACAGAAGGATCAATGTGAAATTTGGTGGAAATTGGCTAAGTGGTTTCTGAAGAATCATGATTTTATACATGTAAACAGCACAGTGGCACGGAAATATGATAAACATAAACAAGATGGCGGCCATCTTAGATTTCCAATCAGAACAATTTTAGCTACTGTTAATCTACAAGTCACCTCAATACTTCCAATATAAATGTATATGGCCCATACAAATGCATGGGGAAGCAAATTTGACCTTGCCATTAAAAGGTCAAACATCAACATAGGACCATCATTTTAGCAATTTTGGTAGTTCTCCAATCCCCCATAATTTGTGCAAAGATTAGGGCCCAGGGCTTACTTAGTCCTGGAGAAAAAGATTTTTAATTTTTTTTACCATATATGGGCATAGCAGCCATTTTGATCAATGGACCACGCCCATTTTAGCAATCTTTCGTTCTCCTGCCCCAAAGAGGCTCCACATGAAATTTGAGCAACACTGGCCCAGAGGCTTCTGAGGAGAAGTCATCTGAAATTATCAACATTTTTTCCATACAAATGTATGGGCCCCATACAATTGCATAGAGAAGCAAACTTGACCTCGCCGTAAAAAGGTCCAATGTCAATGTACGACCAATGCAACTTGGAAGACCTCACGTCCCTGATGATTTGTGCAAAGCTTCAGCCACAAGGCATCCTCGGTTCTGGAGAAGAAGATTTTTAAAGGTTTTTACCATATATGGGCATGGCAGCCATCTTGGTCAATGGACGGCAACTATTTTAGCAATCTTTCATTCCCCTGCTCCAGGTAGGCTCCAAATGAAATTTGTGTAACAGTGGCCTAGAGGCTCCAGAGGAGAAATTTGAAATTCTCAACATTTTTTCCCATACATATCCATAGCGAAGCAAACTTGACCTCGCCATAAAAAGGTCCAATGTCAATGTACGACCATTATTTTAGCTATTTCGGTAGATCTCCCATCCCTGATAATTTATGCAAAGATTCAGCCATAAGGCATCCTCGGTTCTGGAGAAGAAGATTTTTAAAGGTTATTACCATATATGGGCATGGCGGCCATCTTGGTCAATGGACAGCAATCAGTTTAGCAAATCTTTCATTTCTCTGCCCCAGGGAGGCTTCATATGAAATTTGAGAAACACTGGCCCAGAGGCTCCAGAGGAGAAGTCATTTGAAATTCTGAACATTTTTCCTATACAAATGCACAGGGAAGAAAACTTGATCTCGCCGTAAAAAGGTCAAATGTCAATGTACGACCATTATTTTAGCAACTCTGGTAGACCTCCCGTCCCTGATGACATATGCAAGGATTCAGCCAAAAGGCATCCTCGGTTCTGGAGAAGAAGATTTTTAAAGGTTTTTACCATATATGGGTATGGCGGCGATCCTGGTCAATGGACCACGACCATTTTAGCAATCTTTTGTTCCCCCAACCTAAGGAGGATCCATATGAAATTTGAGCAAAATTGGCTCAGGGGCTTCAGAGGAGAAATCATTTGAAAATGTTAACGGATGCACGGACGAACGGACGGCAGACAAAAAGTGATCACTATAGATCATCCTGAGCATAGCTCAGGTGAGCTAAAAATACATCTGATATGACCTGAAATTCTTAAAAACATAATAGCAGTATCAATACTTAATAAAAGCACTGCACTGAATGACAACCCACCACTTGAAACCTACTTCCAGCCTGAAAGCAGTAATAGTAGAGTTTAGACAGGCACCAAAATTTGTTTAGTTCGTTATCAAGACTAGACTCGATGAGAGAGGATATTTCATGGCAATTCTCGGATAGCATTTGTGGGCGAAAATCGAATGGTGAGTTATCCCTTTACATCTGTTAATATTTGTTTTATATCATACTAATTTGTTTGGAATGTTAAGTATTAAAAATGTATTTTTCTTTCAATTTTTGCGGCAAGAAGAGTTATTTCCTTGGAAAACATTTAGTGGTATTCTGAGGGGTTTTGGTTTCATTTCTGGTGACCAGCTTCAAAATGGCAGAACGATGGAATACTAGTGTTGATTTGTCGGCAACACTGTTGTTACAGCCATCATTCAGTCAGTGTTATTTAAGTCATTCGAGAAAATTCATTTTCTGAATTACGGTAAATGTCCTAAAATTTCATACACCAACGTGTCTGACAAAGTGGCATATGCAAACAGTGCAGACCCAGATCTGACTGCTCCTAGCAGTCTGATCAGGGTCTATACTGTTTGCCATTCCACTGAGTATTTAAAGAAACAACTGCATAAAAAGCAAAATTTAGGCCAAAAAAGTACGGATTATAGCATTAAAGATTTTAGGACATTTACCATAGGTATTGTCTACTATGGCAGTATAGTGAAGGACAAAAGGTTGGTAAAAAGCATTTTTTACAAGTTTCTATACCAGTAAAGACTTGAAATTGTGACCATTTTATGTAATTCACTGAAGGGACTCATCAGGATAGAATATCACATTAATCCAAAGAATTCTTTTAGCATTTCCTGAGAAAAATTTTCGCTTACTGTGAAAGTTTTGGTATCATCAAGAACCATCATCAGGCTGTGATAACCTTGTGTGGGTGTCCCATTCCGACATGAAATGCACATTTGGGCTCATGACATCAGTCACATTTAAGCAAGCTTTTTTGTGGATGAACTGCCCAGAATAAAATTAGATAATTAATCTTGATTTGAAGAATATCAGACTGTATAACTGTTAGGCTGTTTGCATAATTAGCATGCTTCAAAAAGGACAGTTGAATAAAACACTAATTAGGGATTAAGTTCTACCTTTGCTAAGAACAATTTGCAATCTATCTTTTTTTTTTTGACCATAAAATTGAATTTACTGTAAATATTTCAGAACAAAGTGCAGAAACAGAAATGACAAATAGTTTCTGATTAGAAACTGTCACTCATAAATAAATTTTTGCATTTAGAAAAATAACACCAAGGAGAAACATTTTTCAAAATAACGTCAAAAGCACAAAAAGTGCAACATCACAATGATAAATTTGAATTGTAAAGGACTGATAATTTCAGATGAGAATGTGTACTGGATGGCCAACTCTATGATGATTCGGTGATTTACATGTCTTTCAACATTATGTCAGTCATTTCGAAGTGATAATGAAAGCCTCTGTATATTGCTTGCTCAGCTCTACTCATTCAAATATTTTAAATAAAACATGAAACACCTACTTTTTTTTCTTTTTTTTTTTGTTATTGCTGTTGTCATTTTTTTTTTTTGTAAAAACATGGAAAAACTAAGAGCTTTCAGAGAATCTGACTATAGCATCACTGCAGCACTATCAGAGAAATGCCCATAGTGTTGAAATTTTGATTTCATGCTTACCAGATAACATCGCTGTAGGACATGGTAACATACGGCAACTTAAAACCTATCAAAGGATTTAACTCAATGAGTTATGGACTCTTGGCCCTGATTCCTGCATACACAATACATCCACCCACTCTTCGTTTGTGTACCAGGTTTCAACTTTGTTACCCTTTCAGTTGACAAAAATTTTTCATTAATGGACAATATAAAACCTATCAAGGGATTTAACTCCAAGAGCTATAGGCCCTTGGCCTTGATTCTGGTATGCAGAATCAAGGCCAAGGGCCTATAGCTCTTGGAGTTAAATCCCTTGATATCCATATGTGTATCAAATTTCATCTTTATATCTTTCATAGTTCCTGAGAAATCTGTCATGAAAATTTTTCAATGACGACAAATTGTAAAACCTATCAATTTTTCATTTATAGCAAACTGTAAAATCTATCAGGGTATTTAACTCCAAAAGTTATGGGCCCTTGGCCCGAATCCGGTATACACAATACATCAACCCACTGCCCATGTGTGTACAGTAAAGATCCAATATATTGCGGTCCGTTTTTCGCGAAATCCAGTATATTGCGAATCGGCTATGGCTCCCAAATTTTCCATAAGCAAGAAAAAAACATAAAATGTTTGTTGTTTTATTTAACTTCAGAAAGGAAAAAAAAAAAAACCTGTTCAACCTCCGGTAATTGATTTTTTGCGCCTATCCCCATGCTAAGTCGCGTCAGGTATTATGACAAACAATCCACTTAGTGACAATCCGCACACACGTTTATTATAACTGGCAAACAATAAATTATATCGCCGTTATTGTCATAATCATTATCATCATTGAGTACATAGATCTACTCAATGCTCAATCAGTCAAGGATGCCCACAAACTAATTTTGCTCAACAGGTGAAAACAGTCCACCTCCTTTTCAACACCAGCAAATTTTACAAGTCTTACGATGTTTCTGTCCGACATACACAGATCTTAGTCCACTTATTTTACACTTCTGTAGCAATAAATATTTCAAAAGAAAACAACTGCGTCAAAAAAATAAAAATAACAATAAAACTAAAATAAAAACCTTGATAAACGACAGTTTTTTTTTGCATCCGCAACACAATAATGAGTAAAGGGAAGCAACTCAAATTATCCTAGCACAACTGAAGCAATTTCAGTAACTGCCCTTCGCCGTTCCAGGGAACCAGAGTATCCAAAATGGCGTCCTAAATTGTCAACCCGATGATTTCTTGTTTTCAAACGTAGTTTATCAGCTGGTTTTGATTGAAATTACTTGTTAGACAGAGCGCACCATTGTAAATTATGCCATTGAGCAATTCTAATCCAATTTAATTAGGAAATATGGCTGACAGCATGACTGAATGCCATTTATCCATTTATCCATGATGTCTCAGCAAACTAACACAGCGACAAACCAAGCGAGTGTTATGCATGCCGTTATACATGCATGGTACATGTCTGGACTTATACTGCGCTCCGTTTATATCGCATTAGCGGACTTTGGACCCCGAGGACCGCGATATATTGGATCTTTACTGTACCAGGTTTCAACTTTGTAACCCTTACAGTTCTTGAGAAAAAAGTGACTAAAATTTTTCCTTATTGGCAAATTGTAAAACCTATCAAGGGATGTAAGTCCAAGAGTTATGGGCCCTTGGCCCTGTTTCTGGTAAACACGATACATCAGCCCTTTGTCCATGTGTGTACCAAGTTTCAACTTTACAGCTTTCATAGTTCCACTGTCCATGGGTGTACCAGGTTTCAACTTTGTAACCCTTACTTGAGAAAAAAGTGACGAATTTTTTTCATTAATGGTAAACTGTAAAACCAATCAAGTGATGTAACTCCAAGAGTTATGGGCCATTGCCCCTAATTTCGGTATACACAATACATCAACCCACTGGGTATGTGTGTACCAAATTTCAACTTTGTAACCCTTACACTTCTTGAGAGAAGTGTGACGAAAATTATCTGATAACTGAACGGAAGGAAGGAACAACAGATGGAATGGCAGAAGTAATGACAGAAGGAAGGAATGATGAAAGGACCAGGCAAATCCAGTAAAGCCCCACTTTTTCAAAGCAGGGCTATAACAATTGCAAGGCTACATCAGTAAAATTAGGTAGGGTAGGGATACCGTTAAAACATACATTTTTTTGTTTGACCTAACAAAATATACAAACCTGATGTTTTGTAAACTGTGCCGGACACAATATGCCACTGAACCTTTAATTCCAAATCCAATTGGGAACCAGCTGCTTTTCGTATTGCTTTGTTCACTGAAAATAATGACACAAGCACAATTAATGAGCAGGTCCAAATCAAAAGAAAATAGGATCTCTAAGAAATAAGCAAGCAAAATGCCAGGGCCCAGCGGTTCAAAGCAGGATTACCTAAATGAAGTCATTAAGGGGTTTTTAAGGACCACTTTTGTGCAAGGGAGACAATTTGTGTTAAGGGGATTTTCAGGACCACTTCTGTGCAAGGGAGACAATTTGTGCGACTTTCTGTTTTTTTTTTTTTTGTTTTTTTTTTGGGGGGGGGGGGGGGGTTAACAAAAATACCTTCTGAAAAGGGATCTACTTTAAAGGGGAAGAATTTGGTCCCAAAGGGTGCAAATTCTTTCCTTTTAATGAAGACCCGTTTCAGAAGGAAGCAATAACAATCTTGACCAAGTTGTCTCCCTTGAGAGTGTATCAATTCCCCTTTAATAAATGCTGGGCCTGAAAAATCCGCCCCCGGTTTGTGGGGTCCAAGCTAGCTGACCGCATAATAAGTGATCACACATTATAAAGGTCAGACATAAACTCAGTCCTCACACTCCACCCACTTCTATCCTATCGAAGTTCAATATATGAAAAAAAAAAATAGATACACATGAATTGTTACACATAAATAAACTTTATTTAATGAAGAAAGCTAGTCAGTTCTTCTTTTACACCAAAGAAGCCCAGTTCTTTTCAGAGCAAATAAATAAATTCATCCTTTCTGTCTTTGAAACGGAAAGACCCACAGAGAAGAGCGTACTGAAAAGCCGGTAATCAGTGTATTAGCGCTTTATAATTATTGCTGACGCAATTACCTGTACAGAAGGCATGCACTAGATTGGATATTAACCCTTAAAGCGCCAAGCAAAATTAGTAGCAGACAACATTTTGAATTTTTTATTTATTATTATTTATTTTTCTGAGAAAATCAGTCTTGACATATCATGTGAATCATCTTTATTCTCTGAAAAAATAAAAGTAAAATTGTTTTCTACTGCAGTTGTGATTGGCACTTTAAGGGTTAAATAAAGTTATATACACCTCAACCTCTTTATATTGTTGGGGTCCATAGCATAAACCATGTTAGTTAAACAACCGTGTTATATCCAAACAAAAATGTATAGATTATATTGAAAAATGACTATTTATGGTTATTTTTCAATATAATCTATACATTTTTGGGATCCATCTTTGAACCGTGTTATATCCAAAACCGTGTTATAATGAACCATGTTATAAAGAGGTTGTAGTGTACTTTACACTTTCGGGCATTTTCTTTCAGCAGCTCATCTATATATCAGTTAACCCTTAAACCACCAATCACAACAGCAGCAGACAACAATTTTGACATTTTTTTTTTATTTACTAGAGAAAACAAGTCCTGACATTTCATGTGAATCATCAGTCAAGCAGACAATTCACATAAAATGTCAACACTTGTTTTCTCAAAAAATAGAAAAAAAATAGAAAAAGTGTCCATAGGACACGGATGCCCCCGCCAAAATGCCATTCAGATTGATTGATTGTGTTGGGGTTTAACGACACTTCAACCCTTGAGGGTCATTTTGTGTCATCTCCCAGAGAAAGGGAGAAAAGAGATAGTAGAGGAGATGAAAGAGAGGGACAGGGAAGAAAGAAGAACAGGAATTAAAGTGAAGAAACAGAAGATATAAAAACATTCCCCCTCTACCCTTACCCACTACAAGGATAGCAGGCCTTGCCCAACTGTAAGCTAGTATCAGTTGGACGCCCTGGTGATGTAAGATACACAGCACCTTCGCACCACCCGACCACCCCCAGAAAAAAAAAAAAAATGCCATTCAGAAAAAGGTTACATATGTAATTGTGACAGGTACAGCATGAAGTTATTATTAAGGTTGATATGGCCCACACACGGTTTACTATATGGAACTTAGTCAAGGGCAGATAATTTATAAACCAAATAAGCAAGAGTTGTCTTCTACGTTCATTACACATCGCCTCAATGTCATGCAGGCATCTGTAAATTTTCATAAATATATTCCATATGGTTTAGGAGTTATGGCCCACACACGGTTTACTATATAGAACTAAGTCAAGGGCAGATAATTCAAAAACAAAAAAAGCAAGAGTTGTCTTCCTTGTTCATGACACATCATCTCAATGTCATGCATGCACCTGTAAAGTTTCATAAATATATTCCATACAGTTTAGGAGTTATGGCCCACACACGGTTTACTATATGGAACTAAGTCAAGGGCAGACAATTCAAGAACCAAACAAGCAAGAGTTGTCTTCCTTGTTCATGACACATCGTCTCAATGTCATGCATGCATCTTTAAAGTTTCATAAATATATTCCATACGGTTTAGGAGTTATGGCCCGGACACGGTTTACTATATGGAACTAAGTCAAGGGCAGATAATTCAAAAACCAAACAAGCCAGAGTTGTCTTCCTTGTTCATGACACATCGTCTCAATGTCATGCATGCACCTGTAAAGTTTCATAAATATATTCCATATGGTTTAGGAGTTATGGCCTGGACACGGTTTACTATATGGAACTAAGTCAAGGGCAGATAATTCAAAAACCAAACAAGCAAGAGTTGTCTTCCTTGTTCATGACACATTGTCTCAATGTCATGCATGCACCTGTAAAGTTTCATAAATATATTCCATACAACCGGTTAAGGAGTTATGGCCCGGACACGGTTTACTATATGGAACTAAGTCAAGGGCAGATAATTAAAAAACCAAACAAGCAAGAGTTGTCTTCATTGTTCATGACACATCTTCTAATATCATGCATGCACCTGTAAAGTTTCATAAATATATTCCATACGGTTTAGGAGTTATGGTCCGGACACAAAATGGGATGGACATACATACGGACGTACATACGGGACGGACAGGGGTAACACTTAATGCCCTTCCCCTATTCTTCGAATAGGCGGGGGCATAATAAATTAAGATTAAGGTCTACCACAAGTTTTGCTTGGCACCTTATGGGTTAAATGTGTTCACAACCTACCATAACATCAAAGCGCTTCTCGGCATTCTTTGTTTTGCTCAGGTTTCATTCATAAATGACACAAGGACATGTACCTTTATTGCGGCTAGATCAAAGCAGATTGACAGCTAGAGTTTAAACTCACCTTTAAAGCACTAAGCAAAAATTTGTAGCCGACAACATTTTGAATTTTTTATTTATTTTTCAGAGAAATGCCATGACATTCTATGTGGCAGATGATTCACCTAAAATGTCAAAACTTAATTATAAACTAGAAAAGTGTCCATAGGACACAGATGCCCCTGCCAAAATGCCATTCAGAAACAATAGGCCCACGGGCCAGGGTTCGCTCACCTGAGTGACATAGCCACTGCAGATATGCAGATGTTATGCAACATTTTTCCAATCCTATCATCGCAGTTCTTAGTTTTGAAGAAGAATATATGGGCCTGACAGTCAATGGAGCATGATCATTTGAATAAACTATCAGTCACATTTCAACAGAAGGATCAATGTGAAATTTGGTGGAAATTGGCTAAGCGGTTTCTGAAGAATCATGATTTTATACATGTAAACAGCACAGTGGCAGGGAAATATTATAAATATAAACCAGATGATGGCCATCTTAGATTTCCAATCAGAACAATTTTAACTACAGTTGATCTACAAGCCACTTCGATACTTTCAATATAAATGTATATGGCCCATACAAATGGGGAAGCAAATTTGACCTTGGAGGTAAAAAGGTCAAATGTCAACATAGAACCATCATTTTAGCAATTTTGGTAGATCTCCTGTCCCCCATAATTTGTGCAAAATATAGGACCCAGGGCTTATTTGGTTATGGAGAAGGTTTTTACCATATATGGGCATGGCAGCCATTTTGATCAATGGACCATACCTATTTAGCAATCTTTCATTCTCCTGCCCACGGAGGCTCCGCATGAAATTTGAGCAACACTGGCCCGGAGGCTTCAGAGGAAAAGCCTTTTGAAATTATCAACATTTTTTCCATACAAATGTATGGGGCCCATACAAATGCATACAGAAGCAAACCAAAAAGGTCAAATGTCAATATACGACCATTATTTTAGCAACTTTGGTAGACCCCCTGTCCCCGATGATTTATGCAAACATTCAGCCAAAAAGCATCCTCGGTTTGGGAGAAGAGGAGTTTTAAAGGTTTTTACCATATATAGGCATGGCGGCCATCTTGGTCAACGAACTGTGACCATTTTAGCAACCTTTTGTTCCCCCTACCTAAGGAGGCTCCATATGAAATTTGGGCAAAATTGGCCCAGAGGCTCCAGAGGAGAAGTTGTTTGAAATTCTGAACATTTTTCCCATACAAATGCATAAGGAAGCAAAATTGACCTTACCGTAAAAAGGTCAAATGTCAATGTACGACCATTATTTTAGCAATTTTGGTAGCCCTCCTGTTCCTGAAGATATATGCAAAGAATCAGCCATAAGGCATGCTCAGTTTTGGAGAAGAAGATTTTTAAAGGTTTTTCCCATACAAATGCATAGGGAAGCAAACTTGACCTTGCCGTAAAAAGGTCAAACGTCAACATACGATAATTCTTTTAGCAATTTTGGTAGACCTCCCGTCCCCGATGATTCCTGCAACGATTCAGCCCCAAGGCATTCTCGGTTCTAGAGGAGAAGATTTTTAAAGGTTTTTAACATACATGGGCGTGGCGGCCATCTTGGTCAACAAGCCGCGACCATTTTAGCAATTTTTCGTTCCCCCACCCTAAGGAGGCTCCATATGAAATTTGAGCAAAATTGGCTCAGCGGCTTCAGAGGAGAAGTCGTTTGAAAATGTTAACGGACAGACGCACGGATGGACGGACGGACGACGGACGAAAAGTGATCACAATAGCTCATCCTGAGCAGAGCTCAGGTGAGCTAAAAATTGACGAAATTTGCCCATTAGGAATCCCAAAGCAGATCTTAATGTCAATGCATATAGCAAATTTGGTTAAAAACCCTTGTTATTTACTCAAGTTATCGTCCAGAAACGAAAATATGGGCGTGTCTCGTGAATCCTTTGCCCATTAGCAATCCTAAACCAGATATCCACGATATCAATGCACATACCAAGTTTGCTGAAAATCCAATGATGTTTACTCAAGTTATCATCCGGAAACAAAAAACGGACGGACGTACGACTGACTGACGGACAGACAGAAACATGGATGTCCAATGTGAAACCATAATACCCCACCACTACTGTGTGGCAGGGTATAAGAAATAAAAGTAAAATTGTTTTCTGCTGCAGCTGTAGTTGGCACTTTAAGGGTTACTCCTTTATCGGTCACTAGGTAGATAAATGAAAAATATGACACCTATTTAGTGCTCTGAAATAGCCAGATGACAACTTTGGTAAAACAGAATGTGTAAATCTGCAGGTCATGGCTAACAATTTTTTTGACTGCTGAGTTCTGCGGAAAAAGGGCAAAACTCTCAAAATTAAAAAAAATGCACAAAAAATGGGTGCCACAGACCAACCGCATTATAATGGTTTCCACGTTATAAAGGAACAATTTATAACAGCGTTCCAGAGTTATCTCAAGTCCAAGGGACTGTCTGAAATACTTCGAGATATCTGTACCTCGAAACACCAGATTTGAAGAACTGGGGAACAAATAAATCAAACACCACATTTCACAAATGAATACCTAATTTGACTCCTGAAGCAAGAGATATATGGAAACAATTGCTGAAAGGAGAAATTGCTTCTCAGAAGCAATTTCTCCTCTTTTCCACAATATTTTGTTACCTGTTGTTGGAGTTCCATGTTGAAAACAGACCGGATTTTCACTTCAAGATAAGGGGTTATTCGAGATACCAAGTCGAGATGACGAGAGTCAACTATTGGATATATAGATATTTTATGGAAAGCATTTTTGAGAATGTCCAATAAGAGATAGCAGTAGTTTTCCTTCTATAGGTAAAAAGCAAGGTAGACCAAATATTAACCCTTGTCATGCTGAATAAATTAAGAGGCCACGCCCATCTCCAATTTTCAGCCAATCACATTACTTGATCCAGGTTGTTGAATCAAATTCACATACTTAATGGCAAACAGTGACGATCCAGATCAGTTGGCTTCTTCCCAACTGATCTGGATCTACACTGTTTGCAAAGGCAGGGCATATCCGGGTTCAGCATAAAGGACTTTGTTGGAATTTATGTCGCTGTTGTGTACTAAAATGTGAAACCAAGCACCAGAAATGTGAGTTGTCATCCTTGTTTAGCTCCGTGAACTACAACAATCAGTGAAGTGGAACTAACTGTAAAGTTTTACAGTTTGTAGACTTATTTTAGGGTGGATGCTAGGGTAAACCTAAGTACAAGGATGGAAACCTGCATACCTGAGTCACCCATGTTAATGTAGGTAAAAAAACAAGTCCTTCTGATCAGGAAACCCCACTGGAATTTAACTGATATTTAACTAATTTTCCACAACCACATGAAAGATTTAATAGCATTGTTATGAGCAGTCTGATCTGGGTCTGCAATGTTAGCATAGGTCATTTTGTCAGAAACTTTGGTGTATGAAATTTTAGGACATTTACTGATTGCTTGTACAGTGAACCCTCGTTACAACGACAACAATTTTTCCCAAAGATATTGCCAATAAAATGAATTGGCCATTGTAAAGAATTCTTAATGAGCAGTGTGATAAGCAACAAATTCCATATTCTTATTTCTTCATAGAACGTATGTTTTGGATATTTGTTAGAATTGCCTCACTGAGGCAATTCTAACAAATATCCAAAACATGCGTTGTTTGAAGTATTGAAAAATAATGTTCCTGCATAATGTCTGATTAAATGTCACCTCTTGATAGTGGGTTTCCGTGATATTTAAATTGTCAGTATAATGAAATTTTGTCATTGTATCAAGTGTCATTATAAAATATAATGAGGGCTGACAGTACCTCCAACAGGCATGTCCATCAACAGTGAAGATGTCGAGTTGACAACAGCATCAATTTCAAGTCTTGTAATGTCACCATGCCACAAAGCCACCTTCTCATTTAGTCTCACATCTGCCTTAAAGAGTTCTCCCGCAGCAAATTTATTAGGGTTGAGGACTTCAGAACTATCTGCAATAAAAATATAAATTAGTAATACCCACCCATCCTCACTATTGTGTCATGGGCAGGTAACTCTGCCAAAATTGACAAAATTTGCCCAAATCAGACCTCAAAAATATCAATGCACATACATATACCAAGTTTGGGAAAATACATTAACATTTTTTTTAGTTATTGTCCGGAAACAAAAATCTGCACAGAGGACAACTGATAGACATATCCCTGTTCTGACAAATTGATACTTCTGTGTCTGCATCACTACAAAATATGCTTGTGTGTCAAATTTTTGCCAGACAAGTTATGAGTTTTGACACATGAGTCATGACTTTTGACACACAAATCAGTTGTTTTGTGTGTCTTTGGAATAAATAACATTGAAATACACTGAAGTGTCCATAATTTTCAAACACACAAGTACACATTTGTCAGCCTGGACAGACAGACACATGGACATTCAACATGAAACCATAATACCCACAACAATTGTGTGGAGGGGTATAAAAAGAGAAAGCAATGCTGACAAAATGTGTTTATTGCTACAAATCAACATATTTATCTGACATATTTTTAAAGAATGGCCCTAGTAGTATTTATTTTGGTTTGGCATTAACTCTTTCCCCGCTTGTACTGACCTACTTTTGTTGTCTGCTGATAACCTTTGTAAACAGTTTGGACCCAGAAAAACGTTGGGCCTGATCTGGATCCAAACCATTTCACACTCTGATGATATTCCTGAAAGATTTTTCTGAAAAAGTACATTAAAAAAAAAAAATTCACAGACGACAAAAAGGCATGCAAAATGAAGTTTTTTTAAAAGTAAAACATATTTTAACGAGTAATACTTAACCTATAGATAATGTGCTATTCTCTTCTGTTTTCACACCTTCCATAGAAAAAACGACCTTTCAGTCGTTAATTAAAGTCTTAAACCAGAAGGTCCCTTAGGCAGTTACCTGTGTGACGTAACTCTTCCCGCTCAATTGACCACGTGTCAGTTTCTTTTATGTGTAAAACAATTAGGAGAGATAAGCGAGGGTGGGCGGAGGGAGATAATTGATTATCTATAGGTTAAGTATTACTCGTTAAAATATGTTTTACTTTTAAAAAAACTTCATTTTAACTTCATAATACATTAACCTATAGATAATGTGCTAGAATTTGCAGAATAGGAGGGAGGTGCTCTCCTAATTCTAACACCAATAATATCTCACCACTTCTGGTTAAGACTCAGGAAACTCAAAGGAATCAGATACATTCTAATTCTATATTTAATAGAAAGAATGATCTAGATTCACAAAATAGCGTATCTTTAAGGTGTTATGATCTAACAACCTTATATATATTAGTAGACTCTAGAGGAAGCCAGTTCTTAAGTCTCAGACCTAACATTGGCCCCCCACCCCCCCCCCCCCCCACCCCCCCTCTTTTTTTTCTTTTTGGGAAACAACAATTGGCTTCAAAAAGAAAAGGGAGTCATTGAGACATAACATAAATATTCCATCGCAAAGTAAGCTAGGAATATAGAAATATTTTCAAAACAAAATTTGTAAAACAAAAAGCCAAGACCATACACTGTAAGTAGTCTATGTAGGGTCTTGAATAAATAAGGAAAAGTCTACTCGGTGGAGTTTCCTATAGATAATTGACATATGTAGATATTTTGGATAAAATTCTAGATATGTGAAGCTATGTAATTGTAATAGTCTAAGCTATTAGAATTATAAACTAATTAGATTCTGTTAATTGGAGCGACAGGACAGTTTCCGATGAACAGACACAGACTAAAATAACCATAATATGTAATTATTTCCCTTTGATCAAATTAAAGAAGGGGAGATAATAAAAGTAGATGGAGTTAACTTAACTATAACTAAGTTATCCATCAGAAGAAAAAAAAGTATAGACAAACATAATGGTTAAAACTATTGCTGGACTAATTGTATTACGAATTTTTAGTCAAGCAATAAAATAATACAGAGTTTGCATATAACCGCTGGGAAGAAAAAACAACCTAAACCATGATAATTAGTTTTGTCATAGACATATAAAAGCGTTTGATGTCCTGACAAAAAAATAAAGAATAAACTGTCAACATCATAACTTAAGAGTTTGACAGAGAATAAGAGAGATAAGAATAAGGTTGATCGCAGCAAACTGTATGACGGTCATAGTTTGGCTAAATCTTACCGTATTGATAAGATTAAGCAATAATAAATAAGCTGGATAGAATCTTTCTATACCAGAAGATTGCCATGAAAAGTACTCCTGAGTAAATAATCATGGAAATCAAGAAATGTTAAAAAATCCACTTTGAAATGATGAATCAAAATGTTCATAAAAAGAGAAGGACTCAGAGAAAAAGTAATAGTGTGATAATCTCTGAAGAAAGATTATACAATAATACTGATTGATAATCTCAAAAAACACTTAACTTATAAGTTAAGAGATAGTATTACTATTCTATACGCATATTTATGAATAGTAAGAAATATATTAATACTAAATAAAAATTATACTACTGAACAAAATTCCCGCTATAAATAATAGGTTAAGCATAACTATTTATTAAGCAAGGAATTATTAAACATATAACTCTCTATAAAATTACTGCCCGGAAATTTTATAGATAAACATTCAATCAAATTTTTAGAATTGAATATTAATAGAATAAAATCTATGTCTGCATAATTCGTAATTCCTGAAATATCAAATTACGTACTCGCAAATGAGTTCAGGAAGAAAATACATATATATACTCTCGAGATCTATGTGTAAACCATAGAGAGTAATAATATTATTACCGCGATCCCTGACGGAAGGGTAAAAACATGTATATGAAAGAGATAATAATTAATTTAACGTCATATAGGTTTAAGATAAAATTTGTTTAATCTTTAACCAATATGCAGCAACAGTGACTCGATATTCTGTATTCGTACGTAGAAAAGGAGTACTTAGTCATTAGAATTTTGTATGATTGAAATAGAGATAAAGGGATCTAAAAGGATGTATCTCCATGAACTGAATCGAAGGATAATATCCATTCTAAAATAGGGCTTGTTTAAGGCTTAGTTTAACAAGCGTAGAATTGAATTATTTCCAAGTATTCATGAAGTCGTTATGCTCTGAATACTGAGAAAAAAGTTAAAATATTGTTTAGGAAATAAAAAAGTGACTGTTCCACAATGTTAGCTAGATTTAAACCTGGAACGTAGCGAGAAGGTCAATCTAATTTAAAAGTAAGGTGAGAAAGATAAATAATGAAGATAGATATATAAATATCGGAATAATATATTATCTCCAACAATTATCAAATAATCTGAATGTTTAAAAGCATAAATACTACTCGAAAGTTTATTTACCGAATGTATAATCGGAGAAAACTTTCAGTATATTCAAAAACGTATCACAAAAGTAAGATCTGACCAGGAACGTAGGTGCAGCACTTACTAAGTTGTGAAGTTAATATAAACATATTTTATATTATAAATTGAAGCAGTGCATTTCAAAATCATCAACATCTTGAAATGACTTATTGTGTGGAAAAATAAATAAATATCCAGTTTCGGAAAAGATATTTATCTATATATATAGACCATTTTTGATGCGGACTGGAAATCAAGATATTAATCTTTGCATTATTCGCAAACTGAACTTGAACTCTTAGCGAGAATTACTATGATCCCTTTAACGAATGTAAACATAAAGGAGGGGTAAAGAGATAATTAAGAGTGTCTTAATTCTTTACTGGCTCGTAATTAAGGATGTTTTCCCTTTTGTCTAAGCCTAGACTATAGATTGATTAATATAAATATACTAATATCTGCTATTATGAGGTAAACTCTCGTTAATTAACCTCTAAGCATATATCAAAAATATATATCAACATAATCTAGAGCTTCCGTAAGTTTAGAGGAAGGAAATGATTGACTTTGGCAGTTTCTGAATAGTTACAAAGTCAATAAAATAAAATATCAAAAGGAAAGTATTGTATATAATATCTAATTTAGGCAATAATAATCTGTCACGTACTGAATAATTAATGCCTTTACTAAATATGTATCCATTGTCAATACCAAAGTGCAAGAAAATTTTGATTGACATGGACTCTAGTTATAAATAAAATATTAGAGGTATAGAGCTAGTCGAAGCAAAACTATTCCTCAATAAGATAAGTAGACCTATAATATACGAGGATTAATTGGGTCTAGAAATTATAATCATAATAAAATTATTATTCCAATATGAAGAATCTTCTGCGTAATAGATTCTTACTGAGGCAAAAATATCTGGTATATTGCTATCGTAGTCTTAAATGATCCAGAAGAAAAAATAAAACAGGCAAAGTAAAGAACGTATCGAATTATATCTATGCCTAAATATAAGATTTTTTTCTTATTTATTATTTTATAGCAGAGTTTAGACAGAGCACGACTGACCTAGACTCTTATATAATCAATCAATGATAGTATAAAATAGAATAATAGCTTATCGGATCAACTATTTTCCATGTAGAAAAGGCAAAAGGAAAATATGTACCTCAACTAGAATTTTAAATCGTAGTAATCTAGAGAGGTAGCGAATAAATAAATAAACTGTTAATTTATTTATCTGGTTGGTGTAAATTTCCGATACCTTAAGAATGAAAAATTAATAGAAAGTAGAAAAGATCGATTGCTACTTTCTTGTCAATTTACTCCTTAGATTACATGCTGATTACATATCGGAGCATGTAGAAGAAAAACAGGGGAGGAAAGAAGAAAATTTTTAAGATTTCGTGTATATTTTTCTTCTTATAAATAACGATAGTTTTATAGTTCACCTTTGCCCTAGAGCCGAATAAGGTGAAGTTAATCTCTTTGTAGCGAATAAAAGAGATATAATTATAGCTGGAAGTATCTTCTACACTTAGTGAATGAATTGCGAATTTGATCGTAACCGATAATTCTTAATTCATTTTCAATAATAAATATATATATAGAATTTAAGTCAAGTTCAAAAGTGACTGGACAGAATTCAACAATATAAATGGCTACTAGGTATTAGAACCCATCGCTGTCATTCAATAACCTATAATCCAAGACTATACATGTCTATAGTGGTTATTAAATAAATATATGTTGAGCGAGTACTAGTGACTACTACTCGGACACTAGTAATCCGACACAAAGTCTACGAAACTACTGCCCGGTGGAATTTCGTTAGAATGACCTGGCACTACTCTACGAAGTGCCTCCCGATGAAATTTTCGTTAGAGCCGGAATTTAACCGATTTCTAGCGAATTAAAGAGATAAAACATCATTTGAATGACCTGGCACTAGTCTACGAACTGCTGCCCGGTAAGAATTTTGTTATAGTCGGAAGTTTAACTCTTTCTAGCGGATAAAAGAGATAAAACATAAGTTAATTTAAAATATTAATGGAATTACACACCTATAATAAGTCAATGGAATATTAAAGATTCTAGTCTGATTTGGGAAAGACCGTACAGAATTTTTTGTAAAAAAAGTTATGTATTTCACTTAATAACCTATATCCATTGACTTAAACGTGAATGGAGCTCTATGAATGATAATAGATTGTTCGGGAATTAGTGATCATTATTTTGACACTAGTTACCCGACACAATGACCGGACACTAGTATTCGTAACTGTTGCCCGGTAAAGTTACAAGTAATTTGACAAATTGATCGGATAGTAGTATTCGTAACTCTAGTCCGATGAAAAAGGGAGATTATATATGAAAACTGAGCGGGCACAAGTATTCGAAACTTTTTCCCGAAGATAATTAATTATTAGGCAAAAATTGACCAGACACTTTCTGTAAAAGTTTGCCTGGTGAAAAATCAGAAATAATATAATAATATGACCGGGTATAAGTATCAGAAATATTACTGATACTTTGCCCAGTGAAAAAATTTTTTAATAATTAGACATAATGACCGGAAGTTAGTATACGTGACTATTTTGTCCGGTGAAATATGTCAAAAACTAAGTCTTTCCAGAAAATAATTAAATTATTGACTGGAGACTAGTTGACTGGTGCCTGGTTGATCGGTGACTGGTGACTGGTGACTAGGTGACTGGTGACTGGTGACTGGGTGACTGGTGACTGGTGCCTGGTTGACTGGCACCTGGATGACTGGTGACTGGTGCCTGGTTGACTGGCACCTGATAGACTGGTGACTGGTGAAGCTGATTGACTGGTGCCTGGTTGACTGGTGACTGGTGACTGGATGACTGGTGACTGGTGGACTTAGACTTTATCGGATACTAAGTACCCAAAGATGCCACCTTGATGGGTCTTACCCCAGCAGTATAGCCATACGGGGTGGGGCTCCCATCAGTAAAGAATTGTCTTATAACCCATCAAGGGTTGACAAGTTCTTTACAATCAGCTTCTCCACCATGAGAATCTTTAGCCAACTGAAGATCTCTGCAAACAAAAGTCCAGGAAAAACATATCGTAATTGCTGAATAACCTGGAACGAAAAGAACAAAAATATTCTGCATATATAAACACGACTATCGAACCGATCGCGCACGAGTGTTGTGCCGAATAGCGAGAGTCGCGAAAACGCATGTGGAAAAAGACCAGTCAAAAATACATGAAATCGAAAATTGAAAATTTTAAATAATAACACAGAAAGTGAAAGGAGTGATAAATAAACAAAAGAAACACAAGGATACAGAAATTTATCCGTGAGGAAAGAAATAATCCAAATTTCTATCACAGGTAAATAATCCTTGTTGAATTTCTTTGTCCACAGAAAAGAAACTGACACGTGGTCAATTGAGCGGGAAGAGTTACGTCACACAGGTAACTGCCTACGGGACCTTCTGGTTTAAGACTTTAATTAACGACTGAAAGGTCGTTTTTTCTGTGGAAGGTGTGAAAACAGAAGAGAATAGCACATTATCTATAGGTTAATGTATTATGAAGTTAAAATTACCCAGTATGCAAAGAGCTGAAGATTCTTGGACCCATCCATTTTTCCCAAAGGACGATCAAATTTTCTAACGGCCCATCAAAATTTAAAAAAAAAAAAAAAAAAAAAAAAAGCATAGAAATAAACAAGACATAGATCAATCAATGGCCCATTTATGCGTCCAAGCTAAATTTGAGCCAGAAATATCCCTGAAGAGAGATATTCAGATAAAGTTTTCTTATGTGTACATTTGAATGTACTGATAGTCACTGAAAATGCCTTGGTAATTCCAGTGAGTACCAACATAGTACATTATGTTTATGCAGAAAGAAGAAAAATATTAATACATGTGCTCTAAGTTAACTCTTGTGCTGCTGAATAAATTAAGATGCCACACCCACTTCTAATTTTCAACCAATCGAATCACTTGATCTGGATTGTTGCTTTTAATTCACATACTTAATGGCAAACTGTGCAGATCCAGATCAGTTGGCTTCTTCAGAGGCCAAATCAGGATCTACACTGTTTGCAAAGGCAGGGTATATCTGGGTTCAGCAGGACAAGGGTTAATTGAAAACAAGCTGAAACCCCAAGATCACAATATCTGTTAATGGCTTTACGCATCCTAAAATGAAAAAAAAAAGTCAGACTAAGTTGGATCTGTCAGTTTCACAGGTCCTACCACTAGCAAAATCAGACAGCCACAAACAATATTTAGATGTTTTTCTTAATTGTTCATGATACATACACTATAGGTACTCTTGAAAGTGCCTCGGTGAGTGGCTTCTATTGAGTTCCAACAACATTTTTTTTCAGGAGAAATAAGAACAAGTCATCAACGAAGGCAACAATCACTCACCTGAGGAACAGTTAGCTGAAGGTAAGAATATAATCTAAAACTCCAAGCGACCATCACAGATGTTTTGGCCATAAGTTTCCTCCTATGCATACATAGTTAACACAAACATGTTCTTTGAAGTTTTTCGGACAGACGGCCCCTTAAGAAATCTGGTGAATATGGGTCTATCTTGTTAAGCGGAGTGGAAACATTTAAACAATTTTGGTAAAGGGCCATGAAGGAAAGATTTCTATGAAATTTTATTTTGAAACCTTGCCACTGGCTTAGGAGATGTCATTTAAAAGATTTTTTCTAATTCTAGTTGTGGTGGCCATTTTGTTCAGTGGCATGGAACCATTATAGCAATTTGGTAAAGGAGCATAAGAGGAACATTTCTGAGAAATTATTTTGAAATCAAGCCCCTGGCCTAGAAGGAGATGTCGTTTAAAGGTTTTTCTTTTTTCAGCTCTGGCAGCCGTCTTGTTCAGTAGAGTAAACCATTTTATCAATTTTGGTGAAGGGGCATGAGTGGAACATTTCTGTAAAGTGGAAATGTGTCCAGTAGTTTCAGAGATGTCGTTTAAAGAAATTGTTGAAGCCAGACACAGGGTGATCACAATAGCTCATCTTGGGCTTTCGACTCAGGTGAGTTAAAAATTCAAAACAGGATTTAAAGATTGAACACCTCTAAGTTCTGAAATTTGTCCAAAATTTGCTTAGTAAAATATTCCCCTGCATTGCCCTGGTTTAACTACATACATGTAGGGGAACAAAGGGGTATACCATATCAGACCTAATAACTGCACTGTGTGCTTAGGTTTTTCAAAATTACATTTGTACTTGGAAAACTTGTGGTAAAATATGTATCCACCTACATGTAAAAAAAAAGAAGATCAGCAAAAGACTTATTTAATGATGCTTATGCTTTGTGTGTGTGTGAGTGTGTGTGTGTGTGTTTTCTGATTTTCATCATAAAAGCATATGTTGTGGGTACTCATTTGAATTGCATCAACAAGTTGATGCAATTCAAATGCGTATCCACAACATATGCCTTTATAAAGAAGTAGATGTAAGTACACTGGCTGTAATCTGAAAACTATAGAATTGCTTGACTGTGGCTTATTGGGGTATGTGCAGTAATTGGGTAGAATATGGTAAATTATACAGATTCATTACCATATTTACCCTACGTATTTGGACAGCTTAACTCATTATTATCCTTACTATATTTGTCCTAAAATTTGAATCAGTCCATTTTACTAACTACAGATTTGTCTAAAAATTGTTGGCTGAGTGGTAACAGTGCTGACCCTGATCAGATGCCACATTCTATGGCATCAGATCTTGGTCTACACTGCTTGCTCAGGCCTGCCTATCCTAATGCTTAGGGTAAATACTGTAACTCATCATTTAGCACACTATGGGCAAATTCAGCCGATGACAAATTGATATTTTCTTTTTTTTCCAGTAAATAAGACGACATTTCATGCAATTTGCATGAAATGTCAAATCTTATTTTCTAAGAAAAAAAAACTTGAAAATGTTACCTGGTGTAATTTTTATCCAGCATGCCTCTTACCTGGTATGTGTCTACTGACATTTAACCAACTTGGTTATCATTTATCAAGTTCTTAATTCTTACCTGGTATGTGTCTGTTGACATCTGACCAACTTGGTATCTGTTCATTTATCAAGAAGTTCTCTCCACAACTGTATAGCTTCCTCTTGGTCTTTAGATCCATCTTCATGTATTTTGCTGTAAGGTGTTCAAAGAAACTGGGTAAAACACAATAAGTACACTGCATACTGACATTACTCTTTGACTTGAGTGTTAGTTGGAGTTTTACAGCCCAGTCAACACTATTAAGGTCATGTCAAGCTGGTCAGTTAACCTACATTGTACATTGTACTCACACTTTTCAGGGGCAGGCTTAGTGCTCTAAGTGGTTAACCAGTGCCATTCTTATGCACATTCTTTCACCACTAACTTACAACTGCCTGTTTTAGATCAGCAGAAGGAGAAGAATGACAGTAGAAATTATTTCATGGTCAATGATCAATCTCCATGAAAGTTACGTGGCCAAGCTAGGATTCAAACCTGTAACCCTTGGATCGTATCAGACATGCTATTGATTACTCTAGATAAAGCCTTGTCGAAATAACTCAAAATAGTCAGACACCCTAAAATCTGATGAGCCACAAGAAATACTGAAATACACCACAACCTCTTTATAACACTAACGTTGGAGTCCATATAGCATAAACCTCGTTAGTTAAACAACAGTGTTATATCCAAACAAAAATGTATAGATTATATTGAAAAATGACCATAAAGAAAATGTTTCTTTTAAATATTTTGGAAGCTGTATTGGCATATGACCTTGTTAAAATTAGATTTATTAAGGAAAAGGAAGTGATACTTAATGGAAACACTAACGATAAAAGCAAAGTAATCCAATTAATTGGACCTGGTTATTTACAGAAAGTAATCAAGTGAGTTAACTGATTGCTTTCTCCTATACACTTCAACCTCTTTATAACACGGTTCGTTATAACACGGTTTTGGATATAACACAGTTCTAAGATGGATCCCAAAAATGTATAGATTATATTGAAAAATGGTCATTTTTCAATATAATCTATACATTTTTGTTTGGATAGAACACGGTTCTTTAACTAACACGGTTTATGCTATGGACCCCAACAATAGTGTTATAAAGAGATTGTGGTGTAGTAATGGAATCAAGAGTATTCCTGTATTTTTAACTGGCATTCAAGTATTTCGTTAGTGTTACAGTATTTCAGAAAGTCATGTGACCCCGATATATTATGTTAAAGAATAGAAAGAGGTAAGTTTTTTAACTGCAATGCATCGCTTCAAAATTAATTGAATGGAACCCAATAACAATAAAACTAAGTAAAAAAGGGCAATAACTCAGCCAAAATTTGGCAGATCATTACCAATATTGATCATGACCTGTTTTTTTATACAATGATGTAAACCTCTGCAGACTTTGAAAGAAATCAATGCATCCCTTCAACAATTATTCAAAACTTACTGAGCAGAACGAAAAAGTAAAGACAACATTGCCATTAACACAGACAAATATTATGATCCCTATGTGTCTGCCATGCAATGCAGGCATCACAAAAAGGACCTTATCAACAGCTATATAAAATTGTCTGTCCTAAGTTAACACCCTTGTCCTGCTGAATAAATTAAGATGCCACGCCCATTTCCAATTTTCAGCCAATCAGATTACTTGATCCAGGTTCTTGATATAAATTCAGATATTGAATGACAAACAGTGCAGATCCAGATCAGAAGCCAACTGATTTGGATCTACACTGTCTGCAAAGGCAGGATATATCCGGGTTCAGCAGGACGAGGGTTAACGGTTAATACCTGAACTACTAATGATATTGCAAAATCACTTCCCAATGGCATTATATTCTACCCGGATCATTTTTGACAATTCTATTCTATGAAAATTTAATTAGAAACGGCATTCTTATGCTTAAAATACTTCCATGAAAAATTTGCTCCAAATGTGATTTTGAAAAATTTACCATTTTATCCAAAAAATAAATAAAATATGATTTGACCACAAAACTTTTAAAGCTCTATCATCCGTACATCTATCAGTATTAACTGAAAACATACTCATCTCCCTTGACCTAATTGCTTACTTCAAAATTGCTGCTGCCAAATGATGCATGATACTAATTGGTTGTACTGCAGAGGACACTGACATGGTGCGTGATGGAAGCTGACTTAATTGCTGATAATCAGACAAGCACCACATGACCAGCTGAGCCAGACATCAGAGATGAGGCCTTCAATGGAGAATACAGCATATTGCAAGGGGAGGATATACCAAAGGGGCTTATACATGTATGTTAATAAATACAGTCAACCCTCTTAACACTGACACTTGATACAACGACAAAATTTGATATAATGACAATTTGAAAGTCATGAAACCTTTGCTGAAAAGGTGACAGTTAATGAGAAATTATGCAAGAATATTGCATTAAAACTCCAAACAACATATGTTTTGGACAATTGTTAGAATTGCCTCACAGAGGCAATTCTAACAAATATCCAAAACATATGTTCTATGGGGAAATAAGAAAAAAGCCATTGCGGCAATCTTGGATTTCAGATCAGAAATATTTTAGCTTTTTTTGACCTATAAGATCAATCACCCAGATGCTTCCTACCAAGTTTCCAGTCAATTGGTTTTTCAGTTTAGGAGAAGAAGCGAAAAATAGATTTTCAAGATGGCGGCCATCTTGGATTTTCAATCAGAATGATTTTAGCTATTTTTGATCTACAAGTCACCCCCATGCTTCCTACCAAGTTTCGAGTCAATTGGCCTTTGAGTTCAGGAGAAGAAGCGAAAAATAGATTTTCAAAATGGTCACGATGGCAGCCATCTTGGATTTCCGATCAGAACGATTTTAGCTATTTTTGATCTACAAGTCACCCTGATACTACCTACCAAGTTTCAAGTCAATTGGCCCTTGGGTTCTGGTGAAGAAGCGAAAAAGAGATTTTCAAGATGGCCACCATGGCGGCCATCTTGGATTTTGGATAGGGATGATTTTAGCTATTTTTTATTTACAAGTAACCCGGTGCTCCCTACCAAGTTTAAAGTCAATAAGCCTTTCGGTTCAGGAGAAGAAGCAAAGATAGATTTTCAAGATGGCGGCCATCTTGGATTTCCAATCAGAACGATTTTAGCTATTTTTCGGCGTAGCTGTATAAGCTGGCTTTTGACATACTTATTGGTATTGGTCTCGAATGAATAAATAGTAATTTGCGATTGGTTTAAAATGTGTAAACTTCTGCAAACAAGTAGGGGTAAGTATAGAGTTTACCGATGTTTGACGAATATATTCGTGACTGAACAATCATTTAATTATGACATTTATCTATATAAAATTGTACAGTATGGCAATGCAGATGTTAAACAATGGAAAAAGTACCCATAATTTAAATAATACCAAGAAAATAGTTGCAATGAAATAAATGATTATAGATGAGCTTTTAATTCTGTACAGTGTAACTAAATGTTTGATAAAGTGGCCCAAACGCTAAGTGAACAAGGGGCGTTCAAGTTTACTTCTCTCCACTGTGTCCATAATATACAGAATTATCATGTGCCTTGTATTATGTGCAAACAAGAGGCCCACGGGCCACAGGTCGCTCACCTGAGTGACATAGCCACTGCAGATATGCAGATGTTATGCAACATTTTTCCAGTCCTGTCATCGCAGCTAATGAAAAGATCAACCAAGCAGTTCTTAATTTTGAAGAAAAATATTATATATGGCATGACAGTCAATGGAGCATGATCATTTGAACAAACTCTCAATCACACTTCAACAGTAGGATCAATGTGAAATTTGGAGGCAATTGGCTAATTGGTTTCTGAAGAATTATGATTTTATACATGTAAACAGCACAGTAGCAGGGAAATATAATAACATAAACAAGATGGCAGCCATCTTAGATTTCCAAACAGAATGATTTTAGCTACTGTTGATCTACAAGTCACCTCGATACTTTCAATGAACTTGGCTATCTTGGATTTCCGATCAAACAATTTAAGCTATTTTAGATCTACAAGTCACCCAAATGCTTCCTACCAAGTTTCGATTCAAATGGCCTTTCAGTTCAGGAGAAGAAGCAAAAAATAGATTTTCAGGATGGCTGTCATGGCGGCCATCTTGGATTTCTGATAGGGATGATTTAAGCTATTTTTGATCTACAGGTCACCCTGATGCTTCCTACCTAGTTTAAAGTCAATAAGCCTTTTGTTTCAGGAGAAGAAGTGAAAAACAGATTTTCAAGATGGCTGCCATGGCGGCCATCTTGGATTTCCAATAAAAACAATTTTAGCCAATTTCAATCTATAAGTCACCCCGATGCTTCCTACCAAGTTTCAAGTCAATTGGCATTTGGGTTTAGGAGAAGAAACGAAAAAAAAGATTTTCAAGATGGCCACCATGGTGGCCATTTTGGATTTCCAATCAGCAGTTGACAGTTCTTCTTCTGCACAATCTATGGTCCCATTTAAAAACTAGAAATGTGTCAGTATGACACAGATGCCCCCGCCCAGGGCCATCCTTACCCACGCGCAGGTATTTTGCAAAAAATGAAGTTGAAAAAGGGCCATAAGTCTCATAATAATTGGCAGATTTTACCCTAAATCAAACTTTTTTAAAACATTATGGGCAGGTTTTTCAAAAGTTCAATGAAAAGGTAAACCTCGGAAGACCCAATGCCCACGGCCACGACATCGCTATTTTAAAGGACAGATTTATGAAAAATCTGTCCAAAATTCAATTTTGGCTGCACAAGCTTTCGGCTTCAGGTACCTAACAAAGGAAGTCAGCATTGTCTCTCTTATACACGGCATGCCTACTTGCCCTTATCTATGCCTCTACCAAATATTATTAAAATGTTTCAAACCATTTAGAAGTTATGAAGTGCACAAGAATTTGGCTTAGAAATTCATTCGGGGGAGTTAATTTGAAAAAACAGCCATCAAAAGAGATGGCAAATCCCCTGACCGCACCGCAAATGGCAGTCTTTTTTCAATCTAAGGCATCAGAGATGTAATTTTATCAAGGGATACACTTGTTTAACCCCACAGTGGGTGATAACTCCACAACTGTGAATAAGACACAAAACTCTAAAACCATAAGTTGTAGAAACTGGAGTTTGTGTTTTTCAACAAAGAAACTGAAAATAATGAGAAAAATAAGGCCCGTTGCCTGCAATGATTATAACTCTCAAACCTTAAGTCATGGAAACTGGATTTTTTGTTTGCTAGTATGTGATTTTCAACAAAGAATCAAAAAATAATGAGAAAAATAAGGCCTGTTGCCTGCAAAGATTATAACTCTCAAACTGTAAGTCATAGAAACTGGATTTTGTGTTTGCTAGTAAGTGATTTTCAACAAAGAATCCAAAAATAATGAGAAATATAAGGCCCTTTGCCTGCAAAGCCTGGAACTCTTCAGCCATTAGTCTAAGAAACTCAATTTTGTGTTCGCTAGTGATTTTTAACAAAGAATCCAAAAATAATGAGAAAAATAAAGCCTGCTGCATGCATTGTTGATAAATCTGCATCCGCAGTGTAAGTAAGGGAGATAACTCCAACATTCCGTAGGTCAGAGTTGTCCTTACATATTGTGACACACCTAGTTTATGTTCTAAGCATCTTTACATACTATCATCAAAATGTCTCCACTGGTTAAAGGGTTATGCCTGCACAAGATTTTACAACCAGGGGAGATAACTGAAAATAAATGGAGTAATGAGTAACCCATAGTTACAATTTTTAAATGCAACTCTCCTTCTTAATGTTGTAAGCATCCCTATTAATAATCAACAAAAAATCTCAACTGGTAGAGAAGTTATGACCATCAGCAAATTTAAAAAATATGGGAGATAACTCAAAAATGGAGTAAGACTTGTCTTTTGTGTACATGACATGCCAACTCAATGTCCTCTACAACTTGATGAAGTATCATAAAAATATCTCAAAAGGTTGAAGAGTTTTGGCCTGCACAAGATTTAACAAATATGGGAGATAACTCCAAAACTGAGTCAGAGTTGTTGTTTTTGTTATGTGACACACCTACTCAATGTCCTCTACAACTTGATCAAGTATCATGATAATATCTCAAAGGGTTATTGAGTTATAGCCTGCACAAGATTTCATAACTATGGGAGATAACTCCAGAACCCAGTCAGTTAGAGTTGTCATTCTTGTATGCGACACCCCTGCTCAATGTCCTCTACCTATTGGTGAAGTATCATGAAAATAACTTATAAGGTTTTAGAGTTAAGGGCCGCACAAGATTTAACAACTATGGGAGATAACTCCCAAAAGGGAGTCAGCTAGAGTTGTTGTTCTTGTATGTGACACACCTATTCAATGTCCTCTACAACTTGATCAAGTATCATGAAAATATCTCAAAGAGTTATTGTTATGGCCTGCACAAGATTTTATAATTATGGGAGATAACTCAAGAACACAGTCAGTTAGAGTTGTCTTTCTTGTACGTGGCACACCTACTCAATGTCCTCTACCTAATGGTGAAATATCATGAAAATACCTTAAAGGGTTTTAGAGTTATGGGCCGCACAAGATTTAAAAACTATGGGAGGTAACTCCAAAACGGAGTCAGCTAGAGTTGTCTCTCTTGCATGTGACACACCTACTGGTCGTCCTCTCTATCCCTACTAAATATGAAAGCAATCGGCTGAAGAATAACGGTAACACAATTTTGAAAAAAGGTTAACCAAAAGGTAAACCTGGGGGGTCCGGATGAAAAGATATTGAACGGAAACCATTTTTCAACTATTTTTCAACACTGATAAAGGGCCATAACCCCAAAAATAATTGGTGGATTTTACCCTAAATCAAACTTGACCTATATTTTATAATTATATGCTTCTGTGTAAAATATGAATCTAATTCACTAATCTTTTAAAATGTTATCGAATGGACACCATTCTTCAAAGTTGAAAAAGGCCATAACTCCAAAAAAAATTGGTGGATTTTACCCTGAATCGTACTTGACCTACATTTTATGATTATATACCTGTTATAAAATTTGAATCCAATACACTAATCTTTTCAAAAGAAATCAAACGGAAACCATTTTTGAACTATTTTTCAACATTGATAAAGCGCCGTAACTCCAAAAATAATTGGTGGATTTTACCCTAAATTAAACTTGACCTACATTTTATGATTATATACCTGTGTATAAAATTTGAATCCAATACACTAATCTTTTTAAAAGATATCAAACGGAAACCATTTTCAACTATTTTTCAACACTGACAAAGGGCCATAACTCCAAAAATAATTGGTGGATTTTACCCCAAATCGAACTTGACCTACATTTTATGATTATATACCTGTGTACAAAATTTCAGTCCAATACACCAACCCCTTCAAAAGATATCGCACAGAAACCGTTTTTCAAAGTTGAAAATTTTTCCAAGTCGAAAAGGGCCATAACTCCCAAAATAATTGGCGGATTTTACCCTAAATCGAACTTGACCTGTATGATTATATACCTGTGTATAAAATTTCACACCAATACACCAATCCTTTCAAAAGATATCGCATGGAAACCAAAAGTGTTACATACGGGACGTACGGGACGTACGGGACGGACGTATGGACAGTGGTGATACTATATGCCCCTCCCGTTGAAAATGGCAGGGGCATAAAAAATTGTACAAATGTTCCATAGGTGAATGTCTATCAAATTTGTTCAAATTATTTGTATATATATATATGTATTATAACTAATTAGATTTCAATAATACTCACAAATATTACTGGATTGACCATCCATCAAAATTTTTTCAAATTAATTTGTATAACCAAAAGAAAAAAAAAATAAATCACCCAACAAAGGGCAAGATCTGATATAATATATATATATATATATATATATATATATATATATATATATATATATATATATATATACATATATATATATATATATGCAGAAAACTTTGAAAATATTCTTCCTCCAGGCTAAACAAATCTGCTTCCCACATGAGCAATCCAGGGCCATCATGACCCTCTTATTATAAATTAAATATATAATGTATGTTTTTTCCAGTTTTTGCCAATCTTCATGGCCAGAGTTACACTTTGCTAACTCTTTATCAAAAAGGTGCATGTTGGCAAGGATTTTTCAAATACTAGTATAGAAAACAAATTAACACACAAAATTATATGCTTTACATTGTACATTATTTAGCACAGATATTTACACATCTGAGTACACTCTCTTTCCTGCCAACTCTTGCAATATATACAATGTTATACAGTATTAAAACTTTCTTGATTCTGTTTGAATTCGTAATAATTTTATATTTTAAAGGCCTTCTCCTTTTCATATTGAACCACAAAGCTGTTTCAATATTCATATTCCAGTACCTCTTATGCCGTTTATCTTTTTTAAAGATATTTCTTGTTTATCTACAAGTCACCCTGATGCTTCCTACCAAGTTTTCGAGTGAATCGGCTTTTTGGTTTAGGAGAAGAAGCGAAAAATAGATTTTCAAGATGGCAGCCATTGATGCCATCTTGGACTTCCAATCAGAAAGATTTTAGCTATTTTTGATGTACAAGTCACCTCGATGCTACCTACCAAGTTTGGAGTCAAATGGCCTTTTGGTACAGGAGAAGAAGCGAAAAATAGATTTTCAAGATGGCGGCCATCTTGGATTTCTGATCAGAATGATTTTAGCTATTTTTGATCTACAAGTCACCCCCATGCTTCCTACCAAGTATCGAGTCAATTGGCGTTTTGGTTCAGGAGAAGAAGCGAAAAATAGATTTTCAAGATGGCGGCCATGGTGGCTATCTTGGATTTCTGATCGGAACTATTTTAGCTGTTTTTGATCTACAAGTCACCCTGATGCTTCTTACCAAGTATCAAGTCAATTGGCCCAGAAGTGTAGGAGGTGTAGGCTTTTAAAGCAATTGTTGACACCGCACGACGGACGAAGAAAGACGCACGACGCAAGACGGACAGTGACTGACCACAATAGCTCACCATGAGCACTTCATGCTCAGGTGAGCTAACTAGGAGTCCGGGACTCCCTTTTTATAACAAGAGCTGTCGGAGGACAGCGAGCTCGCCTGCTGGGTACATTTTATATTGTAACATTTTTATCATTAAGCCATATAATATAGGTCACACTGACCTAGATGTATTTGTATGTAAATCATTTTGTCACTTAGATATAATAATCCAGGTATGACAATTCTCCATAAAATAGTAATAAAAATAAAAGGCAAAATCACTGAAGCATGAAATATAGGTCACAATGACCTAGATATAGTAAGTGGTCATTCATTGGGTCACATGGAACTAATATCCCAGGTGTGACATTTATCCAACAAATATTCAAGATATAAGGCAAAATCACTGAACCATGAAATATAGGTCACACCAACAGAGATATATTTTGACGTCAATAATCGGGTCACAAGGAACTAATATCCCAGGTGTGACATTTATCCAACAAATAGTATTCAAGATATAAGGCAAAATCACTGAACCATGAAATATAGGTCACAATGACCTAGATATAGTAAGTGGTCATTCATTGGGTCACATGGAAGTAATATCCCAGGTGTGACATTTATCCAACAAATAGTATTCAAGATATAAGGCAAAATCACTGAACAATGAAATATAGGTCACACCAACAGAGATATATTTTGACGTCAATAATCGGGTCACAAGGAACTAATATCCTAGGTGTGACATTTATCCAACAAATAGTATTCAAGATATAAGGCAAAATCACTGAACCATGAAATAAAGGTCACACCAACAGAGATATATTTTGACGTCAATAATCGGGTCACAAGGAACTAATATCCCAGGTGTGACATTTATCCAACAAATAGTATTCAAGATATAAGGCAAAAACACTGAACCATGAAATATAGGTCACAATGACCTAGATATAGTAAGTGGTCATTCATTGGGTCACATGGAACTAATATCCCAGGTGTGACATTTATCCAACAAATAGTATTCAAGATATAAGGCAAAATCACTGAACCATGAAATATAGGTCACAATGACCTAGATATAGTAAGTGGTCATTCATTGGGTCACATGGAACTAATATCCCGGGTGTGACATTTATCCAACAAATAGTATTCAAGATATAAGGCAAAATCACTGAACCATGAAATATAGGTCACAATGACCTAGATATAGTAAGTGGTCATTCATTGGGTCACATGGAACTAATATCCCAGGTGTGACATTTATCCAACAAATAGTATTCAAGATATAAGGCAAAATCACTGAACCATGAAATATAGGTCACAATGACCTAGATATAGTAAGTGGTCATTCATTGGGTCACATGGAAGTAATATCCCAGGTGTGACATTTAACCAACAAAAAGTATTCAAGATATAAGGCAAAATCACTGAACCATGAAATATAGGTCACAATGACCTAGATATAGTAAGTGGTCATTCATTGGGTCACATGGAAGTAATATCCCAGGTGTGACATTTATCCAACAAATAGTATTCAAGATATAAGGCAAAATCACTGGACCGTGAAATGTAGGTGACCTTGACCGTAAAATGTAGGTCACCATGAGCTTCACTCTCTTACACTTAAACTGATGTCACATAGTTAGCTGATGTATAACCAGTTGTGTCTATAACCTGTAGGCATATAAGATTTTACAAATGTGTCCTAGATTTTGACCCCTAGCCCCACCCCAAGGCCCACCCTGAGGTATGAACCCAAGGGTATGTTCTTTTGGAATCTCAGAAGACTCGTCCAGGTACCCAAATTCTAAATATGAATGCTCTATGAGGAGTGAAAGTCAAGATATAAGAATTTGAAAAACTTTAACACAGTATTACAAAGGTGTCCTAGATTCTGACCTCTAGCCCCACCCAGGGGCATGAACCCAGGGGTTTATTCTCTTGGAATCTCAGAAGACCCTCCAAGGTACCTAAGTTCCAAATTTGATGCCTCTGTGAGGAGTGACTGTTGAGATATAAGCATTTGAAAAACTTTAACACAGTGTGACGGGAACGGGAACGCAAACGCAAACGCAAACGAAAACGCAAACGCAAACGCAAACGTGGACGACCGGGGTGACTACAATAGCTCTCCTTGTACTTCGTACAGGCGAGCTAAAAAGTAGGTGTCCCAGCCAAAAAGTAGGAGTCCCACTCCCCAAAAATAGGAGTCCCATTTTTTTTTTTTTTTTTTTTTTTTTTTTTTTATGACTCCTTTAATAGTGAGCATGTCCCCTGTAACTTCCTTCAATAATTACCTGATGGAGAATCAGTTTCCTTGTTTTCCTTTTTTGTGGGGTTTTTTACCAACTGATTTTGGTCTCTGCTTTGCTTTATGTATTACTTCGAGCAATGTGGGTAACCAACTGGCAGTCATTATCACACATCCTGATGTTGTTAATTAATTCAGTGGCGCAGAAATTAGGATGATGTCATGTCTCCCTCATGGGAAAATAGATACATCTTTGCAGATCAGGGAGACATGACAACCCTAAATTATTTTACTTGCATGGTAAAGATTATTGCACTTAAATTCAATACCCCATCCCAACCCAAAACAAGTTTGGTTTGTTGCTGTCTGTATTAAGTGATCTTGAGTGTTATGGATATCAAGTAAAACATATTTTAATCAAAACCAATTAAAGCTCCATTATATGCTATGGTAAACTTATATATGCTATATCTGCACATTCTGATCATGGACACCTCTGTTGAGCTTCCTGCAAAATGTTGTTTGCATGTGTTGCGATCAATACACGCTATGAAAAAATGTCCGAGACTTCTTCACTACACAGATTTTGATCTACTGCTTTGATTTGTCAAAAAAGTCTTGATAATTTAGTTCTATTTTTTAATATGTGTCTGCATCATATGCATTTCTGGCAAGAACATGCTCTACAATGCAACATGGTGATAGTTCGTTTTTCTCCCAAAGCGTTTTCCCACCACGCTTTCAAATGACGTTACTCTTACAAGCACACGCTACCATTATGAGCAAGTGCTTTCTTCATACTGGAGCAATGGAAAATGTAACTTATACTAGAACAGTCCCGAATTTTATAGCGTCATCCCGGGTGCATCTGAGCAGTCCCAATACTCTTCACAGGGTTTACGGAATATATTCGATGGGACTTGGGAAACTATTTTATTTTCAGTGACAAGCAGGAATAACCGTTTTAATGTGCAGACTGACATCTCACAAAGAGATAAGGTACACTTGTCATCTTTGAACAGAAAACAGTAAGTGGGCATTTTTGATGTTAGTGCCAAAAATTCAGCGTCTGAAAATTTTGAAATTGAAAAAAAAAAAAAGATCTATGAATAACAAAAAAAAACCCCAAAAAAACGCAAGCCTCAAGGGATGAAAGCATGACACCTGCGTGTGCATTTTCGATGAATTAGTAGGTCGGTGCAGGCAATACACAGTGAGGGAAGGGGTTGCATACCGGTGTCAGATACATGCTTTAATTGCTCGATCGCTGATAAGTGTGAACTGCCAACACCTTTTAAACTTACAGTAACTGCTTGCTTAGCAAACTAGACAAAGTACCCAGTGGGGCACGTATACCCCCGACCAGCGCTACCGCCACTTTTTAAAGAGCACAAAGTATGTAGCTTTGACTCTGGAGATGGCAGTTGTATGCTATATGTTATAACATTGAAAAAATTCAATCACACATAATATGAAGCCCTTGATCTCAAAGGTCAGGCAGAGGTGCAGGGATTGAGTTAAATAAAACTTTAGCCCTATAACTATCACCATATGCCAGTGAAATCAATCAGTCTTTATAATATAAGCAAAAATGACATTTGTATGAAAAGTCTGTACCTTGACTTAAAAGCCATGCCCCAGCTTGGGGATGGTGCCAAGAAAAACTTTAGACCTACATATACCATCATGCTTAATATTAATGAAACCAACAAAAGGATCTTCATAATATAGCTATATAAATTTTAATGAAAATTTTAAGGTGACCTGCCTACTCAATGCTCTCTACATATCGGTAAAGTATCACAAAAATATCTTAAAGAATTTTTAGAATTATTGCCCGCACAACATTTAAATAACCAAGAGAGAAAACTGCAGAATGGAGTCTGTCATTCTTGAATGTGATATGCCTACTCAATGTCCTCTATGTACTGGTGAAGTATCATGAAAATATCTTGACGTGTTTTAAAGTTATGGTTCGCACAAAATTTTTACAATTCTGGAGACAAGGGGAGATAACTCATGGACCAAGTCAGTTAGAGTTGTCTTTCTTGTACCTGATACCCCTACCAAATGCCCTCTACAACCTGATAGTTTCCTGAAAATAGCTCAAAGGGTAGTTAGGAGTTATGGGGTGCACAATAATGCGTTTATGGACAGACAGATGGATGGATGGATTCCATGCTGACAGCTATATCCCCTAAACCTCTCGGTAGGAGGATAACGAAATTCAACAAAAGGTCTTGATGGTATAGCTATATAAACTTAGATCAAATTTTTTTACTTTTATATGAAATTTCTAAGTCTGTGAGCTGGACCTCAAGGTCAAACCCCAGCATGGGGATGATGCCGAGTAAACCTCTAAACCTATATCTACCAACATGTAAAATATGAATGAAATTCCTCAAAGGGTCTTGATGGTATAGCTATATAAACATAAACAGAAAAATTTTGACTTATTTATGAAAATTCTAAGTCTGTGACCTTGACCCCGAGGTTATCCCCCGGGATAGGGTTGGTGCTGATAAAAACTTAAGCCCTATATCTACCATCAGGCCAAATATGAAAGAAATCCATCAAAGGGTTTTCATAATATAAGGTCTTATAAACTTTAACGTAAAAACTTTGACCCTAAGACAAAAATAAAGTATGAACGAATAATGCTTCACCTGATGGACAGACAGATGAACAGATTCCTTGTGACTATATCCACTCAACCTTTCAGTTAGGTCATAGGAGATAATAAAATTTATCAACAAAAGGTCTTATGATATGGCTATATAAATTTAAACGCAAATTTTTTTTTACTTTTATATGAAAATTCTAAGTTTGTGACTTTGACCTCGGTCACACCCGGGGTGGGGATCATGCTGAGTAAGACTCTAGGACGATATCTACCAACATGTCAAATATAAATGGAATTCCTCGAGGGTCTTGATGATATATTTATATAAACTTAAGCACAAAAAACTTTGATTTTTTTTTATGAAAATTCTAAGTCTGTGACCTTGACCCAAGGTCACCCCCGGGGTGGGGATGGTGCTGATAAAAACTTTAGATCTATATCTACCATCATGCCAAATATGAATGAAATCCATCAAAAGGTCTTCAAAAAAATATGAGGTCTTATAAACTTTAACGTAAAAATTTTGACCCTAAGACAAAAATAAAGTATGAACGAATAATGCTTCAACAGATGGACGGACAGACGAACAGATTCCTTGCTGATAGCTATATCCACTCAACCTTTCAGTTAGAGGATAATGAAATTTAATTACAAAAGGTCTTATGATATGGCTATATAAACTTAAACACAAAATTTTTTTCTTTTATATGAAAATTCTAAGTTCGTGACCTTGACCTTGGTCACACCCGGGGTGGGGATCATGCTGAGTAAGACTCTAGGCCGATATCTACCAACATGTCAAATATAAATGAAATTCCTCAAGGGTCTTGATGATATAGCTATATAAACACAAAAAACTGACTTTTTTATGAAAATTCTAAGTCCGTGACCTTGACCCCAAGGTCACCCCTGGGGTGGGAATGGCGCTGATAAAAACTTCAGACCTATATCTACCATCATGCCAAATATGAATGAAATCCATCAAAGGGTCTTCAAAATATGAGGTCTTATAAACTTTAATGCAAAAACTTTGACCCTGTGACGGAAAGACGAACGAATGTACGTACGAACGGAAAAGCGAAAACATTATACTCCCCACATACTTTGTATGTGGAGGGTATAATAATGGTACTGTCACAGGTGTGAAAAGCATCTATTCTTTTAAGATGCTACCAACGGTACAAAGAACATATGGTGGACTTTAGACTTCAGTCAAAGGCTATGATCATAATTAGTAGTAGTCCCACAGGGGAAAAAAAAAAATACATGCATCCGGCGGACTTGGCTTTGGGAATTTTTAGGAATCCGGACCCTGATTTATGCGTCCCGGACGCAGAACCCTGTAAATGTCATAATCTAACATACAGACAAAATGGCATATGCAAACAGTACAGACCCAGATCAGACTGCTCCTGGAGAAGCAATCTCACTACCAGATTTGGGTCTATATGGTATGGCATTCCACTAAGCATTCTAAGAAACAACTGCATGAAAAGCAAAATTTAAGCCCCCCACCCCCACCCACCCTACGTAAAAAAAATTTAACACACTGTTCAAAATTTCAGAACAATACAGTAGTAGTATTATGAGAGAACCAAAAATAAGGTTATTGACTATAGCTCAGGTATCAACCTTTAATTATAGAATTACACAGTTGGCTTACCCTTAATAGCTGTTATCTGTTCTAATCTCTCCTCATGTGCAGTCATTGTTATCATATCTTCAGGGATCACAAATTCTTCACTTGAGTCAGGGATAGCAGCAATGACATCATAACTGTGGTCAATTTGTCCTTTTGTCAAGTCCTTTACCTCATCAGAAAGTTTCAATTTACTTGAACTACCTGATTCCAATCCTTTGAACTGTCCATCTTTTTTAGACATTTCTAACTTTTCTTGATTACTACTATTACTTGTACTTTTGCTTTCTTTCTTGCCAGCTGTGTCACCAAGCCTGGACTTTGTCTTTGCTTTTACAGGATGTTTCATAATGGCTGCATGATCTGTTTCAGAAAGTTCTTTTCTACGGTCTGCAACAAAACGTTCTGAATATTCTGAGGGCAACATTTTAACATTAACTACTAATTCTTCATTTTCAGAATCAGGTAAATTCACAATGACAGGTACATTGAAAACTTTAGGTTTTGGAAAAGATTCAACACTGCTGTGTGAACCTGTAACATTAACGGCACCATCTTTGTCTGTTTTTGCATTCTTTTTGGTGTCAGCCTGATTCTGTAGTAGTTCAGTTTTCTGTTTGCTAGAAGGTTTGTCCCCACCATCTCCTTTTTTTGTAAAACGGGCTTTCAAACTTTTCCACATCAGTAATGACTAGAACACCCTGAAATTTATAATGATAACATCTTGATTCCACTGACACTAAGCAGGATGCCTTAGGCTAGTTTAGCAGACGACAAATCAATTTTTCTCCCCCCCCCCCCCCCCCCCACCCACCCCAGCCTCTCCTCAAAACTAGGATTTGACATTTCATGCAAATTCTCCTTAGGAGACAATCTGCATAAAATGCCAAATCCCATTCTCTGGGAAATAGAAGAAAGTATTTCAAAATGTCTTCTGCTGAAAATTTTACCCAGCATGCAAAGCATTACATATTAGTGGAAGTAATGTGCAAATCCACAAACTGATGGCAGGCCTCATACTGACCAAGCTTTTCCATGCCTGAAAGGCCTTATTTACAGCCTTAAAAAGACATTTTGAACTAAATATAGGAGGGAAAATCAAAATCTAAAAGCCTGAAATCAAGAAAAAATCGAGTTCTAAACGCCTGAAATCCTGCAAATGCCTAGAAAATATGAGGCCTGTAATGGACACTGCTGCCCAATCAATCAAAGCAGTCTCACCTAAGGTGAATGAATACACTTTTGGGGAAGATAAGTCTGTCAAAATTGAATACACTTTTGGGGAAGATAAGTCTGTCAAAATTGATTTTGATCCTTTTCTGAAAAGGAGTCATCACTAAAAGGGAAAGAATTAGCTGCCTCCCCACCCCCTCCCCTCCCCACCCCACTCAACACACACACACACACACACACACACACACACACACACACACACACACACACACACACCCTGCAGGGACTCAACACACACATACACACTGCAGGGACTTGTTAGCAGAAGTTTTTGTTACCACCAGACAAAACAAAATATATGTGTTTAGGGTATTAGGGTAACCCTACCATACCTAATTTTCCTGGTGAAACTTATCAGTTTTTTTTCATGTTATATATAAAAAAAGTGTTACTAGGATAAAATATTTATGCTACCATATTTACACTGAATGTTCAGACAAGTAGGTCTGAGCAAACAGTGTAGACACAGATCAAACTGCTCCTACAGGAGCAGTTTGATCAGTCGACATAGTTTGCCATTCTATCAGTACTTTTTAGATACATCAAAGGGCAGTAAATAATGGTACACTAAAACCTCTTTATAACACGGTTCGTTATAACACGGTTTTGGATATAACACGGTTCAAAGATGGATCCCAAAAATGTATAGATTATATTGAAAAATGACCATAAATGGTCATTTTTCAATATAATCTATACATTTTTGTTTGGATATAACACGGTTGTTTAACTAACACATTTTAACTAACACATTTTATGCTATGGACCCCAATAATAGTGTTATAAATAGGTTGTGGTGTACCAAGTCCAAATATATTTAGTGATCATGGTACATGTATAATTCTACATAAAAATGTAAAAAAAAATCCCTACCTACCCTACCTATTTTTTTCTAACATGTTACCCCAAGAACACATAACTTTTATTTGGCCTCAGCAGAATAACATCAAGAAAACCAACCACAGAAAAGTAAAACATGAAAGGCACTGCTGACCCCAATTTGAACAAGAAGAAGAAATAACATAGTTATCCCACATATTCTGAAACTGAAGTACTGATAAAAAAGGAAAACAGGTTGTTAAAGGCAAGGATAAAGTTAAACTATGCGTGAGGGGTTACAGGTAATCCATGTAAAAAGAATTCATCTACAGGAACAAAATATCAAAGACAGCATTGTGAATTTACTTGTTGATGTAATTTCCCTAGGGCCTAAGCCTCTAAGCCTGGCCTCTCTCACTATTATGTATGGTAGATTTCCTTTTAGTTCAAACAGGTAAAAGATAAATATTGATCTGGATGTTCGAATTATTAGAAAGTCAGTTTAAAAAAAAACAAAAAAAAAAACAGCACTGTACAAACTATTTGAAATTGCAGAAAATCTCCGATAAAAACACCTTAACGAGACATGATAAAAAATTCAATAACTAACGTACAGTCCCTAGGTGATGTGTCTGGCTATTTTAGAATTTTTAACATAATGATGCAAGAGTAATTTTGGTAACATATCTATGAAAGTTTTGCCCTTTTTCCGCGGACCTCAGCAGTCAAAAAATCTTCAGATGTGACCGTACACTACGATTTACACATTCCGTTTCACCAAAGTTGTCATCAGTATTTTGCCTTTTGGTTATTTGGCTATTTTCAGAGCACTAAATAGGTGTCTTTTTTTTTTATTAATCTACCTCGTGACTGATAAAGGATTAACCCTTAAAGCGCCAATTACAAATGCAGCAAAAAAAAAAAAAAAAAAAAAAAAAAAAAAAAAAATTTTACTTTTATTTTTTTTTTTTTCAGAGAACAGTCTTGACATTTCAAGTGAATCTTCTACCAAGCAGATGATTCACAGGAGATGTCATCACTTATTTCTCTGAAACATGAATAATAATAAATAAAAAAATTCAAGACGTTGTCTGCTACAAGTTTTTGCTTAGCGCTGTAAGGGTTAGTTTAAACTGGCTGTCAGTCAGCTTTAACACAACTAGAACAGTGTTTTCCGAGGAAAACATATGCTCCCCCCCACCCCCCTCACACCCCAGTTTGAACAGACATATTGTTGAAATAGATTGTATCTATAATAAACTCAAGGTCACAATATACCTATATGTAAGTTTGGTTTGTTTGTTTGTTTGATTTGGGCTTAACGTTGCTTTCAACAATCGTTCAGTCATATCGCGACGGTGTCTGGATGTGACAGGGGCTCAATGCTCACTTTTAGAGTGCTGCCTCACTGAAATATCATGCCCCAGACACTTTGACATGATATTCCACCCAGTCACATTATACTGACACTGAGCTGACCAGTTCCGATTCCTAGCTCTACTTTCTTAATGCTGAACGCCAAGCAAAAGAGCAGCTAGTACCATTTTTAAAGTCTTTGGTATGACCCGGCCAGGAATCAAACCCACAACCTCCCGGTCACAAAGCTGACGCTCTACCACTGAGCCACTGTGCCAGTATGTAAGTTTGGTCAAAATTCATTCATTCCTCCATGAGATAGGGTGCTGACAAGCCATTTTCTAAAATCATAGCCCTTGTGTGACCTTGAAAATGGGATCAAGGTCACAAAAAATCTAATCAGTTCTTGTCTCTGTCTCAACAATTTACAGTAGCTGTGCAAGTTTGGTCAAAATCCATCCATTCATTCAGCAGCTAGCATGCAGACAAGCCATTATCCAATAATCTGAGCCCTCCTGCAATTTTGAAAATGGGGTTAAGGTCACCAAAATAAAATTAGTTGTTTTCCATGCCACAACAATTTGGCTACGCAAGTTTAGTAAAAATCCATCCATTCCTTCAAGAGATAAAGTGCAGACAAGCCATTTTCCAACAATCTAAGCCATAGTGTGACCTTGAAAATGGGGTCAAGGTCACAAATATCTAATCAGTTCTTTTCCATGTCACAACAATATAGATGTACAAGTTAGGTCAAAATCAATCCATTCCTTTTAACCTTTAGGAGATAGAGTGCAGACAAGCCATTTACCAACAATCTAAGCCCTAGTCTGACCTTGAAAATGGGGTGAAGGTTACAAAAATATAATCAGTTCCAATGCAAGTCCAAAAATATAGCTGTGCAAGTTTGGTCAAAATCTACTCATTCTTTCAGAAGACAAGGTGCAAATAAGCCATTTTCCAACAATCTAAGCCTTAGCGTGACCTTGAAAATGGGGTCATCAAAATCTAATCAGTTCTTTTCCATGTCTCAACAATTAAGATATACAAGTTTGGTCAAAATCCATCCATTCAATCAGGAGATAGGGTGCAGACAAGCAGTGTCCAACAATTTAAGCCTTACTGTGACCTTGAAAATGGGGTCAAGGTCACCAAATCTAATCAGTTCTTTTCCATGTCTCAACAATATAACTGTATAAGTTTGGTCAAAATCCATTTATTCATTCAGGAGATAGGGTGAATACAAGCCATTTTCCAACAATCTAAGCCCTCCTGTGACCTTGTAAATGGGGTCAAGGTCACCAAAATCTAATGACTTCTTTTATATGTCCCAGCATTGTAGATGTGCAAGTTTGGTCAAAATATATTGCTTCCTACAAGAGATAGGGTGCAGACAAGCCATTTTTCAACAATCTAAGCTCTCCCGTGACCTTGAAAATGGGGTCAAGGTCACCAAAATCTAATCAGTTCTTTCACATGTCACTGCAATATAGATGTGCATGTTTGGTCAAAATCTATTCATTCCTTCCAAAGATAGGCTGCAGACAAGCCATTTTCCAACAATCTAAGCTCTCCTGTGACCTTGAAAATGGGGTCAAGATCACCACAATCTAATCAGCATTTTCCCTCTCCCAATATTTGTGTAAGTTTGGCTAAAATCTGTCCATTCAATAAGGAGACAAAGTGCAGACAAGAGGCTATGCCCCATTTTCCAACAATCTAAGCCTTCCTTGAAAATGGGGTCAAGGTCACCAAAATCTAATCAACATGGGGGGGGGGGGGGGCAGACGGACATAATCAGCTAACAAACAATGGAGATTAATCCTTGTCCTGCTGAATAAATTAACATACCATGCCCACTTCTCCCAGCCAATCAGATTACTTGATTCATGTTGTTTCTACAAATTTGATTACTTAATGATAAACAGCGCAGATCAAGAGCATTTGGCTACTTAGAAGCCAACTGATCTGGATCTACAGTTTGCAAGAGCAGTGTATATCCTGGTTCAGCAGAACATGGGTTTAGTGATTAAAAAGGTGTCAAAAGATCAACTTGTCAATTATACATGATGTCCCGGTCAATTACAGACTACCAGTGACTCATCATGAAGGAGATAAGAGTCACACACCAGTGATCTGGCCTGATGATGACTTTTGTCTCACCTTTGTCTTTGGGTTAGTATTTATTGTGCCAATATCTACACCATAAAGCCAAACAAAACAAGAGGCCCATGGGCCACAACGCTCACCTGAGTTAACTGCTGTAAGTTAATCAGGTCATTTACTCATCATTCCCTATTAGCCCGTCAAGTTTCAAGGCAATGGCTTAAACAGTTTTTAAGATATCTTGTTTACAAGGTTAAAATGCTGAAATTTTCAAAGGGCCATAAGTAAAACAAGTTCAAACCCCAGAGAAGATCTTTTATGTTTTTCCCATTATAAGTCTATGGGAGTAAATGACCCCCTGGGGTGTGGCCAGTTTGCACACTAGAGGCATTTATGTAGGGGACCACTGAACATTGCTACATACTAAATATTTAAGTTGTGGGCCTAAGTTTCAGAGGAAAAGATTCTTTTAATTTTTCTTTTCCACTATAAGTCCATGGGAGCTAATGACTCACTAAGCACATGTAGTGGCCAATTTGGACTCCAGGGGCATGGTTGGAAGAATTAATGTAGAAGACCACCAAACAGTGCTACATACTAAATCTTTTAGCTCTGGGCCTCATGGTTTCAGAGAAAAAGATTTTTGAAGGTTCTTTAGCTACATGGTTCTGTATAAACATATGACATGACCCCAGGGGTGTGGCCAGTTTGGACCACAGGGGCTTGATTGGCAGGATTTATGTAGGGGATCACTACATATTGCTACATACTAAATATATATATAAGCTGTGGGCCTCATGGCTTCTTAGAAGAAGACTTTTTAGGTTTTTCCCTTTTTAAGTCTATGGGAGCTTATGACCCCTAGGGCACAGCCAATTTGGACCCCTAAATATATAAGCTGTGGGCCTCATGGTTTCAGATAAGAAGATTTTTTAAGTTTTTCCCATTATAAGTCTATGGGAACTAATGACCCCCCAGTGTGGCCAGTTTGGGCCCCAGGGGCTTGATTAGCAGAATTTATGTAAGGGACCACTTAACATTGCTACATACTAAATATGTAAGCTGTGGGCCTCATGGTTTCAGAGAAGAAGATTTTTTAAATTTTTTTCCATTTTAAGTTTATGGGAGCTAATGACCCCCCACCCCCCCACTCCCTGGGTGTGGCCAGTGTGGACCGCAGGGGCTTGATTGGCAGGATTTATGTAGTGTACCACAACACATTGCTAGATACTAAATATATAAGCCTTGGGCCTCATGGTTTCAGAGAAGAAGTTTTTCCAATTACGGGAGTCTACGGGAGCTAATGACCCCAGAGTGTGGCCAATTTGGACCTCAGGGGCTTGGTTGGCAGGATTTATGTAGGGGACCACTTAACATTGCTATATACTAAATATGTAAGCTGTGGGCCTCATGGTTTCGGAGAAGAAATTTTTTTTACATTTTTCCCATTATAAGTCTATGGGAGCTATATATAGGCATTATATAAGTTTTTTCCATTATAAAACAAAAAGGTAAGAGAAAAGTCCAGGGAATGCCACAATCACAAACCGCAGCCCTTCCCAGACACCAAGAGGAAGAGGAAACCAACAAATCCAAACAAGCACAAATTGAACAAAAGTACGAAAAGCACTAAGATTAGCTCTCGCTCCCCCAAGCGAGGTAATCACAATGCTAAAAGGACTGACAAACACAAGAACAAAATGACACAAGGTAAGACATAAAACAAATCGCCTCGTAGAATAAACACAAAGCATCAAAGAGTAAGACTAAAACCGGGACCACCACCTTAGAACAGTCAGTAGAGTAAACCACCAGGGGGGTTTAAAGCACTTTTATGGCCAGCCAACTTCACCCTGGGTCCCGATGCTACTCTTAATACAACAGTAAAACAGAAAGCAAAATGGGCAGCTGTTGAAGGATACCAAAATGCTAGCATCACAACACAACTAGTAAAACAGAAAGCAAAGTGGGCAGCTATTGAAGACGGTGACCACAATGCTAGCATCACAACACATATAGAAAAAACAGAAAGCAATGTGGGAACCACAAAGCTACAATTAGCTACAAAGAGTAAGAACAACACCAGGACCATCGCCTTAGAATGGTCAGTAGAATAACCTACCGGGGGTTTAAAGCACTTTTACAGCTAGCCAACTGCACCCTGGGTCCCGATGCTACTCTTAATACAGAAATACATAAAAATTTGGTTCGCATAAAGGCTCCCAACTCAGTCAATGCATCAAAGCGAAAACATGAAAATAAAATTAATCACTATAATAAACAAAGACGAGTACTTATGGATAATTCTAATGTATGCCAGAGTAAATGAAAACCAATAGTTGAACCACGGTGGGCCAAGCCCAAAATATATTGTCAAGCCCCAACCCAAAATTGCTACATACTAAATATATAAGCTCTGGGCCGCATGGTTTCGGAGAAGAAGATTTTTAATTTTTTTTTTCCCATTATAAGTCTATGGGAGCTCACAACCCCCCTGGGGGCCTTGATTGGCAGGATTTATGTAGGGGACCACCAAACATTGCTACATATAAAAAAATATAAAAGCTGTGGGCCTCAGTTTCGGAGAAGAAGATTTTTTTAAGTTTTTCCCATTATAAGTCTATGGGAGCTATATATAGGCATGGCGGCCATCTTGATTTACGGATGAAGACCATTTGTACATATTTTCAATCCCTCATTAATACAAGGCTTGACATAAAGTTTGAAGAAATTTGGCCCAGGGATTTCAGAGGAGGTCGTTCAAAGGTGTGGACAGATGGATGGACAACGGACGGAGACTGATCACCATAGCTCATCCTAAGCCTTTGGCTCAGGTGAGCAAACAAGACTATGATGGTCCTCACTCCTTAACGCTCACCTGTGCTGAAAAAAGGTCAGGGTCACTCAATGTCTACAACATTTATTAACCTGGAGGACATCTCTTAGCATATCCATGCCCTTCATCACCTGCAAGTTTAAGGAAGATGAAATTAAAACCGATGGAACTATGAAGCATACAAGATAACTGATTAATTATATCAAGGGACAAAACTCTATGTATCGTACTGTGCAGGTTTTCAAACTTTTCAAAATCTTAAAAAGGTTATAATGTGTTTAATGTTTGGTGTACTGTGACCTCAAAAGAATACATGCTGTTCCACCTCATAGTCTTACTATCCAATAGCTTTCAGCTTGATAGATGAGTACTTAGAAGGAGATGCTGAAAATGAATTAAGTTGTGTATCTTTAAAGAATAATAATTCTATCAAAATTTGGTGTATTGTAATAAAAGCACCGCAAGCATAATACCCCGCCATAGCAATTATTTGTTTATGTATTAAAGTTATCGTTGCGAAAATGTCTGGAAAGAAAATGATGGAGGGACAGATAACAATCCTAAACCAGATCTTGATAATATCAATGGACAGATAACAATCCTAAAGCAGATCTTGATAATATCAATGCATATAGCAAATTTGGTTAAAAAGCCTTGTTATTTACTCAAGTTATCATCCAGAAATGTAAATATGGACGTGTCTCGGGCAGATAACGCCGTAAAAATTTGACGAAATTTGACCATTAGCAATTCCAAACCTCATCTCCTTACTGTCAATACATATAGCAAGTTTGGTTAAAATCCCTTGTTATTTACTAAAGTTATTATCCGGAAACGAAAATATGGGCGTGTCTCGGGCAGATAACTCTGCAACATTTTACAAAATTTGCCCATTAGCAATTCCAAACCAGATCTCCTTAATGACGATGCATATAGCAAGTTTGATGAAAATCCCTTGTTATTTAGTCAAGTTATCACCCGGAAACGAAAATATGGGCGTGTCTCAGGCAGATAACTCTGTAAAAATTTGACGAAATTTGCCCATTTGCAATCCCAAACCAGATCTCCTTAATGTCAATGCATTTAGCAAGTTTGGTGAAAATCCCTTGTTATTTACTCGTTACAGTCCGGAAACGAAAATATGGGCGTGTCTCGGGCAGATAACTCTGTCAAAAATTGACGAAATTTGCCCATTATCAATCCCTAACCAGATCTCCACAGTATCAATGCACAATCCAAGTTTGGTGAAAATCCATTGAAGTTTACTCAAGTTATCATCCGGAAACGAAAAATGGACAGACGGACGGACGGACTCACAGACGACCAACGTGAAACCATAATACCACTATTGTGTGGCGGGGTATAAAAAGTCTGAAATAAACTGCAGGAGGAATTAGCCAGAAATTATCATATCTGAACAATCTTTAAAGAGTTAAATGACTACCAAAATTTGGTGTACTGTAACCTCAAAACAATATGTGCTGTACCATCTCTTAGTCTTACTGTCTACTAAAATGAAAACTGTAAGAAGAGTTAATCTGAAAACTAAGTCATGTCTAAACATCTTTAAAAATAGTGATAACTCTATGAAAATTTGGTGTACTGTAACCTCGAAATAATAAGGCCTGTACCATCTCAAGGTCTAACTGTCCACCAAATTTCAACCCAATCCGATGAAAACTGTTGGAGGAGTCTGCCTGTATTAAATCATATCTGAACAATCTTTATAGAGTAACGACTAACAAACTTTGGTATACTGTAACCTCGAAACAATATGCACTGTACCACCTCATAGTCTAACTGTCCACCAAATTTCAACCTTATTTAACGAAAACTGTAGGAAGGGTTATCTGGAAACAAAGTTTTGTCTTTGGTGTACCATCACCTCAAAACAATATGCACCTTATGGTCTAACTCATTACTGTCTACCAAAGTTTCAATCCAATCTAATATATAAGATTCAGGAAGACCTGATAAAACTTGAAGGAGTTTTGCTGACAACAAGGTCAAAAATAGGCATTTTCAGGAATCAAAGGGTTGTAACTCTAAAATAAATAACCTGATCTGGACAGTTTTTGAATTTGGCCAAGCTTTCATCCATGTCCACCTAATCTACAAGTTTCAGGATGATCCAATCAAAACTGAACTAGTTAAGCTGATGATAAAGTCAATTATAAGCTTTTTCAACAACCAAGGGGATATAACACTCAGACAAATGATGCGATCTGGCCAGGTTTCAAACTTATCTGAGATTCCATCATTGTCCATTTTATCTGCAATTTCAGGAAGATCTGATCAAAACTGAATGAATTATGCAGATGACAAAGTCAAACAGAGACTTTTTAGCAATCAAGGGGACATAATTCAAAGATTAATGATCTGATCTGGACAATTTTCAAACTCATCTGAGATTCAATCCATTTCCACCCTATCTGCAAGTTTCAGAAAGATCCAATCATCTCTGATGGAGGTCTGAAAAATCAATGGGTGATGATTTCTACTGCATGTAATTGGAGATAAGGTCATCTTTTGGAATGCTAGCAGCACCCTTTAGACCTTTGTACAAAACAATCAGTCAGCTGTCGCTCCTCCTTTTCTTGAGAGACTCCCATCTTAGTTTTTTTCCAGAATTCCAGTCATACTCCCTGTTTCAAAGCAGTTATTGCTAGTTACAAACCTACATGTAGCAGCCCTATTTTGAACTTTATTTCATTTCTTGTTGAAGAACCAGGCCTTGCCGATCCCAAACACAGCTGCCATATTCCAAAATGTGGCATTCAAGTCCTTTATACATCCTTTATGTATGTTGCCTCTTATACATCCTTAGGACACTGATAAAGATTTCATCTCAGGAAACCAAGAGTTCTATTTGCCTTAGTACACATGTTGCTAATATGGATATTCCATCTCAAGTCATGTGTGATTGTTACTCCTGGGTATTTAATGGAATCCACATTTTCGAGGGCTGTACCCTCTAAAGTGTATTCATACCCTGTTTTGTTGAATGCCCATAGTGTTCTATAACAAAAAAAGGAATCTACCCACATGAGTGTCTTTCCGCCAATGCCATAACCAAATAATTTGCTTTTTAGAAGTTTATGAGGCCCCCCCCCCCACCCTGGGGGTGTCAAAAGCCTTCTCCAAGTCCAGAATATATGTGTCAACCTGGCTGCCTGTCCTCCTTTGTCCAAGACTTTTACCCAATCATTTATATCAGTGGCCAGTTGAGTTTCACAACAGTAACTGTGCCTTTTCCTATATGCATGTTGCCTGTCAATGTCAGACACGAGCTGGTATTCATCCAAGTGAGCCATGATATTTGAGCATACTGTATGTTCAATTCCCATTCCTAAAGACAGGGCAAATGTTCACAAGAAGTCGTTCCTTGGGGATTTCTCCTGTATTAAAAGATTGCTGAAACAAATGTGCAAATACTCATTACTGGACCTAGTTATTTTGCTGGCTCTTTTAGACCTCTAGAATGCTCACCAGGTCCTAAGGCTTATGAAGGATCCATACCTTTGAGTAACTTAATCACTCCTTCTGATGACACTATATTTTGCTGATTATTTTTATTATTTATCATTGATTAACATACATATTTTTATATACTGATATTCATTCTTTATTGATGCTGTGTGAATGACTTTTGAAGAGACTACAGCAGGGATCATTTTCTGGCGCGATTTCGCGATATTCTCGTATTTTTTTGCAAGAAATCGCATCAAAATTCCCGGAGTGAGAAAAAAAATCGCACGCTGAATTTTTCTCATTTCGCGCCGTTAAGTTCCTATTTTGCACATGCGGCTCATTTCGAGACTATCGGACTGTTCTGTTTGACCGGTTTCTGAATTATTGTGGCGCCAAAATTCATTACGCATACGACCGCAGGTAACCATTCATTAATCTGTATAACTGAAAAGCTTTATCGTAAAATTTCATTCTCGGTCTCTGGTTTAAGTAAGCGCTTTTTTGATCGCTACCTCGAGTCAGCCAAAAAAAATGTCCGCCGACTCGGGAAAAGAAAGAAAGAAAATTATCCGCCCCGAAGCCGTCCAGTCGGGATGGCAACATGTTAAAGTATCATGTTCGAGCACAACCCAGCTCGACTGAAGCGGCCACGCTCTCCTCCCCTGATTCGGATGACGATCAAACACGACCGAACTGCCTGATGAATACCCTTATTCAGCTGTTTGCATTTTGTTACGAGCCAGGCGTAACGAGAAAGAAATGAAAGGGAAACCAGCATCAAGCTTTAAAAGTATTTACAGTATGTGTTGATAACAAAAAATAAGAAAATGTGCAAGACAGAACAAATTCTGTCCAGTCTCAAGGACACATAATTGAAATTCCATGAGTCCTATGATAAAATCATGAGTCTGTAATATATTTTAGAGCAGATATCTACTGTTTTTGTGAGCTCAGGGATCAACTATTTTGTGAGCTCAGGGACTCACTTATATAAAAATTTGTGAGTCCCAGAGAAAAATTATGAATATATGAATCGGAACTCGCTGGTAAAAAATCATTGGCTAATGTCACAAAATCCCTGCGAAATATTCCAGAAGAATTTCTGAAACAAATCCTTTAAATTGCAGTTTCTGATCCCACAATTTAAAGTCCCTGAATTCAGGGTTTAATTCCAGAATTAATGAAACATTGAAGTAATCCAGTAAAGAATGAAAGTGCACAAAGATGCTCATATGAAAATCTTCTCTCCTTATATAATATCAAAGCACAATCTAAAAAAAATTACAGTACTAAAGGCATCACTTATTATCCAGCATTTATCAAGAAAAAATTTAAATGTTCTGTGACATGCCAAAAATAGCTTAATCTAGAATATTCCATCTGGAAATTCCAAAAAGAATATAAACAACTTATTATTGTAAACATGATTTTCCAGAAACTTCAAATTTATATATAAACACTTGCAGTAAATATGAAAATAATGATACTTAAAATAATCAAACACCCTATATATAACAATTTTATTAACCTGATTTAGAGTACATTACAAAATAAGGAATAATAATACTAATTACTTATACATACAATTCTGATACAAAATCTGACCTTTACAAGAAAAAAAAAAATAAAAAAATCTCACTCAGTTTGTCTGAGCGAGCAAAAAATAAATCTCACTGAATTTGAAAATCTCTCACTGTTTTTGTTCAAGTGGGATTTTTTCTCTCACAAAAATCCGGTGCTAGAATAATCCCTGCTACAGATAGGTCCGTGCTGTCATATTATCATCATATTATTAAAATCACATGATTGTCAGTGGTTGGTGATTATTTTAGAGTACCCACTAAATAGTTAGCATTTTGGGATACTTCTTAATTTTTATGCATAAAACTGACAAACTGATTTTCTTCATCTTCAGCTGTAATGTTAGTTACAGTACAGCTCAGGTAGTTTTTCAAAATCCCCCCCCCCCCTCCCCCCACCAAGCTGGTGGGGAGTGGATTCGAGTGGGAAGGATTGAATTTTAGTATCCCACAGTGGTTTCACCCAGGCCGGTGGATCCCCTGCGTTCCCGCGGTAAAAATCGCCTGATAAAATTACTTTCGAACAGGTAAAATTCGATGCGATTATGACAGGCTATTGAAACAGCCATGGGGGCCACAAGGTGTTTCCGCGATGAAGTGAGAAAGCTGTTTCCAAAGGGGCGTGGCTAAAGCCAGTTGACTTTTTCGGCATGTATGGTTGAATAGGACCAAACTGCCGACCTGATCAATCAGTCTTTTCAACTCAATGTGTGACAGCAATTAACAAATTTTGATTGTAAGCATTCCCATTCACCATGAGCGTACAGAATTGTTGGTATCTACGTACACAAAACGTACCGCAAATTTGGTGCACAAATTGCAATATTCTTACGTCCTGCTTGAGTCAGTTTTCGCTCATCAGCATCCTTTTGAATATTAATAAAGCATCGAAACACTGCGATTGCAGACGGACAATAATGAATGTGTATGGTCAGTGCATAGAAACAGATGAGTTTTCCAAAATGCCACATTCAGATCCCCCAAAATTAGATTTCTTTCCTTGTTTTCTTGAAATATTAACCAATGCTGTCCTGTTCCTTGAAATATATTTAGGTGTTCCCTTGGTCCACAGAAAACCCCGGTAGCCTCATTCACTGTTCGAGCAGGTAACATGGGCCGCAACAAAGCTCCATATGAAAAAGTACCGGATTCTGTGGCTTAGTTTGGTCCGGCCAACAAGCGGGCACGGCATGGTCATTTTTACTTAATGTGCCGTAAAAAACAAAACAAACACTCAAAAATAACAAAGAGAATCAAACATCTGCCCCGAATCCATGAATTACGTATTTATGTTTGGTATTCCTGTAACTGCCTTTTCCCATGCAACAACCGCACGCGCTCAATATAAATGACGTACTGTGGTAAAAGACCGGGAAATTCTCACTCGCGTAGAGCAACCGCACGTGTCAATATAAATTTACTTAAAGGGGCGCTTCTGCTATCAAAGAGGCATAGAATCAATAAGACAGCCCATGCAAAAAGGGTGTCTGTCATACAAAAAACACACTTTACGAACACAAGGTGCCACAGAAGCTAATGACAATTCAAATGAGTGAGTGAGTTTTTTAACATATGGAGGTGTGGACCTTGGTTAAAACTCCCATATTAAAGAAGCCTGGGATCGAACTCATGACCCCTGGGTGACAAGACACACAGCTTTACCACTACACCACTGAGGCACCCTTTCCCAATATTTCAACCTGTTAAATATCTAATTAAATTGATGCAGACATTTCACCATGCCCCACCACTGCACTTACATCAAACAAGTACCACAACTCTGTTAATAAATTAATTAAGTTTCAGAAAATATCGCAAACAGTTTTCAAGTTACAGAGCGGACACAAATATATTACAGAAATCACTAAAATAGTTTTGGTGTTCAAAGGGCCATAACTCCAAAAGTAGGCTCTATCATCAAAGTATATGAAAGAAAAGAAGGGCAGTTGTCAGTTTCTGCTGAAATGATTAATAGCTTATGAATAAGCCCGCCCCGGAAAAGCGTGCGGGCTCGACAAGACAAAAATAGTATTGACTGGACAGTTTAACTCCAGTTCAAACAAAAATTACGTCGGTACAAAGTTCTCATGTCTGAAGTATGATTTACAAGGTACGAACTTTGAACAGGATAAAACCTACAATACTACAATGTACGTGCGACCAGCAAAGACTCAGGTTAGTCTGTACATCGACCCACTAGATAAAGCAAGCTTCTTGCATACTGTACGATCAGCGAAAGGTCTGAACAGAATGTGCTGTTGCAGTCGCACTGTTTATTCCGCTTTGGACAGCCCGGCTATTGACGGTAAATACGATCAGCGAATGCTCTTATCAGACTGTGCAGGCGCTTACTGACCCGACTTCGCTCGTCGCACAAGACGTTTTGTTACACCCAGTGATCATAGGAGGTACTTACGATTAGTGAAGGCTCTGATCAGACTACTGAGATCTACTGATGTGCAGTCTCAGAGTATGCAGGCTGATCCGTCTCTTCGTACAAGTTTTATTGTAGGTTTTGCCATGCACAGACTCATGCGTGAGTTGTTTGTGCAAACCTTAACGCTAAGCACCCTGGGTACAATTTTCAGCAGATGACATTTTGAAATATTTTTCTCATTCTTCCAAGAGAACAGGATTTGCACTTCATGCAAATTGTCTCCACTGCATGAAATGTCAAATCCTGTTTTCTTGGTAATGAAAAGAAAAAAAAAAAAAAAACGAATTCAATCTGTCGTCTGCTGAATTAGCCCAGACAGCCTATTTTGAAGACGCTTTCCCGCCTATGCGCTAGACTTATGCAATGCATCTCTTTTACTCGTTATATAAATTACGGTCTTGGTTTTGCATATCGCATATTGAAGCCACAACAGGACACTTTACATGGAAACAAAAGTTCTGAAGATTGCTGTATAAGCTAATAAATATAATGTTATTCATGTATTATACTGTAAGAATAACGTAACATAGTATTCATTTGTACCCTGATAAATGCGGGGTAAGTACTCACACTGCAGGTTTTACTGTTTTAAGGGAGCTAACTGTAACTGACTTAAAAGGGAGTTAACTGCAATTGCTTTACGAGTCTGATCTGTGCGAAATGGAATGGGGAAGAGCATTTTTTATGAATTGTGCCAATACAGAGGGGGCATGCTTATACAATAAGTGGTTAACCAGTACACTAAACACCCTTCCGCCAGAAACGTAACTGTCAATCTTGAAGCAGTGGAAGGAGCGAATGACCGTAGCGAATACATGTGTTTCAGGATAAATCGCTCAATCTGTGAAGATCCAATAGCATGATCCTGACCATCGGAGATTAATGTGTCTGCCGACGAGGCATTATTCGTGTTTTTTTTTGTTGTTGTTTTTTTTTTTGTTTTGTTTTTTCAGGAGGATGCTTGTTGATCTCCAAATAAAAGCCTCTAAGATAGCAGAAGCGCCCCTTTAAGTACCAGGGTACAAGGTAAGAAATAAACAAATAGAAATATGTTATTTTTATCTCTTGTTTTATTCATTCTTTTTTTTTTTTTTCTTTGTTTTTGTTTTTAATCTCTAGGTAAAAATATTTCTGTATTTATTCAGCGGCAAATTAGCCGAAAGATGCGTAACCAAATCAAGTTTCCGATTTCCTCCCCATGCAAACTCGGAAAATTCAGAGCTTCCCCATGCAAACTTGGAAAATTCAGAGCTGTCAATCATTTTGACGTCACTAATTTTTCATTGCGAGCTTGCCAGGATAAGCTTTTGCCCACCGCGGAGTTCTACAGTTAAGTGGTTAGTATTTCGGAGGGAACTCGGCGGAAACGCGATGGACGAAAAATCTGTCGCAAAAGGAATTGGAGTGGGGTATCAGGAAGATCCGCGGTGGGCTAAAAAATCAACCGGTTCGGGGGGGATTTTGAAAAACCACCTGAGCTGTGCTGTATTTTCTATTAATTTTAATGTGAAATAAAATTAAGAAAGAATTCTTTTCACATTATTAAAGAAGAGGGTCAACAGAGAATGAATGTGAATCAGAATTTTTACTGGTGAATGAATGTCATTAGATGTACCACCAGTAAAAAATCTGATTCTGATGAGAGTAAACGGTTATAAGAAAAGGAATCCTGAAATTGACCCGGCAATGAGGTAGGCATAAAAGATGTCGAAAGCACAGAATATGAAAATATACATTTAAAAGGTAATGGCTCAATATTCCTAATTTGATATAAGCACTTACATCTGCTAAACACAATAATACTGTTTCTTTCATGCGGTAACTAATGAGAGTTTTCTTACGTGATATTTTGTCTGCCGCACATTTTCTTGTAAACAACATTTCCCGGAAGTAACTAGCTGTAAGGTGGACGTGTATGGTATAGCTGTACGACGGGCGTGTCGGCTTGTGTTGCATCTTGCATCTTCTTTAGAAATTCTGCCAATCTTGGCACACCCCCAGTTCGCTGATTACCAGTTGTCACAGTAGTTCTGTGAAACTCTATTGACTTTTGTATGTGTAAGTCATGTATAAGGGTTTTAGTTTTATGTATCAAAATTTGTTTTTGTGATAGTTTAAGACAATAACATTACTTCAAGCGCTTATCTCGGGGTGCCAAACACTAAGATTCAAAATAACGCAAAAATATAGCAAAGAGACCGATGGTATGATAGTCCATTATATATTTTATGGCAAATATACATATATTTTTATGCCGTGGTGTGCAAACATTTACGAGAGATTTAAACATAATAACAATTTTAAACATAATAACAATTTTAAATCAAACACAAAACTATTATTGTCCATCTAAAATACATGTATATTTTATGGGTCAATATACATATATGTTGATGCCATGGGGTGCAAAAAATACGAGAGTTTTAGACATAATATTTTAACTCAAACAAAAATCATTAATATAAATTCTCTGTTTATTAAGATGAAGACAAGTATTAGAAAACTATTCTTGTCCTTCTATAAATACATATTTTTATGCTAAATACTCATGTATTTTGATGCCGTGGGGTACAAAAAATTTACTAGAGTTTTAAACATAATATTTTAAATCAAACACAAGTCCTCAATATAAATTCTCTGTTTATTGAGATGTCTTAAGTATTGCAAAACTATTCTTGTCCATCTAAAACACATATTTTATGATAAATATGCATATATTTTGATGCCATGGGGTGCCGTGGGGTGACATAGGGTGCCATGGGGTGATTAGTAGGACCGTGGATCAACTACAAACACTGGGTTCTATGACTGTGTGAAGCAAACTATATATAAGATATAACTAAAGGGAAGATTACTGGAATGCAAAAGGCATGAGACCTCATTCTTGTAGGTGACACTTCGCCATCAGAATCAGATTTTTTACTGGCGATGCATCTAATGACATTCATTCACCAGGACCTGTGATATAGGAAGTTAGTCAGATGAGGTTCCTGTAGATGAGGTTCCTGTGTCTTTAGGTGCATGTACCGCAGGGGTCAGTCCTCGGCTCTATACTGTTTTTATTGTACATAAATGACCTGCCTGATAATGTGCAGTCTCAAGTCCGCTTTTTTGCTGATGACACTGCGGTATACCTGACGATAAACAGCCCAGATGACTCAGCCATCCCCAGAGAGACTTCGATCAGCTTTAAAAACAGGAAGCCAACGGGACATGGAATTTAACCCGGGTAAGTGTCAAGTTTTGCACATAACCCGGGCAAGAACTCCTATGAAAACTCCCTACACCATGCACAATCGTCCTTGTATGTGTCTCCTCTGCTAGGTATCTCGGCGTCGACATTTCCGCCAATCTAAATTTTAATACTCATATTAACAGAATCACGTCAAATGCCAACAAATCCCTTGGATTCATCAAACGAAATATCAGATGTAAGCACCCTGATGTCCGCGATGCGGCATACAATACAATTGTCCGACCTCAACTTGAATACAGCTCTACCGTACGGCGTCGGGGGAGGGTGTAGGTGTCCGACCGGAGCTGAGGTCCCACTTTGCCTCACGACGCCTTCATGCCCATTTAGAAGGGCGGGCATGGAATGTCAAGTGTTTTGTGCCGTGTACCTTTATTTTGAGGGGTAGAATCCATAGCGGTTGCCTTACAAGGTATATAGATATGTTCTTTAGTTGAGAAAAAACGATGTTTTCATAAGACTGCAGTGTAATTTTTATAACGTGTGTTTCCGGTTCCCCGTCTTAGGGCTGTCCGGATTTTTTTTTTTTTACGGCATAGTTATGCGGCGCTATTTGATTTGCAGTCTATTTACAGTGAAAAGTAATGTTGACAGAAGTATATAGTTTTCTCGTGGAAATCGTTTCTTTCTTTATCTCAGAAGACAATATCTGAACGCAATAAGTGGGGGGAGGGGGTGTAGGTGTCCGACCGGAGCTGAGGTCCCACTCTGCCTCACGCTGGTTCATGCCCAGTTAGAAGCGCGGTCGTGGAATGGGGTGATTTGCGCCGTGTACCTTTATTTTGAGGGGTAGAATCCATAGCGGTTGCCTTATAAAGTATATAGATATATATGTTCTTTAGTTGAGAAAAAACGATGTTTTCATAAGACTGCAGTGTAATTTGTATAACGTGTGCTTCCGGTTCCCCGTCTTAAAGCTGTCCGGATTTTTTTTTTTTTTACGGCGATAGTTATGCGGCGCTATTTGATTTGCAGTCTGTTTACAGTGATAAGTAATGTTGATCGAAGTGACATAATATATAGTTTTCTAGTGGAAATCGTTTCTTTCTTTATCTCAGAAGACAATATCTGAACGCCTATACCTTATAAGGCAACCGCTATGGATTCTACCCCTCAAAATAAAGGTACACGGCGCAAAAAACTTGGGGTGAGGTATTCCACGCCCGCCCTTCTAACTGGGCATGAAGGCGGCGTGAGGCAGAGTGGGACCTCAGCTCCGGTCGGACACCTACACCCCCACTAATATAGCGTCTCAGAAATATAGTCACAACTTGGTTGGAGATCACTGGACCAGAGACGGACAGATGCTCGTCTCTGCATATTTTACAAAATAATGAATGGTCCAGTTGCAGTACCATTACCCACATACTTCCAGCGAACCACAACAAGGACACGTCATGGCCAATTCCATCCCTTCGCAAATCTCATTTAATTTTTATAATGATCATTCTTTCCTTCTTCTCTTGCCCTTGTCTGTCTGGAAATGGAATAGTCTTCTTCCTAATGTTGTGCTCCTGCCTACACTGAATTAATTCAATGTGGCAGTCCGATCTCTTGATCACCAAATACCATAAACACAAAGACTTGTTTTTAACCTGACTTTAATCTCATCTGTTTAACAGCTAACACTATCATCAGTTTTTCACGTGTTACTATCATACCTTTTTCAGTCTTTCCATTCATCCACCTTTATTCTTACGACGCGCGATCATCCTGCACGTAGTCCTTGAGGGGGTGTTGCAGTACAACTAGATAGATAGACAGATAGTCCCTAGCTCCCACCAGAGAGGTAACCCTAGCCATACCATCCTCTGCACCTTCAGCAGAGGTAATAATCGAAGCTGAAGGGCATTCCAATCTCTGATTGTTTGCGGGAAGAATGATCCCTTGTAAATGTCAGTTCTTGCAGCGGGTGTCTGAAAAGTCAATGAATGATGTTTTCTACTGCGCCTAATGTTTTGTGGGAGGAGGGATAAGATCATGTGTTGGAATACTGGCAGCACCTTTTAGACATTAGTACAAAAGAATCAGTCAACTGTCTCTCCTCCTTTTCATGAGAGACTCCCGTTTTAGTTTTTCCAGTATTCCAGTCATACTCCCAGTTTCAAAGCAGCAATTGCTAGTTACAAACCTAGTAACCCTGTTATGAACCTGTTCGATTTCTTGTTGAAGGACCACGCCTTGAGATTCTTAAACACAGCTGACATATTCCAAAACGGGGCGAACAAATCCCCTTTATGCTGCCTCTTTTACATCATGAGGACATTGATAAAGATTTCGTCTCAGAAACCAAGAGTTCTATTTGCCTTAGTACACATGTTGCTAATATGTGTATTCCATCTTAAGTCATGTGTGATTGTTACTCCTAGGTATTTAATGGAATCCACATTTTCTAGGACCGTACCCTCTAACGTGTAAGAAGCCTCAGTCTTATTTGTTCTCTCCTAGTTATCTGCATTATATTGCATTTGACTTGATGAAATCTCATGCCCCATTTTCTGGCCCAGCATCCTAATCTATCTATATCCTTCTGAAGTTTCAATGAGCCCTCTGTGTCTCACTATAGCAAACACAGTCATCTGTGAAAAGCATTATTTCTGAGCATATGTCTGTGGAAATATCATTATTGTACAGAGAGAACAATAACGGACCAAGAACGGTCCCTTGTGCGACATCTGTAAAAACTGGAGCCCACTCCGAAGTTTCACCATTTACAACAGCTCGTTGTGTTCTACAGCAAAGAAAGGAATCTAGCTACCTTAGTGTCTTTCCACCAATGGCATAACTAAATAATTTGCTTTTAAGAAGTTCACGAGGCGGGGTGTCAAAGGCCTTCTCGAAGTCCAGAATAAATGTGTCACCCTGTCCTCCTTTGTCCAAGATTTTTACCCAATCATTTATAACTGGTCAACTGAGTTCTGCAACTTTGCCTTTTCCTTAATGCTTGTTGCCTGTCGAACAACTGATATCCATTCGAGTGAGCCATGGTATTTGAGCATATTATATGTTCAAGCTTGTCAGGGGCACGGGGCAATAAATACAAGCAAGAGCCTTATCCCCTTGCTTAAAGAGGGGATACATGTTTGCAAGAAGCCATTCCTTGGGGATTTCACCCGTATCAAGAGACTGTTGAAACAAATGAGCAAATATTGGACCTTATTTATTTGCTAGCTCCTTTAGAACTCTAGGATTAAGCTCATCAGGTCCCAAGGCGTTTGAGGGATTCCAGCCTTTGAGTAACTTAATCATTCCATCTGAAGACACCGCAATTCTATCCACGAAAGGGGCCGATCTTTTGGTTTGCGGGATCCCATTGTACTCAGTTTTACCATTGAATTGATCAATTAGTTCCTCTTCCCTTTCAGAGTCTAATTCTGCAAATCCCCTTCCTTTTTTTCCCCTTTCAGAGTCTAATTCTGCATTTTCGTATTCTGTGCTTTCAACATCTTTCACCTCATTTCTTTTTTTTTTTTTTTATTCTCCCCGTCACATGAGGCACAGAAGGTCGGGGAGGGCCACCCCTCCATGCATCTTACAATATATTGTTTACATATATACACTATACAGAACTCTGCTTAATGACATTATAATCAATCTACTATATATATTTCTAAACATCACCCCAAATACTATAACATCTCAAACACACTCATTCCTCAACAAACATCCTCCTCACCACTCACTGATGCACCCGAAATATTTAGGATGAGTGGCTAACATTGGACTTGCATTCCGATGTTGGTCCATATGTCTGCCCAGGTTTGACTTTTCCAATACACTGGGGGTGATCGCAGCAGTTACTAGCTCTTCAGGTTCAAAGCTGGCCTATTAGCATATACAAAAATAAATTCTAGGAATGACGGGGAATTAATTTGTTTTCTAAAAAAGAAAAAAGACAGAAAAAAAAAACAATAAGAAATTGAAGATAGATGATTTTGAAAAACAAAAGGAAAGAATTCTGATCTGAACATTTCCCCAACAAGACCAGAAAAAGCGACTTACGTAATATTATTTTCAATTAAGTGTGTCAGGATCTCTCATCAAGCCGTTCATTTCTATTAAAATGTTCAAAAAGTTCCCTATACTTTTGCCATTTTGTCTCAAAGGCATTCATTCTGTTATTTTTTGTAGCAATGTGTTTATCAATTATGTATCCTGCTCTTAATTTGTGTTTCAAAGCGACAATGAATAGGGCTGAATTAAGATGTTTGGATAAATAGATATAGTATTTTGTGGTAATTATAATTTGTAAATCTGCTTTTGTAAGATTTTTACCTATACTAAAAATAAACAGTTCCTCGCTAAGTGTTATATTTATATTATATATTAATAACCATGTTTTTAATTGGGTAATTAAAGACTTTGTGTCTCTACATGTCCAAAGCATATGTATTATATCTTATTCCACCTGACAAGAATTGCATAATGGGCTTGGTGTAGCGTTTATTGTATAAAGATATTTCTTAGTAGGTAATAATCTGTGGGTTATTCTTGTCTGAAACCACTGAAGATTTGTGCCTACATTTAGTTTAAATGGAGAAGAGTATATATCTTTCCATGTATCTTCTTCTATATCATATATATTTTCCCATTTACTTTGGGATGTAGGTTTATCATTATTTTTATTCAATATATTATAAAACTCCTTGCAACTTTTATTAGGTATGACAAACACTGTCAGGTATGTGGGAAGTATTGGCTGTTGTAACTTTTTAGTGAAAGTTTTTATATCAGTTTTCAGTTTTAGAAACTCTTTAACAGATCGTATTATTCCATTAACTTGAAGAAAATTTGTTTTTATACTATATTTAGTTTTCAACTCTTGCTCAGAGTAAAATTCACCACTGTTATTTATAATGTCGTTAATGTAAGTTATTCCTTTTATGTACCACTGACTGAAGAAGACTGGTTTACCCCCTATGAGAATGTTATGATTAAAAAATATAGGACTTGATAGGGCAAAATCTTCTGTGCTTTGTTGATTTAATTCAAGAACATTTGAGTAAGCTTTAATAACATCTTCCCAAAACGGATTACTGATTTGTTTAATTATGGAGTCTGCACATGCTTTCCCAAAATCAAATAGTTTTTTAAAGTTAATATTACTATTAAGATCTTTCCATTCACTGTCAGTTTGAATCCATCTTCTTAACCATGTTGCTTTCATGCTGCTGATGAAAGCTTGAAGATAAATCATCTTTAGACCGCCATCAGAATACTGTTTTGGTAATAACTGTTTGCTTTATTTTTGCTGGGCCCTCCCACAAAAACTCATAAAATAGTGTATTTAATTCTTTAACAACATGATTACTTGGGTTTGCTAAAGAAGTGAAGAGATGGTTTAAAAGTGCCAAAAGAAGAGATTTAATTACTGTTATTTTTCCAAGTGGTGTTAGGTATCTTCGCTTCCAGATTTTTATGAGTGACTTTATCTTTTGTATTTTTTCCTTGAAATTGATATCAGTGATTTTTTTTCTAAATCTACATGGAATTTAATACCAAGGAGCTTAAAATCAGTTTTATCCCATGATAATTTCCATCTAGTTTTAATAGTTGCAGAACTGAATTTTTCCTTCCCTATCCAAACAACTTGCGTTTTGTCAAAGTTTACTTTTAAACCTGAAATTATAGAGAAATCATGCAACACATTTAATGTTTCCCTTAGTGAATTCTCTGATCCATCTAAAATGACAGATGTATCATCTGCGTACTGTGGTAGCTTGTATTCTTTATTGTTTATGAAAATACCTTTTATGTTTTTGTTACTCCTTATCATTAATGCTAGAATTTCAGCACATAAAACAAATATACTTGTTGAAACAGGATCCCCTTGTCGACATCCTCTCCCAATGTAAAAAAAAATGGAGACAAATTTCCTCCTTGATTAACTGCTAATTTGGCATTTTTATTAAGAACTTTAATCCAAGAAATCAAAGAGTCACCAAAGCCAAAAAGTTCCAAAACTTTATGTATAAATGACCAAGAGACAGAGTCAAATGCTTTCTCAAAATCTACAAACAAAAGCAAGCCTTTTAGATTATTTTTTTCAGTGTGATGCATAATATCATATATAATTCTTATGTTTTCCCCTAAGTATCTACCTGAAATAAAACCAGTTTGATCTTTATGTATTAGTTTATTTAGAGTGCTTTTTATTCTATTAGCAATTGCCCCTGATCCAATTTCGTATACACAGTTTAACAAAGAAATTGGCCTATAATTAGTTATGAACTGACGGGGTTTATTGCCTTTTGGGATACAAGTTATTATTCCTTCCTTTTGTGTTACTGATAATTCTCCTTTCATGTAATCATAATTTAGTGACCTTAAAATGAAGTGACCCAATTTATCCCAAAATACTTTAAAAAAATTCTGCTGTAAAACCATCTGAACCTGGACTACGATTATTTGCCATTGCTTTTAAAGCTTTTGTGACTTCCTGGCAGGTTAAAATTCCTTCAAGTAAACTGGACTCATCTTGACTTAATTGTTTTATATCTGCATTAGATAATACATGTTTAAGATCTACATCAGTTAATTCTGCATCTTTACTAGCGTATAAGTTTTCATAAAATGTTTTGACTTCTCTTAAGATCGTTGTTTGTTCATTAATAATGGTGCCATTGCTTTTTTCAAGTTTTGGTATAATTTTAGAAGTGTAGTGGTGCTTTTCCAAATTACAAAAATAGTTAGTTGGTTTTTCATCATCTTATATAATTTGAGCTCTTGATCTGATTAAGTAACCTTGCATTTTAGCTTTTCGAATTGTTCTCAGTTCTTCCCTTAACATTTCTATAGTTTCTACATTTACCTCTATGAGGCTTTGTTCGACTACTTCTATTTCTTTTACAACGTCATTTTCATGTTGTTCATTTTGTTTCTTTTTATAACTAGAGTAGGATATTGATTTACCCCTTAATTCCATTAATAATGTTTCAAGAAACAGCTGATCATTGATTAAAAACTGAATTTCATTGTCAGGTTTATTTTTAATATTTTCCATATTATATACTGGCAGAGCATATTGTGTTTTAATTTCAGTTATTTTATTAGCTCACCTGAGCCGAAGGCGTCGTCGTCGTCGTCCGTCTGTACGTCCGTTCACAATCTTTAAACAACATCTCCTCCTAAACCACTGATTGGATTTTGACCAAATTTCACAGGAATGATCCTTGGTTGATCCTCTTTCAAGGTTGCTCAAATGGTTCTGGTCCATTGCATATCTAGGTCACAGGAGCTAAAAATAGATTTTTTAACTAAAAACTCAAAAAATCTTCTCGTCAAAAGCCACTGGACCGATTTCAATAAAATTTTGCAGAAATGTTCCTTTGGTGATCCTCTACCAAGATTGTTCAAGCCATTTGGATTCGTCAAAAAACATGGCCGCCAGGGGACGGGGCTTATTTTCCCTATATATCTATATAGAAAACTTTAAAAATCTTCTTGTCAGAAACCACTGGACCAATTTCAATATAATTTTGCAGAAATGTTCCTTTGGTAATCCTCTACCAAGATTGTTCAAGCCTTTTGGATTCGTCAAAAAACATGGCCGCCAGAGGGCGGGGCTTATTTTCCCTATATATCTATATAGAAAACTTTAGAAATCTTCTTGTCAGAAACCACTAGACCGATTTCAATATAATTTTGCAGAAATGTTTCTTTGGTGATCCTCTACCAAGTTTGTTCGAGACATTTGGATTCGTAAAAAAACATGGCCGCCAGGGGTGGGGCTTATTTTCCCTATATATCTATATAGAAAACTTTAAAAATCTTCTCGTCAGATACCACTGGACCAGTTTCAATATAATTTTGCAGAAATGTTCCTTTGGTGATCCTCTACCAAGATTGTTCAAGCCTTTTGGATTCGTCAAAAAACATGGCCGCCAGGAGGCGGGGCTTATTTTCCCTATATATCTGTATAGAAAACTTTAAAAATCTTCTTGTCAGAAACCACTGGACCGATTTCAATAAAATTTTGCAGAAATGTTTCTTTGGTGATCCTCTACCAAGATTGTTCAAGACATTTGGATTGGTCAAAAAACATGCCCGCCAGGGGGAGGGGCTTATTTTCCCTATATATCTATATAGAAAACTTTAAAAATCTTCTTGTCAGAAACCACTGGACCGATTTCAATATAATTTTGCAGAAATGTTCCTTTGGTAATCCTGTACTAAGATTGTTCAAGCCATTTGGATTCATCAAAAAACATGACCGCCAGGGGGCGGGGCTTATTTTCCCTATATATCTATATAGAAATCTTTAAAAATCTTCTTGTCAGATACCACTAGACCGATTTCAATATAATTTTGCAGAAATGTTTTTTGGTTATCCTCTACCAAGATTGTTCAAGCCATTTGGATTCGTCAAAAAACATGGCCGCCAGGGGGGCGCGGCTTATTTTTCCTATATATCTATATAGAAAAGTTTAAAAATCTTCTTGTCCGAAACCACTGGACCGATTTCAATATAATTTTGCAGAAATGTTCCTTTGGTGATCCTGTTGCAAGATTGTTCAAGCCATTTGGATTCGTTAAAAAACATGGCCGCCAGGGGGCGGGGCTTATTTTCCCTATATATCTATACAGAAAACTTTAAAAATCTTCTTGTCCGAAACCACTGGACCGATTTCCATATAATTTTGCAAAAATGTTCCTTTGGTAATCCTGTTGCGAGATTGTTCAAGCCATTTGGATTCGTCAAAAACATGGAAGCCAGGGGGAGGGGCTTATTTTCCCTATATAATCTATATAGAAAACTATAAAAATCTTCTTGTCCAAACCACTGGACCGATTTCAATATAATTTTGCAAAAATGTTCCTTTGGTTCCTCTACCAAGATTGTTCAAGCCATTTGGATTTGTCAAAAAACATGGCCGCCAGGGGGGCGGGGCTTATTTTCCTTATATATCTATATAGAAAACTTTAAAAATCTTCTTGTCATAAAGCACTGGACGGATTTCAATATAATTTTACAGTAATGTTTCTCCGATGATCCTCTACCAAGATTGTTCAAGCCGCCATGATTCGTTAAAAAACATGGCCGCTAGGGGGCGGGGTTAATTTTTCATATATATCTGTATAGAAAACTTTAAAAATCTTCATGTCATAAACGACTGGACCGATTTCAATTTCGATTGGCAGAAATGTTTCCTTAGTGACCCTCTATCAAGATTGTTCAAGCCATCATGATTTGTCAAAAAACATGGCCTCTAGAGGGTGCGGGGCTTATTTTCCATATATATCTATATAGAAAACTTGAAAAAATCTTGTCGTCAGAAACCACAGGACTGATTTCAATATAACTTCACAGAAATGTTTCCTTGGTGACCCTTAACCAAGATTGTTCAAACCGTTATGATTTGTCAAAAAACATGGCCGCTAGGGGGCGGGGCTTATTTTCCTATATATCTATATAGAAAATTTTAAGTCTTTTCAGAAACCACTTGACCGATTTCAATGTAACATTGCAGGAATGTTTCTTATGTAACCCTCTATCAAGATTGTTCAAGCCGTCATGATTCATCAAAGACATGGCCGCCAGGAGTCGGGGCTTATTTTCCTTATATATCTATAGAAAACTTTAAAACTCTTCTTGTCAGAAACCACTGAAGTGATTTCATTATAACTTTGCAGAAATGTTTCCTTGGTGACCCTCTACTAAGATTGTTCAAGTAATCATGATTCGTCAAAAAACATGGCTGCCGGGGGCAGGGCTTATTTTCCCTATATATCTATATATTAAACTTTATAAATCTTCTTTTCAGAAACCAATGGACCGATTTCAATACAACTTGGCAGGAATGTTTCTTTGGTGACCCTCTACAAAGATTGTTCAAGCCGTCATGATTCATCAAAAAACATAGCCGCTAGGTGGCGGGGCTTATTTTCCCTATATATCTATATAGAAAACTTTAAAAATCTTCTCGTAAGAAACAGTTGGACCGAGTTCAATGTAACTTGGCAGGAATGTTGGTTTGGTGACCTTCTACCAAGATTGTTCAAGCCTTCATGATATGTCAAAACCATGGCCCCCAGGGGGCGGGGCTTATTTTTCGTCTATATCTGCATAGAAAATTTTAAAATTCTTATTGTCACATACCCCATGACAGATTTCAATATTACTTGGCTGGAATGTTGCTTTGGTGAACCTCTATCAAGATTGTACAAGCAGTCATGATTCGTCAAAAAACATGGCTGCCATGGGGTGGGGCTTATTTTCCCTATATATCTAAATAGAAAACTTTAAAAATCTTCTTGTCAGAAACCACTGAACAGATTTCAATATAACTTGGCAGTAATGTTCCTTTGGTGACCCTCTACCAAGTTTGTTCAAGCTTTCATGATTCGTCAAAACACATGGCCGTTAGGGCGTAGGGCTTTATAGCTATATAAAACTTTTTAAACCACTGGACCAATTTCAATATAACTTGGCAGAAATGTTCCTTTGGTGACCCTCTTTTAAGATTCAGTTCAAGACGTCAAGATTTGTAAAAAAACATGGCCAGGGTGTGGTGGAGGGGGGTGGGGTGGTTAGTGCTATAAAGTTTATTACAAAAGTCCTAGAGCAGTGAACTTGGCTGAAACTTCAACAGTAAATATGCAAATTTGGTCAGGTGAGCGATATAGGACCATCATGGTCCTTTTGTTATTAATTAGGTTAATATACTCTATATCCTGAAGAAGCGAGTTATTATGTTTCCACAATGGTTTTCCTTTCTTAAATTCTAAAAAGTCAATTTCTAAGATAACAACTGAGTGATCTGAACGGTAACTAGCTTCAATGGAACACTTGTTGACTGAGGTTAGTATATCCTCAGATAATAGAAAAACATCTAGTCTAGCTTGCCTTAGGGGTGATTTCCGCCTCCATGTGTATCTTCTAATTAATGGATGTATTTCTCTAAATGGATCTACCAGATTATATGAAGATTTTATTTCTAGGATTTTTGCTTGTGCTTTTTTATTATTCACACTCTTATAATTATGATAATCTAGTTTTTCATCCTGTACAGCATTAAAATCCCCACACAGTATCAAATTAGGATTTTCCATTTTTTCCACGTTTTTCATGATGATTTCAAAAAATCCAGGGCTGTCTTTGTTAGGACCATATAGAGAGACAAGAGTGACCTTATTATTATCTATTGTCAAGTCTGATATTAGGTAGTTTCCTTCATTGTCAGTAATTTTATTGTGTACCTTGTATTCCACATTTTCACTAAATAATATTGCAACACCTCTAGAGTTTGATGCACCAGAGCTGAAAATACAGTCACTTCCCCATTGTAGCCTTATATAGTTTTCATTAGATGTTGTAGAATGTATGTCTTGAAGACAGTATATATGACATTGCTTTGATTTTAAGTAGTTAAAAACATCTAACCTCTTCTCAACAGAACTGAGACCCTGACAGTTATATGTTAGTACTTTAACCGCCATCGTCTATGTACGTGAATGAAACATGGTAGGTCAATGTTAGGCAGACTGTCCAGGACAGAAGGTAAAAGATAAATCTTATAGAAAGCAGGTATAAGATTACCTGCATTGTAACAAAACGTAAAAGAGGCTGACATTTTAATGGGATTCAATCGTAGGTTCAAACTTTCTTTTTGAATTTGCTTTGGCGTCAACTTAACAATTCTGTACTATAGCTACCGGTATTTTTTTCAGGTTTCTGTTTTGTATCTATGGGTGCCCATCAGAACCGCCCCGTTAAGGCAGCTCAACTAGGCGTACAAAGATATACCCATACCATTGGAAAATATACTGACACATATAATATATTACAGATTTCTAACACCATAGCATTGTGTTTCATAGACATTGGTACCCATTAGAACTGTTTCCACATGCAGCTGTATCCGGCATCCAAGACAACTGTATACAATTAAAGAATGTAAAGATACCCTAGGACTCACACTACAGCTGTCTTGTAGCCATGAGCACCCATCATACCTGTCCCAATTGGGCAACTGCACTAAGTATCCAGATACATCCATATGAGGCAGCTCCACCGAGTACCCAAGGATATGCCCATATAACTGAGGAATATAAAAGACAGTTACAACTCCCACCAAAGCTGCCTGTTTCATGGCCATGGGTCCCTACCTGAACCATCTCAGTGAGGCAGATCCACCAAGCATCCAAAGATATAATCATGTAAGAATGTTGTACCGTATGAGAGAAAAGTACACAGACACAGTAATTACTCACACTACTGTTATCTATTTTATAGCTATAGATGCTATCTACCTCATAGCTAGGGATGCTCAGCAGAGCCGCCACAACAAGACAGCTCTACTAAGTGTATATGATAGAAAAATATATAGACATGGAAACCTCACACTGCTGCTATCTATTTCATACCCATTGCCATTCACCAGAACAGCCCAAATGAGGCAGCGCTACCGAGCATCCAAAGATATACCCATAAAAACGAAGAATTTACAGACATCCTAACTATTCGCATGACAACTGTCTGCTTCATACCCATGGACACCCACTGGTACTGTCCCAATGAATTTAAAGACATGGTAACATTCATACTACAGTTATCCATTTCATAGCCATGTGTACTAATCAGAACTGTCTCAATGAGGCAGCTCCACTGAGTACCCAAAGATTTACACATAAGATTGAAGGATATAAAGATACGGTATCAACTCGCACTAAGACTTCTGCACGATAGCCATGGGTACCCACTAGAACTGCCTCAATGAGGCAGCTCCACTGAGTATCCAAAGATATACCCATATGATTGAAAAATATAAAGATGCAGTATCAGTTCGTACTAAGACTTCTGTAAGATAGCCATGGGTACCCACTAGAGCTGTCTAAATGAGGCAGCTCCACTGAGTACCCAAAGATATACACTTATGATTTGAGCACGCAAAGATTTACACATATGATTGAAGAATATAAAAGTACAGTATCAACTGGCACTAAAACTTCTGTAAGATAGCCATGGGTACCCAAAGTGTCTAAAGTAGGCAGCTCTACTGAGTATCCAAAGATTTACACATATGATTGAAGCATATAAAGATACAGTATCAACTCGCACTAAGACTTCTGTAAGATAGCTATGGGTACCCACTAGAACTGTCTCAATGAGGAAGCTCTACTGAGTATCCAAAGATATACCCATATGATTGAAGAATATAAAGATGCAGTATCAACTCGCACTAAGACTTCTGTAAGATAGCCGTGGTCACTCACTAGAACTGTCTCAATGAGGCAGCTCTACTGAGTATCCAAAGATATACCCATATGATTGAAGAATATAAAGATACAGTATCAACTCCCACTAAGACTTCTATAAGATAGCTATGTGTACCCACCAGAACTGTCTCAATGAGGCAGCTCTACTGAGTATACAAAGATATGCCCATATGATTGAAGAATATAAAGATGCAGTATCAAGTCGCACTAAGACTTCTGTAAGATAGCTATGGGTACCCACTAGAACTGTCTCAGTGAGGCAGCTCTACTGAGTATCCAAAGATATACCCATATGATTGAAGAATATAAAGATGCAGTATCAACTCCCACTAAGACTTCTGTAAGGTAGCTATGGGTACCCACTAGAAACTGTCTGAATGAGGCAGCTCCACTGAGTACCCAAAGATTTACACATATATTTGAAGAATATAAAGATGCAGTATCTACTCCCACTAAGATTTCTGTAAGATAGCTATGGGTACCCACTAGAACTGTATCAATGAGGCAGCTCCACTGAGCACCCAAAGATATACCCATATGTTTGAAGAATATAAAGATACAGTATCAACTCGCACTAAGGCTTTTGTAAGATAGCCATGGGTACCCACTAGAACTGTCTCAATGAGGCAGCTCCACTGAGTACCCAAAGATATACCCATATGATTGAAGATTATAAAGATACAGTATCAACTCGCACTAAGACTTCTGTAAGATAGCCATGGGTACCCACTAGAACTGTCTCAATAGGGCAGCTCTACTGAGTATCCAAAGATATACCCATATGATTGAAGAATATAAAGATACAGTATCTACTCGCACTAAGACTTCTGTAAGATAGCTATGGGTACCCACCAGAACTGTCTCAATGAGGCAGCTCTACTGAGTATCCAAAGATCTACACATATGATTGAAGAATATAAAGATACAGTATCAACTCCCACTAAGACTTCTGTAAGATAGCTATGGGTACCCACTAGAACTGTCTCAATGAGGCAGCTCTACTATCCAAAGATATACCCATATGATTGGAGAACATAAAGATGCAGTATCAACTCTTTCTCAGACTGTCAGTATAATAGCCACGGGCCTCAGTAGGCGGTTCTAACGAGTACCCACACAATTTTGAGCAGAAATATGAAAAATATCAGAGTGTTTGTATCTGAAAATTTTTCAGTTTTTGGAGGTGAAAGGGGCTCTTACACGGTATAGGAAATTTACATTGGTTTCTGCCCACGCTTGGAATTAGATGAAATTCTGCACAATGGTTGCCTAGGGTATAACACTGATGATTATGAGGCATTGGCTTTTAAATATAGTTCCATTATAAATTTTTGGTGTTTTGTACGCGGCCACTACCAAATCAGGGGGTGCCCTAATATTAACCTTCGTACAGTAAACAGGATTTCATTTTTCAGATGCTGGAATGTTTTATTAATTATGGCCATCATTAATACATGTTTGATACTATGGATGGCTTCATGTACTTAGCAATAGTGTTGGAGCAATAACGTAAGTTGAACGGTAGCCCCATATTTCAGCTGCAGGATATGTATTCATCCAGTTATTATCTGCAATTTTACCATGTTCCGATTCTTGTCAAGACACCATTTCAGCATAAAACATTTCCATATGTATTAGGAATAAACACATGAAATTTCATAAAAATTGAAGACCGGTAACATGTTGTTTGAACAGCCTGAATACATAAAGTCCTGAGTCGGCAAAATATGAAATTACCCAATACTCATGTATAAGTAGTATCGTGTAAAGTGAACTTATCAATAGCTTTTAATTTGGATTACCATGATATAGTATGATATGTATAAAATTGATACCATAATTGTACATATTCATTTATAACCAGTTGACTGAATTGCACCTTGTTGAACACCATGTCCAAAAAAAAAAACACTTTTCGTTTACATGATCTGGACCATGCAGACACTAAGTCCAAGTTCTCTGTATCTGTATATATAGGATTCCACTTCAAATACTTGACTGTGGAAGTATTTATCAGATAATAAAAAGCAGATAACAGTCTTGTAACTGATGATGATGATTATGAAACCTGGGTCTAGCTTTAAAGTTACTCGTTCAGGCAGATAGGCATGGTGGGCACAACTTGCTTACCAAGAATTTAAGTATAAGAACTAAAACAAAACTTGAATACTAAAAGCCTCCTTTCAAAATGTATTACAACACAAAAAATAGAGACAAGGTGAAAATAGAATTAATTAAATACCTAGAACTGCCAGCAACCAAATGAATGAAAACTGTTAAAAAACTCTTCAATACATCCTTTAGATTCACATTGAGACCACACAAGTTAGCTGTTTTAAACTCCTGTGTTAATTAACATATGACGGAGTTTCAAACCAGTATGGAAGTTCTTAGGCAAATGACTAAAATATGAATGTCATATGACTAAAATATGAATGTCATACAACCTTTGGAAAAATCTTAAAGCTTTAACATGAAGAACTACAGAACACCAATTTGTTGTTTAAGTCAAACTATGTGTACTAGAATAGAACTTATGCTGAACAGAAACAATTTCATATATGCTTACTGTAAGGAAGAAAAGATAGATCTGCTTTTCTGATAGCAAAAGTTAAGACCACATAAACAGTATTCTGTGCTGCTGTCATCAAAGATAACTGTTGAAACAAAGAGAAAAACTCCAGTGTCAGTGTCAATTGGATCGCAGGAAATACCGATTGAAGTGACACATTTGAACATGTTACAGGACAGGAAATCAAGTGTTCATAATTCCAAAATACAATACAGGCTTGCAAGCAAGCTATAGATATATCAGAAGTTAATATAGGTATTATTTTCTTTTCAAGCGTTCTTAGTTTGGTTAGAGTTCACCAGTCCAGAAGCAAATCTCCAAAAATCCTAAAATCTGTTGATGGGGATGCAAATCCTTCTTCAGAACAAACAAACAAACAAGCAACAACTACTTGCAATAGTACGTTTGCACATCTTCTTAAAATGACAATGGAGATTATGGATCTCCCTGTTTTATGCCTATTTTTGTAATGGTGAGAATGGATACCCCTGTTTTACACTTATTTTAGTTTTATGCCTTTTGGTAAGTAATTATACAAAATGCCCAATGATTTGCTGACATGAATTAAAGCGTAAGATTTTGTTAAGCCTAATTTGTTAATTAGAATTTCTTTAGATTTAATTTGTTATGCTGTCTACATTTGTAATAGTTGGTTTGTCAGAGTCCATATAAATAAAAGGCAAGTAATAGAAAGTCATGAAAATTTAATGGGTAGCTCAAGATATATTCATTCCGAGTTGTCTAAACTCTCTTTGATTTGTTAAGTGTTAGAAGTGTTTGATAACACTGCCTTTCTCTACTGTTTTTTATCAATGTAACAAAATAGTCAATTTTGTAAAAACCGACCTATATCCATTCAAGGCCTAAAATGACAATGTTACCGGTTTTGAATTTTTATGAAATTTGGCACAGCTATAGAGGATATATGTAGCAAATTTTCCTGGTAGTATGAAATCTTGATAAAGACTATAACATATTAATTTTGCAAGTTTAATTTTGATATTTTTTTTCATTTTTTTTTGGTAAAAAATTCAGATTTTTTTATAACCAATCTATCAGAAAATGTTAACTTTAATTAAATATAAATGTTTTGTGTTACCAATAGAATTACTATGGTGTTCACCATTCAGCACAGCGCAAAAATCTTAAAACTAAATTAAACTTAAGATGTATGACATACTTATTTGGAGACAGGTATCAGCTCATGGGGGGAGTGAGTCAAGGTGGCGTCCTGAGTCCAACGTTTTATTATATAATTTAATAAGCACGTTTTCATAGGTTGCATATGCCTAGTTATTATTATACAAAGTTTCAGAAAAATCCATGCGTGGGCAGAAATGAAAGATGCCCTTTTCTATATATTTGAATAGGCGTGTTTTCGTAATGAAATCCAGATTTGTTCTTATTTCTCCACGAAAGCATATGCTGTGGATACCCATTGGAGTATCACAGTCTCTTCTAGTGATGGTCGGAAAGGCTAATTATACTTTGCGGAACGGAACGGAACATCGGAAAGAGCTTTTATAGTCGACCAAACGGAGAATTTTTTTTTTCTTTTTTTTTTTTGCAAGATATTTTTCTCAATTTTTATTTTAATAGACAAATTGTAAAAAATGAAATATAAAGCTGTGTATTTGGATCATTTTAGATTTGTGGTCAATAAAGAGACCTTCCCTGGGATTTATGGGAACAAAGGAACATGCCCGTTTATTTTCAGGGAACACTGGCAAACATTGTTAGGGAAAAAGGGAATAAAATTGATTTTGAGGAACAGGGAACACGGTAATTTTGAAAGTCACTTATAGGGAACAAGGGAACACGACCAGTTATCTTTAGAGAACAAGGGTGGTCCCAACTCCCTCCCTCCACCAAACCCCCACGCACCCTGGGAAGGCTTAAACTCAGTAAAGGTGAAGAAAAAAAATGATAAAATATCCTGAAATAAGTCGTGTTTTAAAATCGAAAAGTACGGATATTTTTCTTATTCCTCCATGAAAACATTAGCTGAGGGTGCTCAGTAGAAAGCCACGGAGAGGCGCTTCTAATGAGAACCCACAACATATGTTTTCTTGGAGAAATTAGAAAAATATTATCTGGATACCCCTCTTATCGATCCGGAGCCATGTAGAAGTAAGTATCTGAAAGGCGGCTAAAATGAGAATGAATACATTTTCTACAAGTCGATTATCAGTCGGTATTTTTTTCTGGCTGATTCCCAACACTAGTCTCTTCTCATGAATACCTGCAATATACATTTTAAAGTTGATATTTATTTCCAACGCTTAAAATGCCATCAAGTATTGCAGCGACGATATATTATGTTCTTTCCATTTTTTTTTTTTTTTTCAGAGATTATTAGGCTTTCCTAGCAGACAACTCACTACAAATTGAGGGTTGAGCGCAAGACTGGCGTAAGTCAGATGGTTGTTTTTCCCCAAACCTAATCTCCTCACCATGAAGGCGTTATGAAGATTACAACATTTCTTTCTGTAAACAATGAAAATTTAGGTGCCATTGCTCATATGAGCAATGGCACCTAAATTTGCATTGTTTACAAAGGGGTCCAAGTTGCCCCTAAACAAGGGTTTCAAAAATATGTTTGAGTTACTATAGTCTTGCGCTCAACCAAAGACGTATAAAATTATTTACGTCCTTGGCTCAACCCTCGAAATGTCAAGCCTTATTTGCTTTTTTCGAATATAAGATATAGAATGTCGTCTGCTGCTGTTGTATCTCTGTTGTTTTATAGGTAAAGTCTAAATCAGGGAGCAAGGTACAACATAGATTTTCTAAAGCTTTTATTTTTAGCTCAACAATTATATTATTAAAGTACAAAAGTAAAACATGTATATAACTTGAGAGGTAATCCTAAAACAGACATCGGGCCTTTGCTTAAGTCTTCAACTTCAAATATCTCTGATGAGGAGATTTATTAATTAAGTCAATTCTCAAAGGTTTGTACCTAATTGACCACAGTATTCGAACACGTTCACTGCGTGTCATATTATTTGTCCGAACATCTTAACAATAAATCTATAAAGGCTGCCCTTGGTAACACCGATGAGGGAGTGAAAACTGGAGTCTCGGTTTCACTGGAACTCTTCAGTTGGCAATGTAATTTGCATGGTTACATACATTCATTTTACAACCCGTTGTTGTTTCTATAAACTACTGGATGGTTAAGGAACAGTGTAGACTCTGATCAGACGCCGCGTCCTGTGGCGTCTGATCTGGGTCTACACTGTTTGCCCAGGCCTGTCTTTCCAAAAACTTTAGGTGACTATGATAGTTTTACGACGGCCTGTGATTTACTAAGGAATAGAGCATAATTGATTCTGAAATGAACTTCCATCCTTGGATGTGGACAGAAGCATTATTCCAAATAGAGGTCCCAGTCAAATAAAAGCACCGCAAGCATAATACCCCGCCATAGCAATTATTTGTTTATGCATTAAAGATATCGTTGCGAAAATGTCTGGAAAGAAAATGACGGAGGGACAGATAACAATCCCAAACCAGATCTTGATAATATCAATGGACAGATAACAATCCTAAACCAGATCTTGATAAAAGGCCTTGTTATTTACTCTAGTTATCGTCCGGAAACGAAAATATGGGCGTGTCTCGGGCAGATAACTCCGAAAATATTCGACGAAATTTGCCCATTAGCAATTCCAAAACAGATCTCCTTAAGGTCAATGCATATAGCAAGTTTGGTTAAAATCCCTTATTTACTAAAGTTATCGTCTGGAAACGAAAATATGGGCGTGTCTCGGGCAGATAACAGATAATTTGACGAAATTTGCCCATTAGCAATTCCATACCAGATCACCTTAATGTCAATATATATAGGAAGTTTGGTTAAAATCCCTTGTTATTTACTCAAGTTATCGTCCGGAAACGAAAATATGGGCGGTTCTCGGGCAGATAACTCTGTAAAAATTTGACGAAATTTGGCCATTAGCAATCCCAAACTAGATCACTATAATGTCAATATATATAGCAAGTTCGGTTAAAATCCCTTGTTATTTACTCGTTATCGTCCGGAAACGAAAATATGGGCGTGTCTAGGGCAGATAACTCCGTAAAATTTGACGAAATTTACTCATTAGCAATCCCAAACCAGATCTCCACAATATCAATGCACATACCAAGTTTGGTGAAAATCCATTGAAGTTTACTCAAGTTATCATCCGGAAACGAAAAACGGACGGATGGACGGACGGACAGACACACGGACGTCCAGCGTGAAACCATAATACCCCGCCACTATTGTGTGGCGGGGTATACGAAAAGAATTGAAAACAGAATGACAAACATTTCAGAGTCTGTCAGATGAGATCGGTTGGTTATTACGTCTGATCTGGTTCTGCACTGTTGCCAAGGATATTTTTTCTCTATTATAGCTAAAGATATTGAATCGGAGCACAAAGCCGAGAGGGTGTCAATCGAAATGCGAAGGACCGGATAAGGCTGAACTTTTACTCCTCTCTGGGCGAATTCAGCAGACAACAAACTGATGATATTTTTCTTACTTTTCCCAGACAACAGGCTTTGACCTCTTACGACATGAAAGCCGCAACAAAGGAATGAAGCATAGCTGAAAAAAAAATTCCGCCTCTCCTGGGAATCGAACCCGGTCCTTCCGGATAAAAATACAAAGCTCTAACCATTGAGCCAAAGAGTCGACTCCCTGACGCAGTTGTCAGAGATTGAATATATACCTACAAGCTATGCGTAACTGCCAAGGCAGATAATCGAGGTAGTAGTGCTAGGTCGTAACAGACCTTACACGCAAACCGTCTCATTTGAGACAATTTTCATGTAGGGCCAAAGCCTATATTCTAGTAAAATAAAATAAAAAAAATGCTTCGAGATGTCGTATGCTGCAAAGTTCGCTCAGAATCAGAATTGTTACTGGTGACACTTATTCACCAATGTTTTTCTCTCAGTTTTTCTACGGTCATTCTCTCCCTTCCGCTGATTCAAGAAGGGCAGTTGTCAGTTTCTGGCGAAAGAATGTGCACAATACTGGTTAACCGCTTAGAGGACTAAGCCTGCCCAGTAAACGTGTGGTTAGGTAAACTGACCGTGCTCGACATGACCTCATTGGGTTGACTGGGCCGTAAAACCTCAACACAAACAAACAAACATGCACCAATGTTACCAATGACATTCATTCAGCAGGACCTGTAATATGGGAAGTTAGTCCCTAGCTCTCACCAGATAGGTAAACCTAGCCACACCATCCTCTGCAAATTCAGCAGAGGTAATAATCGACTCTGAAGGGGCATTCCAATCACTGATTGTTTGATGGAAGTATGAGCCCTTGTAAATGTCAGTTCTTGCAGCGAGGGTCTGAAAAGTCAATGAGTGATGATTTCGTAATAACAAATCGTGATTTATGGCTATTATAGCATCTTAGACTAACACTATCCTACAAATAAAAACAGTAAAGCCTCAATGATTCAAACACCGATGGCTCGTTTACCGTGGCTAATTCGAACTCGTTTTTTGGTCCCTAGTAAATTCTTCAAACAACTCAAGAAATTATATATAAGGAAATTTCAGGGGATTCACTTACTTTATCACAAAAAATGTATGTTGTGTGTACTTATTAGAATCGCCTCATCGAGGCGATTCTAATAAGCACACTTAACATACCATTATTTTGTAGAAGATCGAAAAGACAGACAATTCTAATGAGCACACACAACATACCATTATTTTATAGAAGATCGAAAAGACAGACGATTCTAACGAGCACACACAACATACCATTATTTTATAGAAGATCGAAAAGACAGACGATTCTAATGAGCACACACAACATACCATTATTTTACAGAAGATCGAAAAAAAGATAGACGATTGTAATGAGCACACATAACATACCATTATTTTGTAGAAGATCGAAAAGACAAAGACATTGCTAAATTATCCCCATTGTCTCCTGACCTGGGGCTATGATTAACCCTCAGTGGCTCAAACTGCTCATGTCTAGAACAAATTCCCTTGGCCCAAAACATGTTCGAGCCATTGAAGTTCGGCTATATCCTGTCTTCACTGTGGTCTACCTATACCGACAATTTCTGTTTAGCGATTCAACGGTGTTGAGGTAAAAATCTTCATAATGACAGGTAGATAAGGAAACCAAAACACTTTGTTTCTGATTAGTCTCGGTCCTAAAATGGATATTTTTGTAGTCAAATTTTAGATCATATTGTGGAGAAGGCCACTGATATTATCACAGGCAGGTATTGCTAATTCCGGTTTGGGCAAGGTTCGTCGATAGCTTTGTGATGAACCCGGAACGACGAGCACTCCATGATTACTTGATAAAATGTAAAAATCTATAACGCAATATAAAATTATAACACAAGTAATAATAAATGAACAGGGCAGAAAACATTAAATCACTCGTAAATTCCAGAATGTCCAAGATTCCTCTTATATACCATAATGCCGGTTTTAGCAACAACACAGACATTTCTGGTGTAAATAGTCTAGAGTGGTCTAGGAAAGGCAGATTTGCAGGGCTCTGGCATAAAATCTGGCTGGATGTTCACTGGCATTACGAAAACACTTGCGGCTTCGACTAAATGCAAATGCTTTTCAAATATGGCGAGCATATTCAAGTTATTAGCTATTCCTGAAATGTTAACGTTAAAGCACTCCAGGTATAATTTTCAGCAGACGACATCCTGATTTTTTTTTCTTATTTTTCCCAGAAAACAGGTTTTGACATTTCAAGCAAATTGTCTCCAATCGCATGAATTATCAAATCCTGTTTTCTGGAAAAGATTAAGAAAAATATAATCAGTTGTCGTCTGCTGAATTAGCATCAAAACGTAAGAATAAGCGGCGCCCGGATAGCTCAGTCGGTAGCGATGTATGTCTCACGACTACCTGTACACCTCTGCCGCGTAGGTTCGAGTCCAACCGAGGACATAATGACGTGGTTATGTGTGAATGGTTGGCAGTTCCCTTCCGGTTGCGGTGGTTTCAAAGAGGACATTTCCCGGCTCCCATACAAGTGGAAACTACCCGGGCTTTCTGCCTTTGGTTAAAGTCACGTGTGACGGTCTCGTATGGTAGAAAAAACTGTCGTCTGCTGAATTAGCCCAGAGAATGGTTAAAGTTAATGAATGAATTTCACCACGTTAAATTATTGGAAGCTTCAAACAGATAGTTTTCATAGCTCTAAATACAATGTACGTTGTTGTTTTAAACCAAATGCATTTGTCATTATCAGCAAGTGAGATTCATTATCATTGTCGGCAAGTGAGATTCTCCTACGCCTTCACAGTTTTCATGTAAATCATATTAGACATAATTTCAATTCAATCTACCTAACGTAAGTTCCTTGAAATGTAAAATCCTAAGTATCGGGGTAGACAGGCCTAAACAAGAAGTGAAGACCCTCAGACACCGCATAACGCGGCGTCTGATCAGGGTCTATACAGTTTGCCACTCACCCAACAGTTTTTAAAGACATAACAGGCTGCTAATGGAGTCAGTCAACGTTTACCACACTTTATGTTGAGGAGTTATGGTGTCCCAAAACATAAGATAAATACGGCAGGTGACGTCATGAAAACGTCATTAATTCCGTTTCTTGTGTCCTATCCGAAGTGATTTGTTAGACAACATAATAAATTCAGCAAACTTTGAGTATATCTGTATAAAAACATTTGATTAACACTAGCTGTCAATTCAACACACCTACTATCAATTCAATATACCTATTATCAATTCAACACACCTACAATGAATTCAACACACTTACACACTTACCGGGGGACTTAAGATGGAGTATCTGTGATATTTCTAGGATAATTTTCTCCCTTTTTCCATGAAAACATATGTTGTGAGTACTCATTAGAAGCTCCTAGCTGAAGAGCTTCTAAATGAGAACTCACAACATGTTTTCATGGAGAAATAAAAAAAAAATATCCCAGAAGATTCATCAATACTCCTCCTTACAAGTCCTATGACTTGACATCAATTCAACAAGTTTATATTGAATCGTCTGCTCACATGTATTTTGTAATATTTCGTACAGCCACATATCTGATAAGGGTACTCACAAAATATGCATTTATTACACGTGGTGTCATTTACAATTACACCAGCTTTAGCCAAGTCGCATAAAAGCGCTTGTATTAAATTCCACCCATCTGGATCGTCAGAAACAGCATTTTCTACGAAGTCACTCTCAGTTACCTTCTTATGATTATTTCCGCACTTTTCCGATTTTTCCGAAGCTGGATAACCCACAATACCAAAAACTAGAGTTACAGGGCCGTACTTTGTGCTAGTTATCTTTCCTAGAACACATTTCAATGTCACAATGTAATTCTGATACAATGCCCTCGCCTTCACAAGTTGTTGGTCCTCTCTGACAACTGAAAGAAGTGAGGTTTTGCTTGCCAATGTCTGTAGACCAAAATATTCTGCATATTCATGCACCTGCAGTGTAACAGACTCCGGCGGCAAACGCCCAAACCGTAAATAATTCAGAATGTGTGCAAATATGGCGCCATCAGCGTCGATAAAGTAGCGTCCATGTTTGTCCTTGTTGACCGGATGTCGTCCACTGAACATGGCGGCCAACATACTTTCTGGTTCCTTGGTTAGAGTGTCGAGAAGTGTAGTAAAACACTGGCCACCAATATTAAGTTCAATAACCTGTGGAAACTGAAAGCAGAAAAACAAAAATACTTACAGTAAACTGTTTACTGCCAATAAATAAATAAATAAATAAATAATAATATATCAGTACCTATTAAAGAGAGTTGATACTTCGGAAGATGTTGCGCCATTTTTAACGTTCTGCATGCTGGGTAAAAATTTCAGCAGACGACATATTGAAATATTTTCATATTTTTTTCCAAAACAAAAAAAAAACAAAACAAAAAACAAACAAACAGGATTTGACATTCCGTGCCAAAATTGTCTCTTTGTCTGAAATTACAAAACTGGTTTTCTTCTTATTTTTCCCAGAATACAGGTTTCGGCATTTCATGCAAAATTTGGCATGAAATGTCAATCCTGGTTTTGGGGGGAAATAAGAAAAATATCATCTTTTTCTTATATCTGCTGTAGCCAAGTGACTGGTAAAGATTAAAGGGAATAAAATTTGCAACGGTTGTCCTTGGAAAAAGAAGAACACATAAACGACCTAGCACTCCTGTCTTCGATAATCTGGCAGCTTAGCTTGTAGGTATATTTTCACTCTGACAACTCCGTCGGGGAACTGACTCTTTGGCTCAGTGGTTAGAGCAATGGATTTAATCCGGGCAGACCGGGTTTTTTTTTTTTTGTTGTTTTTTCTGTTTTTTTTTTCAGCTATGCTTCTTTCCTTTGTTACGACTTTAATGTTGTAAGATGGGGGCTTTTCCGACATTGGACTTTACTTCCCCGAAAATGGCTTCATGTCATAATAAATGATGACTTCCTTGAAAAGGGGGAGTGTTACGACCTGGCACTCCTACCTTCGATAATCTTCCTTGGCAGAAGTCGCATAGCTTGTATTCTCTCTCTGACAACTGCGTCAGGGAGTCGACTTTTTGTTTCAGTGATAAGGGCATTGGATTTTTATCCGGGCAGACCGGGTTCGAATGCCGCGGTAGGCGGTAAATTTTTTCAGCTATGCTTCATCTACGACGTCGACTTTCATGTCGTGAGAAAAAGAACGTAAAAGAAAGTTTCACCGAGTCTCGGTTACAAAGAAACTTTTCAGAAATACGTTTTGCAGACGGGACCTTCATTCACTAGTTTCCCGGACTCTTTTAAAAACAGGAGCCATTTTTAAAGGAAAATGTTTGCTCCTTAAGGGAGCAAATTCTTTCCTTTAAGAGTATCATCCATTAAAATTTAAAACTGGGGTAACTTTTTTCGTGCCAGAGTTACTTCCCTTGAAGATGTATCCTTATGAGTTCACATAGGTGTAACTGAGTCACGCCACGAGATTTTGTGTCTTGGCAGAAATACAGACAGCGTCTCCCGACACCATTTGAGACCGGGACACAGCATTTTCCTACAACACTATGTAGTAATGATAGGTATATGATACACTTGTACTGCTTTGCGGTACAAGCCGCCTTTTATAGCGATGTGGTAGAGTGTTGGCCTGTCACGCGTGCGGCTCGGGTTCGAGCCCCAGCCACGGTATTGGTGTTAGAGTTTTTTTTTTTCACCTGTTACAACTATATGAACCATTTCATGACAAAATCAACAAAATGGCGTGTGCGCCCAGCGAAGATTCAGATCAGCGTGGGCATCCGCCCAGTTTGATCAGAAGCTTGCTGTCCGCACGAAGAAACATTACGAAAACACGCCTATTCAAATATACAGAAAATTTCACCTCCAAAAACCGAAAATTTTCAGGTAAAAAACTCTGACATTTTTTTCACATTTCTGCTCAAAACATAGATTGTGGGTACTCGTTAGAACCGCCTCGCCGAGGCGGTTCTAACGAGTACCACAGTCTATGTTTTTGAGCAGAACGAAGAAAAATAATGTATACCCCTGTAAACCCCAGTTTTACTATATAAAAGTGGGGTTTAAGGGGGTCAAAATTATATAGGCATGTTTTCGTGATGGTTGGGTCCTTAGCTACTTACTGAGCGCACAGCGAAAACTCTGATCAGACTGAGCGGATACCCAGCCTGATCTGAGTCTTCGCTGGGCGCACATCCATTTGGTTGGTTTTGTCATGAGGCGGCTCATATATGAACTGTATCTTGAATTCCTTGACCCCATTAAAAAGCTTGTGGATACTTCCGACATCAATTATGGACGTTTCCGACACAAATATATACGAGTTCTTGTTTAACGACACGTAAACCATTATGGATCATTTGGGGTCGTCTCAGCGAAAGGGAAAAATGGACAGGAGAGCAAATAGAGGAGAGGAAAGAGAGAAATAGAGAAGGGAGAAGGACGAAGGAAAAAGCGACTGACAGTGCAAAAACTGAAGAAATATTAATATACCCCACTTTCCGACTTGCTAAAACTACAACAGGCCTTTACTGACCTTGACACTGCAGAATGACTGCAAAATCTGTTTCTGAGGTAGTCTCATTGTCACCCACAAAAAGCATATTGTACTTTATCCAAGGTTGATTTTATCCTATTTTAAAACAGGAAGTATATACATTATCTATATGCGTAGTAACTGAATAAAAAAATTGCGTGTTTCGGGTAACATGCTCGATAAAAAAGATAGGGTACGTACCGAGCATAGCTACAGATAAGAGGGGGTATCCACATAATATTTTTCTTATGTCTCCACGACAACATATGATGTGGGTACTCATTAGAAGCGCCTCGGCGAGACATGTGGTACTCATTAGAAGCGCCTCGGCGAGGCGCTTCTAATGAGTACCCACAACATATGTTTTCGTGGAGAAATAAGAAAGACATCAGCATTTTTCGGATGAAAAAGCGCCTTATCTGTTCCTATGGGAAGGATTTTTTTACTCTTTTTATTTTATGTAGAATTATACCATGTTAACCAGAAACATTTGGATTTAGCATCATAATTTACACAAAATTTTACCAAGTCTGACTATACCCTTTGATATGTCTAAAAGTACTGACAGAATGGAAAATAGTGTAGACCCTGATCAAACAGGAGCAGTTTGAGCTGGGTCTACACTGTTTGCTCATACCTACTTGTCAGTAATTTAGCATAAATATTTTATCCAAGTAAAACAGGATAAATGCTAGGTTTCATCAGGAAAAAATAGGTAGGGTAGGGTTACCCTAAACGCATTTGGCCTAACGAGGAGAGATCACGTGATATAAAATGAGAAAACGTGCCTTCCATCGTGTGCGCCCAACGAAGAGTTAAACCTTAAGACGCCAAACACAACAATTGTCGTCTGCTTTGTCTTCTGCCGAATACTTTAAAAGTCATTGTTGCAAACAGTGTGGACCCAGATCAGACTGCTCCTCTAGGAGCAGTCTGATCTGGGCCCATACTGTTTGCCTATATGAAAAAAGTATGTTTGAAAATTTAGCAAGAAGATGCAGCAGACGACATAAACAGACGACATTTATTAAAACAGCCTGCGTGGATGATCAGAGTCTTCGCTGTACAAATGAAGAAACTTTGTATCCAAAATGCGCCCTGTGAGATTTTTATCAAATTGCGCGAATGCGCATGTCCGAAAATCGTTTTCTGACTTGGTGATTCAAATATTTTCTCTATCAAAGAGGCTGCTCTTATAGGAAAGAATTTGCTCACCACCACTATTACCACTACCACTAGACACCCCTATTTGCAACAATGAATGTTTCCAAACTGAAAGACAGAAGAGTCCATTGCAGAAACTCGGTGTTAATGTAGCGCCTCAAGACAGGCATATGTCGCGATGCCGATAGTGTTGAATGTATGACATTTGGTGAAATGACTTTTAATGATACACGATAAATGATTTTAGATAAAATCATTGAAATGTTTGTCACACAGCCACCAGCTATTATATTTTCTACAAAACAAACCAATTAACCTATGTTTTTAACTTCAAGAACAGACGCAGTTATGCTAAATTTATAAAATATTGCTTTCTAAAATTTTGTTATAGTATAAGGCCAATATTATTATTTTTCCCCCTTACCTGGCCCATCCATAAAATGGCCCCATTACGGGCGACTCCTAAAAAAATTTCTTGGCTGGAAATGAACATTTGTTACTTTTACTTTACAAAAATTTATACTTTGTCATTTGAAAATTGAAATTTTCTGTATTTTTTTAGGTCTGTTTTCTCACAGCTCTGTATATGAATAGCCCTCTTATCTGTTTTTCATCTAGCAACAAAAATCACTTACCATTACGAAAACACGCCTATTCAAATACACTGAAAATTTTACCACGAAAAAATGAAAATTTTCAGATAAAAAATTCTGATATTTTTTTACAAATTTCTGCTCAAAACATAGATTGTGGGTACTCGTTAGAACCGCCTCGACGAGGCGGTTCTAACGAGTATCCACAATCTATGTTTTGAGCAGAAATAAGAAAAATAATGCATACCCATGTAAACCCTAGTTTTACTATATAAAAGTGGGGTTTAAGGGGGTCAAAAGTATATAGACATGTTTTCGTGATGCCAGGGCAGCACTGGCTCTTGAGATTACTGCAGTTATTGTTTTAACACCAAGAACACACATCTGAATAGTCATGCAATCCTCATAATGGTATATGAATAAGGTGCCTTTTTGCTTACAAATATATGGATAGATATATATATTTTCATATTCGCAAAATATATGAATAAGTAGGGTCATAAAAATTCCAGCCTGAAGTCTTTGTACCAGGCCCTATTAAATAGGGCTCTTGGAGTCATATATTCTCATTTTCATTTTTTTATTCTGACATTTATGTGGTGGGGTATGCGCCCCCCCCCCCTCCTCCCCCCCCCCCCCCCCCCCAGAGGACACGATGCCCTGCCTGAAAAACGCAAAGTGCTATCGCTGGATGCAGACAGACAGGGGTAACACTAGATGCCCTTTCCACCATTCTTCTAATGTCATGGGCATAAAAATTGGCAAAATGCGATCCTTTGTAAGCAGAAGTAGTCTGTACCTTATACCATATCGAAGCTCATGCCCCCACCCTCTTCCTCCCTCCCCCACCTCCCAAAACACACACCTGAATATTAGGTTACAGGTTAAAGTAGATGAGTGGAGCTAAAATCAGGTTAAACATCACGAAAACACGTCTATATAATTTTGACCCCCTTTAACCCCACTTTTATATAGTAATTTAATCTGGGGTTTACAGGGGTATACATTATTTTTCTTATTTCTGCTCAAAAACATAGATTGTGGGTACTTGTTAGAACCACCTCGCTGAGGCAGTTCTAACAAGTACCCACAATCTATGTTTTTGAGGAGAAATGTGAAGAATATCAGAATTTTTCATCTGAAAGTTTTCATTTTTTGGTGGTAAAATTCTCAATATATTTGAATAGGCGTGTTTTTTGTAATGAAACAACTATCCAGACAACTCAGATTTGACAGTTTTATGTATGACCAAGTGAACACCTTTAGGTCATCCAAGTGGGACTAGACTGCAGCTGTAGGCTAATTCTGCGCACCTAACTGGAATTAAACATGTTTAGCTCCCCACATATACTGTTTATTTGTATCAGAGTAATGGCTGGTCATTTCTTTTTGTAACAGATATAGTTTTAGTAATTAAGTTTAACAAATTAAATAAATTATGGGTTCCAAACTTCATTATCCCTGTGTTTTGGTTTTTTTTTTAAATATCTGCCAATTCTGTGCACCTTTATTCAATTTGGTCCATTGCCTTAAATGTGGGGAGAATAAGGGAAATTTGATAATCTCTTAATGATTGCTGATCAATTCAAAATAAGACCTGAACTTTTGCATTACTATCAACGATATATGGTCTTCTAAATGCCACAAGGTGCTTCTGTTGCTAGTGAAAACAGTATTTTCCTTGATATAATTAGGCATAAATTCCATTTTCTTTTATTAAAAATATTATTTCCATATACTTTTTGATATGTTACATCGGCTAAACCCTCGAATCAAAGGTTTCAAATTGACTGGAGAAAAAAAAAGTGCACATAATTGGCAGGTACGCATAATTAGGCTACATGGCTGTATAAACGATGTCGTTACGTAAAATGGTTCTCCAAGAAAATTGACAATTCGATTTGCCGACGGTGGGGATGCTAAGGTAGTGATTTTCATTATACATTTGACCGGCAGGTATTTAAATGGTTCATTAAAATATGCAACAAAAATCAATAAACTTCTACTTACGTCAATTTTTCCTTCCATGTTCTCTTTTCTTCTGGGTTTTCCCTAATCTGATTCCCAGCTTTAATGATTAAATCGACAGAAAAGGAATCCAGTAGGTAGGGGAAGCAACTTGTAAATTTTAATCATATCGGCTACCGTAGCAGTAGATTTATATATCGATATAAAAAAAAAACAAAAAAAAAGGCCATCAGCAACTATTGGTATATATATCAATCAATCAATCAATCAATCAATCAATCAATCAATCAACCAAAACAAACAAACAAAAAAAAAAACAGTTATGACAATAATAATAATAATAACCAGAATTTAGTCCATAGGACACAGATGCCCGCGTTAGATGACATGGGACACAGAAAAAGCGTTATGTGACAGATATAATGTATGGCAAGCCGTTTTACCATTTATTCTATAAATCAGATATCTGATTTAATAAATAAGATATCTGATGTATTATATCAGATATTTTATATAAATAAGATATCTTATATATCAATTAAGATATCTTATAATATATGCTATAAAAGATATCCAATATGCTATATAAGATATCTTAATTGACATATTAGACATCTTATATGCTACATAATATATCTGATATGTTACATAAGATATCTTATTTACTAAAGCATATCTTATTTACTAAAGAAGATATCTCATTTGTTCAATTAAATAAGTTATCTCATTTAGTATATCAGATATTTATATTAAGATACAAGATATCTTATTTAACAAATTAGATATCTTATATGGTAAATAAGTTAACTTACATGTGGAATAAAATAAGATATCTAATATGATATATCAAATGTCTTATATAGGATATAAGATATCTAATATAGGATATAAGATATCAGATATACTGATTCAGATATCTTATATCCTACATTAGATATCATATCCCATATAAGATATCTGATATAATGCATGATAAATAGTAAAACTGCTTGTCAGTAAGCCGTTTTACTATTTATTCTTTAAAACAGATATCTGATATGCTATATAAGATATCTTATATAGGATATAAGATATCCTATTTACTAAAGAAGATATCTCATTTATTTAATCAAAAAAGATATCTCATTTAGTATATCAGATATCTTATTTAGTATATTACATATCTATATTAATATATAAGCTTATTCTTATTCAAAAAAAATATTCAAAATATATAGGATATAAACTATCTAATATAGGATATAAGATATCTGAATTAGTATATCAGATATCTTATATCCCATATTAGATATCTTAAATCCTATATATGATATCTGATATAATATATGATATCTATTTTGCATGATGAATAGTAAAGCAGCTTGCAATAATAACGCGACTTAAGAAATAGATCAGCTCTAGCAGTGATTTGTTGAGTAATAAATCACAGTTTGGAGGTCAGTTGTTAAGTAGATCCAATCACGAGCGCGGAGCGCGAGTGATTTATCTACTTACAACTGACCGACAAACTGCGATTTATTACTCAACAAATCACGCACAAGAACCGATCTATTTCGATTCTAACACACAGAAGAGGAAAAAAATGTAACCTTTCATGGTCTTCCAACTTTCCTCCATCACATCATTAAGACATCCCGCCAACAGTCTTGATTGTAACGCTAATGTTTACATGTATTTCTTAAGTTGTTGACGCGAGAAAAACGACGTTACACCGTCTAAAGCTGTGGAAACGAAGGCTGACGTCAGCAAAGTGTTAAAATGACGTCGGAACGGCACCAGATATGCTGCGCGCTTCCGCCCAGCGATTTGTTGCAGAATAAATCACGGGTTTTCTCCATTGCCTTTATACAGGCGTGCTGTGTTGGAATTTTCAACATGTTTTACCTTTGACCTCTGAGTATGACTTTGACCTTAGAGCTACGGACTGGGTCTTGCGCGCGACATATTGTCTCATGATGGTTAACATTTCTGCAAAGTTATTTCAAAATCCATCAAGGAATGACAGTTAAGGACCGAACACGAAAAATAGACCCTATTATTGACCTTTGACCGCCACGTGTGACAGTGACCTTGGCGCGGAGCTAGTTGGGTGTGGCGAAGGTGTCGGGTATCTTACGTCACTGGGGCGTCCAACTGATATTGGCTTCCAGATGGGCAAGGCCTGCTATTTTTGTAGCAGGTAAGGGTAGAGGGGGAATGTTTTTATTTCTTCTGGTTCTTCACTTTCATTCCTGTTCCTCTTTCATCCCTCTCCCTCTCTTTCATATCCTCTACTATCTCTTCTGTATCTTTTCTCCCTTTCTCTGGGAGGCGACACAAAATGACCCACAAGGGTTGACATGTCGTTAAACCCAAACACAATCAATTGAACTTGACGCTACGGACCTGGTCTTGCGTGCGACACATCGCCTCATGATGGTAAACATTTCTGCCAAGTGATATAAAAATCCATCAAGAAATTGCAAAGTTATGAACCGGGCACGATTTTGGTAACACACACACACACACACACACACACACACACACACACACACACACTTTGCCTTGTAATATAAATCAGACATCATTCTGTGTATTTTTTGGGGTCGATTGTTTGTCAATCGATCTATAACAGCTCCCTCATGACTACAACTACTTATTGTACTACTTCCAGGTAAGAATCATTTATAACCGCGTCACACCGTGATTATCACTGACCATAAGGCATATAACACATTTTTGACCATTAGAATCTTTCATCCATTGGGAAAGCGCGGCGAGTTACTTTTCCTGATAACCACTAGGACTCCACTAGAAACTGCGGTCCTAAACAGATACCGATTGATATTACCTGATGCATTTTCTATGTACAAAAAAAAAAAAAAAACATAAAAAACAGGAGGATACTTGTAATCTGACGATTGATTGATTGTGTTGGAGTTCAACGACACGTCAACCCTATTGGGTCGTTTTGTGTCGTCCCGTAGAGAAAGGAAGAAAAGAGAAGAGATAGAAGAGATGAAAGAGAGGGACAGGGAAGAAAGAGGAACAGGAGTGAAATTGAAGAAACAGAAGAAGTAAAAACATTTCCCCTCTACCCTTACATGCTACACGGATAGCAGGCTTTGCCCAACTGTAAGCCAATATCAGCTGGACGCCCCGGTGACGTAAGATACACGACAACTTCATACCACCGGACCACCCCAAATCTGACTTGAATGTTGATGTCTTGTAATTCTACCTTCTTTCGGATTTTTAGATTTTAACAGTACATAAACAGGAAAATTCAAGAATATAACTTTAACTTTTGTTGAAAAATAGGTTCAGAAACCCATTCAAAACTTTGGGTGAATATGCCCTTCTTATCGATAGATACACAGGATTTTAGCGACATGGCAGCTTATCAATTAAGATGAAAGCTGAGAGTATTCCGAATATTTTGACCGCAATTTCGTGTGCTGCCACCTATGGGAAGATAACACTGCGGAAATTAAGCCATAGCGTCGGGCAGGTGCAGGTACCAGGTTTATTTTATTTGTTGTATCACATCAAATGACACTGATCAAATATGGCGCAGAATGCGACGTCCGATCAGGATCTTTACGATTGGCCAAAATCCGATTTTGGGACGCTATAGGGATAAAGGAGTTAATTAAGCAAAGCACCCAGTAATACCAAAAAAATGTGTTTGCAATATTGAACTAGTTAGATTCAAAGTTCAAGCCCTTTTTCCCAGCATGCACTCAGAGGCAATCGACCCACACATACATGCAAAACTTGGTGTCGCAGCTCGGTCAAGTAAGAAGGTTATACGCTTCCAAACTGAACAAGTATCTTAAAAACGACTGCTTTACCTACAGACCATTTTTAATGGCTAACACGCACGGCAGAAGAGAGAAAGGCTAACATGGACAGCAGATCAGAATGTCAGTTGTTTCAGGCTTCCAGGAAAAAAAAGTTTAAACATTAAATAATATCCCCATAATGCATAAAAGTCAAATGTTTTCTTTCTGGATTTTTACAGGCACAATTTCTTTGCATACCATTTTTATATCAACAATGTTTACATTTGTCGTCTCATTAATCATCAGTGATCATCAGTCGTCAAAGACGCCGGTTGTAGACTTATTCGGTCTTGAAATTAAAAATCAGATTACTACCGCAAGGTCTTCAAACATTTAATAATATCCCCACAATGCATAAAAGTCAAATGCTTTCTTTCTGGATTTTTTAGGGCACAATTTCTTAGCATACCCTCCTTATGACAACAATGTTTACATCTGTCGTCACACTGGTCGTCGGTCATCAAAAGCGCCGGTAGTACCATTGTCACCCAAGGATATCTAAGGAAAGCCATAGCTCATAGATATCCCCGGAAAATTTCAATAATGAGTCCCATGCGGATTGGTTCAAAATATTTAATTTTAGTATCGGTTCAAAAGATTTGAATGGCAAATACATGTTCAACAATATTTCTACACAACGAATAATGATAGAATTCCGATTCTAAAATTTCAATGTTTTCTGAACATTGCGCGTATTGTTTTTTTTTTGTTTTTTTTGTTGTTGTTGTTTTTTTCAAAAACAAATGAAAAATATTTAGCTCGAGCAAATCGAGCCTTACATTCCCTATATACATATACCTGAATAACCGTATTGGGACAGATAGGCCTTTGCAAACAGTGTCGACCCAGATCAGACGCCCAAGAACGCGGCGTCTGATCAGGGTCTACACTGTTTGCCATATATACAGTAATATTTTAGACACATCAACAGGTAGTAGAATTGACTATTTCAAATTTTAGGACTAATATGGTAAGTAGAAAAGCTGCCCCAATACTAAGGGTAAATACAATGGTATAAAAACGCAAAAATAGCGTATTGTGTGTGTCTACGACAATACACTGCTGGGAAAAGAATATAGTACTTCCTGGACATACACTAAAACCTCAATGGCTCGAGCATCATTGGGACCATGGACATTTATTCGAGACATGGGTAGTTCGAGCCACTGAGGATTAATCTTGGCGCCAGGTCAGGAAGCAAATGGTGATAATTTAGGGAAGTCTTTTAGTTTGATCTAGTATTTGTATGTTGGATGTACCCATTAGAATCGCCTCGAGGGGCGATTCTAATGGGTAAACACAACATATAATTTTAATGATAAAATAAGAAAATACTTGTTTTCTTGAGCTATAGGAAGAATTTTGTAGGGACTAAAAAAAAGAGTTCGAATTAGCTATGGTAAACGAGCCACCGATGTTCGAGCTATTGAGGTTCGACTGTACATTAAGAAACGTCACTTGAAATAACTGAATAAATCACCTCGTTTCATTGCGACAAGCCTGAAGACGGATAGGATTAGTCTGCATGGGATAAACATTATTATTTTTTTTTTATTTCTGATAATAGAAAAAAAAAGATAGCTTGTGGATATTCGTTAGAATAGCCACATATGAGTACCCACGATCGTTTATATGGAAACATATAAAAAAAATAAAATAAAATAAAAAATAAATAAAATAAAAATAAAATCACAAACAAAAACTGGGAATAAGCAGTGCTTATTAGATACCCACCTCTAATTAACGCTCCGCAAAAAGCTGCATGGCAGTCGATGAACGAATTAGTTTTTTGTTCATTTAAAGAGGAAAATGAACTTAATTGTCCATGTTTCTCCTCATTTTCATGGTTTTAAGTGTACAGCATGCTGAATACACCCGTGACAACAGTAGTAACATAGCAGGGCTAAAGTGAGTTGCGTTTCAGATTGTCGCGGTCGTTCCTGATTGCCGCCTACCTGGTGTATTAATCAGATTCGTCCCCAAATCTGATTCAAACCATGCCCTTAACCGACATTGCAGTCCCTTTACTGTTCGCTGCCCGAGAACAGACCCAAATTGAGCCACAAGATGTAACAGGGGAGGCAAAAACGAAATTTGCCCGACTGGGACTCCAACCCAGAATCTCTCACAGATCAGAATGCCGTCTGATCTACTAAGTCGCATGGTTAGCCTGTAGCAATGCTATAAGCTATATAGCAGAATGAATCATTGCAGTCGGACCACGCTGAGTGTTTACTCCCTGTAATATTTGATAGTTAAGTGTGGGCCGTGCTCGGACTGCAAGCTTCAAAAGGACTGCGTCACCAGTGCCGGCACGGTTAAAAGCAACTAGAAGATGCGTCAAATTATTCAGGGAGGAAATTGTAACAGACCTACCATGTGCCTTGATAGCATGGCATCACGAAAACATGCCTATATACTTTTGACCCCCTTAAACCCCACTTTGATATAGTAAAACTGGGGTTTATAGGGTATACATTATTTTTTCTTATTTCTGCTCAAAACCAAATATTGTTGGTACTCGTTAGAACGCCTCGTCGAGGCGGTTCTAACGAGTACCTACAATCTATGTTTTGAGCAGAAATATGAAAAATATCGGATTTTTTTTTTATCTGAAAATTTTCGTCTTTTATTTTTTTATTTTGGTGGTAAAATTTTCAGTATATTAGAATAGGCATGTTTTCGTAATGGTATGTGAGGGGAAACTTGTTACGAGTTTTCAGTTGTAAATGGATTCAGTTATCATTTATTTTCGTTTGATATGTCGTGTACGTAAATTGAACCCGCCCCACCTCCACCCCCCTCCCACCCCACCCCCTCAAAAAAAATCATCCATTTGTTAACGCAGAATGTTGAAACATAAGCAATTTTAAGAAACAATTCTTTTCGTTCGTGGATTGTCATGCGTTGCGTTAGTCGGTTGTATTTGAATTTTGGAAATATGACTTCCGATAGCAAGTTGTTCCTACCCCTTTAAGCTCTTAGTCCATTCTTAGCTCCCTTTATAGTTTTAAAATATTGAACCGGAAAATTTAGCATTTATGTTATAGGGACAACATTTATTTTTTCGTAGACGTATAAATTGTTTAGGACATCGTTTTATAACTCCGGAATTTGCATGAGAAAGCTGATTTTTACCGAATGAAAACTGAAGATAAAAAGTAAGATGGTCAATATGACATAAATGAAAAATCAACAAAATTATCCTAATATGTCGAAAATTCATACATTCTGTTGCACGAAGATGGATCAGTTTCGATTCTAAATACAATATATCCTGCTGTTCACGACAACCCTTACCTTTGCAAACAGTGTAGATCCAGATCAGATGGCTTCTGAAGAAGCCATCTGATCTGGATCTACACTGTTTGTCGTTCAGTTTGTGAATTTGAATGAAATCATTATATGATGTGATCTGACTGGCTGATCAGAAATGGGTGTGGCCAATTAAATTATTCAGCAGGATAAGGGTTAATTACAAGAACACTAGAAAAAAAATGACTTACCCAAACCGACCACCTATTCCATGTGAGTTGCGTTTCAGATTGCTGCGGTCGTTCCTGATTGCCGCCTACCCATTGTGTGGTATCTTAATGTGCTGCGCCTATGTGCAGACTGAGCTTCTCGGTGGTCGCAGCTGCTAGTTTGTTGGTTCCAAGAAATGTTGGTAAAAGAGTATTTGCATTGTTTGAACAAGATGTGATATTTCTTTGTGATATGACTGTTTCAAATGAAAATTAAAAAGCAAAAAAAAAAAACAAAAAAAAAAACATTCTTCTACTTGCGGTTCTACTTGTGACTAAGATAATTAAGATAGATTGTTATAAAGCTAGCTAAATTCAAACTACTAGACTAAGTGTTCATTTGAACAACACTTAAGTTTCAACACCACCAACAATAACTTTAGTTTCTTTACGTACAAAGTAGGCCTATAGGGAAGAAGGAAGTGATAAAACAATAAAATTATTATTAAATAGCTGTAACTACGAGGGCGAGTCAATGAAAAAAAAACAGCCCATTACGAAAACACGCCTATTCAAATATATAGAAAATTTTACCTCCAAAAACATAAATTTTTCAGATAAAAAAAAATCTGATATTTTTCATATTTCTGCTCAAAAACATAGATTGTGGGTACTCGTTAGAACCGCCTCGGCGAGGCGGTTCTAACGAGTACCCACAATCTATGTTTTTGAGCAGAAATAAGAAAAATAATGCATACCCCTGTAAACCCTAGTTTTACTATATAAAAGTGGGGTTTAAGGGGGTCAAAATTATATAGGCATGTTTTCGTAATGTAACTTATTTCTGGGTGAGATCGATCTCTTCTTTTTCAATGTAATTGCCCTCTAGAATGATGCACTTGGACCAACGGTGTTCCAGTGCCATCAGCCCAGAACTGAAGAAGCCAGGGTCCTTGTCTCTGACCCACTTCTCAACTGCTGCCACAACTTCTTCGTTGGACCGGAAATGAGCTAAGTCCGGAGAATACGCGGGGTGTGGTATTAGCTCGTACCCATTCCGCACAACAGCATCCATTGCAATTTTGCAAGTGTGGACTCTCGCATTGTCCTGTTGGAGCAGAATCCCTTTGGAGAGTTTACCTCGGCGTTTATCACGGATCACAGTTCTCAGTTGGTCGAGCAAATTTGCATAATACGCAACTGTTATTGTACATTTCTTTGCTAGAAAGTCCAACATAATAACGCCTTGTGCATCCCAAAATACAGTTGCCATCACCTTGCCAGCAGAGGGTTGCGTTTTGAACTTCTTTGGCCTCGGAGACCCCGGCCCTACACTCTGGCGACTTTGAGCTTTATTCTCTGGCTCATAATAATGGACCCATGTTTCATCTACAGTCACCAGACGTGAAAGGAACTCATCTTCCTTTGACCCAAAAGGCTTCAACAATGCGCTGTATACTGATGCTCTGGTTTCCATTTGCTCGTCGCTAAGGGATTTTGGGACCCAACGGGCTGTTAGCTTGTGCATACCCAAGCGATCATGTAAAGTTGTTGAAACGCTACCATGTGAAATGTGTAATGCATTCGCTATTTCTTCCACCTTAATTCGCCTATCAGAGTACACCAGATTCCGTACTTTGTTACAAATTTCTTCATCGGTGGCATCTGATGGGCGTCCAGACTTGGTTTCGTCTTCTAAAGACGTTCTACTGCGTTTGAATTCCTCAACCCAGAATTTAACTTGTGCATACGATGGTGCAGAAGACCCATTAACATTGGTCAGCTCGCAATGTATTTCCTGACCTCTTTTCCCTTTCAAATACAAGTACCGAATTACAGCACGGTACTCAACTTTTAACGAAAAGCTTACTTTTGCATCGCTAGCCATGTTTGACATTCAATATCTTATGATTAAATGACACGATAAGGGTGCAATTTTTTCCTCAGGCCTAAAACATGTATTGAAACAAGGTATGAAAATCTTGGGTGTCTCGGTCAATTGGAAATGGGATAGGCTGGTTACTGATTGACTTGCCCTCGTATTATATGAACGATAAAATCCGAGGAACAATGATGTCAATATTTCTCAATACCAGCACCCTATATCAAAATTGCACGCTTTCTTTAGATCAGTAATGCTTGTTTGTGGAACATTAACAAATCTTTAACAAAACTTTATTACCATTGTGGAATGTTGACGTTGTTTGACGTCAAACTGCCGACGTCATTTTACTTGACGTCATTAAACTTTGACGTCACGCTGGACCGAGACATTTGAATTACTCTTAAAGTTTGAAAGTCGCAAGTGAAGCAACACAACTGATTTTTTGCTGCAATAATGTGTTTTTACGATTAGATTCGCTGCAAAACTGCAAAAGTGTAAAAACAATATCAAGTTGATATTGCACTAGTGCAAAAATGATATCACTTTCTGATATTAATTTTGCACTGCTACAGAAAGCGCTAATTGCAGCTCCAAATTAAACAAAAATACAGAATAAGAAGCAAAACGAGAGAACACTATTTATAGCTATATGCTAGATCTAATAATAAAGGATCCCAGTCAGCATTCTACGTAAATCTATATCGGGCCGTCATCGGCCCGTCAGGGTAGCTGACGGGCCGATGACGGCCCGATGTAGATTTACGTAGAATGCTAGCTGGGATTATGGCACTGATATTGGTGAATATTGTCCCTCGAGTGCCGACGCCACAAGAACGACCGTTCTGACCAATCGACATCGAACCGACGCTGCTATGGGATTAGGCATTTACGGAATTGACACACTAAAATCCAAATGTATCAACTGGCTGTCATCTCCACTGTTTTATGACTCCCGCTGAGAACGTACTTGGTGCTGTATGGTTGCCTGAAGACAATAGGTTCTCAGAAGTCTGGATATCATGGTGTGGTCGTGAAGCGGTGTTCTGGCTTTTCTGCGGAAAGATACCCTTTCCAAAAAAGAGATACCTTTTCCAATACAAAGCTTCTGTTTTCAAAATAGTTCAAGTCCCGCGTCAGCAGGCATACGTTAGATTGTGTTTCCTTCGCGCTATCTCTCCAATACAAGCTAATTGTTTTGAGCATGGTGACTCTGTCATCCGACGATGTGTCTAGATACTGAATTCGACTTGAGACGCTTGAAAGATCGTACGGCGTATGGTACCCTCGCATTCTTACATTTTCTGTTATACATTTACTTCAACATTAGATCAATCATACGTCGCCCCTGTGTGTGTGTGTGTGTGTGTGTGTGTGTGTGTGTGTGTGTGTGTGTGTGTGTGTGTGTGTGTGTGTGTGTGTGTGTGTTCATGCGTGCGCGTGTGTGTGCCGGGAGACAGGATGAGGAGGAAGAGATTCAGGGAGAGGAGGAGGGATGACGGGTATGTCGTGATGTTATTTTTTCCCTTGTGTTTGCCATACTTAATAAATGAGGAGCAAATTCCCTTTAAGACAAATAAACTATAAGGTCATTTCTAACAGCTAATAGGTACCCAGAGATTAATTTTCAGGTACGAAGTCCAGAGACAACATTATTTCAAGCTGAGTCCAGCTTAGCCTGAAAACTGAAAAAAAACTCGAGAGACAATGAGCAGAGACCGTCTATATGGACTACTGGTTACCCAAGAAACATCTAGCCTAGTCAAGCTTAGATAAAGGAGTGCAAGAGGCGGAGGGGGCATTAAAAGATGTTGAGAGAGGATGCGGGAGGCGGCGTTTGAGTGAGAGTGAGTAAAGAGAAGGTGGAGAGCTTGACTTGAATTTAGGAACTGATCATCATTATTTTCATATCAGAACCCGTTTAAAACTGTTCTGTCGATAAATTCTCAATCATAGCCACAGTAAATCGATTGTTTTGTTTTCTTCTATTTCTCTATGTAGACATTTATATATTCAGGATTCTTTCAGAGACGTTGGGTTTCTTGTTGAATGTTTGATAAACGGTAACGGAACCAGGCAGATAGTAAAACGATATTGGTAGATACTGTGAGTACTTTTTATGCTCTGATTCAAAGACAGACAGACGGACAGATACAATGACTTAATAATAATTGTATGGACGCTTTAGCTCAGCGGTAGAGCACAAGCCTCATATGCCAAAGGTCAAAGGTTCGAATCCTATTCGCGTCATAACCTCTTTTTTTAACATCATCAGGACCCGATCATTTGTTGTTTATGGTGACCTGAATATATGACCATGTAGCCGATATATGTCGTTGATGACGTATTTTCATTACGAAAACACGCCCATTCAAATATATTGAAAATTTCACCTCCAAAAACTGAAAATTTACAGATAAAAAAAAATCTGATATTTTTCATATTCCTTCTTAAAATATAGATTGTGGGTACTCATTAGAACCTCCTCGATGAGGCGGTTCTAATGAGTACCCACACATCGAGGCGGTTCTAATGAGTACCCACATTCTATATTTTAAGCAGAAATAAGAAAAATAATGTACACCCCTGTAAACCCCAGTTGTACTGTATATAAGTGGGGTTTAAGGGGGTCAAAATTATATATGTATGTTTTCGTGATGGTTGCAAACGTGACTACTGATCTACAGTTACAAGGTTTGTTTGTTAACTGAATAATTTCAGGAAGAAGCCAGAAACTCTCGGAGGTGGAACCAAATATTAAGGATCTGAAGAACTGAAGAACATTATAATGTAAAGATAAAAATAAATAGAAAAATAATATTGATCAAATTCTTTTGTTATTTAAACAAGTTACCGAGAGTGTTAAGGGGTTGAAGTGAGTTGATCCGTTCAGAGAGCTAAGTACTTGACAACTATTCAAAGTACTCATTAACTGTTTATACCATAGTCTCTCTAGGTTGTCGACTAAAGTTAAAATTTTCAGAAAACATGATTCTGTAAGTGTAACTCTGTATGTAAAAGTCTTACCTTTAAAAAGTCCAAATTAAAATCCTTTTACACACTTATGTTGTGTCACGACCACTGAGAAAAGCGCGACAGACGGAGAGATTCAGATTATTAATGCTGCCGGGCACCTGGCACATCCCAGTCAGCATTCTACGTAAATCTACACCGGGCCGTCATCGGCCCGTCAGCTACCCTGACGGGCCGATGACGGCCCGGTGTAGATTTACATAGAATGCTAGCTGGGATAGGGGCATCGCCAGATAAATCTGGATTAGTTTCACCATGGCCTTGACTTGAAACAATGATGCGCATAATTCATGCGCAAAGTACTTCGCCGACGGACCACGTGCAAAAGGTCAGGTCTGTAAGTTACAGAATTTAGAACATTCAGTCAAAATAAGAGTTTCAATACGTGGTATTACCAATACACAATGTAATCTCGCACTTGCTCAGTCGTACCACCAGACTGGGAGAGCAGTAAAAAGGAAACCAAAAAGAACGACCAACCTATTCGTCCGGTATAGGACACCTCATCCTCGTCGTCGTACACCAGCAACAAGCACATGATATGCTTCCATCAACCCCGACGGCTCTTCTTAGGGTCATCCAGCAATGGATCTTTCGGGGACTCGGTTAGTTAGTTGTTCGTTAGTTATTCACCCCGCTCTACTAAACATCAAGCGGGGTCCTCCGGTGTTTTGAGGCGTAGTCTCCTATACCGACCCGCTGGACGCCAGTGAGTCCATGGCTGATTTGTCGGTGTTTTTCCCCGTCGGCAACTTGGCCGCCATCCTGGATGTCGTTGCCGCCACCACACCACTTCGAGGTGTGCCGTCCGATGATTTCATGGTGAAGCGCGACGGATGAATAAAATTCGTATTTAGTAGGCGCTGAGCTCGAGTGGCGTCGGTACTTGAACGTACTTTCAAAATGACGCATCCATTTAAGCACTTGACAACCACCCGAGTCATTTCCGGAAATGCCTCATCCCTTAGTAGCGTGAGTGACGGCACACTTCTCGGCTCGAATGACGTCGACGTCTGACTTACTGTCGTGTGATGACTGAAGTCATTTTTAAAAATAAACGATAAGGTCATTTCTATAAATAAACCGATGAACTCATGTCGCCGCGCATGCGCAATACGTGGCGTTAAAGAGCCCCCTATACTACTGTCTGGGCTTAGGAGGCAATCCCTTATAAACTTATTGCGGTAAAGAAATGTAATATGTGATGTGGGCGCGTCATTCGAAATGTATTTTCGAGCATATGCCAATCGAAAAAAAAAAAAAAAAATCCGGCACAGTCTGAATCTCCGCAGTCTCGTCAGAGTCTTTGTTGTCCTTTGATACATTCTACACACAGGGACACGGGTCATGGACGTTTTTGTTAGGTGTTCTTTTTATTAAAACAGAAATATACGAAATAGTGCCTTCTGGGTAGTTGTATGACTGACAATCATACAAATACTACCCTGCAGGTATTTTTTTTTTCGCATATTGCTGCTTTAATCGAAAAAAAAAAAATCCATTACCCGTGTCCCTGTGATTTCACACTATTTAGAATTTCTTGGAGCAGACAACATATTTTGCTCAGACTGCGAAGTCGTGCAGGCTGATCTGAGCAGTCACTATAAGCATATCACGTTATCGCTTGACGCGAATTCATCACCCAGGGAAACCCGATATCGGGATATCGGAGGTTGCGAGATTTCGGAGGTAAACAAATGATGTCATCCAGCGACAGTGTATATACTTATCCTCTTTTAATGATCAAAAAAGTGCTTCTAGAGGATAAGCAACGTAACCTATATTTTCTCAGTTGAATAGTTTAATATATGAAAATGGAATTTCAATATAAAATATCCTCCTATTTACTCAAAATCACGTTTGAAAAGGAAATTTCATTGTTTTTCACCCAAATTCCATTTTCAATTGCTTATAGCTTTTATCCTGTAAAACTTTTACATTGAGTATGTATGTCTGTGTAATCTAGAACATTTCTATACATTATACAAGAAATAGCAGATGTGAACAAATTACTAAAGTGGCAGATTTTTTAGATTTCTTTAGGGTTGTTGTCATATTTATTGGTAACAGGATGTCGGAGGTATGATGTAGGGATGTCGGAGGACAGATTTATATTGGTTAACGGGATATCGGAGGAAAGGAAATTTTGTGTTCTTCTTAAAACGGCTACATCTTTTCTGAAACGTGATCTTGCCTGGTTTAATATGTTGAAGACGATTACCTGAATCGTCAGGAATGACATGTACATGTGTAGCAAGCGAACAAAGCCTTTATGCTGACTGGCAAAGAATAAATGAAATAATGTGCCATAGACTTATCAAGATAAAACATCAAGATAACCAGCCTCCGTGATGAAAACCCCGGTAACAAACACGACTTTACGTAGACAAAGTGGGGATTGCAGGGCTATAAATCTTTTTTTTTTCTTGTTTCTGCTTTAAAACATGTATTGAGGTACTCTTAAGAACCACGTCGTTTCTGCTCTAAAACATAGGTTGCGGGTTATCGTTAGAACCGCCTCGATGAAAAAAATAATAATAATACGAAAATTAACAGTTTTCTTTCTGAAAAGTTTGTACTTTTTAAGACATGAAAATTTTATTCTGCGTGTTTTCATATTTGTTCATCACAACGTTTTGTGCCTTTGGTGAGTTTCCAGGCCTGTACACAGACTTTTGAAATGGAAGGGGCGGGTGTGTGAATTCTTGGCTATTCTTAAAGGGGACACAGATGCCACCAAAATACCGATGGTTGATGCAAAATTATGGAATGTAAAGTGATTTTAAGGCCAAACCTGTATGATTTTTAAAATAATTGGCCCGAAAGGGGTACAGATCTCGTTTCATCGTTTGGTCGGTCAGACACTCCATGGATTTTTCACTTACATTTAATTTAGGCTTAAAAACCCAGGCCCTTGGGTTTTGAAATGGGGATGGTGTGACCGTATGGAGGCGTGCAAATGCTCAGAAAATGTCGATTTAGAGGCGAAAATTAGGGGTGTACATGTGTTTTCGATTAAAATCTGCTTGATTTTTTAAATAATATGTCCACAATGGGGGCTACGTTCGCCAACTCCCCCGTCCATCTGCTTGATTTTGAATAAATTTGTCCGCCCCCATCCCGAACCACCACACACACACACACGCGCGCGCGCACACAGCACGTATGGAAGAACACGTTACAAAATCTGCAATGTTTTCTATTGATAGCAAATGAAAATGACAAAGGTCTCCTCGATACAACTCGATACAACTCATATAATTATTATAGCACGCTAGCACATTTATGCGGTGAAGACCCCTTGTAAATCTCACTTATATTAGGAAAATGGGATTACAGGGGAATGTGTAATTTTTCTAGCTGCTGCTTAAAAACCTAGATAAGCGGACTGTCCGTAAAGATTTGTAGACAACAGAGGAGTTGAAAGCCTGTATGGTATAGACTGGGACTCAGAGGTATGCTTCTAAACAGATTGTAAACATTTTAAAAGAGCTCATCGTGTGATTATTATTATTATTATTATTATTGTTGTTGTTGCTAAATTCTAAATTAAGCGACCCACCTAACACAGGTAATGGTCAAATATGAACGACTCAGTATAAGAAAATAGATAGATTCTTGTAATTCAGCCCGATGGACAAATAAGCACCTGTTGTTAACTTTTTAAAGAGTTTTTATACTGATATTGGTGAATATTGTGTCGAGTTGGGATATTGCTATAAATAATTGATATATCATAGATTTACAGTGGTAACATTACGTTTATTATTTCTGATCTGATGGCACTCGTTGGCACCACATCGGCGCTGCGGTTCTTACGAGTTTCCAAAATCAACATTTCAATCGAAACTTAGGTAGTAAAATATCACATTTCACATACAGAACATCATTTTTGCAGCGAAAAGCTGTTTTATTGCATATAAGTTCTTAAACGTAATGGCATTGGTTCTAGTAATATTATTACATTAAACTCTCCTTCAAACCAATCACACCCTATTAAAATTGCTACAAAAAGAGACACTAGTATTTGCACACAGGCTTAGCACCATATTGTGCGAGCAGGTTTTAATTTATATTGCTTTTTTTGACAGAACTCACTCCGTCAATTTTCAGTGCCTCCGAAATCCAGCAACAGTCCCTCCGAGATCCACAGCATCAAGTGTCAATGTACCTCCGAATATTCCGTTATCCAAAATTTCGCTAGTACTTGCTTTAAATTTCATCCGGAGGCGTAATTTTTTGTTGATAAACTGAAACAACTATGAAGACAGTCGAAAAAAAGATAAGTCCATCCTTGGGCAATAATAAACCAACATGTCATTTACCATGATCGGGCTGGTAGCCGTCGAAAAGGCAAAAAATGAGATGAAAAATAGATCATTTTGGTTCAAATGCCGTTTTCACCTCCACAAAGTAGCTGAGAAAGGAAATATTTACTTTAACATATTCATTATTATGTCTCTAGATCGAGCAACTCAGCTTTTTTATCAAATGATTGAGATATAAGCTATCAAAACTGGATAAGTACATACCCTGTCGCTGGATGACGTCATTTGTTTACCTCTGAAATCTCGCAACCTCCGATATCCCGATATCGGGTTTCCCTGGGTGTTCATAGTAATATCTAGAGATATTGATGTTAATTCTAGTCCGCGTAACGGAGAAATATGTTTTAGGGACATATGCGACCTGAAAAGGCTAAGATCAGACTGAACCTTCATGCAATCTCATTAAAGCATGTGTTGTCCATTGATATGTTAAATCTAATGTTTATATAACGAAAGCCCTGATGAAGCTGCGTGGAGTCGGCATCAGCGTAGCCGGATACGGGCCTTCACTTTCCACGCAAACCCCGATGATTATAATATTCTTTTATGTAACGGAGACTACATGCAGGCAAACAAATAAAACTCAGGGCCCAGTTGTTCAAAGCATCGTTAGCTTCACGAGCTTGTTAAGGGTCATTTCGTTAACTGTTTTAGCGGATTCAATATACAATATTCTGATTTTTTTGCTGAAAAAATGTGAGTGCTTTTCTGCAAAAGCTACTCACATTTTTTCATCAAAAAATTTCAGCATATTTGCATATCACTCGATGTAAATTTTAACGAATCGTTAACTAACGACATAGTTAGCTTTGAACAACAGGGCCCAGTATTCTGCAACTTTTCGGGAGATGCAAAGTACTAATTAGACGACACAAGCGATATCAGTATACGCATCCGCGCAGTCTGATCATTTACTTCTATACAAATGTTCTCAATTGAATATTTTAATGCGAACCGATTTTGCTGCACGCATAGGCCTTCTCAGAATCCAAGAACACCCATCACGACAACAGCAGAGGTTCCTTACAGACCTCTCGGATGCACAGGCTGACCAGTCTTTTTTGTCGCATATGTTTATCTATGTATTTTATTTATTTTTATTTCTCTGTTTGTTTATTTATTTATTTACTTATTTATTTATTGTTAAAATCGGTGCACGACATTCAAGACTCGGTGAACATCATTTAACCCATTGTATTCGGGAAACCCCTAAAAGGGTAATTGGCAAACAGTACAGACCCAGATCAGACGCCGCAGAATGCGGCGTCTGATTAGGGTCTTCACTGTTAGCAAATACTTCAGACATTTTTCTCTAGGAATATCTAAATCTCATAGCCTCACCTACCTAAAATTGAAATTGGACTCTTCCAATATATAGTGAGGGGGAGTTCATTCAGTCTACAATGGGTTAAGACTATGTATCATAAAACAGAAAGTAGTATAACGTGGGCTTCCTATAAGTTTCATTATTACATCTACCTGAATAGTGTTAAGCGACAAATCCCTTGCGCAATTATTGAATTGTACCATAATAATTCCGGATATTGTGCAAGAGAATTCCTACTTTGCGCAAAACAATTCCGAATTGTTCCGATTCTTACTTTGCGCACAAAATATTTATTTGAATAAGAGTTATGCTTGTGATTAAGTTATCCCGAGTTTTAAAAGATAAATAAAATAAATAAATAAATAAATAAATAAACAAAGAAGTGCTTTTTTTTTTTTTTTTTTTTTTTTTTTTTTGAAAGTAAATGAATTCATAATAAATAAAACATTTCATTCTTAAATTCTTAAAAATCTTTTATGCATTTTTTTTTTTTTTTTTTTTTTAATTTAGTTTCATTTTATTTTCTATTTACTTATTTTATCTTATTTATTTATTTGTTTATATATTTATTTTTTTATCTGTACTATATTTCCAAACTTTTCTTCTTCTAAATATCATTCAGTTTATCCCATTAATGTTGATAAGCAAACAAGGAACTCTCGTGCTGTTTTTAAAATTAGCAATAACATCATATTCGATATGACCTGAATGCCTCAATTTATGACAGGTACTGGTACCTCACGATAATAGTGCGACAACTCGTAGAAAGTGCAAGGTACGATAATTCCTGAGGTAACCTGGACAATCCGTCAGTACAAGCTTCTTTTTTGAATTATCATGAACTGGCCATGGGGCCCATCGTTGCATATGTAGAAGATTGTTTTATGTTAGCACTAGGCGACCATAATTAAGCAAAAAAAAAAAAAAAAAAAAATCCATCTGGCGGCCATGTGATTCAAAGGATCAACATGAGTTGATAGAATCTGTTATAGACATTACCTGTAGAAATTCATTGAAATCCATAAGGCAGACTCTAAAGAAGATTTTTTTTTTTAAGTTTGTATGTACTATTAGCATATACAGGGCAAAATGCCCTCCCACTGGCGGCCATGTTTTTTTTTTTTTTTTTTTTTTCACCGATCAATATGAGTCAAAGGAGTCTGACAGAGGTCTACCAAAGGAACATCCCTGTAAAAATCTTTGAAATCCATTGAATAGATTCTGGGGAGAAATAAAATGAATTTTGCACCATGGCTGTATGGCAAAAGTGACCACACCCACTGGCGGCCATATTTTTCACGTATCAACATGTGTAAGGAATCTGATAGAGTCGCCAAAAACATCCCTGTATAGTTTCATTGAAATCCCTTAAACAAATTCTAAGAAGTTGATTTTCGAACTTTGCACTGTACCTAATAAAGCAAAAATGTCCCCCTCATTGGCGGCCATGTTTTCTACAGATCAACACGAGTTTAAAGAAGCTGATAGAAAATCGCCCAAAGAATATCCCTGAAAAATCATTGAAATCCTTTGAGCAGAGTTCTGCCTAAAGGTTTGAAGTAATTTAAGAGAGGGTGTTGAGAGGATGCTTCCTGTGAAGATTCAGGAAAATCGCCCAATCGGTTTCAGAGCAAACGATGTTCTTAAAAGTGAAATTGTGAACGTCGGACGCACGACGCATAACGGATACCAAGTGATCACAATAGCTCAAAAGTGAACATTTCTTGCTCATGTGAGCTTAAATGGTGCACAATTATTTATAAAAAAAAGGGGGGGGGGGGGATTGGCATTGAAATCGTGACAAAAGTTTGATAAATTACTATGAAATATGGTACAGTTAAATACAGTCGACTCTCGTTATTTCGAATTCCAAGGGACTCTGAAATACTTCGAGATATCCATACCTCGACATATAAGATTTGCAGGAGTGAGGAAAAAATAATTTGAACAACCACATTTGACAAATATATATGCTTTTTGGACTCTTGTAGTCAGAGATATATTGAAAATATTGTGGAGGAGCAATTTTTCCTCTTTTTCACGATATTTTTTACCTGTTGTTAGATTTTCATGTTTAGGCAGGGACCAGATTTTCACTTCGAGATAAGCGGTTATTCGAGATCAGCGAGGTCGAGATAACGAGAGTCAACTGTATTCAAATTCGATATACCGAAGTAATGAGTTGTCGTTTATTGAAGCCAAGCATGAATTTAGAGACTATCACGCCAAGCATGAATTTAGAGACTATCACTATCCCACTTTTTTTTCAATTTTCTTTCCCTCCCTATATTGACAAAGTCATAACGATTTTTCTTTTTTTTAGTTTTTCAGTAGATACTGCTATTTAAACGGAATGAATAGGGAGGCAATTTCAAAAGAAGCAACTCTGTCCATCCCACTGAAAATGGGCCTACTCTAAAAGAAAAGAATTTCTTTCCTTTTAGAGTAGAAGCATTTCAGAAGGGTCTTGGTGTACAACAAAGTAAACAGGAAGTCACATAAGTTGTCTCCCTTGCAAACGTCAAAAATGGGGAGAATCTCCCTTTTAAAAATGGCGGAAAATTTACAAAGTGAGCCGGTCCCCTTTAGCTTGAGTAGACCTATACAAACTTCGCATTATTATAGCCAATGGTTTGGTCTGTTGTGATACTGAAATCAGGTTTCTGATCATCCTTTGTCGTCTGATAATTCCATCATTCTGTGTGACTAAATGGTTTTACCCTTCTCACCTCGCCTTCCCTTCCCTCCCCCTCCCCTCAACACCAGACAAAAATATAGTGTCTGATTTCTGCCATGTCAGGTTGACAGATGGATCTATGTTAACGTGACTGTAGCAAAAGAAAAAGGAGAAGAAGAAGGGAAACAAAGGGATATTGACTTGTGAAAAAAAAAAAAAAAAAAAAAAGAATCCCGTTAAATTTGAAATTACACCGCGTTTTATAAGCAAAATCAAAATTTAATTTAGTTTGAGACACTCAGAAATGACAGCTCCGCCCAAGAGCAACTTTCTGGTCGCTTCTGCCGCACTATGCGAAATAGTGTCCGAGCATGCGCAAAATGTGCAGATTCCATCATCAGGCGCATGCGCAAGGTCTCATCCGAGCAGTTGCGCTCCATTGAAATATTCTATAGTATTCAATGATTCTGTTTGCGGACAGGAAGACCCTGATCAGACAGCGCGTGTGCGCAGGCTGCGGATCTGGGCCTTCGCTGTCCGTATATGCTCGAAGACACGTTTTCGCATGGTCCATATATTGTTAAAAATGTCTTTCCTGTGAATTTGGAAATTTGAGAAATTATTACACCATGTTTTACACGCAAAATAAAAATTTACTTAGTGATGAGGGGAAGTGTACCGGTGAACCGAGGACCAGAGGCAATGTGGTTTTCGGAATTTGAGTAGTTCGTAAATGACAGTTCCACCCGGGAGCAGGCTAGTAAAAGGTATTTTCTGGTCGCTTCTGTACTTATAATTTCTGACGTGTCTTTCAAAATGTCGTCGGCTTGTACATCTGTACTTATGCTTATCATGATATGGGCAAATTCAGCAGATGGAAAACTGATGCTATTTTTTCTTTTTGCCTAGAAAATAGGATTGACACTTCATGCAAACTGTCTCCATTTGCATGAATTGTCAAATCGTATTTTCTAGGAAAAATAAGAAAAATATTTCAATATATTGTCTACTGAAAGTTTTATCTAGAGCGCGTTAAGTATGCTGCCATGGGTAAATATTTCAACAGACGATATATAGAAATATCTTTTATTATTATTCATTATTACATGTATTATTATTATTATTATTATTATTATTATTATTATTATTATTATTATTATTATTATTATTATTGTTGTTGTTGTTGTTGTTGTTGTTGGCAAAATTGGTGGAATAGAAGATACCATCACATTACGAAAACACGCCTATCCAAATATACTGAAAATTTTACCACCAAAAAAATGCGGAAAATTTTCAGATAAAAAATTCTGATGTTTTCTTCACATTTCTGCACAAAACATAGATTGTGGGTACTCGTTAGAACCGCCTCAGCGAGGCGGTTCTAACGCATACCCACAATCTATGTTTTGAGCAGAAATAAGAAAAATAATTTATACTCCTGCAAACCCCAGTCTTACTATATAAAAGTGGGATTTAAGGGGGTCAAAATTATATAGGTATGTTGTCATGATGATTTGCCCATAGAGGTTAACACATAAATAAATAATGCCCGAGGGTTTGAACTGTGGCAAACAGTGTAGATAAAGATTAAATGCCACAGAACACGACGTCTGATCAAGGTCTGTTTTGTTTCATAATCCTTACCCACTATATGGGCTTATTCAGCAGACGATATATTGATAATATACATGTATCGTTTTTATTTTTCTTAGAAAATAGGCTTTACCAATTCATGCAAATTATCCTCAAAGACTATTTCTTGGAGAAAAAAAAAGTAAAAGAAATATTTCGAAATGTCTTCTGTTAAATTTTTTTTATCAGCAGAAAAACACAGAATTTTGCAGTACCTATCTAAACGCTTAGTAGTCAGGTAGTTAAGTCCAGCTTCCTAGGCAGATGTAGACTGGCTCCAGTCCTTTGATATAGACACTGAAATAAACCAAGACTTACATTGATATGTTAGGATTATGAAGTGACTGATCACTAGAGACCAGTGCTTCATAATCTTAGCATATTAATGTAGTCTTGGGTTTATTTTAGCATTTATCAAAGAAAACTGTAAAAAAATAATAATAATGAAAACTGTCAACAAGCAGCGCTTATTCGATACCCTCCGCATAAAGCATAAAACTTTTTTTCTATCAAAGTTTAAAGTTTCAAAGTGCCGGTGTGACCTTGAAAATAAAGCCAAGGCCACCAAAATCTAATCACTTCTTTCCCCACTCCTAATGATATATTTGTACTAGTTTGGTCAAATTCCAGCCATTGGTTAAAAAGAAAGTGTGCATACACACTTTTTACTGAATTAAGAAATTTTACAAAAGGGCAATAACTCCAAGAGAATTGGCCCCTAGCCCTTACTGTTTCTTATATAGGTACATCTTATTGTTATCAATGTTTCTGCAGAAATTGATAAATATCCATCGCTGCATTTCAAGATATTAGAAAAAAAAATGTCACTGACGGAAACAAAATTTTACAAAGGGCAACAACTCCAAGAGATTTGGCCCCTATCCCTTACTTTTTCTTATGTAGGTACACATTATTGATATCAATGTGTCTGCAGAAATTGATGAATATCCATCACTGCGTTTTCAAGATATTAGGAAAACAGATTGGGTGCACACAATGCTCATTTTTAGAGTCTTTATAATGTAGTGACCTTGAAAATGAGGTCAAGGTCACAAAAGTCTAATCACTTCTTTCCCATGCCCTAACGATGTATCTGTGCTAGTTTGTTAAAATATCAAAATCTAATCACTTCTTACCCCAATCCAAATGATGTATCTGTGCTAGTTTTGTCAAATTCCATCTGTTGATTCATGAAGCTCATTGTTTGAGTATTTATAATGTAGTGACCTTGAAAATAAGGTCAAGGTCACCAAAATCTAATCACTTCTTTCCCTTATCCTGATAATGTATCTGTGCCAGTTTGATCAAATTCCAGTCATTGTTTACAGAGATAGTATGCAAAAAAAAAAAAAAAAAAAAAAACAAACTTTTTACTGCATTAAGAAATTTTACAAAGGGCAATTACTCCAAGATAATTGGCCCCTAACCCTTTCTTTCTTTTATAAGGTACATCTTATTGATATCAATGTGTCACATAAGCTTTTTTTTCTATCAAAAGTTTAGTTTCAAAGTGTCAGTGTGACATTGAAAATGAGGTCCAGGTCACCAAAATCAAATCACTTCTTTTCCCCATCCCAATGGAGTATCTGTGCTAGCTTGAAAAAAAAAAATCCATCTATTCTTCATGAGATAGGGTGCACACAAGGCTCATTTTTAGAGTCTTTATAATGTAGTAACCTTGAAAATGAGGTCAAGGTCAAAAAAGTCTAATCACTTCTTTTCCATGCCCAAACAATGTATATGTGCTAGTTTGTTAAAATTCCAGCCATTGGTTCAAGATATAGTGTGCACACAAGCTTTTTTCTATTAAAATTTGAGTTTCAAAGTGCCGGTGTGACCTTGAAAACGAGATAAAGGTCACCAAAATCTAATCACTTCTTTCCCCAATCCCAATGATGTATCTGTGCTAGTTTGGTTAAATTCCATCTGTTGATTCATGAGATAGAGTGCACTCAAGGCTCACTTTTTTAGTATTTATTATGTAGTGACCTTGAAAATAAGGTCAAGATCACCAAAATCTAATCACTTCTTTGTCCCATCCTGATGATGTATCTGTGCTATAGTTTGGTCAAAGTCCAGGCCATTGGTTAAAGAGATAGTGTGCACACAAACTTTTTACTGCATTAACAAAGCTCACTTTTTGTGTATTTATAATGCCGTGACCTTGAAGATAAGGTCAAGGTCACCAAAATATAATCACTTTTTTGTCCATCCTGATGATGTACATGTGCTATAGTTTGGTCAAATTCAAGCCATTGGTTAAAGAGATAGTGTGCACACAAACATTTTACTGCATTAACAAGGCTCACATTTTGAGTATTTATAATGCAGTGACCTTGAAAATAAGGTCAAGGTCACCAAAATTTAATCACTTCTTTGTCCCATCCTGATGATGTATCTGTGCTATTTTGGTCAAATTCCAGTCATTGGTTAATTTTTTTACTGCATTAACAAGGTTCACTTTTTGAGTATTTATTACGTAGTGATCTTGAGAATAAGGTCAAGATCACCAAAATCTAATCACTTCTTTGTCCCATAAACTTTTTACTGCATTAAGAAAAACTTTTACAAAGGGCAATAACTCCAAGAGAACTGGTCCCTTTCCCTTACTTTCTCTTATGTAGGTAACCATTATTGATATTAGTTTCTGTAGAATTTATGTATATCCATCACTGCGTTTTCAAGATGTTAGGAAAAACCAAAGTATCGCGGACGGACACACGGACGGACGGGAGGACAACGTGAAAACAATATACCCCACCACAAACAAAGTTTGCGGGGGTATAATAATTTTGATATCTACGGACTACAGCCAGTCTATGGCGGATTAGGCACATCCTGACACCAAAATCATACTCTGAAGCCCTCCCAGGGGTTTCGGGAAACAGGGGAATAAGGCAATTTATTTCAGGGGAACGAGGGAACAAAAGTCTAAAAATGGTCATTTCGTTGATTGTTTAAGCGGATTCAATACACAATAATCTGATATTTTTTGCCGAAAAAAAAATGTGAATAGCTAGCTACTCACATTTTTTCAGCAAAAAATTTCAGCACGTCACGAAAACATGCCTATATAAATTTGACGCCCTTCAACCCCACTTTTATATAGTAAAACTGGGGTTTACAGGGGTATACATTATTTTTCTTATTTTGCTAAATAATATAGATTGTGGGTATTCGTTAGAACCGCCTCGCCGAGGCGGTTCTAACGAGTACCCACAATCTATGTTTTGAGCAGAAATATGAAAAATATCAGAGTTTTTATATGAATTTTTTTTCAATTTTTGGAGGTGAAATTTTCTATATATTTGAATAGGCGTGTTTTCGTAATGATATTTGCATATCACTCAATGTAAATTTTAACGAATCGTTAATTAACGCCATCGTTAGCTTTGAACAACTGGGCCCTGGTGTATAACTGAATCATTATATATTATAAAAGCCCGGATGCAACCGAGCATGAACATGATGATCGCTTATTCCGCGTATGGTGGAAGACACTTTTTACTTGGCGTGGCCTAATTTTCCCCATGACCATTACGAAAACACGCTATTCAAATATACTGAAAATTTCACTATCAAAAAAAAAATGAAAATTTTCAAATAAAAAAGTCTATTTTTCATATTTCTGCTCAAAACATAGATTGTGGGTACTCGTTAGAACCGCCTCGTCGAGGCGGTTCTAACGAGTACCACAATCTATGTTTTGGACAGAAGACGAGGCGGTTCTAACGAGTACCCACAATCTATGTTTTGAGCAGAAATATGAACCCACAATCTATGTTTTTAGCAGAAATGAGAAAAATAATGTATACCCTTGTAAACCCCAGTTTTACTATATAAGAGTGGGTTAAAGGGGATCAGCATTATATGGGCATGCTTTCGTGATGGTTGCGTGTGAAGTGTCTTTTTTTCTTTTACCCCTTTAAGTCAAAAGGAGTCCCATAAATTGATTTATTTTTTTCTGATTCAGAGACGTAATTTACATACTAAACGGTGAATTAGACTATGACTGACAGCTCCTAGTTTTCAACAAATATACACTATTTATATAATTATTTTATAATGACGAAATATAGCGGCTAAATTATAGAAATGCAATGACTTTGTGAAATGAATATGGAATTTGCATCCATGTCGGTTTATTTAAGATTTATATGTTTTGTTTAAATCTACATTTTGTATAGTTTTCCAATTTTCGAATGGATTTTATAAGAAGATTGTGTTTATTCTATGCTTACTTTTCTTAGTAGCCTCCCTTGAAAATACATTACGAAAACAAGCCTATTCAAATATACGGAAAATTTTACCACCAAAAAATGAAAATTTTAAGATAAAAATTCTGATATTTTTCATATACCTGCTCAAAACATAGATTGTGAGTATTCCTTAGAACCGCCTAACGAGAATCCACAATCTATGTTTTTGAGCAGAAATAAGAAAAATAATGTATACCCTGTAAACCCCAGTTTTACTATAGAAAGTGGGGTTTAAGGGGGGGTCAACATTATACAGGCATGTTTTCGTGATGCCTCGTCTGTCGAATGCAAGTATTAGCTTTTATATATAAAATAAGAAGTGTATTGAAAAAATATGGAAGTCCTCAATGGACTTCTCACTTCTAACTTCATGATTTCTTACTTCAGACTTCTAACTTCCCATCTCTAACTTGCGTCCTCTTACTTCTAATTTCCGACTTCTAACTTCGTACTTATAACCTTCAATTTCTGACCAGACTTACTAGATTGTTAGAAGAAGTTGGAAGTTGGAATTCGAAAGTCATAAAATTAGAAATCCCTGCAGGGACATCTAACTTCATGATTTCCAAATTCTAATTTCATGCAGGGACTTCTAATTTCATGACTTCCGAATTCTAACTTCAAAACTTCTCGCTCCATGACTTTCAACTTCTCACTTCTAACTTCCGATTTCATCTAAATTTCTGTCTCTAACTTCGTACTAATAACTTCCCGATTCCTGACATCAAACTTCCGGCTTCTTACTTCTAACTTCCTACATCTAACATCCGAATTACTTCTTCTAACTTCGTAATTCTAATTTCTGACTTCCGAATTCTATATATGTAATTCTAACTCCCGACTTCTGACTTTTAACCTCCTACTTCACACTTCTTACTTCTGATATTTACCTTCCGACTTCTGACTTGTAAGTTTATGATTTCCTACTTAATTTTATATCAACAGCATGGCCGTGAACACGGCGGCGTACTTCATAACTTAGAAGACGGGAAATCTTACCACGAACAGAGACCGTGGCCATTTCAGAGGTTCAGCTGTGGGAGTATTCTGACATAGTAAATGTACAGATGGATGGTAAATTGTCGTCATTTCGACAAGGGAGATAACTGATGTGACTTCCTGTTTGCTTTTCTGCACATCGATCCCCTTCTGAAAAGGGACCTTCTATAGAGAAAAGAATCTACTTCCAAGAGTGACAAGAGTGAGCAAATTTAAGGAGAAGCAATAATTTCCTTTTAGAGTAGACCGGACCAAGGGGAAATTTCTTCACCTAAAATCTAGAGACGACACGGCATTATCATGGTGAAAACCGTTCGAAATATATCTACAGGCGCAGTGGCTCCTCGGGGTGTGTGTGTGTGGTGGCGGTGGGGGGGGGGGGGGGGGGGGGTTATATACTTGATTGTCCGAATGTTGACCTATTTTATATTGCCCTTTGATTTTTAATACCCATTTATTACTGGTAGTTAGACAATTCATTGACTACCAAGAGAACAAGCAGCCTCGAAAAAAATAGGCTCTGTGCATATATCGGGATGTCAGAAATGTGGGGCCTTTCACATACGAAAGTCACATACTTTTTGTTTGAAAAAAGGGGGCTAATCATATACCTGGCAGCGCTGAAAAAGGGGGCCATTCGGCATGTACAACAGTACTATGCCATATATAAGAAGTTACACCCCCGCCCCACACCTCCCCCCCCG